>CP053169.1:2227853-3427853 GCA_014607495.2 Carposina sasakii
ATTTTCGAATTATAAAATATTTAACCAAAAACAAAATACAATCTCAATATTTTAAGTATTACATGACAAACTTTTAATACGAATTTACTCTTTTAGTACACTTGTTTGGTACAAATTTTTTCTCATGTATATTCATAATTGATTTGTGAATATAATGAAATAAATCAGAAATACGTCTTACTTTCCGCTAAGCCCTGTAAAAGCCGTAGAAAGGGCCATCCGCATTATTTGGCCCTTATTTACATAAATAATTTGATAAATAATAAATAACTACGACATCATTTCCTTACGGGAGTTATTAATAATTTCGTATTTACATATACGGCTGTGTTCCCGTAATGGGGTAGTCACCACTGCAAGATCATAAGGAGGTTCCCACACCCACGTTTAGTATATCGGGGACAGATGTCAATGATCAGAGAATGTTCGACGTCCTTAGTCGACTCTTACGACATGCACGGAAAGAGATGCAGCTGATGTAGCCTAGTAAAGCCCAGCAAAGGAACATATTCAAGCATGCATTTTTTTTACTTTTTCGGGTACTTCAAGATTGAAATATGATCTACTTATGTAGATAGGTAAATAAAAATGTTGCTACGAACAGAGATCCTTGTTCTTATCTATCAGAGATCCTTGTTCTGATCTATCAGAACACAGGATCTCTGTTCGTAGCACATTTTTATTTAGTAAGTATACTCTTGTTTAGCTATCTCATTATCTAAGTGGACCAGTATCCAACACCACAACTGCCGATATAATCTAAAGTGTTCACCTAAAGTTATTAAAAAATCTGCTTTCAAAAAGCCCTGTACACATTTACTCTAAAAGCTAATAACACGCGGTAACACGCTTGATCTGATTATGCGAGAACACGAGCGCCTGTATCTACTACGTTATATAATAGCAAATGTTTGCAGAATTAAGGTTATTACACTTTATATTACAACAAGTATGTTATTATCAATGCCAAGGATATAGCCTACATAAGTATACAACAGATAGGTGAGCAGCAGCGCCTCCGTGTTGACTGTATAGATCGAAAATCACTATGGTGGTGACTGTGGACAAAAAACTTCTATGGCAGTAGCCTTGTGCCATGCCCTGGGGGAAGCCTACGTTCAACGGTGGACTGCAATAGGGTGATATGAAGTGTACATAAAAACTTATAATAAAGAAGATTGATGCAGGTAATATTCGTTCTTATGATCACACAAAGAAGTTACAATTTCTCCAAAATCATGTGAATGTACGAGTATCAGCATGTAATCTCAGATTAAACTTAATCTTACACTACACAGTATAGATTAAACTGTCATTTCACTATGGATTTATTATTATTTTTTTGTTAAACCGACAGTTTTATCTTTCCTGTCAAAAATTAACTTGATTTATATCATTGTAAAACAATATATGGCGTCTCGCTGAAGAAGTTTGCATAACAAAGTTGAATTTGTTGTTTCGCCATATTGTTCTTGGTCCTTCGAACCCGAACTTTAAGGTCTATGGGGCTTACCACTTACGAGTAGTAAGATAAACAATTCTAGACCTTAACTAATTAGGTGTATTCGTACTGTACCTATATACGATGTGTACAAGCACACATCGTTTCAATTCAGATCTCATATTGTGGGCATAATACAATATGTTAAATTTTAAGTTATTAATGTGCATCTGCACAGGGTAAGTTTAGGTATAAACTTTAAGTTATTTTTATTTATAATAAATAGGCTTGACTACAACACGCCTGATGGTAAGCACCGTTGCAGTCTAAGATGGAGCGCGCTTGCCTCAAGAAACCTGTTCAGTCTCGACTTGAAGACCGCAAGATTATAGTTCATGGGGAACAGGGATTCAGGCAGGGAGTTCCACAGTAGTTGAGTTGCTTAAAATGTACATAAGCAGATTTTTTTCGACATGTTAGAAAAAATTACACTCTCTTATATTTTATTTCAAAGTTTTCAGAATGATTAGATTCCTAACTAATTAGATTCCTTATGACTTACCTAGTCGAATATTAAAAGGAAATAAGTTAATTTGAAAGTACGATAAGAAATAAGAAATAAACAACATAAGATAGGCGACATCATGTATGTAACTAGAAGTTACAGTACTATTATTACGACGGGAACTATTGTGAACTAAACACAGGAACTAAGCAGGCGTACATAGAGAGCATTCCCTCGAGACACTGCTTTATTAGGGTTAGTTCTCACTAGTTGTAATTTTTTTTAACATTTTATAGGCAGTTTCTTTTTCAATCTTGGACTTAGATGAGTGAGGTTTTTTTTATTGTTTTACTGTTATTTAACATAAACCTATCAGTTAAATTTTTATTTATCTAGATTATTTTGCAATTTTACATTACAATATATTTGGCGGTTATTTTATCTTAATAGATTCCAGTTTATAAAGCTTTTAAGGCATCTCAAAAAACTTTTTCAGCCTGGCTTAAAAAATGTAAAGAACAAAATTGTATCTTTTACGACTTAGGCTAATTTGCATCTTAAAGTCTACCCATTATAACTTTGATTAATAACAAAAAAGTTTGCGAAATTAATCCTTAAAACTAGCCATAAAATATGGCTGCATTCTAAATAACAGACGCGTTTTATTTTTCGCGGCGTTGAAGTTAGCTGTGTCTTGCAGGCTTTCTGCGGGATTTAGACAAATTGACATTATACCTATTAATCGATTGAAGTTCGTCACCGAAACATTTGCTCGTATAGGAAGTCTTAATTTATGCGCGTTCGTCTAGTCACGTGATGAATGGGGTTTTACAGGACCTACGGTATCACATTGGTATCTTTCCTAGGCACGAGATAAGTGTCAATTTTACCACATTAATCCGTACAATAAATAAATTCAGTTGTACAGGCTCGTGAGCGGAATCGAACCTGGAACGATTGGAAGGCGCACGTTGGGCTATCATTAGCTTTAGGTACCTACAAATGTAAGTATATTATCATGCAGATATGCCTATAAAGTTAGATAACGTACCAAAAATATTCACCACATTATGAGCAAGTAAGTTGAAAATGTTCGCATGTATAACTCCACTTTACACTACTGCTCAACGAGAGCTACTCGTACCTAAGTATAGTACCTATATGTTACTTGGTAAATCGTCTAGATTTATCTATTAGTGAATCAGAGATACGTCGCTTGGCACAATGCCAGAGACTTATGCATTCATGGGGTGACTAAATAGGGAGGGTCTGCAAAACAGCTGATGCATTTTTAAGTAAAAGATTAATAAAATTAAAAGGTTTTAAAATTACTTATATGTTTGATTACCTGCGCAACCTTCATAATTCGTTAGGTACTACGTAAGTTAAATTTCTTTTGCCACTTTGCGAGTAAGATCTAAAACTAACTATGTAGTTTAGTGATGTGTAACTAGTTTAGCGGAACATAAACTTAACAAAAATATAATTTATGAGTTTATACTCGTATGTATGTAGGTGGTACATCATCATAGACGATGTCGCAAGTACTTGTTAGTTTTCTATTAATTCTATTTCTTATTTTCCGGAAAATCAAAGAAAATTTTAAAAGATTGCAATTATTTTAAAATTACACATTATCCAGCTTATTTTGCTGTCGGTACTAGCATCTCGATTACACTGCAGGTTGGTTCTCAAGCGGTTGTAGCGTCAGACAATTCGCGACAGAAACTCGTAGGAGACATACCGTCATAAAGCCGGCGTTATTTACATCATATACCGAGAATCAGTTTTAAACTTATCGAATACAGTAGGTATATTAAGGAGATCTTACACAGATGTTACGCAAACCGTGCTTTCGCTCTAACCAACTGAGCTATCGGTCAATTAACTCGGATGACGAATTTTACCATCTTTACCACCATTACGTTTTTGGCAACGTTATTTTTTTCATCCCGATAGCTATACACTAGCCAAATCTCATATTGTTATATAATATATTGTCAACCAATAGGTCATCCGAGTTAATTGACCCGATAGCTCAGTTGGTTAGAGCGAAAGCACGGTTTGTGAAAGGTCGTGAGTTCAAATCTCACTCGGGTGATTTTTTTTTTCATATTCCTAATAATATTTTATGATGATGATGATGTCCGACCGTATTTCGACCAAGGCCGAATCTCTACGGAGATTGGCTAGGTACACAGGAGATATTATAGTGCACAATTGTGTGCGCAAACACAGATGCACTCTCTATTCCGTTACTCCCATAGTCCGATGGAACGGAAAGCCGAGACGACCGGAGAGAGATCAGGCGCAGGACCAATAACGGTTTTACGTGCTTTCCTTTACGGGCACGAGCTATAAATGACAATTTTGAAACATTAAAATCTGTACATGAAATAAATTCATTGGTACAGGCCCGTGACTGGGATCGAACTTACGCCTCCCGCTTGGAAGGTGCACGTCTTAACCACTGGGCTATCACTGCTTTTAATATTTTTTTAATATACAGGAACCTAATTCTTCCATACTTCATCTTATTCTATAGTGGTTTCCTTAAAATCGGTAGTTCTTCTTCTTCTTTCGAAAGATCTTGGTACTTAGAGCTATGTTTAGTATAGCGGTACAGATGTAAAAGATCAGCAAGCCTAGCATGACCTGCGAAACGCAATATGATAAACCGATTTTTCGACATTTAGCCTGTCAAAATACGATAAATATAGCCGACATGCTAAATTTTGTATAGTACTATACGATATCCACTATGCGTGGTCATGCTAGGGAGGCAGGTACACATTGAGCTCATTACCTGAGTGACGCATCTTCCGTGTACGGAAGGAATTGCAGCTGATGTATTCTAGTGACGACCCGCATCAGCAAAGGCATTGGAAAATAGTCTTTTGTATGTAATGAGGGATTTTCTGAAAAGTTAAAATAACAGTCAAAAATAGATGGCGTGAGCGCATCACCTGCCCTAATCCCCCCCACCTTACCCCTCTCAGCTTGAAGGATAGTAATAGTTCCGTGAATAGACTGTGCACTGATGACTAAAGCTGGCTACACACCCAGACTGTGTACAGCCGACAATAAATAAGCCGGTCGGTTTTCTAAAGACGGTGTAGCATAGCATACGAGTAGGAGACATAGCAAATAACAAGTTGGATTTTGCTACATGGGGTTAATAGTATCAGATTATAATCTTAATACGAGATGATACCTACTTCATTTTTTTCAACAAACTTAAATTTATGAATGACTACTGTTGCCCGTGACTTCATATGCGTGAACTAAAGAATGTAGTCTATGTCCTTCTCCGTACTCCTGTATATGCCTTTCATCCCTTCCCATATTATTAAATGCTACAGATACTTATAACTATTAACCCTCGTATAGTAGAGTATAGATACCTTTAATTTAGCAGAGATGCAAGCAATTCTAAGGTAGGTATCTGCTATATCTTTGTTTTTCCTAGCGGATCAATTTTTAGTCGGACGTGTACAGCACACTATACGAGTAGTCTGCTTCGTCTATCTCTAGTGCTTAGGAACTATTGATGTCTTTGGTTGAGGGTGAGGTGGGGGGATTAGGATAGGTGGTGGGCTCTCACCAGGTGATTTGGACTATTTTTTTTTACTTTTAATAGTTCTCAGAAAATCCCTCATTGCATATACGTTAACACTTACTTCTACTAGTTAAGAGAAATAGACCATACCACGTCCAGTTGCCACGGGAGATATAAAGATTATTCCTAAAGCATTATACAAACCATCGCAACCAAGACTAACCCTTAAAATGCTCACAATATGAAAATCAGTAGCAAGGTGTAGTTCAACTTTGGCGCAACTGTACGAATTAGTACAGGGGGCAACGACTAAAAGTAGGATGTTTTATATTTGCACTTATACTTCTAACTATTTATAGTTAAACTTTGTAGTAGGATGTACAGCTGCTGCTAAAATAGTTCAGCTGTTTGCTAAAACTAAAATTTTAGTGAAGATAAAGTATTCCCGTTTGTGCGAACTGCCTTACTTAAAACTATAACTTCTCAACGCTCTGCAAATAGTTTTAGATTGGCATAAATGCTTTGTGCAATTTAAAGTACTTATCAACTTTTAAAAGGCATAATGGACACGTACTACAGCAAAGTTTCTATTTTAAAACATAACAAAATGAGTTGAAATTATTTCCATTGCGAGAGAAAGCAATCATTATTTTCCAATACATAATTGTTTCCGTATTTAATTAATGATAATTTCTAATTTAATTCTACCTATGTCTCTATGTACTCATACCTTGGTATAACATGAGAATTTTCCTGCAATTTTGTGTGCAATTTAGCTAAATAAGATACATGGTACTTTTTTAACGTCTATTCCAAAGTAGTAAGGTTTTTGCCGACGTCTCCCTGTCTATTAGGTTAAACATTATCAGCGAAGTCTAGTGGACCCACTTTCCACCTTCCTTTTGTTTCCCTCGACTGCCAGATGGGTTGGCTTAATGATGCGCAGAAAAAAAACAAGCTCCTGTATTTTATGGGAATAAGAGCTGTTACCGGCGATTTTTTCGATTGGATATACATGGTGTAACATGAGTATATAAGCGAAATGCTTTGAATATAGTCCAAATATATGTAAAAATTACATGTTTATTTTGAAGATTGTATGAACTAAGTTATTTTGGAAATCTCCTTACTATTTGATAGAATAAACATGTGGTTTATAATACCCCATGTTTTGCAATAGGAATAATCAATAAATTCGTAAGTACTTCACATAATTATACATATAAGTACTCCCCTAATTCTTGTAAAGCCATACCTATTATATGTATGGCTTAATATATATATAAAGTGTATACCTATTATATGTATGTATATATGTTTAATAGAGACCAATCACAACCTTTTTGGGGTTAATTGCAGTTCTGCTAAGTACCCGTCCAGTCTATACAACTGAACTTAAGAGTTCCTGGCAAACTCCCAATTTGTTCAAGAAGTCTTTATTCCCCATTCGGAAAATGACATTGCATTCTACTTACATTTTTTCCTATTTCAATTATGGTAGTGGCATAGAGGAGGGTAGGGGGCTTATGAACTTGAGGTTTCAGCTTTGATTCCTGGCCACGGCGAGCTTTTTACTGTTAAAAATGTTGTTTTTGGTTTCCATTTTATATTTATACCTATATTATTAGGTATAGGTACGGTATATTGGTACTAAGTAACGTTTTTATTTACAATGCAACATGTTTTCTTAATCAAATCTATAGAGGTTGTTATCAAAAAATTCGGCCAATGGAAAGCGTGTTTTATGACGAGATGAAGTCCGGACGTTATTGGTGGAAATGTGAAATTTTCAAGAGCACAGTCGTAACGCGTCTTATGTCTATAGGTCATTAGGTACAAATACTATTCTTCTGTTGCTTAAAAATAATGTTTTATAATTAAAACACATCCACGCTCATACATACTAAGTATTCTGCAAAACCATTGAGCGCATATTACGCTACGGTTCCGTTACCGGGATGGATTGTTTCCCGGCGCTCGAAAGTTCTCATTTCCCGGGGAAAGATCCCGTTTCCCGGGAAAGTTTCCGTTTTCCGGGATTATTGTTTGATTTACGCTTCCTTTGTCTCGTTCGAAGTGTATTGGGTTTGGGATTAAAGTGGTTTTGATTATCAATAACCAATAGAGTTAAAGTCGTGTTATATGTAATGGCCTTAATTGATTAAGGGCCGATTCTTTCAGATGCCTTTCAGGAGCCTATCTTTTGCCATCACCTGCCATTTTGGAAGATACTTCTCCAGGTCCGCACGGCATTAAACTAAACTTTTTCAAAAATCTGTTTCATCTACCTATTTAATATTCAAAGTTCGAAAAGCAATAACAAGAAACATCAGGCTCGAAGGACTAATAAAAATGCAAAAAATAATTATTTTCATGGCCGCTATGACAAGTAATTACAACTCGTCAATAATATTGAAGGCTTTGAAGAGTTTATTGGAAAGTACATTGCTTAGGGATAGCTTTGATAACATTTTAATGAACTAGTAGATACAGTACAGAACTCTTCTATACTAATTTGTATTTAGTGATATTCGTTGATTATTAGATAGATCAGAGGTTTGCAAACTTATTTCGTCTAACGCCCACTTTGAAAATCAGTAGCGAAAATGTCAATAGCATATTAGTTGTGCTATTTTTTTCTGGGGCCTAAACTGCCCCTCTCTAGGTCTCCAATGCCCACGAGGGGCCGTTATCGCCCACTTTGGGAAAGACTGAGATGGATAGTGATGAGTGACAGCCAGGCAAATACTGAAATGCTGAGCAAGTAATATTGTGTCGTAAGTTATACGACAGTGTTATTACTTGTAGGAAATGCATTTTTGCAAGATTAATTTAACATCTGTCCGTAGTTATATGCCATAGCGTAGCGGGGACAGATGTTAATCAGACAAAAAGAAAATCCGTTACATTTTTATTCCGTTACATTTAGTAGATAATAAAAATGTAACGGATCGCTGTCTATACATGGAATATATATGAGAAAAAATATTATAGGAGACCTTTATCAACACAATAGTACCCAAAATAATGATTTTTGTCTGTTTATCTGCGCGTTTGCGCACGCTAATCTCAGAAACGGCTGAACCGATTTCGATGCAGTTTTCAGTAAGATATTGTGACAGGTCCCACTTAACATATAGGCTACTTTTTATCACGGATAATTTCGACATTTTGTTTTTTCTGTAGACCACGCGGACGGAGTCGCGGGCGTCCACTAGTTTCATAATATAAACTTTCTTGCCTTTGGTCATGAAACCACTTATTAAGACAGACTCACTAAAGCTGTTCATAATTACAGCCAACACGCTTCATGAAAATCTATATCTCTTAAGAGCGCTGCATACAATAAGACTATTGTTAATAACTCAAAGGCTTTGAATCGTCTGCACCACAGGAGACAGTCTAGTGAAATCCATTGTACACCCTTCACCACCATCTCTACACCGTCCCATAGAAATTCCAGTACACCATCTATAAAAAGGACTACTCTTACAGCTGCCGCCTGTTCAAATCCTTGTACAGTTGGCAACAGTAATTTGTGTACTGTGTATACCCTTTTTGTATGTGATTGTGAGTCCTGAGCCTACTTCAGCTGATGGCGATTGTATGTCTCTGGCAAAACTCCAGTTATTTGCGATTTAATGGCGTCTTCATTACTTACATGAATCTTTTGAATTGCTGGGTGTTATTTAACTTATTTATGAACTAGCTGATTGTTCGAAACATCCTTCCTATATACTATTCATTTTTCACGAGATTAAGCTAATCTAAGCTTTAGAGGTAGGATATTCGGTACCATATAAATAATTATAAAGATTATGTCCAATTGTAATTAGCCGCTATATATAGGTATAGACACGACTGTGTTCACAATAATGGGATAGCTAAAACTGCAGGATCGAGATCGAAATCCTCCTACCACGCTTGTCCAACGTGGTGACTATGGACAAAAACTCCTATGGCAGTAACTTTGTGGCGTGCCCTGGGGGAGGCCTAGGTCCAGCAGTGGACTGCGATAGGCTGATGTGTGTGTGACATATACACTAGCGACGCTATCCGGCCAGATGCGACTAACTGAGGCTATAATCAAAGGCCGTGTTTTAATTTGCAACAGTCCTCACGGAGCAGAAAAAGATGAGGGGACCTGCAGGCCTATTGGCTATCTATTTTGACAGTTCATAGTGATGGAAGTGGTATAATGCCTTATTTGAAGAAAATTCATACATGTCACTTCCAGTTCAATAAGTTTCAATGAGTGATCGTGACTATGAACTGTCAAAAAAGATAGCCAATATGGGGGCTGACAATGCTTACAAACCTACATAAGAAACTATTTACAAGATGTTCTATTCACGAAATCGGGTCATGTTTGTTATCTAAGATTGTATAATGGACATGTCTTAATGACCTCTAGTACCTCTAGTATTGAAATTGGTCGTAAGTTGTTGTTTTGGAATGATCCAAACTATTCGAAAAAAATTACATATTACATATGTAATATGACTGTAATTACATATATTATTAACATAAAATACATTGATGATAGCTTATCTCCTGTATTTCCCTCCGTGTTTTTGTTCCGAGGAATGCAAATTGTGACAGTGTAGAGGGCTCTTACTTACTCTCGACATAGTTTACATTTTGTTGCCAAACTATGAGATGCCGTTGTTTAATGAGAATGTACAATAGTCGTCTCTCCCCTGATTTACTTGGACGGATTATTTGAGGCTTTTGTTCTGTTGAGGAACAGTTCAGGATTGTTTTAAATCTCAGGCATTGAATCAACGGTACAATTTTATTATTGAAAAACCTATTAACTTGTCACAGGATTGTCCGATACAATAAGGTCATTTTATTTGTATTTATATCGAAAGATCATAAAATTAAAAAAAAACATTTGCGAAAGAAAAACTTCGCTATAGTGAAAACTTTCCGGGATATAACGATTTCAAAATCACAATTTTAGACTTGCCAAATAACGCTCCATACAAACGACTACCACGACGTGACGTCACTCTTTCAGTGACTTGTATACGCGTGAAAGAAATTTTGTTCTACAGCTATATTAAATATTGCGTTTACAAATATGGTTACAGAACAAAAGTTTCTGTAAATGATGTAGGTGGACATGTGATGTTGTAATTTTCAATTTATTTCACAAAATGAACTTGCCCACTTAAGTTTGAAGGCTTATTACTACCTCATTTGAACACATAATCAAATTGTAATTTTACCGATAGGTATGGTTTGATAATTTATTCTGATAAGCATAAAATGTTATTAAGATCAACCATAGAAAACTACCCTATTGGCGCGGGAAGCAAACATGGCGGATAAATAATTAATAAATGCATTTCCTACGATTGAAAACATTGTCACACTTGTTCAAAATTTCAGTGTGCCTGGCTGTCATTTCACACAATGTATAATGTCAGAATATCTCTTGTTTCATTGTAAAAGTGATTCTACATGTACAGTTCAATACCGAATCGCAGAACATGCTCGTAGGTGTTTATCATCAAAATTCCCACCAAAAATAGTTTTTGCGCAATTTCCCGAATAAAAGAGATGCATTTAACACAACACGGTACCAGGGCAGCATGTTTTCGGAGATATTTTTCATGTTAACGATAGGCCACACAAAGCAACCTCCTATATTTTATGCAGCCCGTGTGCTTTTTGTAAAAGGAGGAACAAAGGAGTGAATTTCGGCCGTGAATAGGTTAGTGTACTTTACGCCTACTTTAGTACCTTTTATATAAATTGCTAGTGGATTTGGTTTGTCCTTTTGTGTATTATTAGTACGCCTACTATTTATCCAAGTAATATAACGTGTTTCATGGTTACATCACTTCTGTCTCCGTATCGGCATAAGTAGCATAGCCTTGTCTGAAGAAAAGTGTTACTCCTATTTCTTAACTTTCTTATAAGTTTCAATGTATGATGTCGAGTTTCCCAACAGGTGGGCCTGAAGACGAACATGGGCAAGACGAAGATCATGTCGAACGTCCATGTGTCCATGTACCTACTGGTTGGGAGCTCGATGCTCGAAGTTGTTGACGAGTATATTTACCTGGGACAGACGGTCAAACTAGGTAGGTCCAACTTTGAGAAGGAGGTAAATCGGCGAATCCAACTCGGCTGGGCAGCGTTCGGGAAATTACTAAGCTTATTTGTGTCCAAGATACCCCAGTCCTTAAAGACGAAGATACCTGTGCGTGCTGCCGGTGATGACCTACGGTGCCGAGACGTAGTCTCTAACTATGTGCCTCATAAAGAAGCTGGATCTCACAGCGAGCGATAGAGAAAACTATGCTCGGGATCTCTCTGGGTGATCGAATCAGAAGTGAGGAGATCCGTAGACGTACAAAGATCACCGACATAGCTCAATGGTCCAGCAAGCTGAAGAGGCAATAGGCAAGGCACATAGCTCGAAAAACTGATGGCCGATGGAGTCGGAAAGTTCTAGAGTGGATACCACGTATCGCAAAACGCAGCGCGGGAAGGCCATCCGCGAGCTGGACGGACTGAAGCTGAAGAGGCAATAGGCAAGGCACATAGCTCGAAGAACTGATGGCCGATGGAGTCGGAAAGTTCTAGAGTGGATACCACGTATCGGAAAACGCAGCGCGGGAAGGCCATCCGCGAGCTGGATGGACGACCTGGCCAAGGTCGCGGGCGTCGGTTGGATGCAGGCTGCAACCGGTCGGAGTGGAGGTTGTTGGGGAAGGCCTATGTCCAACTTCCCAGGGCTGTAAATGATGATGACAAATGATGTGTGATATCACTATGAACTCTCAAAAAATAACCAGTATGTGGCGGAAAAACGCGCATACACACACACACACGGCAGTGTTCCCGTTACTTTGATGTAAGTATAAGCTACATAACTGCCAATTTAAGTTTCATTTAGGGCCGATTTTTACACCCGTCAGATGGCTTATCTGAGGGTTAAAGTTGATGCTGTCTCAATCATAATCTAGTTTTTGAAAAAAAAAACAGCATAAAACTTATCCTTTAGACCTGACCATGTATAAAAAAAGTCAAAGTAAAATGTATGTAAAGGTAACCTCCACATTCATGAAGCGTTTTGTTCTCGTAGACATATCGAAGGAACAGATTCGGCACAAACTGCGTGAATTTGAATAAAAAATGCGTATAAAGAGCAATTTAAAAGCCCCTTCTACATCAGTATCTGGAATTTTCCAGGTGTTCCAGAGTTTCCGGCACATTAACTGAACGTCTGATAGAGTCGGTTGCACGTGAAATCGATTTATCGCCAACTCGTACAGGATTATGGGTATTTTTATACTATCTGCATTTCTGGTAGCCATTAACTGGCGCAGTATATAGGCTATAATAATAACGAGTCACTTGCCTGCCCACATATGGGCAGATGGTCTTTATTCCATCTAATAGACTTATTTACCTACTTACATATAGCAAAAAGCCGACTGCGTTCATCTTGGTGTTAATTTTTACACCGAGATGAGCCTAATGATACCTCTCAAGGTAAAACTCAACCAGCCGGTTAGTTAGGTTCTATAGAGCATACCAAGGAATTATAGATACATACTATATACAAACTTGGATACATATATACTTCCTTTTGGCGCAGCTGAGTAACAAAGGTTTAAACAAATTTTATTCTAAGATGTTTATTATATTTGCTGAGGATTTTTTAAAATCGATTTTTCGCAATCGTTTTCTTGCAAATGGGGCGCCATTTGCAAAAAACTTAACCTAACTTCAAAAGTAACCTAACCTAACAAAAAAAAGCATTCCGCTCAATTAGTAAGCAAGCAGTAAGAAGGTACAGAAATAGTTTTCCTTCGTTGCCCTAATTAGTAGAAAAGTATTTTCTTGACGATGCGGGCAGACAATGCGCCTCAACTCTCTATTGGTTTTCTTCTTTTCTAGGGCTCCGTATCCGAAGGGCAAAACATTATGGTCCAAAAGCTACTGACCCGTGACGGTCTTCTTACAAGGCTAGAAATCGAATAGCATACTAAGGGCAATAACCATGATCTAACAGGTATCAGTAATCATCCTTTTTATTTACGTGTAAATAGTGAAAATATCATCTAGCTAGACAGTTGAAGTTTTCACAGATGATGTTGTCTTGTGCCTTTGTTAGTACAATTACATAAGATTCTATTGCAAATTAGAAAAACAGAATAAAATGAATATCTAGGAGTTAAATATTGAATTGTATCAACTATTGAAGAAATCTCTAGGAGTATACCGGTGGCGGGCGACAATAGAGATATCTAGGAGTTGCCGCCGTACAAGATTTTTTGCCGTTTATTACATATAATTGTAACGGAACCCTTCGTGCGCGAGACCAACTGATACTTGGCAGATTTTTTCAGCTTATTTGCGGGCTTACTACTTTTTTTTATATAGCTTGTTATAAAAATTTTATATGGCTTGTTATAACTAGACTTCGAGTAATTATTATTATTGTTATGTTAGGTGAGTTAATTAAAATATAAAAAAAATTAAATCTAGAAAATACTTAGATTCACATTACATTCTAGAACATAGAACATATACTAGTAGAGGTATTCTTACCAGATAAGTACGCTATTGTACATTTCTACTGTGTACTGAGATTTTTGTATTTATTTATGTAGGTGTGTACTCGTACCTATACAATAACATATTATAAAACAAAATCGCGTCCTGCTGTCTGTCTGTCCCTATGTATGCTTAGATCTCAAACTATGCAACGAATTTTAATGCGTTTTTTTTTAAATAGATAGAGTGATCCAAGAGGAAGGTTTATATGTATCAGCACTGTACCAGAATGAAGCTGGGGCGAGTCGCTACTAAAAAATAATAAATCATGGACCATTGAATGTAGTATAGCACATTTCTGGTGGAAAGCCAGCTTAACACGTAGAAAGAGGACAAATTACACACCTCATTAAGGGAGGTAAGCATCACAGAACCAAATATTTTAGGTAGGTACATGCTCGAGAGGTAAGCTGAGATAGGGATGAGCAAATATCGATAAATATTCTTGAAATATCGACTATTATTATTTATTATGAAATATAAGTACCTAGACTAAAGTCACTGATCATTAACATCTGTCTCCGCTATGCTAAATGTGGCAGTGGGAACTCCCTTACAATCTACATACATATAATAAAAATGTAACGGATCGCTGTCTGTACATGGAAGATATATAAGAAAAAATATTATAGGAGACCTTTATCAACGCAATAGTACCCAAAACAATGATTTTTGGATTTTTTGTCTGTTTGTCTGTTTGTCTGTGCGTTTGTGCACGCTAATCTCAGAAACGGCTGAACCGATTTCGATGCAGTTTACAGGAATATATTGTGACAGGTCCCACTTAACATATAGGCTACTTTTTATCCTGGGAAAATGTTTTTATACCGGATAATTTCGATTTTTTTTCTTTAGTCCACGCGGACAGAGCCGCGGGCGTCCACTAGTGCTAAATAAATAGGATTGAATTATATAATTGTGCTAAATAATATTTATTATAATAATTATATTGCTTATACTCACAGGAAATACATTTTTAATCTCATTATTAATTGTTTGCAATCGCAATGCATGCTTTCTGCGCCAATGTATCGGACGATTCTGTAACTCGCTAAATGGGTTCATTGTATATTGTGTGATACTGTGCTTGAGAAGGGACATAGTTGGGCATCATAACGAACGATATATTTATTTTAAAAATATCGATATTTTGGTATACATCCCTAGTGGGCCACAAAGCGGCGCGTACAAAGAACCTTTGTGGTGTGACCTAAACGTTCTTACGCTACCGAGCGAAATTCTTTTCTTAGTGCTTACGTTTATTAATTTTTAATAATTTGCGGAAAGAAATCTAGAGTTCTAGTGTTGGAATGTCTTTGATTATTACAAGAAATAGGTCCCTTCACATTTGTCGGAGATACAAGTAGGTGCTGGCAAAATATGCAGGAGCTAAAATTTCAATGATGTTATCTTTATTATGTACCAATAAGTATCAAATAAATGATCTGAATCTGAATAATTAACTTTTACGAAAGTTATATTTGTCAATATCCTATCTTTTGAGTTTTTCTGTGTACAATAATAGATTAAGAATAGAATAGAAAAAATTTTGATTTGTGGAAAGTAACATAAATAAATATATTTTCGATAACATAGTTAGGTCAGACACATAACGTGTACTATAGGTAACTTACGAGTATAATACTTATTATTCTGTTTCATACAGTACGGGCTGCTTCTTAGGGATTGCTTATATTCTAGAACATGTTTCTTAACACCATTACTTCAGAGTATTAGGCCGTAATATAGACGTTGCTATAAAAAATAAGTCATCAGTTAATTAAAAATAGACTTCTCCAACCAATATATATACAGAGTGTAACAGAAAGGGTATGTTAAGCGAAAAGCTATGAATATAGACCATTATAAGGAACATAATCCCAGAATTTAAGACTCGAAATCACATGTTTATTTTTAAAGATTGTATGAACATTCCCGAGTTGTTTAGGAACTCTCCATACTAATTGGAAAAATTAACATTCGATTTTGAGTCTCAAAATTTGGGAATAGGTTCTCTATGGTGGGCTATTTTCATAGCTTTTCGCTTAACATACTCCTTTTGTTACACCCTGTATATGTAATGTAAATAATTTACTGGTAAGATAAAATAATGTTTCAATTCAAAACATAGTCAACACCCCTATTCACGATTTAAATGTGTCAAATCAATGATGACAAGACGTGGGTTCTTGTCTATAGCGTTGTCACTAAATATGCATGACATATTTGAGCTTCTGTGTCGTTCCATATTTTGAGCGCTATTATCCAGTTATAATTTTATCTAAGTGTTAAATCATTTCTTCTATGCTGCTCTGGGAGTGAAAAAAAAACGTATAATACTACAGCTGCTTTTCTTCCCGGGCATACTGTACAAATCAATTGAGGGACAAGAGGGTCTTGGTGTTTTGTAGGCGATGGGCTGACCACCTGTCACTACTAACCGAACTTGTGTACATCTCAACTATACCCTCAAAATTGGTCAGAAGTGGCACCTTGTGGTCCTATCGGCCCTTGGTGCTCTGCCTACACCGTAAGGGATAAAGGCGTGATTATATGTATGTATGTATGTTAAATCCTTAAATATACGTTATATTAACAGTCAGACAGTTGGTTAGCATTCGAGAAACCGACGGAGTTGCTTCGTAGTAATTCTTCACGAGGTATCATTGTAAATTCACTAGACTGTACTAGTAACGCATAACCACAAAGTGGTCCAGTTCACCGGAGGTCAAACGTCAGCTAAACGAGACCTCAATGGGATAATGCGGGCCGTGTTGATAACAATCGTCTCTCAGCTTGCAAGCTGTCTTCAAGATAAAACTATAGTGTATCTAACACAACTGTATTACAAACCACAACATAGCATATATGTAGGTACATATGCACACGGCTGTGTTTTCAAAATAGGTCAGCCAGAACTGTAGAAGACGAAGGATACCTTTCATTCACGTTTTGTATAGCAGTGTAAAAGTGATAAGTTGCAAGCTCATCACCTGAGGGAACGCTTCTAATGTCCATATCTGACTCTTACGACATGTACGGAATGAGATACAGCAATAACATAACATAACAATATACCTATACTCGTATACAGATTGTATAGTCATATACAGAATAATCGGCGCCGCCATGTCATTCAAAGGAAAATGCACTCTAAATTTGGACTTCAGCTTGGGGCCAGAAATGCCCTATTTAACCTAACTCATAAAGTAAGAGATCCTTTAAACTTACTAGCATAACATAAACGACTATAGGTACAGTACAAGATTGCACCCCAGGCGGTAATAAACCAAGCCAAACTCCATCAGCACAAACTATGTCAACTCTATCTACCAGGGCATCATAACTAGGTAAGAGGTGTCATGCAAACCGTGTTATAAATAGACACCTGCCTACAGCGCCCCCTATAGGTTATGTTTTGCGGTTATCGCGCACATCAGATTAATCCTTCGTATAGAAGGGAAGATAAATTGAACTACCTCAAAGGAGATGGAAATATACGGGGTGGTATAAGATTATCCGCATTTTATGTTCTATCTTTAGAATGAATATTAGTTAAAGCTTACCCACCTGTATTATATTTTAGGGGCGCATATCTCAAAGGCACATTGAATTCTGTAGTTATTTTTTAATCCATATGAAAATGTTACATAAGTGGTTTAATAGTGCCATTAAACCTGTGTAGTTTCTCTTGGCACTATTTTTACTTAATACTAACTTAAAACTTACTTACATATCTAGTCTACTCGTATCTGTACCCTACCCAGATCATTTTTTTATTATTATTAACAGTTTTGTTATTATTATCGTCGTTGATGCCTTTCTCTAAAATTTGATCAGGTAGAGAGATAACTCCAACTTTATTCTTCAAATAGACCTATATGACCATTCATTAAAATTGAAATTATTTATGACCCTAATATAATGTGAATAATGTCCCTTTTATTAAAAAGAAGCAGATAATTCATTAGGATGTACCACAGTCAATAACGGACGGATTTCGATGAAACTTGATATTTATGTTTATAGACATAGGCTGCAAAGTTTACGTTGAAATTCGCGGGCAACCGCTAGTTTGTTATTCTAGGCGTAATGGAGTCTTTGGTTATTCTAGCCATTAGCTACAAGACATGTAATACGAGAGTAAATGAAACTAAAAATCTTAAATAATCAACCTGTATATCTATTTCTTTCTTATGGTCCTTCACTATGGGTTCGCCCAACACCGCCCTACCATATCCATATGGGCGAACCCATAGTGAATGTTTGAAGTTCCGAATTGTAACGCCTAATACAATTTCATTTATTTCTAATACTATTAGCAAGATACTCGCACATCAAAATAATGTTGGTTGCATTTTTATCGCTTCATAATAAAGTAATAGATAATGGAACCATTTTGTTTATTAAAGTGACGATTTTACTATCGGATTTAAAACTATCAGTAAAAATATTTGATGTATCATTATTTTTGTATCTTTGTGCTTTTGGCCATAGAGGAATATTTCTCTATGGTTCTACATATATACCTAATATCTGTATGTGTATACATAATAATATAAGAACCACACTTTAAAAAAAAATATCATAATCTAATTGCTTATTTTTATCTAAGCATACATTATGGACAGACAGACAGCGGAATGCGACTTTGTTTTATAATACTCGTATTTAATGAAATTGGAAGTAGGATTTTATAATATTACTCAATTGCCCCATCCATACGGGGGTTTGTAACAATATCTAGTACAATTCAATTGCTTTTAATACAATAAATTTAATTGAAGAACTAAATTAATTTAAACCGGTAGAACGGACTAAAATTGAAAGGCCAAAGCTTCAATGAATGCCGAGAAAATTGAATTTAAAGCAAAGA
Source organism: Carposina sasakii (assembly GCA_014607495.2). Lineage (NCBI taxonomy): Eukaryota > Metazoa > Arthropoda > Insecta > Lepidoptera > Carposinidae > Carposina > Carposina sasakii. The sequence continues at coordinate 2,246,815 of CP053169.1, forward strand.
TCCTAAAATCCTTGCGTAATGAAGGAAAGCCCTTCGTTATATTAGAGACTGCGCATAGGTCTGTCTGGAAGGTTTTCATACTAGATATTAAAAACTTTAATCCGTGAAGTACCTAAGTATCTCATCATCAACCACTGTTAAGAACCTATCCTGAAGAGACTCGTATGTTTATTTTTCAATTTTTTTTTTTATACTGTCTGGAAAAATAAACATGTGATTTCTAGTCTCATTTTGTGGCTAGATATTTTTATGTCTTTTCATTTAACATACCCCTTTCTCTACACCCTTAATAAAAAATAGAATGAAAATCCTTTTTTAAAAATACATGATTAAAAAGGTAAAGGGAATATAATAGATCATGACATTTATTTCAAATCATGTATAGAGATCTTCTCTAAGTACACATTATGCACATAAAAGATATATGTTTACGTGAAAATGTGTAAGAGAATGTGATGAAAAAAGGCGCCGGGGAATTGAAACCTTTTTGGTATGAGCTCAAATGAGATATCTGCGTCTACGAGCGCAGGATAAATAGATATGCCACTCTAAATGAAGTTTGGTATCAATAGACATTCTCCGTGTTATTGAAAAGAACTTAAAAGTTGACTTAATTTGACTGATATCAAATGTTATATTACAGTGTCTAACACTGTTTTGTAATAACACCGTCTAATTCGAACTACCATGAATAATTAAAAAAATAGAGTTTTAATGTTTCAGTAGACGGCACGACCCAGAAATCCCTCCTGTCTGCCTTCCTGACAATGATAGTTACAATTTTCTTTTGATCTATAAGATGTGGGTTCGTCTTAAACCAAAAATATCTTAAAACTGTACCACTTTAAAAATGCATCTCTACATCTATCCTAGTAAAGTTTTTAGTTTAGTTACATCTTGTCACATTTTTTTAAATATCATAAATATTTCTTAAAAATGATTAACGTTTGTGATACAGGTTCTCCTAGTGTAGGGTTTGTAGTAAATACAAAATATCGTCGAATGTGTTTATGGAAATAAATACTCTTTTACTTTACTACAAAGAATACTGAAGAAGAAATGTTCAGTAAAACACATTCACCCATCGTCCATCAACACAAAGCCGTAAGTTCACAAACTTTCGCATCAAAACCCGCTTTTTGCGTAAATGACAAAATAATTGCGAAAAGGACGCCCCATGACAAAGATAACAGAGTCCGCCAGTAAAAAGATGTGAGCACCTTAAACTAAACGTTCCCAAGTGGCTTTTAAAACGATCGCCGAAACTTGAACTTTTTTAATAAAGCCCCCACTGGACCCACAGACTGGATTAACTGACAAACTTCGGCCATAAAACAAAAAAAAATCCATGTTAATGCCGCATTTAAATATTTAAAACAATGCTAAAAATAACAGATTAATCAGAAAACTTCACTTACCGGTGAGGTGTTCGGCTAGGTTAGGAAAAAACACTGAATTTGAACGTAGAAATATTATTTAGACGATCAGTTGCGACTACAGCCGGACAAACACGTCCGTGCGAGTCCACGGTCGCGCGGAGACTGAAACCTGAAACATTTTCAGGATTCAGAAGGGTTGCCCATCGAATGCATTATATGCATCGCTTTACTACCTTAGCAATAAAAGTGATTATCGTATAATTTTCAGGTCACTCTTTATTTATTTATTTAGACACACTTACAGAACATACATTAAGAGCAACAATAATTACACTTACAACTAAAAATCTGATGTATGTGCCAATTATGATTATAAATTATAATGCCACTCTTTTGACCTTCTCGCTTGATTCGGATCATTTTGTCATTTAGCTTCTCGTGTTGATCGGTAGTCTAAATTGAGCCCTGTTGGAATAATTTTAAAATGGTTTTTGGCTAAACGTTGGTTTAGGTATGTATTTAGGCGTTTTGTTGTCGCATCTACAGGAAGGTTCTTTTAAAGAAGAATTATGTACGACAATAACTGGTTTAATTAAATTTGGGTTGTTTTGTTGAAGTTTCAAAAGACGCAGGGATAAGGATTTTGAGAGTAAATCGGGGAAACAAATTGGTTTCGGCCGCTTGTTGTCTTTCTATTATTAGAAAAGAGATGGTAAAATTCGTCATCCGAGTAATTGACCCGGTGGCTTAGTGGTTATAGCGGCTGGCACGGTTTGCAGTGGTCGTGGGTTCGATTCCCACTCGGGTGAAGAATTTTTTCCACTTTCTTTATTAATAATTTTCTATTATTTATTTCGATAGAGCTTCGATCGCTGTAAAAAGGTACGATTAATTATCATTTTGTATTAGCGGCCGCCCACGACTACGTCCACCTAAACTTTAGTGAATAGAATAAAATATAATAGAGTAGAGTTGAGTAGAGTAGAGTAGCGTAGAGTAGAGTAGAGTACAGTAGAGTAGAGTAGAATAGAATACAATAGAATAGAATACGTTTTTATTTGGTGATTACACACACACAGATACAATAGCAACAATGAGACTAAACAAACAGGGTAGAAATAGAGACAGTGCAAAAGTAATTTAAAATATGTATATGCAACACAAACATTCTAGCTAGAAAAACCGTGCACCCTGTCAGGAACCTGTCAGTTACATCACACGCGTGTGTAGCCGCCAAACAGGTCCCTTTTCCTAGTGACAGCCGATTGCTGTAGTTAGTACTAGTAACTCTGCCTTTGGTAGATCCTAGGTTCGAATCTCGGTAGGTGCGAGCATAAATGTGATGAAAATTGATGTTTATTTCCGAATCATGGATGTTTATTTACTCATCTATGTACTGTTGCATAGTACCTACCTACCCACGATAGGGATTAAAGTCCCACCTTAGGGATCTAAGTGTTGGACTAGGCTATGGGACTAGGTGTGCTGTGATTAAAGTCCCACCTTAGGGATCTAAGTGTGGGACTAGGCTATGGGACTAGGTGTGCTGTGATTAAAGTCCCACCTTAGGGATCTAAGTGTGGGACTAGGCTATGGGACTAGGCTATGGGACTAGGTGTGCTGTGATTAAAAAAATCACAGTATTTTGCGCTGCTTACTTATAAGTACTAACAACACATCGAGCTCTCAATAAACTATCTTATTTCGAAACTTTGGGTTAAACTTCAGAAAACTTTACTTCTACTTCTACACACGTCTCGGTAAGAGCCAAGAGGTTTATTTAGTGAAAACTTTACTACTCTTAATTTAGTAGTGAAGTTTTCTGAGTAACATTTTATATGTATATAGTAGTCTATGTTAAGGTATACTCTTACAGATAAATAAAATCGGAGTGTCTGTTATCAACATAAGCACTTTTACTAAATGCCTAGGGATGTGTATAGTGTGTGTCGTATAAACCAAAATAATGGGCACCATAGGACCACATGGTGCCACTTCTGACCAATTTTGAGGGTATAGTTGAGATGTACAAGTTCGGTTAGTAGTGACGGGTGGTCAGCCCATCGCCTACCAAACACCAAAACCCTTTCGTCCCTCTACTGACTTGTACAGTATGCCCGGGAAGAGAAGCAGCTGTAGTATTACACTTTTTTTTCACTCCCAGAGCAGTATATAAGAAAAATTTCATGTGTAGAATAAAGAATAAAAAAAATATTTTCCCGGCTAAACTGAAACGGCTGGAGCGATTGTGATGTGAATTTCACTGGCAGATATCTGATATAATAAGAAAAACCTCAATTAGGTTAGTTTAAAAAATAATTTAATGTTAGCTCCCTGATTTAAATTAACTCAGAAAGATATAAGTACAACAAATAATAATATTAAAAATATTTCATACTTACTATGTACGTTCTACAATAGCAGAACCAGTACGATATTTCCAGACAATTATTGTGCACACACATTAGTTTGTATTTGAAGCTAAATTACGAAATTTACGACCAGAGGGTTTACCATGAACTCTTAAGGCAGGATTGTTTCCATCGTGGAAGCAAAATGTTGCTCTACACAACTTATAGCGGCTTCTCCCTTTCACAATGAAAACAAACCTGTCAATACTTTGTTTATTAACCCAGGCCGTTTTCAATATGAGTATCTCCTATACAGGAACGAATACGTACTCTATACATCAGTATGAAAATGCATAACCAGGCTTTATATATGATATATAGACATATAGTGACGTCTATGCATTTATGTGAGTCTATATCAACTTTGGAATAATATTGGACAGTTAGCTTCCATGGATATCGTGATGATGAGTCGAACAATTATGTAACTTAAAATTTGGGCAGTTAATTTCCATATAGGGTGTCGACATCCGCTAAGAATCCATAAGGGAGTAAAATATATAGGGCTTGTAAGTATGTATGAAAAGTCCATGTTTTTGAAGTAAGCATATCCTGAAATTTCCACGGAAATGGGAATAACGTTCACGCAAATGAAGTCGTGCCTAATAATATTATAAATGCGACAGATTTTTTTGTTTCGGAAAAACACCCGTATGTATGTATATTTTTGAAACCATATGTAAGTAATTATAGCTTCAGAACATAGCGGGCTAGCAACACGGCACGCTCTCTCGGAGTTATGAATTATATATTTGCACCATGCTGTCATTGTGAACTATATGGCACTTATCTACTAAATAAATTATTCATTCATACTACAACAACGACAGATACAATGAACTCACTAGAGATTTATGATTTGCTTCCGACTTGAGAAACGAGACTGTATTATAGCAAGTAGATATTCCGTCTGTGACTAGGCATATTATCATAGGGTCTTACTATAGCTGTGGGTATGTGCCTATGTATATCGGTGCTTCAGCTATGGTCTTAACATAACGGTGCCGACATATAACAGCACCATAACAAGAACACCGCAAAGGTCGCCGCAATGAATATACTTTTCAAGTTGCAGATCGACGGCTTTAGGTTGTGCGTTAATTTTCAGTCATTTAGGACAAATCATTTTATATGAATTAATTGTATATTTTTATCATGACGTGTACATAGATTTAAGCAAATTATAGGTACATTTCTAGATACTTCCGTAACACCGCATTAACTGTGCACTTAATCTTACATGATAGATTGCTCCCTACCATAAAGAAAATTGATGACGTAAAAATTACGTTGAAGACATAGAGGTAGAAGAAAGATAGAGGGTTGTAAAACTAAATGCAGAGGGGCTACACTCTCAAAGTAAAAAAGGGAGAACACACTAACTCATATCAATAACCTGTCACAATTTTATGCACTTGGATTCTGTAAGATTAGATAGCGCTTTCATGGTTTATTTTTTCATTCAAAAATGTCTTTGATAAATGCATTACATACTACACTGGACTAATTGTCAAAGGTAGGTCCACCCAGGCAGCAAGCAGATAACTTGTTTTATGACTTTATTCAAAATAATCCACATGCATGGTAACTGCATGCATTGCATCTAACTTAGAATCTGCTTAGAAGTTTTAAGCAGCGGAGCGCTATCCGACTCTTGCCTGTCAATTAAACTGTCATTTTACTATAGATTGGATCTGACTTGAGAGGTTGTTTTCGGGTATGTAGTTTTTGTTAAGAAACCTGTGGTTACTCTATCCTCTCTTCTATAATAAGTCTATGTGAAAAGCAGAAAATGAAGAAATCAAACTGGAAAGCTCTATCGGGCGCTCCTGGCTATAGTCATTTGGAAATTTAGGTCACAATGAAACTTGGAGTCGCTGGCAATTTTGAATCTGACGGAGAATGGTCTATTCACAGAAAAGTGTATAAACATTGTGATCACGGTTTGCAGTGGTCGTGGGTTCGATTCCCACTTGGGTGAAGAATTTTTATTAATATTTTATAATAATAATATAATAATTTTATAATATATATATTATTTATTGGTATAATAACTACACCATAATATTATAAAAAGTGTCCACCTTTTGGTTCACCTATGATAATTTTGTTTGTCCTCCTTTATGATCCTGCAACTCGGGCTAACCCATTTATGGAACACAGCCGTGTGAATATGTATATATTTATTTGTTTGTTTGTTTGTTTGTTTATTTATTTATTTATTTATTTATTTATTTATAACAACAACCATATTACAAAACTTTACAGCTTGCGCCAATGCGCCTTGAAATGTAGATATTATGATAACTTTAACAATTATAATGTGCATTAAAATATCATATATCAATATCATGTATGTATTTATACTATAAGATACTATAGTGTACGTCTGCCTTTTCATTCAAGATAGATGAAGAAAAGGTCCTATGTTGATGCTGGGTTTCACTAGAATAAATCAGCTAAATTTCCTTCAGTGCATGCCGTAAGAGACGATTAAGGAACTCAGGGGTGTTCCTAATGAAGCAACTTGTCACCGATCTTATTGAAAATCTCCTGTAGTTCTAGCTCCCACATGAAACACAGCCAAGTACTTACCTATTTCTGTGCTTTTGCTTCTCTCAGCACAAACATGTTGCACATTACGTCCTCGTCGAGCACCGCTGCTCACCAATGAGCATACATTATAACTTATCATAACTTATCTAACGCGTAACCAAGTTTGCGACAAATCACCTTAGGTCACACTGTGATGGAAATACGTTACGGTAGATAAAGGCTACGTTTTTAGCCAGAAGCTGGGTTATATTTATCGAGTGTATGTTTGTATGTTATGTACGTACATTTCTTTTGCACGCTCTATAGCCCAAACGTTTGTTGCATTTGAGCTTGAGAGATATCATTTGAATCGTCTTACGGCCAATTTCAATACTAGTAATCATAAAAAATCTCGGTTTTTTATATTTTAAATATGAATTTTTTTATGAAAACAATGGATCATTTTTTTCCCTGAAGTATGCAAAAAATCTCTCGAGGTCGGTCATTGAAATTGGCTGTTAGTCGTGAGACTGACACTGGGTCGAAATTTGTATGCAGCCGTGTTTATTCTTTAACTAAATGAAGTTATAAATTTTTTACATAGCTATTCTTGTTGTTGGTTTAGTAAGTTTACATGCGTAGGTAACTTACGGAAGCCAGAAATTACGTAGCGTATTATGGGTCATAGTGTGACTTTACATGTATTTTAAACTTTCATTTATTCTCGCAGAGGGAGAATATTCTAGAATTCTAATGCAATCAGGGTGCACGATGGTGGACAGTAGACGCATGGCCAGCTCTAGTTTAGGAAGTTGGGAATCGAATTTATTTTACGTAATAATTTCGTACTTACCTACAAAACATGGGTAGATTTGATGTAATAAAAAATAAATTGAGGATGAAAAAAAAATACGTTCGGCTGTGTATGGCGTAGATAGAACTGAAGGATCATAAGGGAGATCCCGCAGCCACGTTAAGCATAGCGTGACATAAGTGACAAATTACTAGCTTAGGCGCAAATTGTCAAATTCGCAAATTGTCAAGCGGTCGCACTTTACGACATGCACGGGAGGAGATGCAGCATGTATTGTAGTGAATCTCCACATCAGCACGGAAATTAATAATTAATTATACTTATTCGCAATGCAGCATGGGAAGGCCACCCGCGAGATGGACGGACGACTTAGCCAGGTCGCGGGCGTCGGTTGGATGCAGGCTGCTTCCGACCGGTCGGAGTGGAGGTTGTTGGGAGAGGCCTATGTCCAACAGTGGACTTCTCAGCGCTGTAAATGATGATGATGATACTTATTCTTATTATCCAAACCGTCGCAGGTTGGAAGATGATAACAACCTGGATTGCATAGCTAGTTGGATGATGGGAATCAAATTTTCCTATTTGAGTATATAACGACTGATTGGTGTCGTTGGTAGTGACCCTGCCAGCGACGCCATAGGTCCTGGGTTCGAATCCCGGTAGGTGCAAACATTGATACTTATTGCCGTTGCCTAGTATCCACAACACAACACCTTAGGGATCTTTGTGTGGGACTAGGTTAATGTGTGAATATTTATTTAATTAAGGTTTCAATAATGTTTCGATGCCTTTGCGATCATCACAGTCGCTTGGGTAGTTATTAAAGAAATAAAATGGCATTTTCTTAATTTTCGTATTTTTCTTTTTAAAAATAACTAGTTATTTACTAATTTATATTAATTATTTACACTCCATAATACTTCTTACTTAAAATTAATTAAATGCAATACAGGGTGGTTATGTACGAGAATTGATGCATGGTCTATCAGAATTTCAGCTTCAATTTATTTCTGTTATACATTATTAGTAGGTACTTACTGCCTAAAATATAAATAAACTTTAATGTTCGAAGAAACGTGAAACAGTAACCACCAACTAAAAGCTTAAAGTATAGGTATATTTATATGATCCATTTTGAATGATGATCTAAATACAGTTCCACCAGCCCCTTTTCACCATCGGGATACTAGACGCAGACTAGCGTATCATCTTTATGTTGTTGATATCCCACCCATCCGCACCAAACGTTATGCGAACTCGTTTGTAATGCGAACGGCTAAGGAGTGGAATGCACTTCCTGTCGATGTATTTCCCGACCACTACAACATTGGTCTCTTCAAAGCTAGAGTGAATAGGCACTTTCTAGGCAAACATGTACCACCGTAGGCCGCATCTTGCTTAACATCAGGCACGACGGCAGTCAAATGTTTGCCTAGCTAATTGTAAAAAAAAATATCTAATTACATATCAATAGAGAACCATCGGATGGTGCAATTCATCACATCGAGGTGTTGCAGTACCACTTATACCATTCCTAACTATTGTAACTACCTACTTAAATTAAGTACAAAATGTTTATGCGTTAACTCAAAAACTCCTCTAAATGTCCTACCTACACGGAAAAATAAATAAAGATGTCATAAATTTTGTTAATTGGTGACCCGTAATGCTGTGCATATTACATACATACATACATATATACTACATATTATCACGCCTTTATTACAGGGTAGGCAGAGCACCAAGGGCCCATAGAACCATATGGTGCCACTTCGGACTGAGGAATTTTGAGGATATAGTTGGGATGTATAAGTTCGGTTAGTAGTGACAGGTGGTCAGCCCATCGCCCACAAAACACCAAAATCCTCTTGTCCCTCTACTGACTTGTACAGTATGCCCGGGAAGAGAAGCAGCTGTAGTATTATACGTTTTTTTTTTCACTCCCAGAACAGCATAGAAGGAAGTACATAACAAAACCTAATGTAATCTAACCTCGTGCTTGTCTGAGAACTTGACTTTTTTCGAAGTTGTGAGTTAATCAAGAAACACCTTGTATTGAATATTAATTGACAATTCTGGCTTACTGTGTCTAGATAGCTATAGTAGCTGCATTATATGATGGCCGGTAACATAGGCGCTAGTTTCTCCATATAAACAAACATTTCGTAATTTTTGTTTAGTTCCGGCTTTCCATAGTCTGCCATTACTTTAGTTCACACTTGTTTTTAATTAATTACTAAATGTGCTCCTAAAACATGGTTTGGAGAAGAGATATTTTCTCCATGTAAAAAACAACCTACGAACTAGTCTGGAATAGTCCAGACTATTTCGACCATTCGGTTCCAGCCTTTACCTCAATGAAACAATTTTGTAACACTCTTTAATCTAAACTTTCGCAAAGAAATTTTCACTACTTCTTATATTATTTACTTGTATACCGCAGTGTCATTGTAAAATTGCATATAATTATCTACTTGGTGATAGGTATAAGAAATCAGTAAATTAATTATCATATCTTTGAAACTGTATCAAAATCACAAGATAAGTGGTAACTGCGCCGATTACCTGAAAAAATAAGAAAAAAGTTTAAACCATGAACGTATAAAGAATAACGGACAGAGTATTATTACTGCACAGAGTGAAGCATTCATAGTAAGCTCGGCAATGATATTCCATGGGATGTGTATTGACGCGTTATCTACCCACAGATACAAACCATAGCAAGCTCGGTGCCTACTGGAAAATACGCACACATACCCAACGCGCCGCCATTTCGGTGCTTCAATCTGTGCAGTGACAGCATTACGTCCGTTGTTCTTTATACGTTCATGGTTGAAACAACATATGTATTAGCCCTCTCCTACATAAACCTGATATCTGATAACTCATGATTTCGCTTTGACCCGTGGCATCATCAGAATTATTGACCACTAGCGGCAGCCCACGACTTCGTCCGCGTAAAGGGTCATTGCACCCGTGCAAAGCCGGGGCGGGTCACTAGTTGTACTATCAACCAAGGCGCCGCTGACACGATTCTAAAAATTTTTCGTTTGCAAGCTACGATAGTTCCTTGTCATTCATTAGTCTTTACTGCTGCATACCAATCTGTTCATTGTATCAATAATTTTTAAAAAAGTTACATAAGATGAGCCTTTGTCTTGAGAAACCCAAAACAACAGGAGAGGGTGTAAAAATCATTGTTAAGAATATTCTTATGTTTGACATTTGTGCTAGTCAGCCAATATTGTTATTGTTTTACATTTTGTCAATAGTAAAAAAGTCTATTGTAATGTTTTTCTGACTTTCTATTGAAGGGTGGTTTACTAACGCGCTGCAAACTAAACGAAACCTTAAGGCATGTCAGCGGCGCCTTGGTTGATACTACATATCCTTTAAAACCTTCCATTTAAACCATTCTATGTTTTAAAAAACCGCATCATATATACCCAAGGAAGGTTGCCCTAAAACAAATGCCAAATCCTTCTTGAAAGAAATCATACTGGGCCAATAAAAAATTAGTGAGATACTTAGACAATGAAAACAAACAGAGAAAATGCTTAGACAATGTAACATCTTTTCAAATCTATCAATAGCAGCTTCGACTTCATCACATCATTTAACGAAGCCGCTAAGTCTTCAAAACGGAGGCAATTTTTTCCGAACTTATATCAATCCAACCGAGAAATAATGTCACGTAAGGGGTGAAATTATATCTTGTGAGATTTAATAGGCTAACTGGTTTTTTGTGGGTGTGTAATTTGCACACTTTTGCCCAATCTCTTTGGGGAATAACGGGCTTGACTATGTATGTATGTTACATTCTATATGCTCTTAGAACAGGTAGATGATGAACACTCACAGTAGCTACCAACGGCCGGTCCAGGGTACACATTCCGAGCGGCGTGTACGCAGCAGCCTGCAGCAGCAGGGTCCGGCAGAACAGCTCCAGCCAGGCAGCTGCACCACCCACTGATGGTGACGTCATCAGTCGGCAGACCAGCTCTGCTGTGCGCTTACCCTGGGATATGAAAGATACCCCTGTGATTTTACTTAGCTCATGAGGAAAGGTATCTGCTTTTGTTTATAATTTACTTTGTTTGAAGTATTTGGGTCATCGGCGTGATATATTTTTTTATTTTTTATTGTACGCGGACATTTTAAACAGAAAAACGTTTTACATTGACAATGTATAATGGCGTTTTTTACTTAAAAGTGTTGAGAAAAAACGTCTTTTGATATAATGTAGAATACGTAATCTACATTCCTACTATCATCCAAGTAAGTCTTTTTAGAAACATATTTTCCTGTGCTGAATTTTCCTTTTACTAGAAATATCAGCTGCATCACCTTTGGTGCATGTCGTAAGAATTGACTAAGGAACTCAAGGGCGTTCTCACAGGCTAGAAACTTAACACTTATCTTTACATCTAGTCCTACTATACTTGATACTGTAGGATATCGTCCATGTTCCTGCAGTTCTGTCAGCGTGACTACCCTCTGAAACACAGCCTTGTGTATTTTATGTATGTACTTTTTCCTATTTTCAGGATTCAGATGGGCAACCTTCATAACCATGACATAACTAACCTCAACAATGGTATGATGGCACGGCTCCACCACTATGAACATCCTGAGCACATGCGTCAAGCACCATAGGAACTGTAGCACCAGGAAATGCACCCGGTTTGTCGATACAACTGTAAGAACGTATAAAAGACTGACTAGACCTATATACCAAAGTTTAATTAACTGTAACGGACTCGCTAACACACACGTAACCATTTTTTAAATAAGGTCACTAGCTTATAATACAGGAAGTCGAATGAGCATCTTTGTTTTATGAAAATCATCGACAGAGGACGAAAAAGAACTTAGGAATCTCATCCCTCGTTCCCACTTGTCGGCTGTCGGGCTCGGATTTTTGTCGGATGTTTCAGTGCTAGATCATTTTTTTAAATGAAACTGTTCGGCTCCGACGAGTGCGAAGTCATATGAAATATACTCCCACAGTAACATCCGATAAAAATCTGAGCCTGACAACCGACAAGTGGAAACGAGCTCTAAGTGTACTAACTAATTAGGTTAATTTGTTTAAAAAATTGTGTGAATATTAATTAATTTATTATGACGATCGGAGAGACAAATTGGCAACCATTAATTGTCTTTAAAATCAACTACAAAATAAAGATATTAGTTATTTTAGGTTGCTCCACTTACTTAGCTCCATAATCAAGAAGTACGGAGTAACAATCAGATGCAGCAACGTTGAGATCAGTATGATGATGACTGGCAGACCGTAGCTGTCGTCGATGGCTCTCACTACTGAGCACAAGGTGCCGTGGAGTGATGAGAGTCGGCGGATGGCTTCAAACGGTGACACCAGTAACCGAGGCTCACCAGTCACTGAAAGCGGTAAATTGATTTATTAAAACACGTGACTTTATTCATGGCTAGGTTTAAAACAGCATCACAGATTTCGGAAGGTTAGCATTTGATAATACACGTTTTAACGAGTATGCAGCATGCTTATGTAGCTCTTCATTTAAAATAAAAAATTTCGTCAACTAAGGATCTCGAGTATTCTCTAAGGTGACAAGCTAGCAATTGATAATTAACATCTGTCCCCGTTAAATGTGGCTGTGAGATTCCCTTTATGATCCTGCAGTACTGGCTACTTCATTTCGGGAATACAACCGTGTTACAAATTCTTTATTGTACAAAGACAATATAACTATGTAAAGTTTTATCTAATAGCTTTTTTGACATTCCGAGACGGGCAAGTGCGAAGCTGTTCACATAACTGCTCGTTATGGTCACTAATGCTTACGAAGAAGTATGAGCATCAGGCAGCAACAGTACATTGGTATGATATGCTGTTCTAACAATTCTTTTTACGCTACCCTGGTCAGTCTATGAAGAGCAAATACAAATCTATTAAGTTACCAACATACCAGATCTCTTGATGATGACCGGCTGGTCCCGCCCGGGAATCGGCTCCATCAGCAGACTGACGTTGCTGGCGCGTTGCGACTCCGCTGAGGGTGTCACGCGGATAGCAAAGATGTTGAGCGGGGCTGACTCACGGGACTTTTCCACTGGAAACACAATGGAGTATGTCTTATTTAAAGTGCAATGTCTAAACTTTAGCAGCTGGCGTAGGCTTCGATCTCATAATATACCGAGTGCTAGTTTGTACGATATTAAAAAGTAGGCGATTTAAACTTTACCATAGAAGAATAAGATTTCATAGAGTCCTAATGTCATACTAACCGTTTCGATGTACCATTAGACTTTTCGGTACCTCACAATTCCAGTCCTTGACACTTAGATTATATTAGTGTAATGTATAGTGATGTACGAAATTACTAATGTATTGTAACGTATAGTAATGCAATCTAAGTGTCAAGGACTGGAATTGTGAGGCACCGAAAAATCTAATGGTGCATCGAAACTGTTAGTATGGCATTAGCACTCTATGTCTACATCTTATTCCTCTATGACTTTACATCATATTAACCTAGTCCTCACATTAACATCCCTTAGGTCTTGTGTCGTGGGTACTAAACAATTATACATATCCAATTATCCATGCTCGGAAATGAACGTTGATATTCATCATTTCAATGCCGGGATTCGAGACAAGAACCTATGGCCGCGGCAGGCAGGGTTACTACAAGTACGTTAATCGGTCGTCGAATTATCAAATAATTTCAAATACCTAACTGAAAAACCCCAATGGCGAGTCATAAGTAATCCAAAAACAGCAATATATCTAACAATAACAAATAAGCCCTAGCACTAGTCACAGGACCGCCCGATACCATTGGCGCGGAAAACAAATATTACTGACTAGTGGACGCCCGCGACTCTGTCCGCGTGGACTATAGAAAAAACAAAATGTCGAAATTATTTGGGATAAAAACATTTTCCCGGGATAAAAAGTACTATTTGTTAAGTGGGACCTGTCACAATATATTACTGAAAACTGCATCGAAATCGGTTCAACCGTTTCTGAGATTAGCGTGCATAAACGCACACTCAAACAGACAAAAATTCCAAAAATTATCGTTTTGGGTTCTATTGCGTTGATAAAGGTCTCCTATAATATTTTTTCTCATATATCTTCCATGTACAGACAGCGATCCGTTACATTTTTATTATATGTATAGAAGATATAGAAGATAATCGAATTAAAAATGCATTTCCTGCAAGTGATAACACTGTCGTATAACTTAACACAATGGTACTTGTTCAGCATTTCAGTATTTGCCTGGCTGTCACCAACACCCTGTATAATAGCTTACAGATTCTTGATAGAACCTTGCCGATTACCAATTCAATGTAACGTCAGCAGTATCCGCAAACGAAACTGAAGTTCCAGTGGCTCAGAATCACTGATATTGTTATATTTTCGGCTGTATCCAACTTACTAGGTAAAGATAGGTGCTTCCCAGTAAGGGCCAGTGCATCATTAACCGCTTGGAACCTCGCCCGCAGCGTCAGCGCCGTGAACGCGAACTGCAGCTCCAGGATCATGGCCACGTACCACAGCAGGTAGAAACCGATGTAGTTCTTCACCACGTCCCCTGGAACATTGATGATAGATTAACAGGTACTATTCACTTTCGTGTAGCTCTGAAGCTACGCTCCAAACATTGCATAACGCTTTTTGTCTTCTCCTATGTAGCTTATAGTTATTTATTGAATAGGTATCATGAATTTACTACCTCAGTCAGTGTAGCTACATAATGTCAGCCACATAATATTTAACTCCATGTTGCCGGTAGTGAATCCATTTAGAGTTAGGTGGGTGTTACTCTGATGCAAAAGCTGCTACGGATTTTCATGAAACTTGCCAGTTAGACAGGATATAGCTTATATATAATGATGTTTTCCGACCGTATGTCGGTCAAGGCGACCAATCTCTACGGAGATTGGCCAGGTACGCAGGAGATATTATAGTGCACAAGTGTGTGCGCAAACAAACACAGTTGCACTCTCTATTCCCTCACTCTCATCCAATGGGACGGAAAGTCGACACGACCGGAGAGAGATCAGGCTTTCCGAGGCACGAGCTAAGTGACAATTTTGCAACAATAAAATCTGTAAATAAAATAAATTCATTGGTACAGGCCCGTGACTGGGATCGAACTTACGCCTCCCGTTTGGAAGGTGCACGTCTTAACCACTGGGCTATCACCGCTTATATATAAGAATAACACGTACGCTAGTAAATTATTAACTTGGTTTTCAGACAGAAGCCACGGAAAATGAACTCCAAACTATAGGTTATCTTCCTCAAATCCTCTAAGGCTTACAATGTCTATCTCCCTTCCTCGCCTGCAGTGCATAGAAGCAGAAGTCGTCTCCGAGTAGCACCGTGAAGAAGATGAGGATGGCCAGCAGGATACCTGTCAACCTTCGCTCTGTCATCGCTGAGTATTGTGCTCCTATACTGATGTCTACCTGGAAAAGATTTAGTAGAGGATTATTTCAAATCAAATCTAATCAAAATAAATTTATTTATAACATTTCAAATGTGCATGTCGTAAGAGTCGACTAAGGAACTCAGGGGCGTTCCCTGAGCTAGCATTTGCCATTGATATTAGCCGCGTGGTGCCGGCAGAGTAGAGTTTGTACCACACCATACCTGCCAGTGGGTATCGTACGAGGCGATTAAGGGTTTTAGGTAGATAGGCAGCAGCGTCTCCTGTGCTGACAACATAGTCCAAAAAACATCACTCACATCATCAATCACCATGGGCAAAAACCCCTATGGTAGTAGTAATTTAATCTTCACTGGCTGGCAACGAATACTCGTCCAGATTTATATCGTAGCAGATACGTTCCCTGCATGAAACACAGTGTGCCTTTACGTTCATAAACTGGTCATAGTATGGTAGGATAAGTGGGTGATTACTTAGTAGAAAATTGTAACGACGGGTAAATAAAAGGTCCACAGCAGGCTTGACTTGTTATAATTTTCCAATAAGAATCAGACAGTGATTACAAGACTAGTTGCCGCTGGCGGAATCGTGTCACAAACGCGGCGTGCACTCGCACTGGCATGGCTAGGCTTTACGCCAACCCCGTCAAGGCTTACTCCTTCAAGCCAGTAGGAGGTCTAAGCTTATGGCATGGCAGTGGCTGAATGGCTTGGGGTGTAACGTAGGGGCACGGCAAATGGCTAGGTAATGCCTCGCTATACAGCTTATGACTCGCTGCTATAGGCTGACTGCAACGTTTCGTAACACAATATACCAACCCCAGCCACTTTGTCCATGAATTCGATGATGTTCTTCATCCTTCTCGGCGCTCCGTAGACCCCAGCACCTGCCGTCACCACAACAACAAGCACATCACATGCTGACACCACCTGATGGATAAAAATTAATGTTATTTCAAGTATTCATCATCATTCTCAGCCCTGGGAAGTCCACTGCTGAACATAGGCCTCCCCCAACAACCTCCTGCATCCAACCGACGCCCGCGACCTTGGCTAAGGTCATCCGTCCATCTCGCGGGTGGCCTTCCCACGCTGTATTGTTAAGTTTAATTAAATCGAAACAAATACGCGTCAAATAATAAAATGATTGTAAAATTAAAAGGATAATACTAAGACAAAAAATTTTGTCACTCTCAAACTCAAATGCGACAAGCCGTTTTGGCTCTAGAGCGTGCCAAAGAAATATACAAACATAATACAAACATAATACAAACATACACTTGAAAAACGTAACCCCCTGGCGCAGTCGGATAAAAATAGAGTTTTCGACAACTAACAGCGATCAATTTTATGTTAAGGTGTAACCCCACCTGTGACATCCGTGACGTCATCCGCACGGACAGCTCCATACCCACGTTTATCTCGGCCACCAGACCGAATATTGTGCAGATTACTGGAAGAATACAAAATAGACATATCAATACTAAAATACTCGTAGATTTCTTTAACTGTACAAAGTACTACTATGTATTATTATTTGACACTAGGGATCTGCCCCGGAAAAGCTGTGTAAATACCCCACTATAGAGAACCTATTTCCAAAATTTCAGACCCAAATTCACATTTTTATTTTTCCAGATAGTATGAAGAATTCCGAAAAAACTCAGGAATGTCCATACAATTTTGAAAAATAAAAATGTGATTTCGAGTCTCAAATTTTGGAAATTGGATCTCTATAGTGGGCTTTTTACATAGCTTTTCGCTTAACATACCCTTTCTATTACACCCTGTATAGATATGAATATTGGATGAAATGTAATCTTACTGGAATTATGGTAAGTACCATATCCATTCTTATTCTTTATTGTACACACAGAAAACATTAATGGTAATAATATTAAAAAGATAAAGTACAAAGGCGAGCTTATCTCTGATAGAGATTTTTTCCAGATAACCAGTTAACATTTTGTGATTGGTAAATGTGAGGATATCATACGTGCACATCCAAATTATAAAAAAAAACCTATAAAAAAACAATATAAACAATCAAAAGCAACAATTAAATAACTACATACAATATAACTAAATAAATACATATATACATACATATTTTATAAAATAACACAAAAAGTTGGATTATACAGCATCATTATTAAGAGATAGGTAGTAGCTTCTCAACTTGTTCTTAAAGGTGCCAATAGATTGTGAGTCTCTTATGGTGTGAGGCAGTGTATTCCAAAGCATAATGACATAAACTGTAAATGAGTACCCATAGGCTCCAGTGTTATGACGGGAAGTTCTGAGCAATGAAGCAGTAATAGACCTGAGGGATCTGTCTCTAGAGAGCAGTTATTCGAATCGCTCACTTTTAATTTAATTTAATAATTTTAAAGAGAAGAGTAAGTATATGGCCATTGCGACGAAGACGAATTGGGAGCCAATTTCGAAAATGAGACATGGTCGTATTTACTTAGTCCGTAAACAAACTCGAACGTCTTCAGAACTTAGGTATTCGTTTTAATACCTAAGTTCTGAAGACGTTCGAGTTTGTTTAAAAGCTCCTCATTGGCGTCGGGGTAGCAAGCATCCGCATAGTCCAGTATTGGAAGAATTAGGGACTGAGCAACGTTCTTTTTAGTTTTAAAAGGGAGAAAGTTTTGAAGATGCTTAAGTGAGTGAAATGCCCAGTGTACCTTTTTACTGGCCTCACTGACATGAGCTGACCAAGAGAAATTACAATCAAACGTAACTCCCAGATTTTTTACAGTGTTAGAGAAAGGGATAGTAATCTGATTGTATGTGACTTTGGGCAAGAGCAAATGATTCAGATTAGCAATCAGATTTTTACGACCTATGATAATAGCTTGTGATTTTATAGGGTTAACCAATAAACCAAAGGACTGAGACCAACTAAAAATCCTGGATAAGTCGTCATCTGCATAGAGATGAAAACTAGACGATATCACCTTAGTAATTGAGTCTATGAAAATAGAAAAGAGAAGGGGTGATAGTACGTCACCTTGAGGAACACCAGCAGTGAGATCACACCACTGTGAAGACACGTCATCTGAACGTATGCGCTGCTGGCGTCCCCTGAGGTAAGAGTCAAACCATTCCACCACTAGAGGAGAAACGTTAAAAAAACGTTAAACGTTAGAACATCAAAGTCCACAGAGTTAAAGGCACTGCTAAAATCTAATAACGTTAAAAACGTCAGTAGTTTGTTGTCAGTGGCAAGGCAATGTCATCCGTAACTTTGACTAAGGCAATGACCGTGCTATGTCCAGATCGAAAACCAGACTGCAGTGGACACAGAAGCCTGTTCTTGTTTAAGAACGTGTACAATTGACTGTGGACTAGTGATTCAAGAGCCCTGGAAAGGTATGGTAGAATAGAGATAGGATGGTATTGGTAAAAGGATATAGGATTGGAAGTTTTAGGTAGAGGGATAACGTGAGCCTTCTTTCAAGCAGTCGGGAATGCGCTTGTAACCAAAGAATAACCAAAGATATGATGGATTGCAGGCAATAGCTCGTCAATAATAGGACGCAACATCTGAGCGCTGATTTCATCCTCACCGACCGCTTTGGAAGAAATGCCTAGAATTGCCTTCTTAACGTCACTCACAGTGATAGAAATAAAAGTAAAAGGATGGCAGTCAGGTAAAGATAAGTTACGCAAATTGAGAAGTGTGGAGTGCTTCAGGTCAACATCAATAGTCACCGGTGGTGAAGAAAAGTGTTTGTTAAGGTCGTTGACATCAACACTAATCCGTACCATAAGTACTCGTATGACTTAGTCTGCTCAGCAAGTAAATAGATTCTCACGAGATTACGTAAGTACGTAAGATTATGTAAATTTATGAACATTTGTCACGTGTTAGGGATTTGTCTAGACGTTTTAAACATGGTGTAATCAAAGGGGTTATGATAAGCGAAATGCTATGGAGACATTAGTTTAACATTATTTTAACATTTTTTCAAAGAAACTATCTACATTGAATCTCGGAATCTCGCTAATGGACAAAGTCCGAAACGAGATTATCCGGCAGAAGATCAAAGTGACAGGCATAGTCTCGAAATGTAGCAGACTGAAGTGGCAGTGGGCTGGCTACATCTGTCGTAGAACCGATGGACGGTGGAGTAGTGTTGCCCAAATTCAGTCTTGGTCTTGCAGTCTTGGTCTTGTTCTTGCGTTTTTGCAAGACCAAGACCAAGAACAAGACCGCGTATTTTTAGCAAGACCAAGACCAAGACTGACCGTGCAAAGACTTGAGCAAGAACAAGACATAGCCTGCAAGACTCTTGCGTCTTGCAGCTAGGACTTAGCGCTATTTCACGGAGTAGTTAGGTGTAACAGTTCGGTGTATAGGTAGGTACGCTTAGGAATTCTATGAGACGCAAAAAACTGTATCAAAGAATATGAAAAACTGGACCTATGCGCATTACGACTAATACCATAAACATAGCGAATAAAAAAATATCTATTAAAATCAAACTGAGTGCATGCATAGTTATGTTTTAACCATCGGCACTTTGATAATGCGGCATCAAAGGTTTTGTACTTACTTCTCAAAGAAATTTGCCGCTTTTCGGAAGTACATGGTTATGAACTTATGATACACGCGCCGGCGGCTTCTTTTGAAATCTAAAACAATCGTTGCCGCCACGCCGAAATCATAACATTTGACACTATTTGATTGCCGCCATAGGGCGTAGGTATACTCATGCAAAATAATTTCGAATTTTAAGAGTACCTACAGGTGTTCCAAAGAATAAATAAGTTTCAGAGTGCTTAGAATGAAAATGAATACATTATACTGATCACGCAAGTAGTATTATGATTAGGATAAAATGGTAAGGATAGGTAGTAGATATCATAATAATTCATTCTAGTAAGTATATATTATAATATTGATTACTTATATGGTTTTAAACTAATTACTTAGGTACTATTATTGTACATTTAGTCATTATATTTCTTAAGTTTTTACAAGAAAAAATAGCAAAAAAGTGTTCAAATATCACACGTTTGATAAATATTGTAGCCACTTTTAAATATACTTGAAACGTGTAAAAAATTCTACAAAACTAATAAAATAATATAAAAAGCGTAGGTACTTACCTACTAATAAAATAAAAAGCCTGCGATAAGAGTTTTGTATTACTTACCAGCCCGAATATCTCTGAGAGAGATGATGAGAGTAAGTATTTACTAGCTGTGCCCGCGACTTCGTCCACGAGGAATAGTAACTTTGGAGGTATAGTGACGTTCAGGATTTATTTATTTATTTTAAAACTTCTGTCATCAAACATACAAACGAACTCTTCAGCTTTATAATATTAGTATAGATGTACGCCAAAACATTCACTTATATGTAAAGAATAGTGATTGGCACTAATTCTTTACATATATTTTATTCACGCGTCGCGTCTGTACAAGTAGGTAATATTTAGTGTGTGTTTGTACGCCGCACGCGGCATCGTTTGATTTGCGGCGGCATCCTTTTCATAGAGCCGGCACGTGGCGAGGCGGCGCGGTAGAAAGCAAGGAAACGTACTTCATTTTATTTATACTTCATAATACGAATTATTTTAATTCCAGTCATTTCCAATTGAGCTGTGCTTCGAGTCTAACTTAATAATTGTTTTTACTAATTCTCGTTGTTTTCTAAAAACGTATCACGTGTACAATTTAATATGAGTGACGAAGATTCAAATTATTCTAGTCCGAGTAACGAGAGTTTGAGTCACAGATCTAAAAGACCCAAAAGCAATATAGGTCAGTTGATTTTTCGAATTTCTTATCAAATCTTCAGTTGTTTATTAATCTGCTTGATCTTTACTATGGCTATGTTAATTCAAGCTAACAATGTCAATTCTAATACGTTTTTCTAAGATTTAAAGTAAACTTTAATAAATAGTAATAGACTAATAGGTAATTGCAAGACTTGCAAGACTCTTGCTGCAAGACCAAGACCAAGACCAAGACTGGGAGCGCAAGACCAAGACCAAGACCAGGTGTATTGGCGCAAGACCAAGACCAAGACTGGCTAAGTCTCGTCTTGTTCTTGCATTTGGGCAACACTACGGTGGAGTAAACAGGTTCTCGAATGGAGACCGCGCCTCGGCAAGCGTAGCGTTGGGCGCCCTCCGGCCAGATGGACAGAGGACGGCTGATAGTGACTGGATGGCAAAAACGAGAGATCGAGCCATGTGGCGTACACTGGGGGAGGCCTACGTCCAGCAGTGGACTGCAATAGGCTGATGACGACGACGATGACGATCTACATTGGTTAATATCTCCGTTTCTCCGCTTTGCTGCCTTGCTTTGCTTCTATGGACAGGTAGCTTAAGCGCGGAGTTTACAATTATGAAACTAAACTTTGGTAATGTCTGATTTATACAGCTTCACTTTGATTTATTTAGGTTAGACGAAACTTGGAGTTATTTCGACAAACGTGTATCGTAGCGAGTAATTAAAATAGCATTCCAGGCGTAATCGCCCAGAAGTTCACACGTTTAATTTCGGCATAGTAAGTATAACTACATATAGTGTTATTATTATTATACAGGCTGTAATAAAAGGGGTATGATTATGTTTAGTAAAAAGCTATGAAAGTGACTCACTATACCTAAATAGGGTTACTCCACTCTGATCATAAAATCCGTTGTGAGTGGAAACTGATCATGATATTAGTTTTGCCTCAAATCAAACGAATAATATTATAATAATAATATAATAATAATAATAATATTCACACACTTCACAACACATTAACTTAGTCCCACATTAAGATCCATAAGGTCTTGTGTCGTGGGTACTAAGCAACGGTATATAAATACATAGATAAGTATAGAAACATCCATGACTCGGAAACAAACATCAATATTCATCATATCAATGTTTGCACCTACCGGGATTCGAACCCAGGACTTATGGCGCTGCAGGCAGGGGCACTACCTACTACACCAATCGGCCGTCATGAATGAAAAGTAGAATCCGATCACGTGATCAGATTCCACCAGGACAACAGGTGTAATAGAAAGGGTATGTTAAGCGAAAAGCTATGTAAAAAGCCCACTATAGAGATCCAATTTCCAAATTTCAGACCCAAATTCACATTTTTATTTTTCCAGATAGTATGAAGAATTCCGAAAAAACTCAGGAATGTCCATACAATTTTGAAAAATAAAAATGTGATTTCGAGTCTCAAATTTTGGAAATTGGATCTCTATAGTGGGCTTTTTACATAGCTTTTCGCTTAACATACCCTTTCTATTACACCCTGTATAGATATGAATATTGGATGAAATGTAATCTTACTGGAATTATGGTAAGTACCATATCCATTCTTATTCTTTATTGTACACACAGAAAACATTAATGGTAATAATATTAAAAAGATAAAGTACAAAGGCGAGCTTATCTCTGATAGAGATTTCTTCCAGATAACCAGTTAAAATTTTGTGATTGGTAAATGTGAGGATATCATACGTGCACATCCAAATTATAAAAAAACACCTATAAAAACATAATATAAACAATCAAAAGCAACAATGAAATAAGTACATACAATAATACTAAATAAATACATATATACATACATCTATACTAATATTATAAAGAGGAAAACTTTGTTTGTTTGGTTGTAATGAATAGGCTCAAAAACTACTGGACCGATTTCAAAAATTCTTTCACCGTTAGAATCCTTATTGGACCTGGATGAACATAGGCTATAAGAATTTCCCGATATTCCCACGGGAAGGCGACCAACGGGAATTCTATATTTTTTACGAAAACCGCTATACATATGAAGCTGAAATCGGGCATATATGTTCATTGGGGACAGCGAGGGAGGACTAAAAACGGATTTCCCGAAATTCCCACGGGAAGGGGACAAACGGGAATTCATAGTTTTTACGAAAACCGCTATACATATGAAGCTGAAATCGGGCATATATGTTCATTGGGGACAGCGAGGGAGGACTAAAAACGGATTTCCCGAAATTCCCATGGGAAGGGGACAAACGGGAATTCATAGTTTTTACGAAAACCGCTATACATATGAAGCTGAAATTGGGCATATATGTTCATTAGGGACTGCGAGGAAACACTAGAACGGATTTCCCGAAATTCCCACGGGAAGGAGACCAACGGGAATTATTTATTTTTTACGAAAACGGTTAAACATGTGAATCTGAAGTTGAGCATATATGTTTATTTGGGACCCCGAGGAAGCACTGGGAACGGATTTCCCGAAATTCCCACGGGAAGGGGACAAACGTGAATTAATTTTTTACGACAACCGCGATAACATATAGGCTACTTTTTACACTTAACATATAGGCTACTTTTTATTTTTTCTGTAGTCCACGCGGACGGAGTCGCGGGCGTCCACTAGTATTTTATAAAATAACACAAAAAGTTGGATTATACAGCATCATTATTAAGAGATAGGTAGTAGCTTCTCAACTTGTTCTTAAAGGTGCTAATAGATTGTGAGTCTCTTATGGTGTGAGGCAGTGTATTCCGAAGCATAATGGCATAAACTGTAAATGAGTACCCATAGGCTCCAGAGTTATGACGGGGAGTTCTGAGCAATGAAGCAGTAATAGACCTGAGGGGTCTGTCTCTAGAGAGCAGTTATTCGAATCGCTCACTTAGGTATTTCGGTGAAGAATTTAATTTAATAATTTTAAAGAGAAGAGTAAGTATATGGACATTGCGACGAAGACGAATTGGGAGCCAATTTAACTCTTTTCGAAAATGAGACATGGTCGTATTTACGTAGTCCGTAAACAAACTCGAACGTTTTCAGAACTTAGGTATTCGTTTTAATACCTAAGTTCTGAAGACGTTCGAGTTTGTTTAAAAGCTCCTCATTGGCGTCGGAGTAGCAAGCATCCGTATAGTCCAGTATTGGAAGAATTAGGGACTGAGCAAGGTTCTTTTTAGTTTTAAAAGGGAGAAAGTTTTGAAGATGCTTAAGTGAGTGAAATGTCCAGTGTACCTTTTTACTGGCCTCACTGACATGAGCTGACCAAGAGAAATTACAATCAAACGTAACTCCCAGATTTTTTACAGTGTTAGAGAAAGGGGTAGTAATCTGATTGTATGTGACTTTGGGCAAGAGCAAATGATTCAGATTAGCAATCAGATTTTTACGACCTATGATAATAGCTTGTGATTTTACAGGGTTAACCAATAAACCAAAGGACTGAGACCAACTAAAAATCCTGGATAAGTCGTCATTTAAAAGCCCAATAGCAGATACCGCATTGTCTACTTCGGAATGCCGATAAATTTGTAGATCGTCTGCATAGAGATGAAAACTAGACGATATCACCTTAGTAATTGAGTCTATGAAAATAGAAAAGAGAAGGGGTGATAGTACATCACCTTGAGGAACACCAGCAGTGAGATCACACTACTGTGAAGACACGTCATCTGAACGTATGCGCTGCTGGCGTCCCCTGAGGTAAGAGTCAAACCATTCCACCATTAGAGGAGAAACGTTAAGAGAGGCAAGGATACCGAGTAGAACATCAAAGTCCACAGAGTTAAAGGCACTGCTAAAATCTAACAAAGTTAAAAACGTCAGTAGTTTGTTGTCAGTGGCAAGACGAATGTCATCCGTAACTTTGACTAAGGCAATGACCGTGCTATGTCCAGATCGAAAACCAGACTGCAGTGGACACAGAAGCCTGTTCTTGTTTAAGAACGTGTACAATTGACTGTGAACTAGTGATTCAAGAGCCCTGGAAAGGTATGGTAGAATAGAGATAGGATGGTATTGGTAAAAGGATATAGGATTGGAAGTTTTAGGTAGAGGGATAACGTGAGCCTTCTTTCAAGCAGTCGGGAATGCGCTTGTAACCAAAGAATAACTAAAGATATGATGGATTGCAGGCAATAGCTCGTCAATAATAGGACGCAACATCTGAGCGCTGATTTCATCCTCACCGACCGCTTTGGAAGAAATGCCTAGAATTGCCTTCTTAACGTCACTCACAGTGATAGAAATAAAAGTAAAAGGACGGCAGTCAGGTAAAGACAAGTTACGCAAATTGAGAAGTGTGGAGTGCTTCAGGTCAACATCAATAGTCACCGGTGGTGAAGAAAAGTGTTTGTTAAGGTCGTTGACATCAACACTAATCCGTACCATAAGTACTCGTATGACTTAGTCTGCTCAGCAAGTAAATAGATTCTCACGAGATTACGTAAGTACGTAAGATTATGTAAATTTATGAACATTTGTCACGTGTTAGGGATTTGTCTAGACGTTTTAAACATGGTGTAATCATAGGGGTTATGATAAGCGAAATGCTATGGAGACATTAGTTTAACATTATTTTAACATTTTTTCAAAGAAACTATCTACATTGAATCTCGGAATCTCGCTAATGGACAAAGTCCGAAACGAGATTATCCGGCAGAAGATCAAAGTGACAGGCATAGTCTCGAAATGTAGCAGACTGAAGTGGCAGTGGGCTGGCTACATCTGTCGTAGAACCGATGGACGGTGGAGTAAACAGGTTCTCGAATGGAGACCGCGCCTCGGCAAGCGTAGCGTTGGGCGCCCTCCGGCCAGATGGACAGAGGACGGCTGATAGTGACTGGATGGCAAAAACGAGAGATCGAGCCATGTGGCGTACACTGGGGGAGGCCTACGTCCAGCAGTGGACTGCAATAGGCTGATGACGACGACGATGACGATCTACATTGGTTAATATCTCCGTTTCTCCGCTCTGCTGCTTTGCTTTGCTTCCATGGACAGGTAGCTTAAGCGCGGAGTTTACAATTATGAAACTAAACTTTGGTAATGTCTGATTTATACAGCTTCACTTTGATTTATTTAGGTTAGACGAAACTTGGAGTTATTTCGACAAACGTGTATCGTAGCGAGTAATTAAAATAGCATTCCAGGCGTAATCGCCCAGAAGTTCACACGTTTAATTTCGGCATAGTAAGTATAACTACATATAGTGTTATTATTATTATACAGGCTGTAATAAAAGGGGTATGATTATGTTTAGTAAAAAGCTATGAAAGTGACTCACTATACCTAAATAGGGTTACTCCACTCTGATCATAAAATCCGTTGTGAGTGGAAACTGATCATGATATTAGTTTTGCCTCAAATCAAACGAATAATATTATAATAATAATATAATAATAATAATAATATTCACACACTTCACAACACATTAACTTAGTCCCACATTAAGATCCATAAGGTCTTGTGTCGTGGGTACTAAGCAACGGTATATAAATACATAGATAAGTATAGAAACATCCATGACTCGGAAACAAACATCAATATTCATCATATCAATGTTTGCACCTACCGGGATTCGAACCCAGGACCTATGGCGCTGCAGGCAGGGCACTACCTACTACACCAATCGGCCGTCATGAATGAAAAGTAGAATCCGATCACGTGATCAGATTCCACCAGGACAACGTATATAATATTGTCCACTCTGATCACATTAACTTCAGAATGTTACAAAAAAATTAGAAAGATTCATTTTTATCTAGTCGAAACAAAAAGTGGAAAATGTCAGTAACAATCACTAATACATTTTCTGGTGAAAATATTTTCCTAAAAATTCTTATTTTCTATAACACTTTGAAGATAATGTGATCAGAGTGGACAATATAATATACGTTGTCCCGGTGGAAGACGATCACGCGATCGGACTCTACTTTTCATTTGTTTGATTTAAGGCGAAACTAATATCGTGATCAGAGTGTACCCAAAAACATGATCAGTTTCCACTCGCAACGGATCATATGATCAGAGTGGACTAACCCCTTATCGCCTCAGAGAATGCCCGAGTTGCTACTTTCAAGACATGCATGGAAGGAGAGTCACCTGTTGTATTCTAGTGAAATCTCTCATCAGCACGAGAATATGTTAACACACACATACACACACACATACGTGAGCCTTCTGCAGCTTTTCGGACACAAATACAACAATCTATCGACCGGTAACTAATCCAATGGGAAATGTTTCCATGTCATTCTTAACAGGTTTTATAAGCTGTCAGCATCAGAGCCTCGTTAATTAGAAAGCAGGGTGCACCACGGGAAGTTGAGGTTGACTTTTGAGTCCAAAGGTATCAGTGGAACTCACTTACATACAAACATAATATATATCACTTTAATATTTAATCTGTTTAAATAAATAGCCGCGTGGTGCCGGCAGAGTAGAGTTTGTACCACCCATGCCTACCCATGGGTATCGTACGAGGCGATTAAGGGTTTCCGGGAGGTGGGCAGCAGCGCCTTCCGTACTGACAACATAGTCTGAAAATCAAACTGCGGTCACCAACCCGCCTGCCCAGCGTGGTGTCTATGGGCAAAACCCCCCCTGTGGCAGTAGCCTTGTGGCGTGCCCTGGGGGAGGCCTACGTCCAGCAGGGGACTGCAATAGGCTGAAGAAGAAGAATAAGA
Organism: Carposina sasakii; assembly: GCA_014607495.2. Lineage (NCBI taxonomy): Eukaryota > Metazoa > Arthropoda > Insecta > Lepidoptera > Carposinidae > Carposina > Carposina sasakii. The sequence continues at coordinate 2,274,865 of CP053169.1, forward strand.
ATATCACTTACTTAATACAGTAACGAGTATATAGCTGTAGACACACATCCCACTGGACAGGCTAACCGAGAAGCCGTTTCCACGAGACTCGAACTTCAGAGGAGCAAGGCCGAAGATACTTGATATCTATAAATTTTATGAATTTATTAGGTTTTTCGTAAGGTTCTAATAAAATAAAATGAAATAAGAGAATCGAAGACTGCTTTTATTCGAAGTCTTATAAAGGATTTTTATATAGTCTACCTATATAATTAGGCGTATTTCTTTTGTCTGTCAGGTATCTCAAGTCTGCTCAAGGAATTGTAGCTGTTTATTGGCTCATATAAATAATAATACAGGTATACATGTCGGATTTTTCATGTTTAATTTTGAATAATATGATATACTATACTATACCATGTATTATTCATTCGTAACTGCTAAGTTCAGTACTTTTCGCGTAAAAGAGTAACAAATATTAAAACATACTAAAATTCTCACAAACCACAGGTATGATAAATCACATTTATAACATAACTGATGTTATGTAGGGGGCAGTAATGACACAAATTAAATAAATAAATACCCTAAGAATAAATGCATGTGCTCCCCCTACTATGCTGTAGGATGTCTTGATCTTAGTCTCCGGGGACACCAACAGCGCCGGCGGCCCCAGAGCGCCTTCCGGCTTCAACGAGTCCACACCTGAAAACAAAATCAAAGGCATTAATAATTAATAAATTATAATATAATCTAATTTAAATCCTATATACGAAAAAAAAAGGAAGCTAATACTATGTCCTGCAAAATTAAGATTAAATTATCATAATTGAGATATCTGTTGTGCTTGCTGTGCTCGCACTTCTATGCCATAAAACGTAATTAATCAATGACAACTTGCTAGCTTATTTTCTTAGAGATTGAGATAGGATATAACATAATCCTATCTCATTTACCCAAGAATGCCGCAATGTTACACCCTAAAGCCTTATATTCGACATGGATTTATATTATTTGCTAAACCAGCCCAAATTGAGCCTTCTTAGTATGGATGATGGATAGAGACGGCCCGTGTTGAATAGTAAACACAAAGAAGGATGGGCAGAAAGATCCACTCTCCACCGACCAATAACGACGAATATCGTTGGAAAGCTCTTTTTGTGAATATAAATTGTTTTGTAGCGGCTGGGTTCCGCCGCCACTAAACCACGCAACGATAGCATTGCGGATTGCTAAAATCGTGCAGCTAGGCAACGCTTATTTATAATTTGACTTTACTTTTAATTTGCTACACTATGTTAATAATTCTTGCCTTGTATTATATTTTCGCTAATCTACAAATTTATTTCATTTAAAATCTTCGCTGGGAAGGCCTGGAGCACCCTTCCCACAGTTTCTATTGGGCAATTCTCAAATCGTTGTATGAAAAAAGTTATAGCTAAAAGAAATCTTCAGAAAATAGAAATAACATTTTTTCCCTTTTCACTTAAGAAGCAAGTACTTTTTTAAAGTACTAAGTGATCTTAAAAAGATATGATAAAAATACAATGATAAAATAGTGATAAAAGTAGTCTTTTGCATACATAGGAATATACAGGTGTTTTTTATCGTCAATATTTGCGGATACTACGCATTTTCCTCGTCATCAGGAATATTATTCTCCATGAAAGCATAACTGGGAAGTGTCTGATTTCTAAGATATTTAAGATAGTCGTTGAAAGATATTTTATATTTATGTCCATTATCACATCATTTAAAAATGTGGCAGCACCAGCATTTAAAGGCTGATATCTCTCGGTTACTAACCAAACTATCCAAGACATAACAAAACCATTCAAGACAAAGTACTTAACTTTTATGCAAAAAATCTGAATTCTTCTTGATATAACTTTTTTCACACAACAATTTGAGAATCAATTTATCAATCTATCAATCAATCAATATAGTAACAATTGATAGTCACAAAAATAGCTTTCCAACGATATACGTGTGATTGTTATTGGTCGGTGGGGACCCATCCCATTTTTGCCCATCACCTTTAGCAATGATTTCTAAAAAGAAACACCTCTAGCCAAATTAGATAGAAAGAACGAATTGTTTGCTTTTTATTATAAAAAAGGTGTCTAGGTAGGCACGCTTTGAATCTATTACAAATAGTAATCTGTCCGTGTCCTTTTTTCTCACTAATAAAAAAATATACCTTTTCTTACTATTGTACCTACTGATTGGTATCTCGTGAATGTTTAATGTCCCATGTATCTATTTATATACCGTTGCTTAGTACCCACAGATCTTGGTAGTTGTAAAGTGTGTGGATATTTATTTATTAGTTAGTCATGTCATCAGTCTATTACGTCCACATCTGGACGTAGGGATCTAACAAGGATTTAACTGCAAAATAGTCACCACTTTCTGGGCAGGCGGGTTAGTGACCGCACTGTGATTTTCGAACTATGTTGTCAACACAGGAGACGCTGCTGCCCACGTCTCGGAAACCCTTCATCGCCTTTAACGATACCTACCCACGAACAGACTTTCCGGAGCCTATCTGAAGAATAAACTTGATGCTGTCTCTATCATAATCAAGTTTTAGAGAAAGACGGCACCCACTTTATTCTTCTGATAGGTTATCTAACGTTTAGAAAAATCGGCCCTTACGTTAGTAAAATATAAAGAAGGTGAAAGCAAACGGACCACGCGGCCAGAGGGAAGAATTATTTCATCCCTCCATCAACCCTAGCGTTGAAAATGACAACTCTAAGATGAAAAATAACAATCCAAGTCCAATTAAACTCAAGGTAAATCGATCATGTTTGTTCGTTCAAGTTCTATAACAAACTCAATTAAAGCAAGCGTGTGGTGATAGATAAAGACAACTTGACAAGTTGTTAACTAGCAAGTGATCCTGCCCCCCAAGCATGACCACGCATCGTGGATATCGTATTGTACGATATAGTATCGTCTCTATACAAAATTCAACATGGCGGCTACATTTACGTATTTCGACAGGCTAAATGTCGATAAATCGGTTAATCATAATTGTTAATTGTTCGTGTTTCGCAGGTCATGCTACTTGAGCTGGAAATTACTTACCGCTATGTTACCTCGTTACTCGAATATATACCTGTATACTAGCTTACGGTACGAGGTAAGCCTATGTTATTCTGATTGTTACATACGCTGGTTATACATAACATGAGACTATGTAAGTCACAAGGAGTTTATAAAAATTAATCTGAGCAATTTTATTTCACCAAAATCAATGAAACGTAAAAATTTCTACCTGGATTATGTTACAAAAAAAAATCGCCTAATAGGCTCTTTACGATTCGTAGCATTTCGCGTGACATGTCCCTTTTGTTACAACCTGTATAGTTTAACTTATTTTCATCCAAAGTGGCGCTTTAGCGTTTTTGCCTTTCCACTGTCGAATGTATCTTTTAAGAGGATAGGACTGGCGACCCCTAACTACTACGCACGGAAGCAATCTGATACCACTAACACGTACAATGACCCAATCTAAAAGCCTTCGGAGCCTGCCAAGCATAAATAACTTTTATGAATATATGAATGAATAATGTCGACACAGTAGAGAACAAAATGTTTTTTTAGATCACTTTATAAAGCTCTGACATTCTCGGCTTTTCTCTGCTATAGTACAACGTGTACGACTTCGTCTGCATAAACGTTAGAATTTCCGATTGCGTGGGTATTTCTGAAAATCCCTATACAGTTCACGGAACTTAATGTCAAAGTAGGTCATCATCATCATCAGCCTATTGCAGTCCACTGCTGGCCATAGGCCTCCCCCAGGGCACGCCACAAGACTGCCATGGGGGGTATTTGCCCATAGTCACCACGCTGGGCAGGCGGGTTGGTAACCGCAGTTTGTATTTTGGACTATGTTGTCAACACGGAAGGCGCTGCTGCCCATCTACCGGAAACCCTTAATCGCCTCGTACGATACCCACGCAGACATGGGTTGATACGAATTCTACTCTGCCGGCACCACGCGGCCAAAGTAGGTACTTAATATTATTTATATCATAACATTTTATTGGATAATTTACTAGATAAGCACCTATATATATGAAAGTTATTTCCAGAGTTATTTTCATCTACCTGTTTAAATAAATCTTTTGCGAAATATATCCGGGAGTACTGTATAAGTCAGTAGAGACAAGAGGGTCTTGGTGTTTTGTAGGCGATGCGCTGACCATCTGTCACTACTAACCGAACTTGTACATCTTAACTATACCCTCAAAATTGGTCAGAAGTGGCAGCATATGGTTCTATTGGCCCTTGGTGCTCTGCCTACCACGTAAGGGATAAAGGCGTTATTGTATGTATTTTGCGAAATACGTTAATATTTTTGTTTTCCAGCATAGAGGTATGATTCTGTAATACTCACTTTTGAAACTCGAATCGAAATTGGCGACGAGTGAGATACGTATCTAAAAAAATAAATATTCACACACTTCACAATACATTAACCTAGTCCCACACTAAGATCCCTAAGTCGAGTCCGTAACTCGAGTCTCGTAAATAATCTATACTTATATTTTAAATGTGATAGTGTGTGTGTGTGTATGTTTTCACGGCAAAACTACTGAACCGATTTGAATAAAATTTACTACACAAATAGTTTAGAGCCCGAGAAAGGACATAGGCTACTTTTTATTGCGGTAGGCGGCACCACCGCGCGGACAAAGTCGCGGGCAACAGCTAGTATTATATGCGGCAGAAGGTGGATTGCAAATACTCCACTAATAGCAATGTTCCTAAAAGACTGGCCGCATTGCCCCGCAGAGTTTGGTCTGCCATTCATGCCAACCCTTTCAATAGTTTCTTCAACTTATGTCGTCGAAAATCTACTCGTACGTATTAACATATTCTGATAATAACCCCGCGCCGTATAGCGAGTAAGCTTACAGACCAAAATATAGGTATATATAGATAGGTAGAGATAGGGGTAGTAGTAGTATATAAATAGTATCTTTAAACATTTGTTCTTCTTCTTCAATCTATTACAGTCCACTGCTGGACGTAGGCCTCCCCCAGGGCACGCCACAATGCTACTGCCACAGGGGGGTTTTGCCCATAGTCACCACGCTGGGCAGGCGGGTTGGTGACCGCAGTGTCAGTACGGGAGGCGCTGCTGCCCGCCTCCCGGAAACCCTTAATCGCCTTGTACGACACCCACGGGCAGGCAGGTCGGTACATACTCTACTCTGCCGGCACCACGCGGCTATTTATTTAAACATTAAGTATAAATAATTTTCTAACTTAGCAGTCGATTACGAATTCACCTGTCAAATAAATACTAGATCAAGCTCGGGTGAGATCGTGTAAAAAATTTGAGTAGATTCGACTTCGAAATGTACAGAATCGCGTCTAAGTAGTCTAAAATTGGCTGTATTTTTCCCTATTCTATCTCTATAAATATTATTGTTTGCGAAAACTTCGCAGGAGGTTGTTAGACTGAAGTGCTTTTGGCGTAATACACGCGATAACAGTTTTGAACGGACCGACATAAACACTTGAGCTCTAGTTATTATCGACTTTATTTCGCAGAATAATTCCCGCGGATAATTATGGAACTAACTTTTTTGTATTCAGCTACACTGATTATGCTGAATTATAGTAGAAAACTAGCGCTGAGAGATAAGGAATAATTTCGTAAACCACTTATAGCTAGTTACTATGTTATTAATGCAATAATAATGTAGAAATATTTTATTGCCTAAATATTAGTCTCAACCATGCATAATTAAAAACACGATTGGTTCGGAATATTAATGATAAACATATTTTGATTGACCTGAGGGAAACTAAAAGTATAAAAAAAAAATGCTAAATGAGGTGTGTTTTTTCATTAAAGATACTAGATATGTATATAAAACCGCGGCATCGGTTGCAAAACCGGCATTGGTTGACGTTATTTAATGTTAACAACCGGTTGCTGACTAGTTAGCAATTTGCGAAGTCAAGGAAATGAGTAACGTTTTAAACCGCATTGCATTGTGCCATTGCGACGTAATCTAATTTAAGAGGCGATATTATCACTGTATAATTGATAGGTTTCGGCTATTTCTCAAGCAAAAATCACTAACCCGACTAAACCCCTATGGTAGTAGCCTTGTGGCGTGCCCTGGGGCCTACGTCCAGCAGTAGATTGCAATAGGTTGATGTGTGTGTATATCAATCCATATTATAAAACAAAGTCGCCTGTCTGTCTGTCCTTATGTATGCTTAAATATTTACTACGCAACGGATTTTGATGCTGTTTTTTAAATAGGTAGAGTGCTTCAAGAGGAAGGTTTATATGTATACTATTAGCATAGCACCCATGCAAAGCCGGGGCGGGTCGCTAGTGTAGGTATATAGTACACTTACCAGTAACTAGTTCCTTTAGATAGGGCACTATGTTATAGCTATTATCATTCTTCTTGTTGCTATACCACACATTATAAGTCATTTTGTTTAACTTTCTTTGCTTGCGATTTTTTAATATCATAAGTCCGAGTTTACGGGCCACTAGCACCAAATGCTTAATTCTAGTTTAATTCTGGATTACGTTCATTTCCATAGAGAAAAACTGGGATGAAATTATTACTACATTTAGTGTCACGTCACTAATGGAAAAAGAATATAACTGACAAAAAAAAACCCTCTTAATTCTATCATTCGTCATTTGCTTTTCTTGAAGCGTTTATTTTTTTGTAATAAAGGCAGTACTTCTCAATGTTAAAAATTTTGCTTTTATAATATTCCACATAGAAAATTTTCGTATGTATTATGTCTCTTAAAAATAAATAAATTACAGACATCGCAAATCACATATGTGAACACAATCTAGATTAAATGATTAAATACACGCTGTTATTTTGCTTTCATGACGCAAAGTGAAAATTACAACAAGAGATGTCACTTAAAATATTTATTTCATGTTTGTTTCCTTATTGGGATTAAATCTAATAATATATAATAATCCTGTTGCGCGTGGAGTGCGTATAAATAAAAAAGCGGCTACAATTAACATTATTTCTTGTAAATCCGCAGCTTGTAAATCCTTATAGAATCTGATGATTATGTTGCGTATAAAAAACATGCACATAACACAAAACAGTTTTCCCGAAATGAGATAGCCAGAACTGCAGGATCACTAAAGAGATCCCACAGCTACGTTTAGCAGGTTTTAAGGAACAGTAATAAGTCACTAGTCTTTGGAGACAAAATCCCTAAATACCTAAGTCAAACTCTTACGACATGCACCACTTATTATGTAAATCGATAATGATCTGGCAACCCTCAACTTTGTCAGGAGGTAGTCGGGCCTAGAGGGCGAACATACATACATACTCGTAATAATTGACCCGGTAGCTCGGTTGGTGAGAGCTCTGCACGGAATGCGAGAGGTCGTGGGTTCGAGTCCCACTCGGGTGAAGAATTTTTTCATTTCTTAAAAACATATTTATAATACATACATACATTAAATCACACCTCTTTCCTGGAGGGGTAGGCAGAGATTACGGATCTCCACTTGCTACGGTCCTGACACCTCTTTCGCTTCATCTACTCTCATCTATTCTTCATGCACGCTCGTCGGTTTAGGGTACTCTTGACCTGTCGAACACTAAATTTTACTATTGATAATAATAATAATATATATAGTGACGCCTGACACGATTCAATAATCTAACTATGTAATTTATAAAATTTTATATAGATTAATCTAAAACTACAAATTGTAATTCTCAGATAAACGCTGGAGAAAGTAATTAACATAGTAATGTCTTTCGTGATTTGATTTATTTTTAAATATAAATTTGACACGTGCAAAATCCACTTAATTGGAAGCTTTTCTATTATATATACACAAATTAACAACGACAAAGCTGGCACAAAGTTTTTTTGAAGTACTCAAACATCGGATTAATTTTAATCTGACTTTTTTAACACTTGTTTTCGTTCCATTTATATCAAAAAAGACATTTACTAAACCGCGTATATTTAATCTAGGATTAATCTTTTAAAATAAGTGGGCCTTAATGCATTTAACTTCGTAATTATTTTTCGAAGTGACGCCTTTTGTTAACAATCTAGCGCTTTCAAGTGCGGACAAACAAACACTGGAAGTATTTATCAATGTAAAGTATAGAATGGCTACAAACTCGGGTACATAATTAAACTCGTGTTAGCCCTTTATAATGCGACACCATGAATACATAAGGGCATGTAGGTTGGGGATATAATATTGACAAAAAATAGTTTTATTTAAGGACTTTTATAGGTTAACAGGTTAAAGGTATGTGTGTGATTTGCACACTTCTGCCCAACCTCTTTGGGTGGTAATGGGCGTTATTGTATCTATAAGTTTTGTATAAAGGGTTATAAGTTTTATATTGAAAGCAAAATTACTTAAAATCGTATGGCTCGTTTTACCACTAGACGATACGACAACGACGCGACCTCGACATTTCATCATCTAATATGGCGGGCCGTGTCGTGGTCTGCTTCACGTATTTTATTTTGCAATACTACTCTACGGAAAACCAGTGCACTTTATTTTTTATGATAGATAAAAAAAATGATAAAAACTCTATATTAAGCTTTAGTTTAATTTGTTTCAAGTTTATGAGAACACATGATATTAAAGTCCCATCATTAGTGCATTTTATACCGTCAATAAAATGTACGATAATATTTTATGGGTAATATGGTCGATTCTAGCAGTCACACTTAAACCTAAACGTAAAATTAGTCCTACATGTCCTTTTCTCTCCCAGCCATTTGTGTTAAGACCGGAGAGAGATAGACCTGACTAAGTGTAGGTTTAGGTTTAATAATAAAATGATTTGATTTAATTTGATTTAATTGTGACTGCCGGAATCGAACCCTATTATTTTTGTAGCTCGACTACGAATATTCGTAGTTCGTAGTCACAGATTGCGCTCGTAGCATTTTCGCAGTAGATAAATAATTGCGTTTAATATAAAAACTAATATCGAAATATATTTTTAACAGCAGCTGTATTAGTAAATTGTTTTGTTTAGGTTCTGTAGTTTTTGTATTTAAATTTATAAGAGCTTTTTATAAGAATCCTTAGAAAGTGGTGTACTCGTAACATAAGGGTATCATCATCTACCTGCCGTTATCCCATTTGTTATTAGTGTCGGCGCAATGTTATGGGTTTTTTTTTCTATGGTTCTTTTCGTTTAAAGCATATTTCATATTCATTATCTTTACTGTACATATCTTCTATGCTGCTCTGGGAGTGAAAAATAAATGTATAATACTACAGCTGCTCTCTTTCCGGGCATACTGTACAAGTCAGTAGAGGGACAAGAGGGTCTTGGCGTTTTGTAGGCGATGGGCTGAACACCTGTCACTACTAACTAAACTTGTACATCTCAACTATACCGTCAAAATTGGTCAGAAGTGGCACCATGTGGTTCTATCGGCTCTTGGTGCTCTGCCTAACCCGTAAGGGATAAAGGCGTGATTATATGTATATGTATGTATGTATTGTACACACACATGGATAAAATAAAACAATTAAGAAAATAATATTGTACAAAGGCTGCTCGGCCGGCGCCGGTGCCCGCCTACAATCCATTGCCCAACTGTGGGCCAAGCAACGGTATATAAATACATAGATAAGTATAGAATCCATGACTCGAAAATAATCATCGATATTCATCATATCAATGTTTGCACCTACCGGGATCAGCCGTCAACATAAAAAAGAGCAGCATTTCATAAGTGTGGACGTAGAGTGCGCACGAACATGCTCACGTTCACGTAGTGAGCACACGTCGTTCGCGCAAGCCGTCCACACTATGAGAATTCTGTCACATTACATGATACAATGCGAATTTTCGCATTGTATCATGTAATATAACGGAATCCCCATAGTGTGGATGGCAAATTCTTTCAATGCGTGTTACATTTCGTCAATCTGTACCCGGCATTATATGTTACCAAACGGTGTGCTCGTGTGTATGTCGTGATTAAAATCTGTTTACCTTCCATTGAAAACCCTGTATTATACTGAACCGTATTGAGCTGTAGTCCAAATTTTGTTCATAGCGGCGTGGGTGTCGCCACAATCTACGCGATGAAGTGAACATGAATGAAGTTCTGCTTCATTCCGATTGATTAATAAAGTTTGTACACAACACACTGTTGTTAATCTATATTTTGATCCATCATTATTGTGTTTATGTCATTTGTGACTCACTTTTGTAGAGTGTGCCTAGATTTTTGTACTAATGTTTTGAATATTTAGTGTAGTTAAAGATAACTTTCTCTGTCTGTCCATCACTGTTCAACGATGTGAAATAAAGACAGATCTGGGCGATAATTACATATATTCTATGTTAAATACCCACGTATGTATGTATCTACATATACAGGTTGTTTTTTCGTTGCCACCCTTAACCAAGGTTACGTACTCTATACATCAAATAAAGTAAGTTTATGCTAAAAAAAATGCTGGGAAACGATGTAGAGTAAGTTCTTTAAATATGGACTAGTCATGTAATATGGACCACCGCCCTAATTCGTTAGATGTCGTTACTAGCTAAGTGAAGTTAGCTACATTCGGTGACCCCACCCGGCCTCTCAGTGCCCCTAGAACACAGCAAACGTATGGCCGCGTCGGCGTCAGTGGCAGCCATTTTTTGTATGTTGACGAATTTGATGCAGATTTTTGGTAAGTTATCTAAGCATATTATAACGTTGTTGTTATGTATTCAGTTGAAATAATACATATACTGCTGACGTCATAGTATATGGATGCATTTCTGATATAGCTTCTAACAGTTGATAGTTTCAATATTTTGTTAACAACAACCTAAAAAATCCCCCTTTTGTAATATGGACTACTAAGTATGTTTTAAATATGGACTAGTGGTCCATATTATAAGCATGTGGTCCATGTTGTAAACCTATTATTTCTTCTTTCTAGATAATGTCGTGTAAACTAAAACAACCCACTAGACAGCAATGGGACAAGGACTCGATGACTATGGCTATACTAGCCACAAAAGAACAACAAATGGGTTACTTAAAAGCGTCGAAAACGTTTGGTGTACCAAAAACGACACTAATACGCTTATGTCAACAAGAAAACAAGCCGCTAGAAGAGGTTACCAATTTGAAACTTGGTCGAAAAGCTACTTTTTCTGATAAATTTGAGACCGATTTGGTGGAATATGTACTTGCAATGGAGGCTTCAGGGTTTGGTTTGACACGGCGCGATATCATGAAACTAGCATATCAGTTAGCCGAAAGAAATAAAATAAAACATAATTTTTCAAACGATAAACAATCTGCTGGAAAGACGTGGCTGCGTTTGTTTCTCCAAAGACATCCAGAAGTGTCCTTCCGTCGTCCCACAGGCACGTCTATTGCTAGATTTAGAGGTTTCAACAAGGAAGATGTTGATAACTTTTTTACATTACTGGAAACAGCAATGGACCAAAACCACTACCCTGCCAATAACGTCTACAATGTAGATGAGACTGGAATATCAGTTGTGCCTGCCAAGTTGCCCGAAGTATTGGCTAAGAGGGGTAAAAGGCAAATTGCAGCAACGACCTCGGCAGAACGAGGCTCAACTGTTACTTGTATCATGTGTAACTCAGCAAGTGGTATATGTGCCGCCGATGATGATATTTCCGCGGAAACGAGACCATCCACTTTTAATGAAAGGGGCTCCACCCGGTGCAATCCACGCATGCCACCCATCAGGATGGGTTCAGATCGACCTTTTCACAAAATGGTTTAAGCATTTTTTAAATCATGTTAAGCCTTCAGCTAGTTCCCCTGTTCTTTTGCTATTAGATGGTCATGCTAGTCACACTCGTAACATTGAACTAATAGAATTGGCCAGAGCGAATAATGTACAACTTTTATCGTTGCCACCACATTCAAGCCACAAGATTCAGCCACTTGATCGTACATTTATGGGTCCATTTAAAAAATACTTCACTGAAGAAATTCGCCAATGGATGCGAAATAAAGTTCAAGCCGCTACGCACTATGATATTGCAGAATTATTCGGTCGTGCTTACATAAAATCACAGCGTGCTGATCTTGCTATCAATGGTTTCCGTACCACAGGAATTTACCCGATAGACAGAAGTGTTTTTCAAGACCATGATTTCATTGATATTGAGTCCTCGAATGAAGTTTCCGCTGTCAATGCTCAACCTCAGTCAGCAGATAGCCTTCAAACTCTATTAACTTTCATAGATGAAACGGACTTAAATGAACCAATCTTCAACTTACCTCATTCGAGCAGTAACGACGACGTAGCAGTTGGTCTAGAAGATACGACAAATACATCTCAAATTACTAGTGTTATTCAAGTTTCATCTTTGGTACAATTATCAATGGCAGCAACTTCTGGAATATTGGTCCCCTATAAGCCTCCAGAACATAAACCAGACACACCAAATGCAACTCATGTTTCTAAATTCCTTAATGTATCTGACATTGCCGAGCCTTCAGCATCTACCACTTACTTATCACCACAACAAATAGCAGAGCCTTCAACATCTATCTCTTACTTATCACCACAACAATTGTTTCCTGTACCAAATATAAGAAAAAAAAGTAGTAACAGAGGCAGAAAAGCAACAAAATCCACGTTTTTGACTTCTTCACCATACAAATTGGATTTGGAGACTTCAATTAAGAAAAAACAAGAGGCGGAAGCACTTAAGAAGAAGAAGAATATTACTAAAATGTTAGATAAAACAAAAAATAAGAAACAAGGCAAGAAAAGAACTGCATGTAAAAGAAAACAAGAAGACAAGAAAAAGCAAACAAAAAAAGTAAAAACAGAAAAAAAGAGGAAATCTACAAAAAAATATATACTTCCATCAAGTTCAGAAGATAGTGACTATTCAGTCAACGATGACACCGATTAAAGTCCTGATAGAAGGCAAAATACCAACGCTAAATGTTTTTATTGTGTAGATTTATTTTCCGAAGATATGAGAGGAGAGAAGTGGATTCAATGTCCTTCTTGTAACCGATGGGCTCACGAAGAATGTGCTGGTGTTGACAACAGCGCAAACTATATCTGTGAATATTGTAGGAGTGACTAATACTTATTGGTGTTTAAGTAAAGATTGTTTTAGAGATATTTTTCTTATCCATCTAAAGTAAATGTTGTAACTCTTAGATGAAATCTAAGTTCTAGCTGCGGCTTTTGCTATGACTCTGACTATAGGTTCTGACATTAATATTTTGTTATAATTACGTTACTATTTTGTGATAATTAAAATGACTGGTGAATTTACCACCTAGTTAGTAACGGTGGTCCATATTAAGCGCGCAAGGTCCATATTAAAAACATGGTGGTCCGTTTTTAATACCCCGTTTCATAAGTTTCTAATTTGCCTATTGCCAAATAATTAGTAAGTTTGTTAAAAAGATTGTTCCTTTATTACTCTTTGATGTGACATTGTTATTTCTAAATAATTACCTAAATATTAACATAAGAATAATTGAATTATCTTTTTAAAGGATGATGCAAGAGATTGTATGAAATCTGGTACCCGCTCCAATAGTGATGTGTGATATATCATTGAAAAGGTATTATCTTATAGAATATGAATAAGTATGGCGCCTGTCTTGATTTATAGTCAGATCTGATTGCCAGCCTAATATAATATCAGGGTAATATGGATTTTCCTTTAATAAAAAATGAAAATAAACCTTAAGAAAATGAAATAAAATACGATTATGATTTCCTTTGTACGTTTCCTTTTTACCATTGATTATGTACAAAAGAAGCAACAGCCGCAACGTAGCTTAATAAGTAAGTTTACAATATGCAATGATTACAAATGAAATAAAATGCTTTCAATATGAAACAAAACAAATGAAAACGAAATAATTAATGATAACAAAATGAAATAAAATATTACAGATCCTCATCTAGTAAGACATCATTAAGGAATAAGGCAGGGGCTACAAATCCCTCGTGCCTGGCGTATCCTAGGTACCACACGATGGACACGATGTGAGCACAGGTACCTACAGTACGTCGCCCAGTCAGGCATGTACAGTAGTATTCAGAGATGGTATTGTTATTATTGTTGATTAAAATGTAACAATAATATATTCTTGCTCGAATATGTCGAGATTGGATACGACCGCGCATGAGCGAAGAATTTTCATTTATACCATAGTCAGGCAAATCTTCAAGTGCATTTTGTCTATAAATCTCTATTGTGTATATTCCATTCTGTAGATGCTCACTGCAGTAAGATCTCGCAAGCTTTATTTGATATGTCCCTAACGCCAATAAAATAACTTCCTCTTCAGTGTATCTTGGGAATTCTACATCATTAGCTTCTAACCTCACAAAATCAGCTCTTCTTTGATTTAATCTTTTCCTTTCGACATAATTATATAAAATATTAGGCGTATCTAACTTCAATCTTATTTGTTCTATAATCATATCGGCGTATTGGTTGTCTACGATTGGTTGATGGAAATGGTTCAAAATAGCGGCAGCTATTTTAAAATCATTGAACATACTTCGCAATGCCTTATTGAAATATTTTTGGCGTAACAGTTTGAAATCTCGCTTGAATCTGCCGTTAACCACTTCCACTACCCACCGGCACATGGTAACCATTCGAGATTCGTTAGCTTGTTCGGTAGTCAGTTGAGATTCTGCTCTGTCCTTTGATGGTGGAACATGGTATTCATAGCCACAAGCTTCTATGTTACCAAGGCTATCTCTAAATCCGCGATCCAATATAAATACATCGTTAGGTTCCAACAAAATATGAATCGGATTTTCATTGTTGTTCATAATGCTGCTCATAATGTTAGCATCTGTCTTCGTGGCTGCGTATGGTCCCTTTACATCAATGATGTATCCATCTGTGCATACTATCAAGAAAGGCTTTAACAGATTTTGAAACTTGTGTAAGCTATATGACTGTCGCTGAAACAGGAAGTTGGCACTTTTATGAATATATATGTATGTTCCGTCGCATATTATAATTGCCTTCGAGTTTTCATCGTCTCCATATATTGCTCTTGGTATAGTAAGGTTCCTTTCTTTGATGTTATTTCTTGTAACGTGGTCCATTCCTAGATGAAGAACTACATATTCCTCGGTAAGACAATCTCGTGCTTTTTTTATTAGCCGCTCTAGGTTTTGTCTTGTCATATTAAATAAACTTGCAAGCCTTTGATTGGAATCACCGGTTCGCAGTTTTGTCAGATATATACCCAGTGCAGTTCTAGGATTTCTGCATCCTTGGATTAGTGAGGGTGTTTGCTCTAATATGGAATCGAATTGTTCGTTATTTCGTCCGGTCTAAAAATGCATCTCTTCATCGGATAACGCACCTCTGGCATTAAAATCCAACCTAGAACCGTGTTGCAAAGCATTTCTCATCATGTCACAAATGTGACTAAACTGCGCTGCATTAAAGTCATGAGTCACGAGACAATTCTGGGGTAGTTCAGCCCAATTATTATTTTGGAGGTGCTCTTGACACACTCTTGCACCGTCGGGAATGTAAATCCTATACTCACAAAATGTATGTATCTTTACAACTTTCGGGATCCTGTAACGAGTTGTGTTTTGACAGTTGTGAAATATACAGTGCCTCGGTGTGTTTGGTGCTCTTGAATACTCGGGAACATGAATAGCATCCACATTTTGTTGTTGTGGTTCCTGGGGTACTTCTTGGATAGGAGGCGGTCTGATAGCATTTTCAGCCCTTTGCCAACATCGATGGCATAAACTTCGCGTATTGTCAAATACTACCTGAAACAATAAACAATATATTTTACCAACCGGTTCACCTCTTAAAATAGCCAATACGTAAACATAAAAATAACAATAGTCAAAATAATGGGTATATAGTTAAGCATAAAATGACCACGTGCGTGTTTACGCAACGAGTAAGTGAATAAATGATTAGTTAGTGTAATCAATCATAAATGATATCATATGACCCAACCATTTAGACCTAAGGTACCTTTTAATTGTAATTAAAATATGATCTTACCTCCAAGACTCCATTGTCTTGAATATAAGCTGCTAATTCTGGTTGTAGTCTTGGGAGATCATCAGTCAGAAGATGACGCTGATATCTTCCGCGGTAGAACCCTCTACGACACATCACACAGTTGCGAGCAGGTTCCATTTTTTTCACAGTAGTTCGAAAAGCACTTCACAGTTCGTTAGAAGTATCACCAAAGTCCAAGAGAAAGCCGGGGTCAACGTAAAGAAACGGTTATCGGAGTCCAAAAACAATGCTATGGTCGTAAATAGTCGCTGAATAGTACGGGAAGACGGGGAAGCGCAGTCACACACACAATACAAACGAACGACTGAAGCTATCCGTTGCGTCGGTCGACACTTGCGCGTGCGCTCGGTCTTCCCCCCGTCCCCCGCCGCTGGTACCCTGCCCGCCTTCCCGGGCAGGTAAGGAAATGATTCATAACTCCTATTGATGTACAAAAGGGTAGTGAATTATGAAATAATAATAAAAACGTTATTCTATTCTTGCTACAACTGGCATGTTATAGTACCTGTTATTTCTGAACGGACTAAGATTTGGAACTAGTGGCCATAATAATTATTGTTAGGCTCACAAAGAGCTATCCAATGACGTACTACACTAAGCTATTGGTGGTGGGTACCAAGATTTTGCATCATCCTTTGGGTTTTATTTCAAAAAATCGATATGGTGATCCATATTTAGGGAATTTACTCTAAATTTTTTAATTTTTTTTTATTACTTGATCGGGCGAAATTTATAATGTCCAGTGTTTATGCTAGTTTTTTCATAGACAGATATTAATTATTTCTCGTGAAAAAATCTTGCCACACGGAAAAACGCAGTCTATTTACTCAACTTTGGACCCTAATATTTTTGGAAACCAGACACTTGCCAGGTATGCTTCCATGGAGAAAAATGATCGTGATGATGAGGAGATTCCGTAGTTTTCGAGAACGTTGACGACCAAAAATCACCTGTATAATTCTATTAGAGGCAATCTTCGACAACCTATCTGGGTTGATACAATTCATGTTTCAGAAAGCTTTTATCCATAATAATGCTAATATGATAGGTTGTTTTCCCTTTTATGAACTGCAATAGGAAGCGCAAATTCGTATTAGATTTTTATATTCGTTGGCAACTGGCTGGTGGTGTGAAACCTTTTTGAAACGTTTTTATAATGTTTTTCTTATTGTATTTTGGCACTGACTCTGCTTGTATGTTTGTTATATGTATTTGCCTTATTCTAAGACTATAACAATCAGACTAGAGACTATTTACTTATTTTATTTATATTATGATGTTCCCAAATCCACAGCACTTTAACACGTTTAACATGAGTACATAAGGACATAACTTACTGCCACAACTGACGGATTTGCATAAATAGGTATACCTACTAAATGGCAATGCATCGTTTTACTTGTTTCTACAGTCCATACTCTTCAGTTGTTATCACAAATTCTAATTTCTTTATTTGTTTTACATTCTTGAAAATTTTTGATCCATAACGCAACCACAAACGAATCGTTAAAGAAACGCGGTGCAAAGCAATACTTACTCGTACTTAGAGCTGGAGTATTAAGGTATATTTTAGCATGCAGTGGTCGCGAGTATGACAGAATAAAATTAAATATCTGTCTCGTGCTGAAATGTGTCTAATTACGTCACCGTAAAGTCATTATTGCTTTGTTCTGAGCGCCTACAACAGTTCTGTTTCGGCTTCGTTCCAACTCGAGACTTTTCAAGAATTGGTCCCCTGAGCTATATACTCGTATGTTAGTTAATTAGACTTGTGATTTGTGTAGAATGGTTGTTTATTTATCTATATTTTCGGCGTTATACAGTATGATAATGGTAAACCTCAGGCCAGACGGACCGATGACTTAAAGAGGGCAGGGGATCGAGCCGTGTAGTGTGCTCTGGGGGAGCCCTACGTTCAGCAGTGGACCGCAATAGGCTGACAACGATATAAACCTACAGCAGTGAGTCTCTATATTTATTTTGGGAGAACGAAGCAGGGGCGATCGTCTATATAAAATACAAAATTATCACCGGAGCAAAGCGAGGGCCGATCATTAGTGTTCTATAAAAAGAAGAAAGATATTAACGTCGAATAAATTCAGAGTAAAGTCAAAAGTGGGAAAATGTTAAAATTTTATTTGACTTGATGCTGATAGTGACTGGAGTCGGGCCACTAAAAGGAACCTACCCACAAAATTTCGGTCTCGAAATAGTATGGAGTATTCCTAAACAACTCAGGAATGTTCATACAATCTTGAAAAATAAACATTAGTAGTTAGTATTTGTAATAACCTTTAGTTATATTAATAATAATTTAGAAATTAACATTAGTGAATTAAATCCCAATTCAATATCCCGATTCGACCTTTATTCGACGTGCCCGCACGAAGCCGCGGCAGGTCATTAGTTATACATGCGAACCTTCCTCAGACAGAACCGTCCAATCTTAATTTACATGAACATTAAACAATGAAGAATAGCAGACAAAACTGATAAAGGTCGAATCAGGCTATTGAATTGGGATTTCATTCACTAATGTTTATTTTTCAAGATTGTATGAACATTCCTGAGTTGTTTAGGAATACTCCACACTATCTAGAAAATAAACATGTGATTTCGAGGCCGTGTGGATAGGTTCCTTTTAATGGCCCGACTCCAAAGTCACCATCAGCATCAAGTCAAATAAAATTTTGGCAATGGAAATTCGAAAGTCTGACAACGGTGACGAAGTCTTAGGAGGCGATTTATTTTATCTAAGTAGTAGAGGCAGAGCAAGACGGGGATGTCGGGATGACGTCGATAAGTTTCTGCCAGGGCAAAAGGAGTTAGCAAAGAACCGGGAGGTGTGGATTTAAAAGGGCCTTTACCCATCATTGGGACACCACGATCGCTACATAAAAAGGGGAGTCAAAAATACATCATAATGGCATAAAGAATCTAGTAATTTTGTAAATAGGCTGCGTATCGACCTTTGACTGTAACATTTAAAAGCAGAGATACATTAAACTAAAGAGTCAATTTATAGGCAATTTGGACTGTAGATAATGTGTTGTTAATAGATACATTATACCATTAGCATTTTAGAAGTTAGAAGTAAACAAGGACATTATTTTTACTATAATCTGTACTAACGACACTATCCCGGCATTGGGCATTTTTCCACTAGACGACACGACAACGACACAACTTCGACATTTCGTCATCTAGTATGGGGGGCCGTGTCGTGGTTGATGAAGTAGTACCGTAGTTCAAAATGAGCCATAATATTAATGGCTCCTCCATACAATCGGCGATGTCAGTTCGCCTTGGTTTGTCTCAATTCGACACTATCATCGTGCAGGCATCCACACGTATCCACACGTTCGTCTAGTAGTAGTTTGTCGACGGCACAGAGTATTCGTACATTAGTTTATATGAATGATCGACGAACGTGTGGGCACCTCCACAAATCAACCATCGAATCCCTTTGATGTATGCCCGAAAAACCGACAAATAGGCGAACGTCGTCGAACCTTGTCGAACTAGGACAATCGTCGACGAATGCCGACAAATCTGCCCTCTACACAATCGAGTTCGCCCGTGTTCGTCAGAGTTCGCCCATTGTATGGAGGAGCCATAATACATTTATGCTTCCAAAAAAGCCGTGATCGTGTCGTCTAGTGGAAAAATGCCCATTACATGCTATACCTACTTAGTCACTACCCGTCGGGTTTATTGAGTTCACTTAAATGAGATATCTCGAACTACCCAACAGATTGACACCATGAAGAAGCTTTGGTTTGAGCAGACCGGACGCGTATGCGTAGACGTAAGCACGTACCGCTAAGTTGTAAAGTATGGAACTGTATAAGACAGGAAACATCGCTTGCCGTCTACGCTTACATCTATACATACGCATCCGGTCTGCCCGAGCCTATATAGTTCCAAACATTACAACTCGTGATACATACACGTCTACGCTTACGTCCACGCATACGCATTCTGTGTGCTCAAGGCTTAAGACAGGGCACACAGCTTGCTGCCTACGCTTACATCTACGCATACGCATCCGGTCTGCCAACATCAACTATACCCACAAAATTGGTCAGAAGTCGCATCATGTAGTTCTATCGGCCCTTGGTGCTTTGCCTACCCCGTAAGGGATAAAGGCGTGATTATATGTATGTATGAACATGGGATTTAAGTGGTAAATTTAGTAATATTTGTTAAATAAATATATAAATAAGTGGGTTCCTCACCTGCCCTTGGTGCACCCTGCTATTTAACGGATGAGGCTCTAACGCTAAATAGCTTATAATATCTATTTAGATTGACATGGAAACATTTCGTAGCGTTGAGATTTTGATAAAAACCTTATAGAAGCTCGGTCGTCCATATACTAAACTTTTGTTTATTACAGGGAATTTGTGTATTATGGGCGTCTTCAAGTTCAGTTAAATTGTGAGTAAGAATATTTCCATAACCAAATTGAAATCTTTAGAACACTTACCTCGTAGTCTTTTAGTATAATTTATAAATTATACTAAACTTAACTGAAACTTAACGATTTACGGCCAATTGGTGTAGTAGGTAGTGGCCCTGCCTGCAGCGCCATAGGTTTACACACTTCGCAACACATTAACTTAGCCCCACATTAAGATCCATAAGGTCTTGTGTCGTGGGTACTAAGCAACGGTATATTAATACATAGATAAGTATAGAAACATCCATGACTCGGAAACAAACATCAATATTCATCATATCAATATTTGCACCTACCGGGATTCGAACCCAGGACCTATGGCGCAGCGAGCAGGGCCACTACCAACTACACCGTCGGTCCTGGGTACGAATCCCGGTAGGTGCAAACATTGATATTATGATGAATATTGATGTTTCTTTATATGTACTTATCTATATATTTATATACCGTTGCTTAGTAGGGGAAGATCGGGTAATGGGAGTCAGCGGGTAATAGTGGTCACCCACACATCTCCAAAAGTAACACTAATAGAAACGCGTTAAGAGGAGGCAGACCTTATTTAGCATCTTTTTGATGAAATATGCTGAAACGGGTGCATGTTTGTTTAATGTGAGACTATTACACTATATTCTTAGTACCCTTAACTATGTCATGTAAAGCCAAAAACATGATTTAATGATTTTCGCTCGATAGTTTTGTTTTTGAAATCGACATGTTTTTTAGTCATTTTTACTTTTATTTCGGTTATTACATGAGGTAGGCGTTTAAAATAAATTCGGATATCAAGATAATAATGATAGTAAACTTTTGTAAAGCCAAAATTAAAAAACAATCATAATTGAACACACAATTAATAAAAATCTTTTTGAGACTTACGCCCTTTACTTCTGAGCTCAATCAGTTGTTTAGCGTGCAAGCGATATTCTACTCTAATGCTTACTGAAAAGCGTTAAATAGTAACTTCGTGCCCGCTGACGCTCAGTACCGCGCTGTGCGCCGACGACGTAGGGTCTATGTCGCTTTCGCCTACGGCAGTGGCATTTTTTATTATCTTGTGGTGTAGGTATTACTCGATTGAGTTCGGACTAATGGGAAATAAAACTAAAAAATATGTTTCCAAAAGGAAGATGGCTCAACGTTGGAGAGAATTTTCTAAAAAGGGGAGAGAATCAAAGGTGTAAGTAGCTATAATCATAATTAGTAAGTATGTAAAGTTTAGTGCTGAGAATGCATTTTATAATGGACAGCAGAAAAAACAAAATGTCGAAATTACGGGATAAAATATTTACCCGGGATAAAAAGTATAATGTGTTATTCTGATACGTACCTAAGCTAATATAAGGTCTTTCCGAAATTAGTGATTTGCCTTTGACACGAAACTAGGAAAGTAAAAAGAAACAACTTTCACTATGGGGCCAACTCCGATATAGTGAAAAAAATCAGCTGTTCCATACATTTCAGGATTTTGCGTGATGAAGTAACAAACATACACACTCACACACATACAAACTTTCACCTTTATAAATTGGTAGAATTCCTTTGAACGATGGCGCTAGTTGCTTTGTTTATCTATGTAAAAGTCTACAAAAGAAATTAGTTCCGAAATCACACACACAGCATGAGAAGTATTCTAAAAGCGCACTGCTTTACACATGAAGCACATACACAAATTTTATATACATTTACGAGTATATGTAGGTACAATATCTTTCACTCACCTAAGGAACTTACTTACTACTACAGGTGAGGCATAAATATTGGAATAGGTATGTGGATTAGGTATTTTTCAATACTAATCGGTACCTAATACAACGTGATTAGGTCATCATCATCTTCCTGCCCTGTTCCCATTTATTTGGGGTCGGCACAATATGTACTTTTCTTCCATTCATCCCTATTATCCGTCATCTCATGGCTCACTCCCAATACACGCATATCCTCCCTCACACAGTCCATCCAACATTTCTTTGGTCTACCTCTTCTTTATATCCATCCACACTCATGCACAAAGCTCTCTGTAAAATATGCCTTTCATCCCGTCGCTTTACATCATAGACTCATAATATAGCTTTACATGCCCGTACCAAGACAGACGGTTACTTCGTAATTTGTCTGTGATCGGCGCAACTTTCAAACTTCCTCTTATATACACATTTCTTATTTTATCCATTCTTGTAACTCCACACATCCATCTCAACATTCTCATCTTGCTTACATGGAATTGATTTTTATCTTTCTTCTTTACGGCCCAGCATTCAGATACAAGACGACATTAGGTATTAGGTATCGCATAAAATATCATCTTAATATGAGAAATCAACCGTAAGGCATAGACTATAAGTTTCAATTTTATTATTTAGCAAAAATACTACAATATCATTAGAATATGAAGATAATTTTCACCGTCTCTATCAAGTTTATAATAGCCCAGCGGTTACATCGCCGGAGTCGAAAATCAGATATTCCTGGTTCGTATCCGGGTACAGACAAGACTTTTTTTTCCTTTTTTTTTTACAAAATTAAAATCCTTTATTTAAACAAAATATGTGACACAAACTAAAAACAATTTAACTAAATATTAAAAATTTAACCTAATATAAAAATGCATTTCGCTATTATCACGATATTTTCTATTTCCACAACTATTCTTTCTACGTAGGTATTTATTAGATAATGGATCATTCACCGAAAACCGATACTAAATATTCACCGAATAAAGATTCTACGTATTTATCTAATACGTAATGGATCACAGTAATGTACGGCCATATTGCATAAATATTAGTATGTATTAGGTCGAACAGGTACGATTTTTACCTAATCCGACCCATCTTTACTTATTACGTAGCATCTTCGGCAGCAGTTCCTTATCTACACTAATATTATAAAGCGGAAAACTTTGTTTGTTTGGTTGTAATGAATAGGCTCAAAAACTACTGGACCGATTTCAAAAATTCTTTCACCGTTAGAATCCTTATTGGACCTGGATGAACATAGGCTATAAGAATTTCCCGATATTCCCACGGGAAGGCGACCAACGGGAATTCTATATTTTTTACGAAAACCGCTATACATATGAAGCTGAAATCGGGCATATATGTTCATTGGGGACAGCGAGGGAGGACTAAAAACGGATTTCCCGAAATTCCCACGGGAAGGGGACAAACGGGAATTCATAGTTTTTACGAAAACCGCTATACATATGAAGCTGAAATCGGGCATATATGTTCATTGGGGACAGCGAGGGAGGACTAAAAACGGATTTCCCGAAATTCCCACGGGAAGGGGACAAACGGGAATTCATAGTTTTTACGAAAACCGCTATACATATGAAGCTGAAATTGGGCATATATGTTCATTAGGGACTGCGAGGAAACACTAGAACGGATTTCCCGAAATTCCCACGGGAAGGAGACCAACGGGAATTATTTATTTTTTACGAAAACGGTTAAACATGTGAATCTGAAGTTGAGCATATATGTTTATTTGGGACCCCGAGGAAGCACTGGGAACGGATTTCCCGAAATTCCCACGGGAAGGGGACAAACGTGAATTAATTTTTTACGACAACCGCGATAACATATAGGCTACTTTTTACACTTAACATATAGGCTACTTTTTATTTTTTCTGTAGTCCACGCGGACGGAGTCGCGGGCGTCCACTTCTACAATATTTTGTTTATAGAATTCAAACAAATTGTGCCGAACAAAAAGTCCTGGAGTCGCCCGTCAAAGTTTATACCGAACTAATACCACCTGTAATGTTTGAAGAAAAGTGAGTGAGAACCTACCTACCTGCTATAATTTTGTTGTTTTTGCTCACTTGTTTTCACTTTTGGCTACTAAAACTTTTTTGATATTTTTAAACTCATTTCATATTTTAGCTCTCCGATTGACAGTTTGATGGTAACAGATGAGGTAGAGCATAGAACAGAAGGTATTTTACTATATAAGGTAAATAGTACATATATATTTCTTGGGGAGTGTAGAGGATTAGTAAGAAAAATCATTTAATTTAATTGTATAGTATTTAAACGCACATCAAATAAAATGATTTTTTTTAGTCACAAATAATTGGAATTCGTATCAAAATTACTGACTGCACAGCAAAATCCTCAAATGAGAATATTGCTAATCAAACAATTTATATTTGTGGCATACGCATACCGCTATTTATCTTTAAATAAAGTTTTTTTTATTTATGCACAGCTAATATTGCGAATGCACATTATACATACCTGTTAACCCTTTATTTTAAAAAAACACCTACTATTTATATTTAACATACAGCAATTTACCTAAATAAAACGGCATTTTTTTACATAATCATCTTAATATTAAAATTTGTTAAGTTACTACTTGTAACATTTTAACATATTGACTCACCTACGAGTAAAAGCCTTTTTAAAAGCGATCTACATGAGTAAATTGGTCCCATTTCACATATGTATCGGATACTATTTTTTGTGATATATAAAATAAATCTTTGATATCTACCATTAATTCGTTTTATTCAAAACTTCCTAATACTTGTTGCATTGGATGTATTTCATACATAAATATAACTATGATGCAGGTAATGTGTTCTATTGTATGAATTATTTTTTAACATACCTAAATTACTTATTAATAAATTAATTATTTTAATTTAATTGTATTTTGCAAACAAAAATAAAATAAACATAACACTGAAATCAATTATAATAACGACTCTATGGGTTTTTATGTTCTCTGCGTTTGACCTAGCGTTGACCTGCCTGCTCGAAAGCGCGCGAATTTCGAATTTTAACACTACGCAGATCTTAACGCGTATCCTTGCATTGCGGGTGGCGGGGTATGTGGGCGGAGCAACCGTGGGACTTTTATTTGACTGCCGGCTCTTAAGGGTCTTCCCTGCCCGCTCTGTTCCCCTCGCCGTCGCTGCGAGCGTGCCGCGTGGGTATGGCGACAGCATAGAGAATGAGAGGTGTGTTTTGTGTTTGCGGCTCGCCGATGTAAATTTTCACGGACGCAAAATATACAGTAACTTTTATAGTTATTGATCTACTTGTATGTTACTTTTTTACGCCTTTACTTGTACATTTGGTGTAATGATTTTCTACTTAAATCCCGAGTTTTTCTAATGTATATTTTGTGTTTATTATTTTTTCTTCATAAAGTACTTGTGGGTAATGAGAATCGGGTGATCCCCAGTGCCCGCTAGTGACCGCCACCCAAAGAAAAAGATAGGCGAAAGGAAAAATATAAAGGGTGATTTTTGGTCGTCAACGTTCTCGAAATCTACGGAATCTCCTCATCATCATGATCATTTTTCTCCATGGAAGCATACCTGGGAAGTGTCTGGTTTCCAAAATATTATGGTCCAAAGTTATGTAAATAGAGTGCGTTTTTCTGCATAAAGGCAAGGGCAAGGGCCAAGGAAAGAAGATGTAAGTTCCGAAGAAGGGGACCGAAAGAGTAAAGAGGAAGGTTCTCCAGGAATCAAACGATACCTCTATATCAGACGTGACGCGATTTGTGTTAGATTTTTGTATGATCCTCATTGCCCACAAGGTGACCTCAATTACCCGTAACTTAGTGCAATGGGAGTCAAATCAGTTTTTTTTTGTACTTTTATATTTCCCGAAGATGATTATTAATGTGATGATTACTGATCTCAAATTATCGCTAATTAAGTAAATTTTGTTATGAGGCGGTAGCAATAAAAATTTTGTTAATTTTAGCTTTTGTATTCTAATTCTTGCTTAAGTGACCCCCATTACCCGATCTTCCCCTACCCACGACACAAGACCTTATGGATCTTAATATGGGACTGAGTTAATGTGTTGTGAAGTGTGTGAATATTATTATTATTTAGTTAATTTAAACGCTATTAAAGCAATTAAGTTAATTATGATTATAGCTCCAAAGCTACTTATTTACTTATATTTATATACTTAATTTATAAACTTGCTCTACTTATTTAGCTTGGTGACAAAAAGTGTTACAGAGTACCTACAATCCTACGGGTTTACCATTCCTGATCGGTATGTGGGTTCGAATCCCTGTAAAGGCAAATACAAATTTTGGATAACAGAATCTATAAGAACGAAAATCTCGCAACTGGGCAGCCTCTATACATTCTAAGTTTATAAGCAAAACTATGCTAATTTAAAACGTCGTTAAATTAGAATCAAACTTCAGTAAATCAGTTCGCGCATTCGAAGTCTCTATGGATCTACGGCTCCCAAGCATTCACTAGGCACCCTCTGCCTGAAAGTTTCAGGTTTTCCTCCCATTCCCCCCTAATAAGGGAAAGCTACGTGACCCACAGGTCCGTGACAGGTTGTCAATTCGTTGATTTATTATCTTTACTCTACTTATAATAACTGGAAGACGATGTGATCGATTAAAACTAGACGAATTGGGTAAACAAGCTATATTTTGTCAATTATCGGAGCTGGAATAATATAGAGGAAGAGAAATGTATAAACCTATTGATGGCTTGGAAGCAATATTATCGCAATTATTAAAAATTGTATCGCTTTGCTTTAGAAAGATACAGATAGATGGAATATATTGTTATCAAAAATAGTATGGAGAATTCCGAAACAACTCAGGAATGTTCAAACAATCTTGAAAAATAAACATGTGATCTCGAGTCTCAAATTTTGGAAATAGGGTCTCTATTGGGCTATTTACATATCGCTTAACATACCCTTTCTGTTACACCCTGTATATAAATGAATTTTTAATACTGAGTACATACCAAATAAATTTTTCTTGCAATTACCTACTATTTACTAATTGCTAGATTCAAATTTGAAAAAATAAATACATACCCATATATTCAACCTCACGATTATCTTCGGGAAATAAAAACATAACTTCAAAAAAATCACGTTATTAATTCAGAAAAAGTCCTCATATCCATGTATGATTTTCACTAAATATTTACTTTTAACCATACGAAAACATCAAAATGGATTTAATCCTAGCTAAATAATCCAATTATGTTTGATATTTTTTTTTATATACAAATCCCAAATAAATAGAGTTGTTTAAAATCGAAGCAAAAACAAACAGCGAAGTAACATAAAACGTGAGGAGCGAACGAGCGCCAACGGTTTACTAAGCCGTGTAGGCGGCAGTCGGCACGCTCTCTATAAAAGTTTCAGAAATCTCGGTTATCTCCACGAGTATCAAAATGTGTGTTGTACACTCGAAAACTATTTTACCGATTAATTTATTTCCCTCTGTAGTTCCGAATATACTCGAATAATATAAAATTCAGTGTTTCTTTTATGCGAATCAACTTTTGGCAAAACCATTGCGCCGCGTCACCACTTCCATTGTGTAACATTGAATAGATTCTCGGCTATTGAGTAATAAGATTTATTTATGCCAGGGAAGCGAAATTCTTGCATGAAATTATGACTATTACATCCGATAGTTACATCAATTAGGTATTACCTACTCGTAGGTACATCAGCTGGTGCATTGTGCGTAGTCTCAGGCGATAAGCTAGCAACTTGTTACTGACCAGTTACATCTGTACCAGCTATGCTAAACGTGGCTGCAGTATCACTTTTATGGTCCTGCACTTTTGGCTACCCTATTTTGGGAGCACAGCCGCGTCTACACAGGATGTTTGTGACAGCCAGGCAAATATTGATACCATGACTTCAGACCATGATTCTGAGGCGGAAAACACTGAAAATTTTCGCAGGAAAATTCCAAAATTTTCCGACATTTTTTTTTCTTCATATTTTCAGGAAAAAAATAATTTATTTAAAAAATAATAATTTTGTTGGTCGTGGGTTCGATTCCCACCCGGGTGAGGAATTTTTTCCATTTCTTTATTAATAATTTTATAATTTAGTTCGTTTAATTAGGCCTTAGATAATTGTTTAAAAATAAAATTTTAACCAAAAGATGATTTTCAAAAAAAAAGTTGACCTCAAAAATGTTCAAGTAACTGATCAACCCTAATGGAAAGTCACATGTAATCCAATAAACAGCAATATTATGTCACACAATAACCAATAAGCCCATTTAATTAGTCACTAGATCGCCCGATACAATTGGCGCGGAGAGCAAAGATTACTGATAATCAAATCAAAAATACATTTCCTGCGAGTAATAACACTGTCGTATAACTCAACACAATGGTACTTGTTCAGCATTTCAGTATTTGCCTGGCTGTCACCTACACCCTGTATATATTTAATTAATTATTCTGCTAAAATTGATTTTTGAAAACATCAAACTTCAATTATTTTGGAAATGGATCACGGATTTAATCCATAGAGATGGTAATGAATGTAAAGCTTTGTAAGCTCCATTGAATAGATATTGATATGGGTACATAAATTATAATACTTAATAATAATAATAATACTTTATTTGCCCGAGTTCCTTAGAGGACTCTTGCGTAAGGAGATGCAGCTAATTTAGCATATTACATAATATACCTACCTTCGACTAAGGCTCCTCTTTCCGGGCATACTCTACAAGTCAGTAAAGAGATAAGAGGATGTTAGTGTTTTGTAGGCGATGGGCTGACCACCTGTCTCTACTAACCGAACTTGTACATCTCATCTATAGAATAACGCATAGGCCATAAAGTTACGTAAACGAAGTGGCGAGCATCAGTTTACCTAAGTACCTTACATTTATTATCATAGATACTCGTAGTTACAATTGTCATGGCTTACATAACAATGAATATATAGGGAAGCTTATCGGAACATGCTCCACTTTACGAAGAGCAACGTAGCGGGTTCCGGCGAAATAAGTTATTTCTTTATTTGCGTGAAACGGCAGGTCAACGTAGGAAGAATAATATTTCTATGTCTACATGTCAATTTTATTTACGATTTCCTGTGCTGATGCGGGGTTTTACTAGTAGAATATATCAGCTGCATCTCCTTCCGACCTAAATATTTTAGGGAATCAAAAATTTACGTGAATCTTTCTTCAGATATCTGATTAGAGTTGATTAGAGAGATGTTCGAAAAAGAGAGATTAACTAAAATACTTTTTTTCGCACTACCAACATCCATATTTCAAAATAATTTAAACATTTATAATAAAAACAGGATATTCAATACATTTTTGTGTCAGTGTCTAATTCTAACAACACCGTAACATTATATCATTAACCATTTTTCCATTTACGGGACCATAACACTGTATTTTAAGAACATTACAGCCGATAACTGCATTACTTGACACAACTAGCAGCAAAATGTTTGCGAGAACTTGTCTGATAATTAATATTTTAATTATTTCTGATATCGGGTCAACGCCAATCAACATATTCCAATTAAACGACCTGAACATTTATCACAACGAACCTAAAATCGTTTTAGCTGAAGTGGAAGAAATCGAGAAGATTCTCATCGAAAACGTTCTACAAAATAATGATTTGAAAACATTCTTCAACAAACAAATTGTTCCAGGAAACAAAATGATTGAAGATGCTGATACATCTAATGATAAATTTGATTTTAAAAGAGAAGATAATCTTAATAATAATAGAATGACCGAAGACAATGAGCAAAAAGATCTTGTTAAAAGACAAATTCCTGGTGGAGATTCTCAAATGGTAGTTGGCACTTTTCAAGCATTTATTAGACCATTGGCATCAAGTTGAAAATGCTTCTGTTTCTGAATTTTAAGACCTAGATTGACTACAGTAAATAATAACCCAAAATAAACGTTTGTAGCATAACCGGTGGTTTTATTTTTCGAATATTTCCTTTTTATTTTTAAACATATACAGGGTGTATCAAAAGGGGTATATTAAGCTAAAAGCAACGTAAGTAGCCTACTTTACACAACCTACCCACAAAATTTCAGACCTGAAATCACATGTTTATTTTTCCAAATAATATACAGGGTTACCGGAAATTCGATACATTCCCTTGGAGATCACAAAGTAGAGCTTATTTGCAATGGTTTTTGTCCAGTAATACCCTAGCCGGAAATTAGTACTTTCTGAGATATTAATATTTTTATTTTTATTTCGGAAAATGCCTATTTTTGTCAAAAAATAGCATATACCTCAAATATTTTACATTCTAAAACTCTTGTTTGTACATTTTCTAAGAGGTAACATGCTAGCACGCCCTTGAGAGAACAAAAAAATTAAATAATACGAGCTAGCTACGTGTTGCGGTATGAGAATCGCAAGAGGTTTAAGAAAAAAATCTTTTTTGTCCAAAGTTTTTCTACTTTAGCAAAAAAATAATGTACGGGACGTAATGTATAAGCTACTAAAATAACTTCCTCAGTTTACTAGCTATCTAAAATGGTATAAACATTTACGAAAAAGTTAAAAAAAGGAAAGTTATGGCTTGAAAGAAAAAAAACATTAAATGTGCAGTATTTTATAAGTATCATATTTTATTGGAAAGAAATGAAAATAATCAGCTTTATTAATCATTTCTATTGAAAATAAATAAAAAATTACAACTCTTGCTCAAAATGAGAGCCGCGGTTTCTAATACAGGCACGTAGTCTTCTTCGAACTTCGGTTTTTATTACACAAGAAGTTAAATCCTCTCTGATCTGGTCCGCTGCGTTTATTATCTTCTGTCTTAGTTCTTCCACGCTGTTGATGGGTTGGTTTGCTTGGTAGACCAGCTCCTTCATGTGGCCCCAAAGGTAAAAATCGTAAGGTGTTAAGTCAGGACACCTTGCTGGCCAAGGAATTGGCCCTCCTCGACCAATCCAACGACGCGCATAATTCTGGTTAAGCCATTCTCGCACTTCTCGGCGGAAGTGTGCTGGGCATCCGTCGTGCTGTAGATAATCACCCTCCGCAATGCAAGCGGCACATCTTCCAGCAGCAATTCCATATCGTCCCGAAGAAAGTTTTCATAGGTTTCGCCATTTAAATTTTGCGGAAAAAAGTGTGGCCCAATAAGATGGTGATCGATAATTCCCATCCAAACATTTAAGGAAAATCGGTGTTGATGAGCTTTTACCTTTTTTTGTCTGGGATTGGTATCTTTTGGAGACCAAAAATGAGAGTTGTGGAAATTTGTGATTCCATCGCGATCAAATTTGGACTCATCTGTCCATAAAATCTTGTTAAGATAATTAGGATTCTCCATATCCATATCCAACAAGAAGCGACAAAAGTCAATTCTTCTTGCTGCATCTCCTTCCTCTAGGGCATGCACGGGCGTGTAATGAAAGGGGTAAAAACCACCTGTATGGACAGTAAACCACACCTTCCATTGTGTAAATCTAAGACGCCTGGCCACAACTGTTGTAGAAATAGTGGGATCTCGTTGAAATTGTTCCAATATTTCATTTTCATCTTCTGGAGCATAGATGCGAGGTCTGCCGGCATCAATCTGTCTTTTACGTACGCTACCAGATTCCCTAATGCGGCGGTATGCTCCAGAAAAAACACGTACATTGGGAATACGTCGATTTGGGAAACGACGTACGTACTCAGTTCTAGCAACAGCCGCATCCCCATAACAGAATCCATAACAGAAGATAATATCTGCATACTCTTCGTTCTCAAATGAGGCCATTTCCACAAAAAGAAAATTATCACTAGCGGCTTAGTACACGCACACGCGAAGTTACAACAAAACTAAACTAAAGTCAATAATTAAAAACAATAAACAGACTCGACCTGCTAGAGTGTGACCTTTGCAACGTCCAATCACAAGACGCGACTCGCACAGGGGCTAGTGCAGGTAAAAATGAACAAAAAGCCATATCCCACCTGTAGAAAGTATGGCCCATTTCTACGAAAAATGCAACTCGGTTCCAATATTTGTCATTGATTACTGCAATTACTAAATTTGATGTAAACTTTTATACCATTTTGGATAGCTAGTAAACTGAGGAAGTTATTTTAGTAGTTTGTACATTACGTCCCGTACATTATTTTTTTACAAAAGTAGAAAAACTTTGTATAAAAAAGATTTTTTTCTTAAACCTCTTGCAATTCTCATACCGCAACACGTAGCTAGCTCGTTTTTTAAATATTTTTGTTATCTCATGGGAGTGCTAGAATGTTACCTCTTAGAAAATTTACAAACAAGAGTTTTAGAACGTAAAATACTTGAGGTACATGCCGTTTTTTGACAAAAATTGACATTTTCCGAAAAAAAATAAAAAAATTAATATCTCAGAAACTACCAATTTCCGGCTAGGGTATTACTAGACAAAAACCATTGCAAATAAGCTCTACTTTGTGATCTCCAAGGGAATGTATCGAATTTCCGGTAACCCTAGAGAATTCCTACACAACTCAGGGATGTTCATACAATCTTGAAAAATAACCATGTGATTTCGATTCGAGTCTCAAATTTTGTAAATAGGTTCTCTACAGTGGGCTATTTACTTAGCTTTTCGCTTAAAATACCCTTTCTGTAACATTCTGTATATATCTACCTACTAGCGGCGTGGATAGTTGTAGATGTTTTAAAGAAATATAACTAACCCCGTGCCAATATAGTTGTACTTTATGTTATCTTTATTTAAGTACCTTTCAACCAAGGCAGAAATGGGCAAAAAGCGTAAAATTACCTATTAACTTAAGTCTTTATTTATATAGTCAACTAGCGGACGCCCAAGATTTCGTCTGAATAAAATTTTAAACGCTTTGTTAGTATTACCTTAAACTTCTTAATCGTGCTGTCCTATATAAACTTTGCCTCCCTTTTTCAACCTCTTAAGGATAAAATTTCTAAAAAATTTAGCCGCGTGGTGCCGGCAGAGTAGTTTGTACTACCCCTGCCTGCCTGTGGGTATCGTACGAGGCGATTAAGGGTTTCCAGGAGGTACACAGCAGCGCCTCCCGTACTGACAACATAGTCCGAAAATCACACTGCTAAGTGGACTGCAATAGGCTGAAGAAGAAGACGTTACAGTTCATTAGTAATTACTGTACATTACAGCAGCGGTTCCCGAAAGGTGGTCCGCGGAACCCTGAGGTTCCGTGAAAGGGCCGCAAGGGTTCCGTAAAAAATATTATCACACGTTCCGTGACCAACGTTGTTCGCGCGCACCGAAGTAGTTATCAAAGTAGGGTTCCGTTAGGAAAAGTATAATCGATTAGGGTTCCTTAGCAAAAAAAATTGGGAACCCCTGCATTACAGTAATGCAATCTAATTAGATTGCATTACTTGACAATTGTCAAGGACTGGAATTGTGAGGCACCGAAAAGTCTAATGGTGCATTGAGGCAGTAAGTGTGACATGAACACTCTATAACATCTTATTCCTCTATGGATAAAGCATAATTAGACAGTATTATACAGTAATGGAATGTCTTTAGCTTAGATTAATGATAGGTCTTCGCTCCGCGGAGCGAACCATTATTCTAAGGTCTTTAGATATAGTTTATTGTGACTGGATTATAATTTAAGCATTTTATACAGATAGGTAGGTAAAGTAAACAACACAACAGCTAGAGATGTTGCAATGAAGGAAAATCTAAATAAGGCCAAAAATGTTTACTGTTTATGCTTATAATGCAAATTGCTTCCGGCTCCGACGCGCGAATAATTTATGATTCGCGGAACAAATCATCTTTATCTAGAGAAATACTCTCTGCTGGTACATTTTTGTGTGACGAGTCATTTTCCTGGATATTACAGTGTAATAGCGTATTTATATCGATATCTAGGTTTTTTATATAATACTAGCGACCACCCGCGAGTTCGTCCGCATGAATTTTATGGCCTGTGTTATGAGCAGAGGTCGGAATTAGGTAGAGTCATTTATGTACTTGCATCGAAATGTTGATATTAATGTGGACCTTCCCAAGATTTCTAATGGACAATCCCTTGTGGCCAACAATATTACAAATAAATAATAATAAAACCCTCAGAGATAGACAAATAAAACAAAGATAATTAACATAAAATTTCTGCTCTTTAAAATTAATACCGGAATTTGAGGCATATCCACTTTATTCTTTCGCTGTATGAAATCAGTGCAAGTACATAAATGACTCTACCTAATTCCGACCTCTGGTTATGAGTGACAGTTTTTTTAAATAAAGATCAATACTAACAGAATTAAAAAAACTTTCTGATTTCTTGTATTGAAATTGATCGTAAGTTATATTGTTCCAGTGGACCAATAACAGTACGTATGTGAATTTTTTTCTTTTACAGAGAAAACTTGAATAGGAAATTAATTAAATTAAATAATACCTATACAAGGTCGCAGTGAGGTTAGTTCTACTTAGATTGTATTGTGATGGATTTTTATAATAGATTTAATATAAGTGTTTCCCTCGTAAATTGAACTCTAGAAATGCCGTGTCTTACGTTTCTTAAAGTTCTTTTATAATAGAAGAGTTCTTTGAAAAACTGATTACAATCATTTACATAAATATTGACGACATCTTTACAAATGGTTTCTTTTGCTAGCACGCCTGCTTTTTATTAATTGATGATTAAAGTCAAAGATAATCAATTGTCATTATTTTTATTAGGGTCTGCACACAAGTGTAGGTGTCTTCTCCAGAACTAATAAATGACTGAGTTCGGTAGTAGTAGTTTGCAAATGGTCGGTAGTGTAAACTTCTCTCAAACAAACATTAAATTCTCTCAAACATTTACCTATAATATTAGGGGTATCGGTTCATCGAAATGGTCATACATAATGTATATTTTTTTATTTGAATCATCATCATCATCAGCCTATTGCAGTCCACTGCTGGACGTAGGCCTCCCCCAGGGCACACCACAAGACTGCCATGGGGGGTATTTGCCCCCATTGATTTATTTGAATATTCTCTTATAATTTCTGTCAGATCTAACCTAACCTAAACTTTAATTAAGCAGACGAAATGCTAGAAGCCGAATTATTTTTGTCCAAATCTCATATTATTTCATAACGGTCGAGCATTTTACAAAATGGCCGATTGTTGAAATTTTGAAATGCAATTTTTTTTTTCACACACTTCACAACACATTGACCTAGTCCCACACTAAGATCTCTAAGATCTTGTGTCGTGGGTACTAAGCAATGGTATATAAATACATAGCTAAGTATAGAGACATCCATGACTTAGAAACAAACATCGATATTCATCATATCAATGTTTGCACCTACCGGGACTCGAACCCAGGACCTATGGCGTCGCAGGCAGGGCCACTACCTACTACACCAATCAGTCGTCGATATATGTCTGCAACACAACTAATATTCGTACAAACATGACCTCAGCCTAACAAATCCAAGTTGTTTGCCTTATAATAGTAAACATTGAAGTTTATATAATAGTTGTAGAAAACAATAACACTTCAACCGCAGTTAGATATTCTACTACAGTGACCACAATAAAGGTCAAGGGTCGACTCACCCTGTATGTTTAAAGCAAAATATTATTTTGGTAGTGTTTCCAATATGCATGTCAATAACTATTTTGACCGTGGTAAGTACTTATTATACTACTTACTACGCGCAACTTTGTCTGCTCCCGGAAAATTAAAATGTCTTGACACTTACATTACCTACTTGATGATGATGATCTCCGACCGTATTTCGGCCAAGGCGACCAATCTCTACGGAGATTGGCCAGGTACGCAGGAGATATTATAGTGCACAAGTGTGTGCGCAAACACAGATGCACTATCTATTCCGTTACTCTCATTGTCCGATGGGACGGAAAGCCGACACGACCGGAGAGAGATCAAGCGCAGGACCAACGGTTTTACGTGCTTTCCGAGGCAAGAGCTAAGTGACAATTTTGTAACATTAAAATCTGTATGTACATGAAATAAATTCATTGTTACAGGCCCGTGACTGGGATCGAACTTACGCCCCCCGCTTGGAAGGTGCACGACTTAACCACTGGGCTATCACATTACCTATTTATTTAAGTAATGAAAATAACTTTAGTAAATTTCTCTGTATTTACTGTAGTGACTTGTGTACAAATAAAGTACAAGAATTAGGTTAACAAAATGAACAATCATTTCTTTTCATTTACCGGGCACCTGGGCGGGTTTTTAATAGTACCTACTGTTGAAAACGTGGCAGATTTAAGAAACTCTTGGCCCTTTTCTGTAGCTATTTTCACCCGACTTCGCCAGAAGGAGGATGTACTCGTATGTAGGAATATTTCTTTGGCATGCGCTAGAGCGGATTTGTCGCCGTCTTGTCGTGGGTAAATTTTTTTCGCAATGGGGTTTTCTTTAAGTAAATAAGGTTATTACTTTACCTTATCCTACAATAGTTAGACTGCTTGTAGACGTGAACGGATAACGAACCGTGTTTTTGAAGAATTTACGATGATGTATTATGAGGGTATGTACACGCAGCGGACAACGGACCATCGAACTTTGGCGGTCCACTGTCAGTTGACGTCTACAAACGCCCTAAGCCTTGATCACTTCATCTAACGAACGCCTTATATGAATGCTTCATATATTACGAATGAATTCGAAACTATGTCGCTTAAGCAAAGTGCCTTTCTACCAGAGATGAGCTGTTATGCTCTAACCCACCAATCAAATTCATTAACATCATGGACAAATAAATATAGTATAGTAGCAACGTAGTATGACACATCTCTGGTAGAAAAGCAGCCTAAGGATCGTCACTTTCAGATACAGAAAAGGCATCAACTCTCACCCCTCAAGCGGTTTGCTCGCCGTCCTTAACATTGAGCTTGCTGCTCAGGATATCCAGGGTCATAGGAGTGTCTCCATTGTCGTTCAGGCGACGTGGTGGAACGTGGTTGATACGACCTTCCACTGGAGCCGCCATTTATGGTTTCATCCTTTCGACAGTGCTTAGTAAGTTAATTGACGTCCGAATTGGCACACTGTAGTAACCATTTGACACAGTAGTCCTGGGATTGCACCCGGTAAATGAAACCATGCTAAATATCGATGTTTGTCATTATTTCATGGATTTTTCTATTATTTATTTATATACCGTTGATATAAACTTAAAAACTGGGATACAAGACCATTAATTTATTTCTTTTAAGGCCAACATTCAGATACTCGTACCCTAACTGTAGGTATTTCTTTCTAAAGTCTGTCTTTAAGCTTGATAGAAGATAGAGATCAAATTTATCCTTCAAATACGCTATCTGAACATTTCTACGTCGGCATTGATATTCACAAATACTTGGTGTCTGCTCTATGATTTTTAGATCTGTCCACCCTAACGGGTCTCGCGTTGGATCTCTTCGCCGACTCGGCGACTTCGGTACGCGTGCGCTCGCCCATGATCCGTGCGGTTTGGATAGCTGATGTTGCCACTGTCTTCTTTTTGTCCAACGTCGCTATTTTTGATGCTCCCCGAAGAATAAGGATGACCATTCAACTGCTCAACGAGATAAATGAGGTTTGTTTAATACAGGCTGATTTTTGGTCGTCAACGTTCCCGAAAACTACGGAATCTCCTCATCATCACGATCATTTTTCTCCATGAAAGCATACCTGGGAAGTGTCTGGTTTCCAAAATATTAGGGTCCAAAGTTAAGTAAACAGACTGCGTTTTTGTGCATAAATGCACATAGACGCGCGTAGCAGGATTTTTTCACGAAAAATAATTAATATCTGTCTATAAAAAAACTAACATAAACACTAGACACTATAAATTTCGCACGATCAAGGAATTTAAAATTAAAAAAAAAAAAAAAAAAATCCCAGCATTTTTTTGGCATAAACTTACTTTATTTCACGTATAGAATACGTACCCTTCGTTAAAGGTGGCCACAAAAAAACATCCTGTATAGGATATATGTAGGATGTGTTCTCTTTATGTGCCTTTTAACACCAGACTAGATAGGATAGGATATAAGGTATGGAGAAATATTATGTAACGTGTTTTGTCGGCAGAGTAGAATAACTCCGTGTACTTGTCTGCCTGTAGGTATCGTAAGAAGCTATTCGGGTTTCCGGGAGGTGGGCAGCAGCGGCTTTCTTATTAACAACATAGTCCGAGAATCACACTGCGGTCACCAGCCCAAAAGACAGTTTTTTCAATTTTTTTCAAAAAAAATTTACAGTTTCCCAGCATTTTTTTGGTATAAAATGACTTTATTTGATGTATAGAGTACGTACCCTTCGTTAAGGGTGGCAACGAAAAAACACCCTGTATAGTATTTACATAAAAATCATGGATTTTACAATACCATGACATACTTCTTTTACAGATTAATGCATCCTTAGAAGACTATAAAATAAATATAAAAATAGAGAAGAGGAGATTCATATTCATAATCTGTTCCGTGCTCTTCTTAACCTTTCTCCTTGTTAGTGACTGGACGATAGTTTATAAGTCGGCCAAGGAACGCAATAGCAATGGTAAGTACCATCGACAGGTACGAGTAGGTATGTGAGTGAGAATACATTCATACAAACAGGGTGTGGGTGACAGCCAGGCAAATACTGAAATGCTGAACAAGTACCATTGTGTTGAGTTATACGACAGTGTTATTCATCATTTACGGCTCTGAGAAGTCCACTGTTGGACATAGGCCTCCCCCAAACAGTGTTATTACTCGCAGGAAATGCATTTTTGATTTGATTATCAGTAATCTTTGCTCTCCGCGCCAATTGTATCGGGCGATCCTGTGACTAATTAAATGGGTTTATAGGTCCGAAAATCACACTGCGGTCACCAACCCGCCTGCCCAGCGTGGTGACTATGGGCAAAACCCCCCTGTGGCAGTAGCCTTGTGGCGTGCCCTGGGGGAGGCCTACGTCCAGCAGTGGACTGCAATAGGCTGAAGAAGAAAATGAAGAAGATTGGTTATTGTGTGACACATTACTGTTTTTTGGATCACTTGTGACTCTCCATTAGGGTTGATCAGTTATTTCAACTTTTTTGATGGAAACTTATTTTGAAAATCATGTTTCGGTAAAATTTTTATTTTAAAGTCATTATCTACGGCCTAATTAAACGAACTAAATATTTTTTCTTGAAAATATGAAAGAAAAAAAGGAATTTTCCTGCGAAAATTTTCAGTGTTTTCCGCCTCAGAATCATGGTCTGAAGTCATGGTATCAATATTTGCCTGGCTGTCACAAACACCCTGTATACACATGGCTGTGTTCCCAAAGAGTTAACCAGAACTACAAGATTACGA
Organism: Carposina sasakii; assembly: GCA_014607495.2. NCBI lineage: Eukaryota > Metazoa > Arthropoda > Insecta > Lepidoptera > Carposinidae > Carposina > Carposina sasakii. The sequence goes on from CP053169.1 coordinate 2,314,459, forward strand.
AGGAGAGACTGCAGCCACTGGTCAGATGCAAAAATCAGTGACAAATTACTAGCTCATAGCCTATTTTATATGCAGAGATATTGATGTAGGTAGGTATGTTAATAATGAAAATTCTTTTGCAGTCAGGTTAAAATATAAAGTACCTACTATACTAGCATATTTTTATATTTATTTGTATGCATGTATATTTCTATGGCACGCTCCAAAACAGGGGTTCCCAAACTTTTTTTTTCCTCAAAGTGCACCTGGACCACCTGGTTTTAGTCGTAAGAGAGTGGTATAATGACTCTAGGGCAAAATTTTTACGCAGTTAGATTTTTTCTTTGAATAAATGAGGTTTAATATACATAGATACATACATATAACCATGCTTTTATCCCTTACGGGGTAGGCAGAGCACCAAGGGCCGATAGAACCACATAATGCCACTTCTGACCAAATTTTTAAGGGTATAGTTGAGATGTACAAGTTCGCTTAGTAGTGACAGGTAGTCAGCCCATCGCCTACAAAACACCAAAACCCTTTCGTCCCTCTACTGACTTGTACAGTATGCCCGGGAAGAGAAGCAGCTGTAGTTGTACACGTTTTCACTCCCAGAGCAGCATAGAAGATTAATATTTATCTAATATTAATTTCAGATGTGATTTCATACTGCTACGTAAGTTATTACATACAATACATCCCTGTTATGGTTTCGGAGATCCAGTTTGCGTTATTAGCATACATGATACTTGCATCATTTCAATCTATCAACACAACCCTGGGCGATTTACTAGTTTCGATAAGTAAGTATGACCATCTTCCTAGCCTTATCACATTATAAAGGGTCGACGCAACATGTATAGTTTATCATATTTAAAAACATTTGTGTTTTAAACTTTTACAAAAACATTTATTGTATAAAAATAATTTATTGTTACTCTAGTTGTAATACTTCGGTTGTTAGTGCGATAGAAAATGTTAAACACGTTTTCGTTTAAATTTCTTATCAAAAACTGTCTTATTTATCAAATTAAGTAAGTATATTGGTTTGATTTGGGTATTAAATTATTAATAATTCATCGTTACTTATTAAAAACATAATTACATTATTTATGCCGCGTGGTGCCGGCAGAGTAGAGTTTGTACCACCCCTGCCTGCCCGTGGGTATCGTACGAGACGATTAAGGGTTACCGGGAAGTGGGCAGCAGTGCCTCCAGCACTGACAACATAGTCCGAAAATCACACTGCGATCACCAACCCGCCTGCCCAGCGTGGTGCCTTGTGGCGTGCCCCGGGGGAGGCCTTTGTCCAGCAGTGGACTGCAATAGGCTGAAGAAGAAGAAGATTTTGATTTTTTTTTTAATATAAGCAAAGGTCAGTGTAATTTGCATGCTCAAGGTCACCGGAAATTCTCTTCGTCTTAAGAATGATTGGTCCATGTTCTTGCTGGACCAGGGCCAAAAAATAAATTTTCCTTATTTCTTTTAAATTATCTTATACATGGTAGTTAAAACTGCAGGATCATAGAGCAGATCCCACAGCCACGTTTAGCGCAGCGGGACCAGATATTAAATATCAGTGACAAGTTGCTTCAACTTCCTTCCGTATAACACGAGACTTAATAGGAGTTTGCTAGATTAGTTAATTAGCTAATTATTTATTAGTTAAGTTAGCCGCGTGGTACCGGCAGAGTAGAGTTTGTACCACCCCTGCCTGCCCGTGGGTATCGTACAAGGCGATTAAGGGTTTCCGAGAGGTAGGCAGCAGTGCCTCCAGCACTGACAACATAGTCCGAAAATCACACTGCGATCACCAACCCGCCTGCCCAGCGTGGTGACTATGGGCAAAACCCCCCTGTGGCAGTAGCCTTGTGGCGTGCCCTGGGGGAAGCCTACGTCCAGCAGTGGACTGCAATAGGCTAAAGAAGAAGAAGAAGATTAGTTAGATTTGTTTATTAACATTTCATTCTTTGACGGCCGATTGGTGTAGTAGCCCTGCCTGCGACGCCATAGGTCCTGGGTTCGAATCCCGGTAGGTGCAAACATTGATGTGATAAATATTGATGTTTGTTTCCGAGTTATGGTTGTTTATATAGTTATCTATGTATTTATATACCGTTGCTTAGTACCCACGACACAAGACCTTAGGGATCTTAGTGTGGGACTAGGTCAATGTGTTGTGAAGTGTGTAAAAAAAAGAAAAAAAAAAGATTATTAACATCTATTCCCGCTATGTTACACGTGGCTGTGGAATCTCCCTAATGATCCTGCTGTTCTGGCTACCCCATTTTAGGAACACCGCCGTTTCTATAAGTGTATGTATTTTTATATACTTACAGCAAAAGAAAACCAAGTACTGACCGGTACCAACAAGCAGGACAAGTGTTCTAACCTGACAGTCGCCACCATCAACCTCAAAACCGACCTCATGCAGGAGCCGAAGAGATACAGGAACCATAAAGGTAGCTACAGCCAAATGGCAAGGAATCATAAAGGTACAGCCAAATGACAATTGCGGTAGGGTTGCCAACCGTCCTTGTACGGGTTTCCCCGTATGCGTTTGATAGATGATATAAATGATAAATCCAGGCGTTACAATAAAATACACTATTTATTTAACTTGCTAATAATTAGGTATAAATGAGGTGAATGAGTACGCGCGTAATGGTTGGTTATCGATTGCGAACTAATGTGAAAAGTTTATGCTAAGGTAAAGTGCTGACTATGAATAATGTTGTACTAGCTTGCTCGTACATATTCCCGACCGGGAGAGATGGGGATAGTTAATGATGATACCCGATGAGACCCATGGTACAAGATGATAAACAATAATAAAATTATAATTAAGTGAAAAATGTGTTTAGTTATTACATGATTTAACAAGGTGATTAACAATTTATCTTATAATCTAATTTGGTGGACCTAAACACAGGAGATGAACATTTGTCTTTCTTAGCACTACTTGAATTTATTTTGATTGCACTTATTGCACTACACTGAGCGTATTCACTATCAAACTCACTACACTTACACTGTTTACACTTTACACAGTCACTTTTAGCAGATACTGTTGCACTATGCTGCAGGCCGCGGGGCTCCGCTTCGCCGGCCTCCGACACCGGCGCGCTCCGGCAACGTCGCATACGCATACACGCGTAACACGCGCACGCCAGTATGATGATGCCGAAGAGAGTATAAATCGCCGTGTAGTGATGAACATCATGATAAGATACCGATTCAGCCAATGGTTCTGATTCTTTCATGTTTTTCATCTGTTCCGAATTGAATTCCGAATAATTCGTCTCGGTGTATATGTTTGGAATCGGAATATTAATTATATGGTTTATTGGTGACAACTTAGGGATTTCTGTCAGAGTTCCTGCAATGTTTATTTTAGTCATCTCTTGCTTATGAGTATAAACAATAAAATCTGCTGATTTGATAATACACCCTTCGCTAATGGAGAACAAACCGGCGTGACTCAATTTCACTGCGGAAATTTGATCCTCACATAGCAACTTAAGGTTACATTCACTGCAGCAAAAATAAAAATATTGGTTCATTTTTGTCAATTCGACCCATCTGTGTTCACAATAGCTTGTTATTGTTTTACAGGTCCTTAACCTAGGTAGTGTATCACAATAACTATGGTCATCTTTAATATGATAGATAGGTTGCTTAAGATGACATAGTATAACATCTTGATTTTGTTGAATGCATGATCGTAGATTTTGTTCCGATAGTGATATATAGGAGTCTTTTTTCAAATTAATAGCCAATAGATCTGCTATTGGTTGTACAGTAATCATCTTTTCGGAACTTATAGGATGTGGGATAGGTATCAATTTTGAAATTTCATACATATCTCTTTCAATCAGTGGTATCTTGATTTCCATAATTAAGTATTTCTGCGATATTTTTGCTTTTACTTGTAATAAATTATAAATTTGTTTTAGGTCCAAATTATCGATCGGTGATGATAGATCTTTAGGTAACTGACCAGAAATTATGTTCAGCTCGTGTTTTAATTGTTCTGGTGGTAATATATGAAAGTTAAATTTCCCATTGTATATATTCGTGATTGTGTCTAAGAGGGTGTCTTGGATGTTTTTTAAATTGTATAGAATATTATTAGCTACCATAGATGACGTAATAAAGTCGGCAACTAGGGAAATGTTTTGATTCAACTTGTTTATATAATTGGTCAAATCGTTTAATTTTTGATTGATAGTTTTATGGTGAACTCGTATGATGTTTTCTGTTCGCTTCAAAAGGTTGAGTTCGGCTTCTACTATAGAGGTTTGATTTTTCCATAACGCCGTCAAATGATTTTCATTGTGCTTTATTAATTCTATATCCTTTTCGTATTTGTTGGCAAAGTTGTCATCTAACACTCCGAAAAGCGCATTTGCTACATTACCGATGCCGTTGATGAGTCCTCGTTTATTGCGTAACCTTGTTTCATGTGGGTGTGACGATAATAACATGTCGTTGTAATACTGCAAGTCGTCATATCCGTGACGTAATTGCAATATAATACCTTCACAGTGTGAATATTGACGTATCGAGGTACATATGTTTTTCAAGTACTTTATGTATTTACCTAGAGCGGTATTCCCTTCTTGATAAGGATATGTGTCATAATAAGCTACCAAGCGCCAGTCGTCTCTGATTAAGTGCATATTTGAAACACTATCGAAATATATACTATTGTTGTTGGCCATGGGGATTACTTTGTAGTTACAATGTGCTGACGGTACTAAAGTTATTATAAATAACAGAAGAGACATAGCGATAGTAGTAAAACTAAATGATTTTCTATATGTTTTAGATTTCTGGTTATCCACGATATTTGTATTCGCTGTTGATATAATTTGGTCATGATTGGGATTTTTGTAGTTGTGTACCGGTAGTATCGAGAGTTTTACTATTGGCCGCTTGATTAGGCCGCCTTTTGTTTTCAGTGTAACAACTCTGACCTTGTTATCACTACCTGGGTGAAGTTCAACGACTCGACCTAGATTCCACTTTCCAGCTGATGATAAGTTTGGTTCCTTGATTGTCACAACGTCATCGATTTGTATATTTCGTTGTGGACGACTCCATTTTTGCCTTACAGAAAGCTGGGTCAAATAATCGTCTTGCCACTTGATCCAAATGTCATTGAATATTTTTTGGGTTAAATACCATCTCGTTCTCATGTCGGTTTCTGTTTCAAATATTGACAGCGTAGGGCCGCTTGCTAAGAAGTGGGATGGGGTAATACAGTCTAAATCTTGCGAGTCTTCAGTTAGAGTGCAGAGAGGTCTTGAGTTTAGACAAGCCTCTAACTGAGCTAAGAGAGTACTATACTCTTCAAAGGTGAGCTTGTGTTCACTGATCACCCTTTTTAGGTGATGTTTTAGGCTTTTCACAGCCGCTTCCCAGAGTCCGCCTGCTGAAGGCCACGATGGTGCGTTAAAATGCCAAGTAATATTCATTTCTGTTATTTCTTTCATAAATTCTTGATTTGATTTTTCTTGTAACCTGTCATGTGCTTGATCGAGTATTTTGTGAGCTCCAACAAAGTTTGTACCTTGGTCACTGTAAATATGAGCAGGCACCCCTCGGCGCGCTGACTTTCTTCGAAGGGCTGCGAGGAAGGCAGATGAGGTCAAGTCTGAAACGAGCTCGAGATGTACTGCTTTTGTAGACATACATACAAACACGGCGATATAACCTTTTGTTGTCTTAATACCTCGGCCCTTGTTTGCTTTGATAAACACGTGACCCGTATAGTCTATGCCTGTGTGATAGAACGGTCGGGATGGATTTACCCTTGCTGCTGGCAAATCTCCCATGATTTGATAATGGTTGCTTGGTTCTTGTTTACGACAAGTGATACAAGATCGGATACGTTTTTTTGTAGCTGCTATTCCACCGAGTAGCCAGTACTTCCTTCTCATGAATGCTATAGTTAATTTCGGTCCACCATGGAAGGTAAGCTCATGACATTGATCTATTATGAGATCTGATAATCGAGTATTATTAGGTATGATAATAGGATGTTTGGTGTCAAATTCAATAGTAGCATTCTTTAACCTACCGCCCACTCGAAGCAGGCCATCTGTATCCAAAATAGGATTTAAACAAATAAGTCTACTTTTCTTGTTGATTTTCATGTTCTTTTTAATATTATTAATTTCCTCTGAGAATTGGTTTCGCTGTACTTGTTTGATAATGCTGTATCTTGATTTTTTCAACTCTTCTATTGTCAAATAACTAGTCTTTACGGTTCTATATATAAATCTCTGCACCCAAGCTAAAACTCTTACAGCTTTATTTAATGAGCTATACTTGCTTATTAACATGTTTACAATATTGTTTTCGCTTGATATTTGTATAGTATGTACTTGTTTAACATTCTTTAATTCTTCATTTGTTGTGTAAACTCTCTCAGATTGATTTTCATTTACATATGTTGGTAGCCAACTAGGCCCTTGCCACCACAATTTGTGTTCAATCAGTTGAGAAGGCGTGACTCCCCTGCTAGCACAGTCCGCCGGATTCTCGTTGGACTTGACGTAGTTCCAGCAGTTTGGTGCCATGATACATGTTATGTGTCGAACCCTATTGGCTACGAAAGGTTTCCACCGCTCTGCTTCTCCATTTATCCAACCTAACACTACCATGGAGTCTAACCAACCATATGTTTGGATTTCATATGAGTTCAAACTATCTTTGACCTTTGCCATCAATTTTGCTAATAAGAGAGCCCCACTCAGTTCCAAGCGAGGCAAAGATAAATGTTTTTTCAGTGGTACTAGCTTCGATTTGGCTGCTATGAGTACCACGGATGGCTCATAAGGTTTTGTTATCTTGCAATAAATTACAGCTGCGTAGGCTTTAGTGCTTGCGTCACAAAATCCGTGCAGCTCTATTGTAACGTTTTCCCTTATTTTCAACCATCTAGGAATATTTATTTGATTTAAAATAATTATTTCTTGTTTAACTTTTTCCCACGTCTTATTTATATCTGATGGTACGGGTGTATCCCATTCTATATTTGCTCTCCATGTATCTTGAAAAATTATTTTTAAGGTTGTAGTTACAGGGACTATCCAACCTAATGGATCGTAAAATCTTGATATTTCAGATAATAGCGATCTTTTTGTAGGAATTGATGTTTGTTTGGGTAATTCAAAATTGAATGTAAAGTTGTCGTTACTAGGGTTCCATGTAATACCTAGAGTTTTGGTTGACTCAATTTGTTTGAAAGTGAATTTCTCTTCTTGATCAAATGACTGTTTATCGCACATTATATCTGGTAGGTTGGACTTCCACTTGCGCAAGTTGAATCCACCTAACTTTAAAATAGCTATCATTTCTATTTGAAGTTTCTTTGTTGCTTCTGCTGTGTGGCATCCATGAAGAAGGTCGTCCATATAAAATGAGTTTTCTAAGACTTCTGGTGCGATGCTGTGTAGATAATTTTCTTTTTCGTCCCTTGCTAGCCTTTTCAGGGTCATCATCGCGAGAAAAGGAGCAGCTTTTAATCCATAAGTTACCGTGGTTAAATTATATTCTTGTAAAGGATCAATTCTTGTTTCCCGCCATATGATTTTCTGTAGATGTTGATCAGCTTCACTTATCCATATTTTCCTGAAATGTTTTTCTATGTCGGCTGTAAATACATATCTATATTGCCGCCATTTAATAATAAGGCTTTGGAGGTCCTGTTGCAAATTTGGACCTCTATACATAATGTCATTCAGACTGTATCCTGATGATGTTTTTTGTGACCCATTAAATACGACCCGTTGTTTAGTAGTAGTTGAATTTTCATTTATCACACAATGGTGTGGTAAATAATAGTCCGGTTTCTTGTTACCGGTAACTGGTGTCATATGACCGAGAGATAGGTACTCATTGATAAATAATTTGTAACCCTGTGCAACTTCTGGCTGTTTATATAGTTTGCGTTCTAATTGATAAAATTGAGCAATAGCCCTTGTTTTTGAGTCGCCTAATTTCTCTTCATAATTTGGTATGAGTGGTAGTCTAACTTCGTAACTCCCATCTTTGCGTCTGGTTGTAGATGATTCATAAAACTCAATGCATTTTTGATCTTCTTCTGAAAAATTTGGTGTTTCCAATATATCCTCAATTTCCCAATATTGCTGAATTTCTTCTAGATTATTTAATATTACATTACATTGAAAAGTTTTCTTAACGCTACCGCTTAAAATCCAGCCTAGCTGTGTTTGTTGCGCAATAGGTAAATCATGATCTATTCTGCAAATACCGTCCATGATAATGTATGAATATACATCTGCTCCCAATAGCACGTCTACGGGGCGACTGATGTAAAATTCTGGATCTGCTAGGTTTACGTGATTTAAATATGACCAATTTGGCTTATTGAATGAAGTAATAGGCAATTGTTTTATAAGATTTTTTATGATTAAAACGTCTGTGTTCATTGAAAAGTCGCTGGTATTCGATCTTATATTTATTGATAACATCCCTTTGCAGTTGTTTTCCTTGGTGCCCACACCTGTTATGACACCATTACATCTTTGACGAGGTAATTTTAATAATTGTGCGGCTTTTTCTGTGATTATAGATGTTTGTGATCCTTGATCTATTAAAGCGCGCATTGTATAATATGACCCATCCATTGCTTGAATTTTGACAACCGCAGTCGCCAACAAGATTTCAGAAGGCTCGTTTTGTGACACGTGAGTGCTAGATTGAATTTGCTGCGAAGCACTTTCGTATGCATGTCGACTTGTTGTGGTCGATGTACTTTGCCCTAGATTGCGATCGTCTGGTTTCTTGTTACATGACGAAAAGGCCCCATGTAATAATGTATTATGCTCCGAATTACATTCTTTACAGCGATAGTTTGACAAACATTTTCCTTGATGATTATGAAGACAATTTGGGCAGAGATTTAATCTCGAGACTGTGTTCTTTTTCATAAAGCTTGACATATTCAAAAATTTTTGACAATAGTATATGCCGTGTTCATTGGTGTTACAAATAAGACACTTGAATTTGGGATTGCTATTCTGGCCCGGTTGCGTAATTGTTACTCGATTGCTTGTTAATGAGTATTTGTTGTTAGGTTTTTGATAAGATTTTTGTCCTTGATATTTTACAGGTGGAAATGGTGATTGAATTGATTTCATGGTAGATATTTCTTGTTTTCGTTTCGATGATTCTAGTGTTGTAAATTTATTTTCCAAGAAAGTTAAAAATTCTTGTAATTTTGGCAATTCTCTGGGATTTTGCATTGATTCCATATAGTCATGGTACGTCACAGTATCTAATTTTTGGGACAATAAATGAATTAATAATGGGTCCCAAGTACTAACGTCTATACCTAAATTCTTAATAGCGTTTAGGCATTCGTATGAAGTATCGTGCAGTTTCTTGATATGATGAACTGATTGCTGCTGTGAAGGTGAAATGTTCATGAGTGTATTAATGTGGGAGGTAAAGATCAAACGTTTATTATCGTATCTATGTGTGAGTATCTCCCAGCACACCGAATAATTGTCTGTACTGATAGGTAAGTGATGAATCAGTTTTTCTGCTTCGCCCTTAAGTTTTGATCGCAGAAACTGCATTTTTTGTGCACCAGATAAGGAAGGATTTTTATGGATTGTCTCTGAAAATAAATCTTTAAAAGGAACCCATTGGGTGTAGCTGCCGGTAAAGACAGGTATTTCCATGGTTGGAGTGATTTTTTCTCTATGAGCCACAGACCACATTTTCTTATTTATTGACTTCTTAATGCTATTATAATTCTCCTCGTAAATAGAAAATTGATTTTCGTACTCTTGGTGTGACCCGTTTAACTCTGCATCTAACTCCCAGTGCAATTTATCGATTGTTGCCCAACGATTTTGAATAGTTTTTAATAAATCTTCAAATTCCCATTTTTCAGACACACAATTTAAATCGACATTGGAAACTGTTCTCATGAAAGCTTTAAAGTTGCTACTTTGCCTTCGTAACATTTCTTCTGTTTTGCTATCGGTAGATTTTGACACCACAGTAGGACCCCGAGACTGGACACTTGAGCTTGGAGTGCTTATGAATGTAGGAGGTTTTATAATTGGCGTTTTAGGCCTTTCCTCTATTTTGAAATTTTCGATGGTTTCCTTGATATGACCACATCTATTTTTCACTGATTCATATTGGTTATTTTGAAAGTAATTATGAGATGTTATCCCAAAAGATTGCAGATTCAAATGATTGTTATGGAATTCATTCCAATACTGGGATAAAGTATCGAGCCTACGACGGATGTAATCCGCCGTCTTGCGATCCGAACTATCTTTTTTAAAGTTAGTATACAATTGTTCGATTGCTGAAGCAAGTTGCTCTTGAGTAGCTATGATATCTTCTAAAGTAGACATGATTGTTTGGAAATAAAATAAATGGAAAGATCTTACTTGATAAAGATCAGGAAGCTTAGCTTGGTATGATGTTCCTCAACTGCAACGCCAATGATGAGTCTTGATGCTCGGGATTATTGCACCTTGATTGTGCAGTAGAATGCTCCTTGATTTAACACCGTGTCTCTTGATTGCATAAGAAAATCAGTTTTTTGAAACACAGTAATGTCTATATCACTATAGATCTGGTACCGGAAACACTGACCCGAATAAAGTTCACACGTACACGTAGACACACGTAAACCGATTCGCGTAGGATCCCGTTTTTCGGAAAACTCGAAGGACCATATGTACGGGTTTCCCCGTATGCGTTTGATAGATGATATAAATGATAAATCCAGGCGTTACAATAAAATACACTATTTATTTAACTTGCTAATAATTAGGTATAAATGAGGTGAATGAGTACGCGCGTAATGGTTGGTTATCGATTGCGAACTAATGTGAAAAGTTTATGCTAAGGTAAAGTGCTGACTATGAATAATGTTGTACTAGCTTGCTCGTACAGTCCTGTTTTCCCTGGACATGTCCTACTTTTTGGGGTATCCCGCGCTATCCTGGATAGTTTTTAAGCATTGTCCTGAGTTTTAGAGTCCTGACACATTCGCTATCGGCAGGTTTTCTAAGAGTGCTGATATCAGGTCAACGCCTAGTGCGACGATGCAAATAAGCGTCAGCGGCACCTCTAGAAAGCCTAAAAGAAGCAAATACGTAGTCAGCGGCACTGAATGTGTTAAAGACCTATGTTTTGAAATTCGCACGCCACTAACTTTCTTCAATCGTATGGCCACTGGGCTCGCACATGTATAGGGTGATTTTTGGTCGTCAACGTTCCCGAAAACTACGGAATCTCCTCATCATCACGATCATTTTTCTCAATGGAAGCATACCTGGGAAGTGTCTGGTTTCCAAAATATTAGGGTCCTAAGTTGAGTAAAGAGACTGCGTTTTTCTGCATAAATGCACATAGACGCGCGTAGCAGGATTTTTTCACGAAAAAGAATTAATATCTGTCTATAAAAAAAACTAACATAAACACTAGAAACTATAAATTTCGCACGATCAAGGAATTTAAAAAAAAATTTAAAAAAAATATATATTTTTTTTGCATAAACTTACTTTATTTGATGTATAGAGTACGTACCCTTTGTTAATGGTGGCCACAAAAAAACACCCTGTATAATCCTGGCTTTTAATCAATTTTAAACTTAAACTTATGCTTTATTTTTTTACACAGTAATTTTCACAGATACAGTTTATGTCAAAGAAAATATACAAAGGTGTGCTTATCTCTTAGAGATATTTCATCCTGCAACCCATTTGTGAAAGAGAAATTAACATAAGATGTAGGTAGTAGTAGTAGTAGGAGTGCACACAACTAGAACAATAAACTAATTAATTAAATAAAAGAAAACATATTAACCTAAATAAACATATATTTCATTGTTCGACGGCTGACTGGTTTAGTTGGTAGTGACCCTGCCTACGACGCCATAGGTCCTGGGTTGCAATCCCGGTAGATGCAAACATTGATATGACGAATATTGATGTTTGTTTCCGAGTCATGGATGTTTCTAAACTTATATATGTATTTACATATATACCATTGCTTAGAACCCACGACACAAGACCTTAGGGATCTTAGTGTGGGACTAGGTTAATATGTTGTGAAGTGTGTGAATATTAATTTTAAAAAAATTGTAGAACAAATTATATTACTTAGCTATCTACGTACTACGTAGGTACCTATTTTGTTATAAGGTTCTCAACCAGGCCGAGAACTTTCTATCATCCCTTCCATCTATCCATTTATTTTCATTTTAATATATTTCATTCTATGAATTCCGTTATTTGACTTTAAAATTCAGATACAAGTTCGGTAAATTATGTAACTTTTAATGTAGGTACATATTGAATTATGAATTAAATACTTTTGTAATGTAATGTAAAATTACTAGGAATTACCTAATACAAATATTATAAGTACAGTAAAATGAGAAAAATCCTAAATACAGAGTGTTTTTTTGTGGCCACCTTTAACGAAGGGTACGTATTCTATACATGAAATAAAGTAAGTTTATGGCAAAAAAATGCTGGGAAAAAAAATTAAAAAAAAAAATTTAAATTCCTTGATCGTGCGAAATTTATAGTGTCCAGTGTTTATGTTAGTTTTTTTATAGACAGATATTAATTATTTTTCGTGAAAAAATCCTGCTACGCGCGTCTATGTGCATTTATGCAGAAAAACGCAGTCTATTTACTCAACTTTGGACCCTAATATTTTGGAAACCAGACACTTCTCAGGTATGCTTCCATGGAGAAAAATGATCGTGATGATGAGGAGATTCCGTAGTTTTCGGGAACGTTGACGACCAAAAATCATCCTGTATAAAAGTCAAACACAGATTTTTATTATTATTAGGTAGTTACAGTTTGCCTAGCTAGACTATATAATATTATTCGTATTTTATTTATTTACTAGTGGCCCGCCCTCGCTTCGCTTCGGTACATCGATACAAATTCATATGTAGGTACAGCGGTTTTCGTAAAAATTTGGAACTCCCGTTGGTCCCCTTCCCGTGGGAATTTCGGGAAATCAGTTCTTAGAGCTTCCTTGTAGCCCTAATCCGATTTCAGCTTCGTATAAATAGCGGTTTTCGTAAAAATTTGAAATTCCCGTAACTCCCCTTCCCATGGGAATTTCGGGAAATCCGTTCTTAGTGCTCCCTCGCAGTCCCTAATGAACATACAGGTCCAATTTCAAATTCATATGTATCGGAGTTGTCGTAAAAAAAAATGAATTCCCGTTTGTCCCCTTCCCATGAGAATATCGGGAAATCCGTTTGAATTCCCGTTTGTCCCCTTCCCGTGGGAATTTCGGGAAATCCGTTTATAGTCCTTCCTCATTGTCCCCAATGAACATACAGGGTGTTTTTTTGTGGCCACCTTTAACGAAGGGTACGTATTCTATACATGAAATAAAGTAAGTTTATGCCAAAAAAAATACTGGGAAAAAAAAAAAAAAAAATTTTTAAATTTTAAATTCCTTGATCGTGCGAAATTTATAGTGTCTAGTGTTTATGTTAGTTTTTTTATAGACAGATATTAATTATTTTTCGTGAAAAAATCCTGCTACGCGCGTCTATGTGCATTTATGCAGAAAAACGCAGTCTATTTACTCAACTTTGGACCCTAATATTTTGGAAACCAGACACTTCCCAGGTATGCTTCCATGGAGAAAAATGATCGTGATGATGAGGAGATTCCGTAGTTTTCGGGAACGTTGACGACCAAAAATCACCCTGTATATGCCCGATTTTAGCTTTATATGTATAGCGGTTATCGTAAAAATTATGAATTCCCGTTTGTCCCCTTCCCGTGGGAATTTCGGGAAATCCGTTTTTAGTACTTCCTCGTTGTCCCCAATGAACATATATGCCCGATTTCAGCTTCATAAGTGTAGCGGTTTTCGTAAAAAATATTAAATTCCAGTTGGTCGCCTTCTCGTGGGAATATCGGGAAATTCTTATAGCCTATGTTCATTCAGGTCCAATAAGGATTCTAACGGTGAAAGAATTTTTGAAATCGGTACAGTAGTTTCGGAGCCTATTCATTATAACCAAACAAACAAAGTTTTCCTCTTTATAATATTAGTGTAGATTTCAGCTTCATATGTATAGCAGTTTTCGTAAAAAATATTAAATTCCCGTTGATCGCTTTCCCGTAGGAATATCGGGAAATTCTTATAGCCTATGTTCATCCAGGTCCAATAAGGATTCTAACGGTGAAAGAATTTTTGAAATCGGTCCAATAGTTTCGGAGCCTATTCATTACAACCAAACAAACAAAGTTTTCCTCTTTATAATATTAGTGTAGATTTGGTAACAAGAGGTAGCTACTGTTCTGCTTTGATAGTTTTGACAGTTTGACTGCAGGAATGGAGTCTCTTTTTAACCGACTTCAAAAAGAGAGGTTATCAATTCGTCTGTATGTTTTTTTTTTTTTATGTGTGTTACCTCAGAACTCCGTCATTTATGAACCGATTTCAATTTTTTTTTATAGTTGGTTATACTTCCAGGTTGGTCCCATATTCACCATATCAGGATCTGATGATGGGATCTTGGAGAAATCGAGGGCAATCCTCGAATATTGTAGGCACATGTAGTCTGTTTTTATACTTTTACTGAGCGTTTTGGTCACCTACATATAAAACATAACATCTGATGATGGAATCTCTAAGGAATCTAGGAATATCCTCAAATATACAAGGCACGAGTAGTCCGTTTTTAGATTTTTATAGAGAATCTTGGTCAGCTACACATAATATAAAGGAAACGAGGGTCTGATGATGGAGCCGCCGAAAAACAGATAGTGGAACTTTTTAGTAACAAAATCCCCCTATGGCAGGGGGGCCTACGTCCAGTAATAGGCTTATGAAGATGAAGATAATTGTGTTAAGTCATGAAATTATATGTTGCGTTAAGCCGTGTCCGAAGTAAGATGGTTATAGAGAAAGAGGTAGAAATGAGAATAACGAGATGACGGATAATAGGGATGAATGAAAAAAGAGTACCTACATATTGCACCGACCCCAAATGATTGGGAATAGGGCAGGAAGAAGGAGTGTAATTATATGTTGCTCAAATAAGTGTGTACATGGCTGTTGTGCTGCCAAATCTCTTATATTCCTCCGAGGCGTGGTGCATGTACCGTCGCCACATACGCACTCTGGATCGATTCCACCTCAAGTGCCTCCGATCCATCATGAGAATCATATGGTCCAACCGAGTGCGTAATACCGAAATATTGCGAAGAGCCAATGTAAGTGGCATTGAGGCCTACTTAATGCGTCGGCAGCTTCGGTGGTGCGGTCATGTGTCTCGTATGGCGGAGGAGAGATTGGCTAAGCGCATCTTCTTTTCTGAACTGGAGGAGGGCAAGCGGAAACGCGGCGGGCAACTCCTCAGAGACAAAAATGTTCAGAAAAGACATATGAAGAGATGCAATATAGATCCATCTAAATGGGAAGTTTTGTCAGCACAACGACCAGAGTGGCGCAGGACGGTGATAAAGCAAGTACACGAGTTCGAGGAGCAGCGTCAAGCTGACCTTGACGCTAAACGTGATGAACTTAAGACTCGTCCTCCTGCTGCCATTATCTATAATACAATAATGGCGCACTAACCTGTCCTCTGTGTGCGCGGGCGTTCAGGGCGAAGATTGGCTATGTAAATGTAAGCCATCTCCGAGCGCATGAACGCCAACTTAGTAATATCTAGGAGTAGAAGTGGTCGCCATGACCGAAATTGGTCGGAGGTCATCATTATCATCATATTGTCAGACGTAAAGTTTCGAAGCCTAGTCCTTTTTCTCTTTTGTCATGTGGCCTATTTTACATTATATAATATATATAAAAATTATATAAATCTGACAATATTATGCCTCTTAAACTTCGTACATGGCTTAACGCAATATATATTTGCCCTTTAGTAAAATTTTACTTTAGTAAGCTCGAGTTTTGGGAGGAAGTCGGTTTTTCGTTTTAAAAAAAATATTTTAACAACATTTGCACTATTAGGGTAACAGAATGGCTTATTAACCAATAAACTACATAAGTCCTGTGTTGATGCGAGGCTTCGGTAGAATACATCAGCTGCATCTCCTTCCATGCATGTCGTAAGAGACTAAGAAAGCCGGGCATACGACTATAAGCTAGCAACTTGTTTCTGATCTACATCTATCCCCATGACCGTGGGATCTCTATTATGATACTGCAGTTTTGGCTTCCCCATTTCAGGAACATATGACCCCCTAATTAAGAGGACCTCTAAGTCCCACGTGTCAAGGTGTGAGCTTACCGCCGCCGCTATTCGATACAAAGGAAACAATTTAACGACAACTATCGAATCCAATAGGTAATGTGGCCGAGTCAATCATAATAATATTACTATTCCTTTTCTAGGTTTCAAGTACTTTGACGCAGCAAAATCAGTTCGTCGTCTCGCTCACTCCTACACAGCTTTGTGTATGCTGGTGAAAGAGCTAGATAGATTTAGTGGTATGGCACTCTTGGGGTTTCTTATATCATCTCTCTTGCATTTGGTCGTGACGCCCTACAACATGATATCAACTATAGGTACGTACGTACGTCATCATTTAGTACACAGACTTAGGAAACATGTACTTACATATGATTTTGTATATACAGGGTGTAACAAAAGGGGTACCTCATGGATGGTGGATCTAGGGGAGTGGTCATGAAGGTCATGTCCCTCCGGGGGGCTCAGGCCAGATAAGGCACAAGCTTATCGGAGCTTACCATATCGGACCCTCAGCCCAACAAGAAAGTTCAGTATGAGTATGACCATCCCCTAACTGCAAGTCTGGATCCGCCCTTATATAGGATCTCCTTCGTAACCCTGCCATTCTGGCTTTCCCATTTCGTCAACACAGACATGTGAATATGTATGTACCTGCCTATGTTTAACTATGGTAAGTCTATCGATACTTTTTTAATCTTACAGGAAGTGACACAGTGAAAATGAAGATGTTTCTCCTGAACCTCCTCTGGTACATATACCATACCCTGACGATGCTCATAGTGGTGGAGCCAAGTCATCAAACCACTGTAGAAGTAAGTTTTTCATAGGATATAATAGGTATTAATACTAAGAATAATGCTAAGAATACCTATACGTAATATATCTATGGGTGTATACAGGGTGTTTGTGACAGCCAGGCAAATATTAATACCATGACTTCAGATCATGATTCTGAGGCGGAAAACACTGAACATTTTCGCAGGAAAATTCCTAAATTTTCCGACATTTTCTTCATATTTTCAGGAAATATTTACTCCGTTTAATTAGGCCTTACATAATGACTTATAAATAAAATTTTACCCAAAAGATGATTTTCAAAAAAGTTGCCCTAAATCAAGTTCAAATAACTGATCAACCCCAATGGAGAGTTACAAATGATCCAAAAAATGGCAATATGTCACACAATAACCATTAAGCCCATTTAGTCATATAACTCAACACAATGGTACTTGTTCAGCATTTCAGTATTTGCCTGGCTGTCACTTACACCCTATATAAACAGGGTGGATTCATAAATGAATCGCCGAAATGTCGTACGTGCATAACTTCTGAACTACTGTACCAAATCAGATGATTCTTATTTTGTATTTGTTATTTCCAGGACAAGGATTGTATAAAAAAATATAAAAAATTTGGCATTACGAAGTTCGCCGTGTCAGCTAGAAATATTTTAATATACTGGCTTTATTTCCATAAATCAAATGTAACGGATTGCTGTCTGTACATGGAAGATACATGAGAAAAAATATTTTTTATATCTATATTGTTTACCTGTGCGTTTGTGCACGCTAATCTCAGAAACGACCGAACCTATTTCGATGTAGTTTTAAGGAACATATTGTGACAGGTCCCTCTTAACATATAGGTTACTTTTTATCCCAGAAAAATGTATTTATCCCGGACAATTTCTGTAGTCCACGCCGACGGAGTCGCGGGCGTCCACTAGTAGATTAATATGAACGTATCGCGAGCTGTTTATTTTTAATTACCTTCGCAATTTATTTAGAGCAGTTAAACTTTACTACCACTTAGTTAGTAGATAATGGAGTTTAAAATATAATTAACTTCGCCTTTGTATGGAAATTATTTTACTCTTAATAGTGTGATAAGAAATCGATTTATTTATAAGGTAGATAAACCAGGGCCCTACACCCTTTGCCCACGAATCTGACCAATCACAGGCAACTACAGTCTAGGTGTTGGGTCATGCCCAAGTACCTTAGATGACTCTTCGGTAACGCCGGAATCAGTACAAATTACTACAGGCTATATTTTCAGGCGATCAGCTTGCAACTTGTCACTGATCGTTTACATCTGACCTCACGATATTGAACGTGGGTGTGCCATCTCGTTACGATCATGCAGTATTGCTGGCTACCGCATTTCGAGAACACAGATGTGTATATATGGGTGTAAAATGACAACAATAAGGTTATGATCATTTTCTTCTATGGAACCAACCCTGGGATACGACAAAAAAATTACGAAAAATTACTGTCATTTTATTGCAAGCAATGTATTCGTTTGATGCGCAAAGTACAAATGTACCTACAAAACTAACATTACTCGTATAATATTTTGACATGGTATCTTTGAAAAAAATGTTTGTTAAACGATTTCAGATGGATTTTTGTAAAAAAAATCATAATATTAATGTACTTTGGACCCCAATATCTAGGAAACCCGTGGTTTCCCAGGGGTGCTTCCATAGAAATAAATGATCGTGATATTACAAAGAATACGAGGTATTAAAAGAACAAAGTTATCTTTTTACACCCAGTAGGTATACTCGTATGTATATTGACAGCCGATTGGTTTAGTTGGTAGTGACCCTGCCCGCCGCGCCTTAGATCCTGGGTTCGAATACCGGTAGGTGCAAAAATTGACTTATTATCTATGTGTATTTATATACCGTTGCTTAGTACCCACGACATAAAACCTTAGGGATCTTAGTGTGGGACGACTGAGATTGGGCCATCAATCAGCTAACAAGTGACTATAAAATAGTATGTGAAATATGAAGATAGTTGTACTTAAAGGTGAGTATAGACTAGAGCATTTACTTGTAACAGAAACACGAGCCGCTCTATGATATGTTATAGTGTATCACCCTTTACGAACCAGTATTGTACCATTCGTAAGAACGTTACATAACACAGAAATGCTCAAGAAAATGCTCTAGTCTATACTCACCTTAATATTATGTGTGGAACCACGTTAATGTATTGTGAAGTGTGTGATTATTTATATTTACAGGTAGATAAGATCCGAGAGCACGTGGCCCGCCTGATGGGCAGGAGTCCCCTCTGCAGTGAGCTGTCAGATGAGCTGCAAAGCTTCCACCGGCAGATGACGGTGCATAGTGCGTCGTATGCGCCGCTTGGGATCTGCGTTTTATCACGATCGCTGGTTGCAACGGTTGGTTGATGTCTATACTCCAAAATCCTCTAAGATCAGCAGTATATTATACAGGATCTTTTTTCGTTGCCACCCTTAACGAAGGGTACGTACTCTATACATGAAACAAAGTAAGTTTATGCCAAAAAATGCTGGGAGACAAAGTAAATTTAAAAAAAACACTTGATCGGGCGAAATTTATAGTGTCCAGTGTTTATGCTAGTTTTTTCATAGACAGATTAATTATTTCTCGTGAAAAATCTTGCTACGTGCGTCTATGTGCATTTATGCAGAAAAACGGAGTCTATTTACTCAACTTTGGACCCTAATATCTTGGGAAGCAGACACTTCCCAGGTATGCTTCCATGGAGAAAAATGATCGTGATGATGAGGAGATTCCGTAGTTTTTGGGAACGTTGACGACAAAAAAATCATCCTTTATACAGGGTGTAACAGAAAGGGTATGTTAAGCTAAAAGCTATGTAAATAGCCCACTATAGAGAACCTATTTCCAAAATTTGAGACTCGAAATCACATGTTTATTTCTCTAGATTGTATGAAAATTCCTGAGTTGTTTAGGAATTCTCCATACTATCTGGAAAAATAAAGATGTGATTTCGAGTCTGAAAATTTGTAGGTAGGTTCCTTTTAGCGGGCTATTTACATAGCTTTTCGCTTAACATACCCCTTTTGTTACATCCTGTATAAGTAAATAAATATTTGGACTACTCACAACACATTAACCTAGTTTAAGATACAGGTAAGAGCTAGTTTAAGAATCAGAGAACCTTTTAACTAGTAAGATCAGTATTGATAATATCATGGAGTTGCTAAATGTAAGAAAATATTGTACAATTTTGGAGAAAAAAAATAAACTAACAACACATTAACCTAGTTCCACAGTAAGATAAAAAAAAAAGGTATTGTGATATCATAAATAGAGATACGTACATATATCACATGGCTGTAATGTAGCAGAACTGCAAGATCACGATGATCTTTAAACAACTTTAGCATAATTAGGCATAAAGAAATAGTGACAAGTTGCGGAAAGAACGCCCCTGAGTTTCTTAGTAGGCGCTTACGACATACAGCTGATGGATTTTAGTGAAGCCCCCATCAGCACAGGTCAAGACTGATAATTAAAAAAACATCCATGATTCGGAAGCAAATATCGAAAATATAATGCTAGCTTCCCACGGTAAGTGATATTGCGGACGGGCCGCATCGTGGGAAGAGTATCGCCCGTGGTACATGATGATCACAAGATCCGCAACATCACAAAACGTGGGAAGCCAGCATTATATACAGGATGTTTTTTGGTTGCAACCGTATACGAAAGGTATGTATTCTATACATCAAATAAAGTTTGTTTATACAAAAAATATTGCTGGGAAATGAGTTTAATTTTTCAGGTAATTTTTTTTTATTCATTTGGTCGCGCGCAATGTAAAGCTGACATCGCTCAACTTCGTCCGTAACGTGGTACGAGGTTACGTAAAACGGAGAATAACATCAGTGCATAAAACCTACCTACTAACCTATTTGTTTAGTCGAAATCCTCGGAAAGAAATATTATAACAAATGCGAATTATCTGCCATCTTATCCTAGCATAAACCTTCCAAACAGAATACTTAATAGCAAGAAGGTACTACTGCATTTTCCACCGGCATCGCCGTCATTTTACCATTGCCTAACTCGCGAAGCGAAACACCAAGGACCACAGAAAACCTACAGCCATCACAAACAATTAACATCATAAAGAAACACATGAAATTAAACTAAGACAATATTTTTTACGTAAGTTCCTAAGTACCTAACATCAGTTAGGTTACCTATCAAGGTACGAGTATTTACCAACAAATTTAACGGAACACAAAGAAAGATCTGATTAATAGTAGTTAGGTAACTTAGGTACCTACCAAAATAGTTATGTGAAACCGGGACAATTGGCTGGTTTTCCAGGATGCGGTAGACGGCCCTCAAAATCACCCGAGAATCAGTGGGTTGCTGTGCTTCAGGATGCCTGATGCCGTACTCACGAAGAGCCAATGCTGCATTTCCATCGGCTCTGCCATAGCAATACACAATGTTTAGGTATTCGCGCGAAGTGTACTGATGCGGCATTTTTTCAATGTTAATCAATAAATACCTAAACTGCACAATAAAACAAATACACACACACACACACACACGCGCGCGGTAATCAGTACTTAAAACACAAAAACACAACTCGAGAAAAGAAAAAGCGTACGCATCAGGTGACGTATCAAACCGAACTGAATATGAAAAAAAAATCGCAACGTGTGCAGCTGTCGACGACTCGATATGACTCGACGTGGTGTCTGTGAAGTTAGCACCGCCATTTTGGAAATTTAAAAAAAATAATAGTTGTGCTAGATTGTGCTAGGCATGTGCTGACTTGTGCCGTAAATAAAATATAAAAAAATTAAAAAGTTACAGGAAAAATAAAAAAAAAATATCACTAGCACCGCCATTTAGTAAAATTGATAAAATAACAAATGGATAAGTTTGTGCTAGGGCTGTGCTATACTGTGCCGTAAAGCAAATTTCGTTACCGCTGATAGATTTTCAGAAAATCGCGATTGAAAAAAAATCGCAGCACCGCCATTTTGTCAAAATCGAAAAAAATTAAATTGCTTCGATTCTGATTAAAATGTGCTAGAATGTGCTGCAAACGAAAAATCAATATCATAGACGGTTTATGAGAAAAACATAATTGAACATTAAAAAATGAATATGCGATTTTAACGGTTTAAATTCACTTATTTGAAAAAACAAAAAATGTGCTAACTTGTGCTAGGCTAGTCTTCCAAAACTACATTCGAATAACGAGAATAATTGTGCAATTTTTTCTGAAAATGAAAAAACAAAATTAAAAAAAAAAATTTTTTTCGTACAAAGTTCCAAAAAATACCACAACTTGTGCTAGGTTTGTGCTGCAGAACGCCGAAATCCCCACTTCGATAAGTCAATGCGTTGTCGAGAAATTGCAGAAATAAAATTTTGGAACATAAAAGCGTGAAAATAACGGTCAAAATGCACTCATTTCAAAAAAACAAAAAATGTTCTAACTTGTGCTAGGCTAGTCTTCTAAAACTACGTTCGAATAACGAGAATAAATGTGCAATTTTTTCTAAAAATGAAAAAACAAATTTTTTTTATAAAAGTTTATGTTCCAAAATATTATTTCTGTAATTTCTCGACAACGCATTGACTTATCGAAGTGGGGATTTCGGCGTTCTGCAGCACAAACCTAGCACAAGTTGTGGTATTTTTTGGAACTTTGTACGAACAAAAAATTTTTTTTTTTAATTTTGTTTTTTCATTTTCAGAAAAAATTGCACATTTATTCTCGTTATTCGAATGTAGTTTTAGAAGACTAGCCTAGCACAAGTTAGCACATTTTTTGTTTTTTCAAATAAGTGAATTTAAACCGTTAAAATCGCATATTCATTTTTTAATGTTCAATTATGTTTTTCTCATAAACCGTCTATGATATTGATTTTTCGTTTGCAGCACATTCTAGCACATTTTAATCAGAATCGAAGCAATTTAATTTTTTTCGATTTTGACAAAATGGCGGTGCTGCGATTTTTTTTCAATCGCGATTTTCTGAAAATCTATCAGCGGTATCGAAATTTGCTTTACGGCACAGTATAGCACAGCCCTAGCACAAACTTATCCATTTGTTATTTTATCAATTTTACTAAATGGCGGTGCTAGTGATATTTTTTTTTATTTTTCCTGTAACTTTTTAATTTTTTGATATTTTAAAATTTTATTTACGGCACAAGTCAGCACATGCCTAGCACAACTATTATTTTTTTAAATTTCCAAAATGGCGGTGCTAACTTCACACACATAGTTATTGAATAACCACTCCAAACTGTGTGCATCTGTCGACGTGCATAAACAGGTTCAAGGGCGGGCAGCTTTACACGTGCCACCGTCTGTAGCGTAATAGCTTTCGAATTTCGTTACCTAAATGCTAATACCGGCGAATAATTTATTGTTGTTACGTTAATTTTGACAATGGTGTTTACTGTTTATAATTAATTTTCTGTTATTTATGTTATGTGTAACTTCGTCATTTGATTAAACTTGAAGAAGTTATTGATGAAGAAGTTTGGGATTGTGATTTTTGCCCTAGAAAAGGTACCTACTTACTTACTCGATTGTTTCGTAGCTTAGGTAGCTCGAAAGAACCTAAATTAAGGAGTTTCCCGCGTATCGCGTTGGTAGTCAATAGTACCTACTACTATTATTAATAATTTACACTGTACGTACTGTAGTTTCAAGTTAGTGTGCCTACCTAGCTAGGTTATTCCTGTATGTTACGAGGATTAGTAAGAAATAGACGCTGGAAACTGGAGAAGTCTCGATCGATAGCCGGCAAGAGCCCGACCGGGCAATCAGCTGATCGCTAGCGAACCACGTTCCTGTCATACCTAGTAGGTATTGTGCACCATCTCTCATTTGTGTGTCCTCGAACTTTTCCACTAAGGATACGATCGTAAATGTAGGTAGGTACCTACTTAATTAATAATAAAAACTAACTTTTTTTTGTTAGTAACAAATTAGTAGTTTTGTCTTAGCTGGATTTTTCGTGTTGGTTGTTGCTGCCAGTGTAGCCTAGTGTAGGTTTCTAGGTTAGCCTAGTGTGCTTCGCGCGAGAAGCTAGAGTAGAACTACTCGTAGCATTACCCACCGCGCGCTGTAAGTTTTGCCTTGGATTTTTGATAGGAAATGTTTGGAATTTAACTAACGTTTCTTCGGGAAAGATGTTTGTTAGTCATGCCTACATGCATTTCTGCCAAAAAATGCAACTTGATAAGTAGACTTTAGACCTCAATATCTTGGAAACCAGACACTTCCCAGGTATGCTTCCATGGAGAAAAATGTTCGTGATGATGAGGAGAATGCGTGGTATTCAAAAACGTTGACGACCAAAAAATACCCTGTATAACATCAATACGTCACAGCGTCTACCTACTTACGATCAAGAGATCGATAAAGTCCTGTGACAGGCGGACAGATTGACAACGGAGGCATATATAAATATGTTACCATTTGTCACTCCATAGGAACGGAATCCAATAAACAACCAATACAGATGCCCTGTTACGGGCCATAAAAGCAAAATAACAAGTTTGATATCTTATAACGAATAGAGTTACTTATAGCTATAGTCTACTATAGTGTTTTTTTTTTCACCTTTCCGTGGAAAAAAAATCGAAAAGATATACATCACGTATGTATGTTATGTATACCTTAATTGCTTTTCTTTCCAGATATTCGGCAACGTCACCACATATCTAGTGATTATAATTCAGTTCCAAGGTGTATCAATTGATTAACATGATTTTGTATATTATTCTAAGAAACAATTCTACCTCTTTTTAGCTATTTTCACCCTATGTTGTGTTTCTTATTTATATAAACTTAAAACTTTATTTAACTTACGAATATTATATAAATTTATAATAAATGAAATTATATATAAATCATGAAAATGTTTCATATTTACTACATATCCTGCGAATAACGAAACAATTGTTAATGAATATTAACACCATCTTCTTTATAATTAGTTTAATTTATAAACAACTATTCTCTATAATTATGTTTTTCCAACATTTCCTCGACCATCAGCGTATTTGATTCTATTTCCTCAGGAGAGATATTAAATATACTCTTCATTGCTAGTGCGACATCATCTACATTCATTTTTTCTCCAAACTTAACTGATTCCGATGCCTCGCCTACATAATTTATTTCATCTTCATCTATTTCGCTCTGTTCAAAATTAAAAATGTAATTTACTAGCGCGATATCTTTCTCACTTATTTCTGTACCCAATTTGTTTAGCTTTGATAAAAAGTTAACCACATCTCTTTTCACTCTGTCTTTTTCACTGGATTCAGTTGTAGAATCGGTAAAATTTTCAAAATTTTCATTCGGCTCATCATTCAATTTTAAAGCGTCACTTAATTTCTGAAGTTCTATCATGACGTCTGAAAAACTTATCTCCTTACCATCCTTGATAGATGGATCGTTTGCAGAGTTTCTGTCGAAAGTGGTGACGTCATCTTTTTCTAGGATCTGAGGCTGTTTTTGCAGTGTTTCCATGATATACTCGAATATTGTTGGAATGCTCTTTGATACCCAGTCGTATTCGTCCCATGTGTCGGTGTTCGGTTTTTCTGGATCTGTATAAATTTCCAAAATTTGAGACTCGAAATCACATGTTTATTTTTAAAGATTGTATGAACATTCCTGAGTTGTTTAGGAATTCTCCATACTATCTAGAAAAATAAATATGTGATTTCGAGTCTGAATTTTTGTAGGTAGGTTCCTTTAAGTGGGTTGTTTACATAGATTTTCGCTCAACACACCCCTTTTGTTACAACCTGTATACCTGATATCTATTCTCTATAGTCTATAGGTAAATATAAACCTACTAAACAATACGTAACTAGAATCTTGATGGCAAAAACAAAATATATTATGTTTTTACCCGACTGCGCATGAATAAGGGTTATTTTTTTTCAGTGTATGTTTGTATGTACATATATTTCTTTGGCACACTCTAGAGCCTAAACGGCTTGGCGCATTTCATTAGTTTTGTCTTAATTGTGAGAGTGACATTATATTAAAGTTATTACGAAGTCGACGTTTTCCTTTCTAATTTAACTAAACACTTCTGAACAAACTGTAGGCGACTACCAGGAAAATACAGTGGTGAACTATTTAAGTACGTTTTTCAGATCAGTTCCGTTGTGTAATAGGGCGTTAGATATTTCAATGACTCCTAAAAGTTTTTCCAAGTAAAAAAATTTCCTATACCTACATTAAACATATTAGATATCTACCTAACAATTTACATACAGTGTAATTCAATGATTTATACTATCGCAAGTGATTAATGTCGCTTTGACATGAAACATTTGTTTATTAAGTTAAACTAATATTTATCGGAAAATAATTAAGTAATTTTTGAATTGATAAGACTGTAGGTTTTTTATACTCGTAAAGGCCCTTATTCTTCTTCGATTCTTAACAATGTTTAATTTATTAATCTTGTTCGCTTGTATAGTTTGTACTCAATGCTCATGTATATACAGGGTGTAACAAAAGGGGTATATTAAGCGAAAAGCTATGTAAATAGCCCACTAAAAAGAACCTAACCACAAAATTTCAGACTCGAAATCACACGTTTATTTTTCCAGATAGTACGGAGAAATCCTAAACAACTCAGGAATGTTCATACAATCTTAAAAAATAAACATGTGATTGCGAGTCTCAACTTTTAGAAACAGGTTCTCTATAGCGGGCTATTTACATAACTTTTCGCTTAACATACCCTTTCTGTTACACCCTGTATATGTACATTATATTTTCTATCTGACCCCGCTATACTAAACGATGGCCGCGTGGTGCCGGCAGAGTAGAATTCGTACCACCCCATGTCTGCCCGTGGGTATCGTACGAGGCGATTAAGGGTTTCCGGGAGGTGGGCAGCAGCGCCTCCCGTGTTGACAACATAGTCCAAAATACTAACTGCGGTCACCAACCCGCCTGCCCAGCGTGGTGACTCTGGGCAAATACCCCCCATGGCAGTCTTGTGGCGTGCCTACATCCAGCAGTGGACTACAATAGGCTGATGATGATGATGATGATGCTAAACGTGGCTGAGGGATCTCCTTCACAGTTCTGGCTACCCCATATTAGGAAAGACAGCTATATGAATATAAATCTACTTCTTAATATACAGGGTGTAACAGAAAGGGTATGTTAAGCGAAAAGCTATGTAAATAGCCCACTATAGAGAACCTATTTCCAAAATTTCAGACTCAAATTCACATTTATATTTTTCCAGATAGTATGAAGAATTCCGAAACAACTCAGGAATGTCCATACAATATTGAAAAATAAAATTATGATTTCGAGTCTCAAATTTTGGAAATAGGATCTCTATAGTGGTCTATTTACATAGCTTTTCGCTTAACATACCCTTTCTGTTACATCCTGTAGAGCGGACGATTAATGTCAAATATTAAAGAATTAAAACTCTTTGGAAAAGGATTTAGTAATGTTATAAGCCTATTTGGTAGGCTTAATGGAATTACTTAAAAATCACAAGAAGCTGAAAAGTTGGGAGCCGAGAGTACCTAACTAGAATATTAAGTTCCACTTAGAAGATTAAAAAAGTATTTTACGTTATTACCTAAATCAATTTTCAATATAAAGTTACTATTTTCACAAAAGAACCAATGATTTGTTTTTGTAAATTAAAAAGCATTTTTTTTAATATTTTTATTTGAGTCTCATTTCTAATAACTCCAAAATACAAATTGATTTAAAATTAAAATTTTCTTTCATTTCAATTTCACCCAGCTTGTTATGTTTAAATGTTTAATTAGAACTCACCTTGTGCCCGACTATCTCTTATAATTAGAATGAAATAACAAAAGAAAAGTACAGTTGAGTAACTTTCTTTAAATGCGACAATTTTTATCATCTTTACTCAGTTTTTCCTCAATACACTCATAACGTTAAAGAAACTTTGCAGAATGACAAACACTTGATATTCTCTTACATAATTTTGCATATGTTTATGTTTTGTGATAAAACTAAATAGGCCATTTTCTATTTAAGTAGACATTTTAACCCTAAACTGCCTTGAATCACAATTTTTCTTTTTAATGTGTCATTTTGCTTTTGTGCTTTTATACTTTTCTACTAAATAACAACAATAATCTATTCAGCCCCCCTAGCATGACCACGCATCGTGGATATCGTATCGTATCGTATCGTCTCTGTACAAAATTCAACATGGCGGCTATATTTATCGTATTTTGACAGGCTAAAATATAGGTTTATCATATCGTGTTTCGGAGGTCATGCTACTTGACCAGGACCGTATTTCGGTCATCAACGGTGATAAGTCAACTGCGCAGGAGATAATAATATGTATATAGCGCACAAGTGTATGTGCAAACACAGGTGCACTCTCTATTTATTTTTATTAAATTATATTAAAACACTTCTCCATTAATATAATCCGTTAGGATATGGTTGAACGTTTCATTTTTAAACATTGTGCTGAGGGATTCAGCTTTGTTTGCCGAGATTTGGCTAGTGTATAGATATATCGGGATGAAAAATAACGTTGCCAATATGTAATTTAAAAAAAGATGGCGAAATTCGTCATCCGAGTAATTAACCCGGTAGCTTAGTGGTTATAGCGGCTAGCACGGTTTGCAGTGGTCGTGGGTTCGATTCCCACTCGGGTAAACAATTTTTTCCATCTTCTTTATTAATAATTTTATAAATTATATTATAAATACTGATTTAAGCAAAAAATACCTATTTAAAAATAAAATGTGCAAACAAACATATTTTATTACAGCAGCAGTAGTAGGGTTAAGTGAAATATCTAAAATGTCTTCTTACGATAAACGTTAAATTTTACATGCCTAGTAAATGTCAAAGATTAGTAGGATAATTAAATTTTATGTTAACATAAAATAGGTGAGTGTGTTTCACCAAAATGGAATGGTGGCGCTAGTTACTATGTTACATATATAAGGTCTACCAACTAAACTAAACACAACACCTTTCATTATGGGACCAACTCCGAAATAGTGAAAAAAAAATCAGCTATTTCATACAATCTTGGTCCCCTAATGAAAGTTGTTTCCTTTTACCTACCTAGTTTCGTGTCAAAAGATAATCAGTACTTCTTGGTAGACCTTATATACAGGGTATTTTTTGATCGTCAACATTCCCGAAAACTACGGAATCTCCTCATCATCACGATCATTTTTCTCCATGGAAGCATACCTGGGAAGTGTCTGATTTCCAAAATATTAGGGTCCAAAGTTGAGTAAATAGACTGCGTTTTTCTGCATAAATGCACATTGACGCATGTAGCAAACTAGCATTAACACTGGACACTATAAATTTTGCCCGATCAAGTAATAAAAAAAATTATAAAAAAAAATTATATCGTTTCCCAGCATTTTTTTTTTTGGCATGAACTTACTTTAATTGATGTATAGAGTACGTACCCTTCGTTAAGGGTGGCAATGAGAAAAAACATCCTGCATATGTGAGTTTGGAAAGAAACCATATTGCGCCGACCCCAGAAATAATATGATACGGGCAGGAAGGTGATGAGTTACTATGTTACACATCACATCAGCCTATTGCAGTCCACTGCTGGACGTAGGCCTCCCCCAGGGCACGCCACAAGGCTACTGCCATAAGGGGGCTTTTGTCCATAGTCTACACTAAGTTTTCAAGCGATGCTGTCAACGTGAGGCGCTGCTGCCCAGCTCCTGAAAACCCTTAATCACTTAACCCTTACGATACCCACGGACAGACATTGGGAGGTGCTATTCTGCTCTGCCGATACTACACGACTATGTTTACACAGTTACTATGCTTACGACTACATTATATGCATTATTGCAAAAAAAAATAGTTACAAAATCAGGCATTATGAGCTATTCCATTTGGTTTGTCTAT
Organism: Carposina sasakii; assembly: GCA_014607495.2. Lineage (NCBI taxonomy): Eukaryota > Metazoa > Arthropoda > Insecta > Lepidoptera > Carposinidae > Carposina > Carposina sasakii. Next base: position 2,344,446 of record CP053169.1, read on the forward strand.
GATTTTAATAGCTATATAGGCAATCAGTACCGAGGATTTTGTGAAATGATGAGACATTTGCTGTCTGAGTTTGCTAGCTTTGGCGGAAAAAGATTTGGTGAAATCACGGCTTTAGGTATATTATATTAATAAAACCATTTCAAGTAGGTACAATCAGCATAAAAAGTTGATGACCACATTTAGATTTTCAAAACAGCTGAACACCGTATTATACATAAATCGCTCAACATGACAAGCGCCAGAATTGAATGATTATCTTAAGAGGTAGGCAGGTGACGATCACTTTTCAAAAGTCACTAAACAAAATTATATCTAAAAAAGCATAGCATTATTCGTCTCTAAAGTCTCTGACCGAATTTTTGACAAAAATAGAATACCATCGTTTATCTCACTATCTGAACTTGCTAAATTTGTATATTGGTAGTGGCCCGGTCCCAGGTGATTATTATTTTCTTTTATTCCATGGTGATAAACCTACACACGCACTCACACTCACATACACTCATCCAATTGCATAAGCCCTAAACACAACACAAGAATCATTATTATATCGATTTGATGTTTAATTCAAAGGTATTTCAAAGGGAATAACATTGACATAAGCTTTTTTATTTTTGACAGTAGATGCCACGGAGGTCGCATACACAACATACAAAGGTTTTAATTTTACTGTCCGTGATACCTATAGATGTTGCGCCTATCCGCGTTATACCTAAAAAAAAAAGTGTGCAAGAGGGGGCAGTCTGCTACATAATAGATTGTTGACAGTGCCGGAGCTGTATCCGCATTGAACCTGTAAAAGTGTGCAAGAGTGGACAGTCTAATGAATGTGCTGTGTACGTTGCTGCTGATATTTAACGGCGCTGGAACTGTGTCAGTGTTGAACCTCCAAAAGTGGGCAGTCTAATGGATGCCGCTGATCGCTGACTGCATGGTGCCAGAGCTGTATTCGCATTGGACCTCCAAAAGTGTGCAAGAGTGGGCAGTCTGATGGATTTGTTGTGCATGCTGCTGCTGACAGCTGACAGCATCGGAGCCGCGTTAAACCTCCAAAGAAACAAAGTAATGTTCAGTAACTTTTGTCATTTATGATGTCAAGTTATTTTTGGACATAGCCGTGATTGCACTAGATAACCAAAACAAGCATTTTATATTGTTCATTTTTGACAAAATGGTGTTCAGTGACTTCTGAACTTTAATGATGTTCATTCAATACTGGCGCCTATCTTGTTCGGCGATGTTGAAAATCTGACTGTACATACCTACATACATATGTACATAAAATCACGCCTCTTTCCCGGAGGGGTAGGCAGAAATCGAGGATGCACATACGTACCTACTAGTATACCTAGCCTAGACACCGAAGTATGGAAAGAAAAGTTTATTTTATTTCATTAACCCAGTTTCCTTTTTACTGGATGTCCGATTAAAAAACGATCTATCTTTTAATTACAAAGAGACAAGTTCAGGTTTAAATTAAATTATAAGTTTCAAAGAAAAGTCCACTAAAATGTAAAAAAAAAAGCTGAAAACCCTGTTATGTTAATCAGAAGAAAGTAAGGTACATAGAGAGTGCACCAGTGTTTGCACACACGCTTGTGCAACATATCTCCTGCGTAGACTGTGTGGACTAGAATCATTGACACTAGTGTTAGACTGATATTGTGCTATGCTACGTTGCTATTGAATGCGATTGATGTCCACCAATCATTGTGACATCATGGTGCAATGAAAAAAATTGGTGTAAATCACACGCATCCGTAGCAATGTAAGTAGCATAGACACCTAGAAATACAGATTCTGAACAGAATGTAGAGAAAGTAAGTAATAAATAATCTCGTCCCTAATGTAAAATAGCTGACAGAATAGCGTTTTTATACAGGGTGTTAGTGATAGCCAGGCAAAAATACTGAAATGCTGAACAAGTACTAATTGAGTTCCACGACAGTGTTATTACAGCCTTTGTGGGTATATGTATATACAGGGTGAAAGTGACAGCCAGGCAAATATTAATATGGCAACTTCAGACCATGATTCTGAGACGAAAACCACTGAAATTTTTATTATTATTATGCTTTATTGTACACAGTAAAGTTTTCACAAATAAAGTTTATGACAAAGAAAATGTACAAAGGCGTGCTTATCTCTAAAAGAGATTTCTTCCAGCAAACCAACCGTGAAAGAGAAATTAACATAAGAGGTAGGTATGTGTGCACACAAACAGACCAATAAACTAAATAATTAAATAAAAGACAAGACATAAACCTAAAATAAACAAAAATATCTAAATAGACTACATAAACATAAATACCTAAATAAAACGCATAAACATAGATAAGCATAGATAAATAGTATACAAACTAAAGGATAAAAATAACATCAAATGTAAGTATATTGGTATACAATAGTAAGAAACCAATAATCAGACACTATTAATCAAGAAGATGGGAGAGATAAATAATGGACCTTCAATCTTTTCCTAAAAACATCTTTTTCTTAGGAAAATTCCAAATGTTTCAGACTTTTTTCTTTTTTTCAGGAACAAATAGTGTAGGTTGTTTGAGTAGGCCTTAAAGAATGACCTAAAAACAAAATTTTCACATTTGAATAATTTAAAAAAAAGTTGCGCTCAAAAAAGTTCAATTAACTGATCAACTCCAATAGAGTCACAAGTGATCCAAAAAACAGCAATGTATCATACAACAACCAATAAGCCCATTTAAAGCCACAGGTTCGCCCGATACAATTAGCGCGCAAAGCAAACATTGTGGATAATCAAATTAAAAATACACTTCCTGCGAGTAATAATACTGTCGTATAACTCAAAATAATGGTACTTCTTCAGTATTTCAGTGTTTGCCTGGCTGTCACACACACCCTGTATATTAAATATTGAAACATAACCAAAGCACATGGATGGTTATTCCACATATTATTCAATAGTGTATAATCATTATTATACCTTTTTAATACATGTGATGTTGGTGTGCCTAATCTTAATATATAAATAAATATATAAATAGTGATTATAACACGAAACCTCAGATTACATAATAGTTACTTGTTACATACTTATATCAAGAAGGGTAGATATGAGGGTAATAACCCCTTGCGTGTTTTCTATCTCTACAAATAATATTTTACCTACAATTATTGCAATTTCAGCAATTACAAATGCAAAATGTGCGGCGTTCGTAAATATAAATGGGGTTTGCCACAAAAATGTACCAAACAGTGTCAAAATGTCTAACTTTAAACTGTTTCTAGCTATTTTCGCCGGGGTTATTGGTAAGTGACTCAAAAAAATTTCAAACAAATACATTTTTTTTTCAGGAATTCAACGATTATAAAAAATTATAAAAAAAGGTTTACTTACCAACTAAAGTTACCTACTGCTTTTTGAATTTTTGAAAATATGACAGGTTATATATACAGGATGTTTGATCGTTGCCACCCTTAGCGAAGGGTACGCACTCTATACATCAAATAAAGTAAGTTTATGCCAAAAAAAAATGCTGGGAAACGATGTAAATTTTTTTGAATATTTATAGTGTCCAGTGTTTATACTAGTTTAATCATAGACAGATATTAAAAAAAAAATGAAAATTTGAAAAAATCTTGCTACGCGCGTCTATGTGCGTTTTCTTGGGAACCAGACACTTCCCGGGTATGCTTCCATGGAGAAAAATTATCGTGATGATGAGGAGATTCCGTAGTTTTCGGGAACGTTGATGACCAAAAATCATCCTGTATATGTACGTTATGATAGATAGGTCTATCTATTACTGATATTTTACATCTGACTCCGCTGCGCTAAACGTGGTTTAAGGATTTCCTTCACGATTCTGTACTTCTAGCTACTCTGTGTTGTAAATACATACATACGTATAATCACGCCTTTATCCCTTACGGGGTAGGCAGAGCACCAAGGGCTTGTAAATACAGCTAGGTGTACATTTATGCATACTCGTAAATTTTTGAAAAAAGTTCAACTAGAAATCACATACGTATGTAACATTCAAGATCATAATGAACATTCCTGAGTTGTTAAGGACTTCTCGATAGTATCAGGAAAAAAAAACATTTAATTAATTAAGAGTTTGAAATTTTGTGAATAGGTAGTGGGTGTTGTCTATAGGTAGGCTAGTTTTGTAGCACTATCTTAACATACCCCTTCTTTTACATCCTGTACTTATTGCTAGCTTGTATCACATCTTACTTACTGCAGTGCAGCTACTCGGAAGGCTGACTGTGTAAACCAGCCATTACTTTCAAAGGGTGATAAACTGAAATAACTGCATTATTTCAAACTAATGTAAAAGTCTTGTATTTCATTTACGAGTATTATAACAATCGCCGCAAGATGATTTTAAATGTAAGTATTATGGCGTTTATTCTGATAATAATTAACGTTTGATAAAGGCGCGTTCTTCCGTGGTACCACGTTGGTGTAACGTTGTTACCAACTTGACCTTTTAGATTTACCTACCCCTCGTATGATAAACGAGGTTATATGAGTCGGTTGCTTAAACAATGTAACCCTGTTTGTTAACTTTCTTTAAGTTAGGATGGAAATCCCTTTACTTTTTCCCAATTAAAAGCTTTTATATTTAAACTGGCACTGAACTGTTTGAAAAACCATTTTCTTCTCCTTCTTTGGCGGTAAAACCTGATTGAAAAGCAAATTTATTATTTGTTATCTTATTTTTATTGTTCTTGCTAAACCATTGACCATAAGTTGGTGGGGTTGAACCCTTATTCACCAACTGGGTAAAACTCGCGACTGGTAGAGTTGACAAATATATAGATAAAACGACCAGTCACGAGCTTTTCAGTCACCATTAGACGAATAAGTCGTAATTATCCTTCCAGCACTGAACGCAGTAACATCGTACCGAGTTGTCCGCTCCCCTGCCAAGATGGAGGCGGAGTCTCCAAGCTACTCCGGCTCCAGACCTTCGGGCGAAGACTACCATGACCAGGGGGAAAACGAACAAGACTACTGGCACGGGCAAGGGGACAAGTATGGGGAGAAGGGCAACCAGCACGGCAGTAATTTGTAAGAGAGTTTTTAAAGCAGTTTACCGTTTTTTGGTTTGTAAGAGACCTTTCTAAGTTCGAGCATAATCCGCCCGCTATACCTTTCTATAAAACCTTTCCTAATATTTAAGCTTCCTTATGATAAATTTTTACGGCTTTAGCTTTATACCAAATCGAATCCCTATGTTTCAAATCCGTGGCATATATAAGTACTGTCCCCTGCCGCAGTTCGGCCCGCATAGATCCATAGCAATCAATTATTTACTGTGATTTAAAGATTAAGCACTCTTGATGCCCGATTGATGAAATGCAGTAAATAACCCTGTCTGCCGCGCTGTAGGTCCTGGGATCAAATCCCGGTAGGTGCAAATATTGAAATGATGAATCGATGTTTGTTTCCGAGTCATTGTAATCTCTATATTTATCTATCTATATACTTACCTACTTATTTACGGTTACTTAGTACCCACTATAGAAGACCTCAGGTATCTTAGTATGAGACTATGTTAATTTGTCATAAAGTGTGTACCGATATTTTTTACTTCAAATCAATATTTAATATCACTCAAAATTCCAGAAACAATACGGACTCCAACCACGACCAATACGACCACGAGAAAGAATACCACGAGCAAGACCGCGACCAATATTACAGCCAAGCCGACGATAAATACAACGAGGACAAACACCAAATGGAATCAGAGCAGGAGAAGAATCAAGACCATTACCATGACCATCAGAATAACGGATACACTACTCCAGACTATAGCGAAGATGGCGAAGACTTTAATAAGGATATGCATGATACTGGAGACAGATATCAAGACAAAGGTTCGGATTATGGAAACAATGGTCATGATCAGATGAATGGAGGGAATTGGCAAGACGGGTCAATGAGCTATGAGAGATCTTAGGAACGTTAATAGAGCTTTGTACCTTTTTGTTTTAATATGTGTGACACAGATTTAAATGGTAGAGAATGATCATAAACGATAACAGAGGCATTAAAAATATTAAGCAAGTTATAGCAAGTTGTTTTTTTAATAGTTTGTCTAATTGTCATTATAAATATAACCTTATGTACCACCACATAAAAAACCCGCATGTATACAAATTTTGATGTACTTGCCTACATACCCAGTGTCATTCTCACTTTACGTCTGACGCTCAAATGCAGCCGTTTGGGCTTTACAGCATGCCAAAGATATACACCTACATACCTACATACATCCTTATGTATACTCTCAAATCCCACCTTCGGGCGCAGTCGGGTAAAAAGATGGAATAGCGTGCTGGGTATCACAAAAAGGAATGTCAATTACATCAAACCATTTAAGTTCAGCTTACCTTTATCCCGGAAGTTTTTAAAGTATTTTCAGTACCTAATCTACAAACTTACCTACATTCATCGTAATTACAATGAATTATGATGAAAAGTAGCATTAAAGCAATCACGGCGAAGCTAATTCATTTAATAGTGTCCTCACCATACTTATGTAGGTACGGTAATAATGGGATTAACTGGGGATAATAGAGACGACATTTATACCATTGAAGGTTACCCTGCAGTTATTATTTACTGTGATTGATAAAATAACTATAGGTTCCATGGATTTTACTAAACTTAGCCCTTTGTTAATAATAGTTTTTTTTTTACATAGGATAACTATTCCTTATAAATACATGGCAGGATCAAGTGTATAGTCGAAATATCTGAACATAAATTATGATATCATTCCAACCATAAACACAGAATAGTACCAACAAGCAAAACTTCCGAGATGCTTTTTATCACAGAAATATGCGTACTAAAATAAAAAACAATACATTTAACACTAACTAAAAAAGGTTTACTACACCTGCAACCAAATTAACCCTATTATATATATCATTGTCGAGCATTGTCCGACACAATGTACTAGGGCATCATAAACCATGAGGCTGCCTATACTAACAGTCCTGTCCCTTGTTGCGTTCATCACGTTCTCCATCGGGGCTAACTCTCCGGCCAAATCCGTTGTCACCACCATCACTACTAGGATGCCAGAAACTAAGGAGGCTGATTCGCAGGATGATAGCTTCAATCTAATGATGCTTATGGCAGAGTGCAATGAAACTTTTCGGACAGAGACTTGTAAGTATTCCTAAAGTACATTCTTCTATAGAGAGTACATAACAGAAGGGGTATATATTAAGGGAAATGAAACTAGCCACTATAACAACTCTATCCACATTATTTGATACTTTGGGCTTTCTATTAAAAAAATATAGAGTGATTCAAGATGAAGGTTTGTATATGCAGAATGTTTTTTCGTTGCCACCCTTAACGAAGGGTACGTACTCTATACATCAAATAAAGTAAGTTTATGCCAAAAAAAATGCTGGGTAACTATGTAATTAAAAAAAACTATTAATTGTTTAATCGGGCGAAATTTATAGTGTCCAGTGTTTATGCTAGTTTTTTCATAGACAGATATTTAATTATTTCTCGTGAAAAAATCTTGCTACACGCGTCTACGTGCATTTATGCAGAAAAACGCAGTCTATTTACTCAACTTTGGACCCTAATATCTTGGGAACCAGACACTTCCCAGGTATGCTTCCATGGAGAAAAATGATCGTGATTATGAGATTCCGTAGTTTTCGGGAACGTTGACGACCAAAAATCAGTCTGTGTAACGATCCGCCCCTGCCTCACACGGGTGCAATCTTGATTCGAAATTGGGAAGGAGCTGAGGAACTCGTAGGCTGCAAGTTCTGTATAATTTACTTTATCCTAGCTTCAACTGAATCGATCGAAATAGTATTATAGCAAGTTAAGTAAGTCCTTCAGTCCTTATTGTCTTTTTAATCTATCTGAGAATCTAAAATTTACTATTTTCTTCAGAAGATTTTACTTTGATGTCTAAAATATTTGTTTCAGCATTCATAGAGAGCTTAAACGAGACAGGAAGCTTTCCAGATGAAACAGATCGCACTCCTAAAGTAAGTCTTTATTATAAGACTAGTGGACGCCCGCGACTCCGTGTGGACTACAGAAAAAGCAAAATGTCGAAATTATCCGGGATAAAAACGTTTTCCCGGGATGAAAAGTGGCCTATTTGTTAAATGATACCTGTCACAATATAATCCTGAAAACTGCATCGAAATCGGTTCAGCCGTTACTGAGATTAGCGTGCACAGACAAACAGACAAACTGACAAACAGACAAACCGACAAAGAAACAAAAACTCCAAAAATCATCGTTTTGGGTTTTATTGCGTTGATAAAGGTCTCATATATCTTCCATGTACAGACAGCGATCCATTACATTTTTATTATATCTATAGAAGATTTAATTTATTGTGTGATTTAAAACATATTTGTATGCCTTTAGGGCGGGACATAGAAAGTTACATGAGGTACTTATTTTATGTGTTACATCTGTTCCTAACCCATTATCCACAAATAAACACATTTGATTTGAACATTAGTAGAAGATTTAGTCAAATCAGACATTAGCCACACAAAGTTTTTTTTTTATATTAAATAGGCTTACGCTTGAATACAACTCGCCTAATGGTAAGTACCGTTGCAGTCTAAGATGGAGCGCGCTTGCCTAAAAGAAACCGGTTCACTCTCGACTTGAAGACGGCAAGATTATAGTTTATGGGGAACAGGGATTCAGGCAGGGAGTTCCACAGCTTGGCCGTTCGCACTATGAATGTAGAAGCAAAACGCTTAGTACGAGTTTTCGGTACTTCAACTGTGAACCGGTGTCGCCTTGACGTTTCGGTACGATACGGTAGACCACTAGTAGTTGTTGCCTGGACCTAAATTTATACATATAATACGTGTTCCAGTGTTTCTTACGCTGCATTCTGGAGAGGTTGGAAGTGGCGTCTCTAGATGGCGTGTACGATGCTTCCAAAGCAGCACAGGTGGCAACTGGTATGGGAAACACCACTCCAGCAGCAGATATTGAAGAAATTGCTGGCAAATGTGCTGATAGAAGTAAGTTATTGACACTCCAATGCAGTAACGCTTATTAAATTGGTATTAAACTTGGTTCTTATTCTTGAGGATGTTACGAGGGATGGTTTAACCGTAATATTATGTCCATTTATACGGGGTGTAACAAAAGGGGTTAGTTAAGCGAAAAGCTATGTAAATAGCCTAGTAAAAGGAACCTACCCACAAAATTTCAGACTCGAAATAACATGTTTATTTTTTTAAATAGTATAGGGATTTCCCGAAGAACTCGGGAAGGTTGATACAATCTTGACAAATAAACATGTGGTTTCGAGTCTCAAATTTTGGAAATAGGGTCTTTATAGTGGGCTATTTACACAGCTTTTCGCTTAACATACCCTTTCTGTTACACCCTGTATATAAGTAACCCATGGTTTCGGAGTGCCGTGTGGTGCCGCCTCCCGAATTGAACTCGTCGTCCGAAAATCACACTCGGTCACCAACCCGCCTGTCAAGGGTGGTGACTATGGGCAAAACCCCCCTATGGCATTAGCCTTGTGGTGGGCCTTGTGGGAGGTCTTCGTCCACCAGTGGGCTGCAATAGGCTAATGTGTATGTGTGGCTTTGGAGTTGCACCTATGTACATATGCTAGTTGCTCGGATCTCGTTTCTCATCGTGACTGATGATGAGTCATCTGATTCGAGGGTCAGCAGATGATGCAGGCCACGGTAGTGGGCGAACACTAAATTGGAATATGACATGTCGAGATTATGTTAAAAATTTCGATCACGGAGTGCTTCTCTTTCTGTCACATAGTTGACGACGTGCCAGATTTTTTCTAAAATGTAAATTGATTGTGTCGGAATGGGGTAGTTTCCTATGGTTAAATCTTAATAACAACTTATTCTTATCAGAATAAATAATCAAAATCATACCTACCTATCTGTAAAATTACAATTTGATTATGTGTCCAAATGAGGTAGTAATAAGCCATCAAAATTAAGTGGGCAAGTCCATTTTTCAAATGTGAAATTTATTGAATATTACAACATCACATGTCCACCTGCATCATTTATAGCAACTTTTGTTTTGTGACCATATTTATTTATAAACGAAATATTTAATATAGCTGTAGAACAAAAGTTCTTATACGCGCATACAAGTTGCTTAAAGAGTGACGTCACGTCGTAGTAGCCGTTTGTATGGAGCGTTTTTTGGCAAATCTAAAATTGTGATTTTGAAATCGTTACATCCCGGAAAGTTTCACGCTAGCGAAGGTTTTCTTTCGCAAATGTTTCTTTTATTTTATGATCTTTCTATATAAATAGAAATAAAAAAACTGTAAACGACCCTATAACTTACTGCCATATATTTATTTTTCAGAGGAAGAGTGTAAATGTGAGAAGGCCTATCAGTTCATGAAGTGTATTATAGAAACGCAGATCAAAACTGCTCAGAAATCTTAGAATCAGTGACTACAGGAGGAATTTAACGACTTTTACTTCTAGTTACGCATCAAACCTTCCCTTGAATGCTTTACTTTTAAGACTCATGTTGATAAAATAAATAAAATATTGAACGTTACTATTGACAAAAATACAGAAAATATAAAATATTACGTTATTACAAATACTAACTATGTACATTATATAGAACTAAAAACTAAATTAATCTACACGAAATATTTACTTAATTGTTGTCCTCATAGGAAGTTGGCAAAACTGATTTTGCCTATTAACGAGATATTATATTAGGGAATATAATACATAAGTAAGTACAAGAAGTTATTTGAAATCATATTTAATTAAAACTACTTAGTAGGTATCCACAATACAAATATAAAAGACTAGTCAATTCTTAAAACTAAGGGTTAGATTGGATATAAGAGAAAAAGTTTATGTTATCAATATTTTAGTTGTACATAATTGTGCAAATAACATGCACAATTTTCACAATGTTTACATACTTAAGAAGGAAATGCTACAGTAACATAGAGAGGCAGAATGTAAATAAGCAGTGACAAGTTTCTAACTGGCAAATGGCCCTGAGTTTCTTCGTCGACTCTTACGACATGCACGGAAGGAAATGCAGCTGATGTATTCTAGCAAAGCCCCGCATCAGTATAGTAAATCATCGGCATTCATAACTTTCTAATAACATAAAAACAGGTCTTTTCTCTCAATCAATATCTAACCGTAACAGATCTTTGGACTTAAAAAAAAACCTTTATAGAGACCACGAGGTTAAAAGCTTATTGACTCTCGCCGAAAAAATTCTGCCACACCTGACCCAACCAGCCAGTTTGGGGCTCTCTGTAACAAAAATAATATTATGGTTATTAGGGAACTTTTATTTATTTCTCCCTTATCAACATCATTGATCACCCACGTCAGACGTACTGATTGAAAATAGTGCAACGCACACATCCTACAAAAAGTAGGTCAGAAAATCACAAAATTTAAGTAAAAATCGGTCCTGTTATCGGTCCTACAAAGTCTGATGTGACTCCACTACTCAACATAGGTCTCCCCCAACAGATAGCGCAGGTAAACACTTACAAATACATACAATTTATGGGCAATATGGGCACCGTAAAGTGGGCGTGGTTTGCATCTATATGAGCGTGCGGACTATATTATTACGGCACCGTAATCCAAAGCTTTAGGTGTAAGGTCGGAATTCTGGAAGTTTCCACAGAAACCGCAAAACAAGTGGTTACACCGTGTCTAAAATTAGACGCCGCAAAATGAGAAATATAGTCAAAGTTATATACACTGTTTAAAAATTAGATTCGTCAAAATTAGTAGACTATACAGGGTGATTTTTATCGTCAACGTTCCCGAAAACTACGGAATCATCACGGTACGGCCGAAAAACAGATAGTGGAACTATTTAGTAACAAAATCCCCCTATGGCAGGGGGAGGCCTACGTCCAGTAGTGCACTGCAATAGGCTTATGAAGATGAAGATAATTGTTAAGTCGTGAAATTATACAGAATGATTTTTGGTCGTCAACGTTCCCGAAAACTACGGAAACTTCTCATCATCACGATCATTTTTCTCCATGGAAGCATACCTGGGAAGTGTCTGGTTTCCAAAATATTAGGGTCCAAAGTTGAGTAAATAGACTGCGTTTTTCTGCATAAATGCACATAGACGAGCGTAGAAAGATTTTTTCACGAGAAATAATAAATATCTGTGTATAAAAAAACTAACATAAACACTACACTATAAATTTCGCCCGAATAAGTATTTTAAAAATATTTTAAAATTTTTTTTGGCATAAACTTACTTTATTTGATGTATAGAGTACGAACCCTTCGTTAATGGTCGCCACAAAAAAACATCCTGTATTTAGCTTAAACATTGTTTTGTTTTTGTACCTCATAACAAGGTTAAAGTTTACGCGGAAGATCCTAGAAGAACATGAACTCACTCTTTCTTGCAGTTGTACATGTTGTTGATCTTCCTGACATCTCCACGACTAAGGCCCTCCCTCTGTCCTAGAGTCACTCCGCTCACCTGTGACAAAAATATCAGAAATTTTAATTTGTTACATATACATAAATAGACACAGCTGTGAAGCCCCACATCGGCACTGGACTAAACCTTACATTACAATTAAATCTATCTTCTACATCTACCTATATATTACATATAACATAATTGTAACGGATCGATGTTTGTGCACGCTAATCTCAGAAACGGCTCGACCGATTTCGATGCAGTAATATATTGAGATAGGTCCTTAACTTAACATATAGGCTACTTTTTATCCCAGGAAAATGATTTTATCCCGGATAATTTCGACATTTAGATTTTTTCTGTAGTCCACGCGGACGGAGTCGCGGGCGTCCACTAGTCAATAATATATTTCGGCAAGCTTAGCCGTTGGACGCCCTCCGGCCAGGTGGACCGCGATGACTTAAAGCCTTGTGGCGGGGGCCTATGTCCAGTAGTGGACTGCAATAGTAAATTAATGAAATCGATAAATAACTGAAATTTACAATGTTATTATAAACGCGAAATGTGACAAATTTATCTACATTCAAGTAATTCGGCAAAAAAAAAAATTGGTACAGTCTTTCACCTGAATGAATGAATCTTATCTCAATTCTAAGAAATATAATGAAGTAGATATTCGGACCCAAAAATAGAACAGAGCCTTCAGTAATCTCTTTGAATAAATTGAGTTAGGGTCGACAAAATTATACTTTAATTCAATGGAAACCCGAAGGAATATAAACAAACCGTGCAGTTACCTATACGAGTAAGTAATCGATCGCTGCAAATTCATTTAACGATGTTATTGACAAACATATTTTAGTCAATAACATCGTTAAATGAATTTGCAGCGATCGATAATTAAATGGTGAGTCAATAACTATACGCTTTGCTTTATATAGGTAAATATTGACACAGTTATCTACATTGCCTATACTTTGATACCTGTGCTAATGCGTGGTTTCACTAAAATGCATCAGCTGCATCTCCTTACGGGTATGTCGTCGTAGTAGAAGAGTATGTTTGTATATTGAAGAGTAAACTAATTAATTTAAGTGGCGTTCTACTATGCTAGTAGCTCAACATATTATCGTAGCTTGTGGGAAGCGAGATGGTATGCTTCTTTGTAATTCACTCAACATTGTCTTCATATTTTTCGTTACCTTCTTGGTTATTGTTGGTCGCGGTCGCGTCGGTGAAGTCGTCTACGGACTGTCGACGCGATTTCATCTTCTTGGGCATCACTCTTGTTAAAATTTTCACGGCCCCACATTGGGCGCCATTTGTGGGAAGCGAGACGGTATGCTTCGGTTCGGATGGGCGTGACATTTCTTCAGTGGTTTTAACGTATTAATGCTATATAATTAACTGACCAAACTAATACACAATAATCTATAAGAGTAAAATATGATATAAAGGTACAAGCAGCTATTGCAGCTAGCTCATAGCTTGAGTTTACGCCCCTGAGTTCATCAGTCAACTCTTACGACATGCACGGAAGGAGATGCAGCTGACGTATACTAGTGAAGCCCCACATTAGCACGTGAATGTTTTGTAGCTGATATATTCTACAACAATTCAATTAGTTCATAAGCAATTATAAGTTAACCTTAGGCTCAATCGTCTTCTGAGAGTTCTTGGAGAAGGCATACTCGGAGTAGTGCATAACGCTGTTATAGTCGTACGACACGCCGTATCCATTAGAGTTCTTCGGGTCAACTTTCCTGAAGTTGTTCTCGGATCCTGTGGTAAAATATATTTCTATGTGATTCAAATTATTTAGCTTATTTTGCAGAATAGGTAAAGTTTCAAAATAGGATCTCCTCTTGAGAGATACAGTGAATCAGGTAACGTGTCGTCAACGTACATGATAGCTATTACAAAGTTCCTACTCAGCTATGATAGCAATCTCTTCGTTTCATGATAAATTATGATAATTATAATAAGTAATGGAAATCTGGGATATGGAAATAATTTCAGGTTCTCTTTAGGTACTTTACTCTTTAGTAGCATCATGATCATTTACGCCAAAGTCCTCTGCTGAATGTAGGCCTCATCTGAGATGAGTCAGCTCTCACATACATATACAGAACTGCAGGATCATATAGGAGATCCACAGCCAGAATTAGCATAGCGAGGGATCAGTAACAAGTTGCTGACTTATATCCTGAGAGAATGTCTCTTACGGCGCTGAAGGAAATACAGCTGATGTGCTAGGACGTGGTCGTCCTTGGCGCAAAAATACGCTTCGGGTTGCGGGCCTTGGGGCAACCCCCGTGCCCGGGCAAAATTCTCGGCGCGCGACAACGCGCCGGTAAATTAAGTGGCCCTTAAAGGGGGCCACATGGGTCAGAGAGTCTGACCCATTTGGGAAGGGAGAGATGCGGCTGGCCGGGGGGACGCGGGCCAGACTAGTCGACCCCTGGTATTACCAGGGTGCACCCGGCCACTTAATCTGCCACTACTGATGTATTAAGCCATCTAAATTACTTAAAAAGGTTTGTACCTGGTCTAATATTGTTATATCTAATGGACACAAAGTCATCTCTCTCCGTCCGGCTCTGCTCGTGCATGAAGCCGATAGCGTGAAGCAGTTCATGTAGAACTGTACCCTTCTTCGTCACGCAGCCCGGTGCTTGCAGGTTCACCTCCTGGCGTCCACCTGGGAAGAAAACCACTTGCAATTTGATAAAATATTATGACTACAGCAAGCCTAGTTTCTTATGCATTGCAATTTGTGTTTTCTGTAAATTTTAAAGTGAGCAAGACATGGGCTACTTAATATTGATTAATCTCTACACACTTATTTATAATATAAACCTTTTTTATTTAATATCCACCCATAAAATTCATTGATATCATGGACCAATTAATTTGATTGGTGGTGTTCATGAACCAGTTAATATGATCTCTGGTGGAAAAGCAGCCTGAGGAATAGAGAAAGGTTAATAATTCCAGTATTTCGAATGTGCGACACTTTATGATAGGGTCCTATTCATTTTAAATAAATAAATAAATATTCACACACTTCACAACACATTGACCTAGTCCCACACTAAGATCCCTAAGGTCTTGTGTCGTGGGTACTAAGCAACGGTTAATAAATACATAGATACTCATAGAAACATCCATGACTCGGAAACAAACATCGATATTCATCATATCAATGTTTGCACCTACCGGGATTCGAACCCAGGACCAACGGCGTCGCAGGCAGGGCCACTACCTACTACACCAATCAGTCGTCAAAATTAGAGATAACGGTCAGCTTGCAAGCGCCGATCGCAATTATCTACACATCACCCGGAAGCTTTATAATAAATGTAGTTTGAAGATGCATAAAACTTCACAAACCAGGATATTATAAACCAATAGTTACCGATTCTCCCGACACTGGACCAGCAGCCAGTGTTGCCGCTCCTGATGGAGATGTAGTCACTCTGTCCATTGTAGGGCACGAAGCGTAGGCAGGTCAGGCGATGGTAGTCGGCTATGGCCCTCATTATCATGTCACGTTGCTGCTGGTCTGTGCAAGATAATTGCTGAGACTTAGCTGAATATGTATTTCAATGCTGCGGACCTGTCAATGCCAATATTCTTGTCCATGTGCAGTGAGGTAAGCACGAACCTTTTTACGCGGCGTAACGCTAGCGACTCGCTAACAAAATCTATGTGATTTGATAGTTTGACGATAGCGTTACAGACTATCGAGAGGTTCGTGCTCACTCCTCTGATTAGGATTAGCCTTTGAAAAGGTATGTACTTACTAATATAGATTTGTTTAGATTTATTTATTTATTTTAATTTATACAATTTGATGGTATAATATAATTTTAAAAATAAGTTTATTTATAGATTAGGTATAAGGTGCATTCAATTGGTTATTTTTTCTTAACGCAGGACTAAGTCCCAGACTAGGTAACCTTTTAAACTATAAATTTTGAGGTAGTAGGTAAAACACAAAACTGCCTTTTGAATTTTACATTTGTATTGTAAAAAACGAGTAGTAGATGTTTCGACTGAAAATCCATGTGACGTGGGCGGTGAAGACCACTTTATACACGTAAAATCCTAACCTATATAACTAGAGATATTGAAGGGGAGAAATAATAGGTAGGTAACATGTCGACGCCCGGCCACTTGTCAGAGTTTGAACATTATGTAACCTTCCATTCGAGAGCTTTCACCTTATCTACCTATAGGACCTATAGTCTATAAATATATCTTCATCATTTCTCTATCATTCAAAAGAATGACATGACAATGTAAACTAGAATAGTTTACGGTCGACGTGATCTGAAAGGTATCAGAAATTCCATTTAAGATTTTTCTGAAACTTTATTTCGGCGGATCTTTTTTTCGGCGGAACTTTTTTCTCTGCTTTGAACCCTTTATTCTTAATGGTCTTTGTTCTTAAGACTGTTTCTACGAGTTTCCTAGAGAGTAAGTATATTCTTTGTTTATATCTAATTACAATGGAGACCACCGCAAATGAATACGCTGCCAGCCCGGCTAGCACGGCCAACGATACACGATATGATAAGTCAAGTTATCGATACCTAGCTGTCAAAATACGATAAATATAGCCGCCATGTTGAATTTTATCGATACATCGAACATAACCATGCCAGTAACGTTACACGACACGATACGATATGATAGATAAAAATGCGAGCATGTCCATCGGTTACTATCGATAGCGCCGAACATGACCGTATTATGATGTTAAAAATATCGAATTTTGACATCAATTCAAGATATTGTTATCGATGAACATTGTAGTGCGCGATAAGCGTAGATAGGTTAGACAAATCGAAAATACCTATTATATTCTTTGGTTTTCAGTGATATGCTCCAAACTTAATATTTTTAATTTAGTGTTTTAGTTTACTCGTTTTTAGTTTACATAGGTAGGTCAAAGGTAAAATTAAATTATTAGTAATTGGTATCGATAACATTCAACATGGCGGCTAATATCTATCGTATTTTGACAGCTAGTCGATAAATAGGTTTATCGTATCGTGTTTCGCTGGTCATGATAGAGCAGTTAACATGACATCTGATGTCAAAAAGGAAAAAAAGAAAAAAAAAGAATGAACGACAATTGAAGAAAAAGAAAAAAATATTTTTAGACTCTAGAAACAATTGTTTAACTTATCTCGCGCCTTATCGTATCATAACACGGGATAAATCTTAACGTAACGTATCGTTCCATTGGTCATTTTCTTTAGAAGAATGATTTCTGTATTTATGATGAATGATAAAACCGACACTGCGGCATGCTTGTTATCATTTTAACAGTACCTACGGTTATATTTCTTGTAAGTATTATTACGTAGTGTACTAAACAAACTCTGACAGCTATGTTTATAAACCTCATGCTACAATGACGCCAACTAATGAGCGCAAAAACGGTGGGAGATTCGGCGGGAAAAGCTGGAAGGGTGCAGGTGTAATCTTATTGTGAAAATCAAAAATGTTTTCTGGTAGATAAGTTATATTTTGATTACTTGTGATGTGAATCTAGTGTGTGTGCATGATTTTATACGCAGGTAAGCTGAGTAAAACTTTAGCCGGAATACGATCTCTTCATGGGCCTATGTAAGTTGTTTCTGCAATTATTTATCATTTTGACTAACTTTACACTTGTTCTTGAGGATTTTCCCGACGTTTCCATTCATCATCATCATTATCATCCATCATAAATTATATATTATAAATTCAGAAATCATTTACTAAACAGCTGTATGGGCTTAGTTCTCCTTGCCTTTCCTTCGGGATAAACTAAACAAAAAAAAAGCAAAAACGGTGGACCTCATACATGGAATCGAAATCTTTGCTGATCACATAACTTTCGTAGTATAGTTAACTAATACTTAATAACTAAACTAAAACTTAATCACTTACTATAATATCCATCTATGGCATATGGAATGATGCCGTCCTTCCACCGCATGGACTGTTCAGTGATGCCATTGCGCGTAAGAGACGGAGGTATCAGGATGTCTCCCTCTGCGTACTCTCCCATCTCCTCGGGATTCATGAGGGTCGACTCCGACCACGTGGCCAATGCCTCACCTGAAAGAAGATTTTACGATACTATTTTTTTTTATTTTAGTCGCCTATGATCACCCAGCAGTGATTATATACGCGGGTGATCATTGGACACTAACGAATCGCCAATGTGGAATAGACCTAGGGTAGGGTCGGTCAGGTATTATACAGGGTGTAACAAAAAGGGTATGTTAAGCGAAAAGCTACGTAAATAGCCCACTATAGAGAACCTATCCACAAAATTTGAGACTCGAAATCACATGTTTATTTTTCCCGACAGTATGGAGAATTTTTAAATATCTCAGAAATTTTCATACAATCTTGAAAAATAAACATGTGATTTCGATTCTCGAATTTGGTGTATAGGTTCTCTACAGTGGGCTATTCACGTAGCTTTTCGCTTAACATACCCTTTTTGTTACACCCTGTATAATGAGATGGTGAAGTCCTGAAAAAATTCTAAACGCAAGTGCTGAATGAAGAAGCAACTTGTCACTGATCATACAATCTGTTCTCGCTATGACAAACGTGGCGGTGAGATCTCCTTTGAGACCGGGAACACAGCCATATGTATGCAAAAATGCACTGAATTTATTTAATGTATGTACGTACAGATTTTCATCATCATCATCATTTACAGCCCTGAGAAGTCCACTGTTGGACATAGGCCTCCCCCAAAGGGGGGGTTTGGACCGTAACCCGCCACGCTGGTCCAATACGTGTTGGCGGGTGGCCAGAGCCTCGTTAGTTGTTCTGCAGGGTGCACCGCGAGCAGGTGAGGATGGCTTGGGTCCCGTTAGATGTTATATGGGACCCCATACACCCCTACAGATTTTAATATGCTAAAATTGCCCCTCCTCCCTACCTATACACGAGGACGATTGGCGTCAGGCAGGCAGGCCAGCCGTAAAACAAACGCCAAATCCTTGGCAATATTTGTTTCGGATAAGCAACTTTATTGCACCGACCCCATAAATAATGGCATTTAGGGCAGGAAGATGATGATGAGACCATTAACCGCCAAAGTTATATGAAATACCATGTTGCTATTAAGAATTCACAGATAACTAACTGTTAGTTGTTACAGCATGCATATAAACGGTTTATTTACCACCTATGTTATCTTAACATATCAATTTGTAAGTTAGTGACAGTTTTAGGGCAACCTACAGCTACCAGGGCACCATAAAATGAAGGAAGTAACCCATCACCGTGATGGCAGGGCATTACTTAAAATGTCTTTATCTTGTACTGTTGAGGAAAGAGAGGATAGTGGAGCTTGCACATAACTAAAATACTTTTTTGTGTACCTAAACACGTAATGTAAATAAAAAGGACTTGACTGCATAACATGTGTGTTTATTTAGACTACTTGAAAAATAAATGAATTTGTATTAGGCGTTACAATTCGGAAGGTCAAACATTCAATAAGGGTTCGCCCACCACCGGGCCCTACACCCTCCACTGACCCTCGGATCTGATAACTCATAACTGCGAAAACAAGCACTTGCACTACCTACAATCGCCACGAGAAACCAGATCCGAGCACCTAGCACATGCAAGATCCTATTCCGTCAAGATCCATCGCACTATTCCGTAATCAAAAAACTAGATTAACAATCTACATTATGTTTCACCAACACCCGATTGTTGGTTTCTTGTGGCGATTGTAGATAGTGCAAGTGCTTGCTTTCGCAGTTATGAGTTATCAGATCCGAGGGTCAGTGGAGGGTGTAGGGCCCGGTGGTGGGCGAACCCTTATTGAATACTTGACAAATAAATTAGATCTGATAAAACCTCATTTTTTACATAGATATAATCACGCCTTTATCCCTTATGGGGTAGGCAGAGCACCAAGGGCCGATAGAACCACATGGTGCCACTTTTGAGGGTATAGTTGACTCAACTTATTTATATGTAATTTAATTTATAAAAGTTGTAAACTTGCAATATACAGTAATACCCCGCTTTACGCGAGGGATACGTTCCGGAATAAATCGCGTTAACTGAAATTCGCGTATATCAAGATTTATGATTAAACATATTCAAAATTTAATCTTTGCCATAGAACAAAGTCGTAGTACGGGGAATCCCCAGTTCTTCAATCAGAATGTTCAGAGGACGCGAGGATTCCCGCGACCAAAGGGGAGTTAATGACTAAATTATATTTATACACATTCTTTCGCATTATGCGAAGCATTTAAACGTGAATTTTAAAATTCGCGTTATAGTGAAACCGCGCATAACGGGGTCGCGTAAAGTGGGGTATTACTGTACTCGTTATGAATCTGCCGCCATAAAATTAATAGTTAGGTACATAATAGTCCTTTTTAGGTGTAGGTACAGGTAGCTATCCTAACTAGAGGGCATATCATACATCTATCTATCTAGGTACATATTCACATGGCTATATTCCCGAAATGGTGATTCAGAACTGCAGGATAACAAATGGGGTCCCACGTCCACGTTCAGCAGAGCGGGGACATTATGTTAATGCTCAGTAACATAAAGTTGCCAGCTTATCGCCTGAGAGACTGTCCGGTTCGTTAGTCGACCCTCACGATATGCACAGAAGGCGATGCAGCTGTTGCATTCTAGTACTGCCCCCTTATTACCTAAAGCAAAGCAATAGCGAAAATTGTACAAAAATCGCTGATTGCTTGTCAAATTCGTATTACGTAAAACGAATTTCAAAGGAACTTTGACATTTCAAGGCGAATATTGTACAATTTTCGCTATCGCTTTGCTTCGGCTTTGCTATTGCTTTTACGTAATCAGGGGCCTGGTATAGACATTCGTTTGAATTAACGTGGGGCTTGTTTTTCTTTTGAGGATTCAAAGGTTAGGTATGTTATTCTTACCTGATAGTTAAAAGCTTATTTTCGTAAATGTTTTAAATAAATTTTTGGAACTGATATAATAAAATCTAAATATAATGTTTCCTGAAAGATAATTTAGAGCGTTGATTTTGCCCATTTTTCTGTGAAAATATATTTGTGTGTTTTCAAACATTTTCCTCGTCTTTGTTACAAAGTTATCTATTAAAACTTAATTAATTAATACCAGAAGTGGCTACAACACGTTTGTACTGCTGCGAATTACTGCTGTATTCCCAGAAAAGGGGAGAACTGCAGAATCGCGACAGATATCCTACAGAAACGTTTAAATATAATATACCCAAGTTAATGAGGTACTAATTTCTAAAAATACTAATTTCCCAAAATAAATTCATTCACAGCTGGTAGAGAATGCCCTGGAAGGCATTAAAGTCGCCCTTTAGTACAATAAAGAATTCTACATGTCTATAAATTCATGTCAGTTTCCGAATATCTCGATATTACCACTATAAGTAGGTACCAAATTCCATCGAGATCTGTGCAGCTTTCTGTGCAATCGTGTAAAGTTATAAAAAAACAACTCACCACTCTCATTCTTCGGATGCCCATAAGCTTCGGGTCCCAAATGTACCGCGATGGCATCATCATCACCATCTATACTATTGCCCTCCAAATCCATAAGAATCACATCTGAATCATCATCGATAGGCAAACAATTATAACCCGAAAATAAAACGAGGCATAGGAAAAATAACTTCGACATTTTGTAGAAAAATCGATTTTTTTAGACACTCAACAATCTGAAGTACCAGGCTATCGCGATGTTTCAGAAGGTGTGATCGCCAGAATTTTTCAGGCCCGTATTTATATGGCAGCGACTAGCAGGGTAAACATGGCATGATAAAGAAAGTAGGTACCTACCGAAAATTATCGATAAGGAAGCCTTGTGGTTGGTTTGCGTTTCCTATGCTTTGACTTCGCGGAAATGGTAAAAGATTCTTAGGATTCTCAGTTGAAATATCTGCCCAGAAGGCTCTACACTCTCAGAATGCCTAATCAGCGGAGATTAGTCATTTCCGCCGGATGTGCACATAAGTATTGTGTACAAGCGCGCTCTCTATTCCCTAAGTCGAATAAACAATTTAGGTACGTTTCTCAGGCGATAAGCTAGCTTCTTGTCTCTGATGTTTTACACCTGACCCCGCTAAACGTGGGTGTTGGATCTCGTTCGAGATCCTGTAGTATGGACTACCCCATTTTTTGGGAAAACAGGCATGCATGTGTATTATGGTGTATGTAAATATATCTAGGTACCTACATATCTATATTCTAAGAGATAGCTGCACTTTTGGAAATTATCGCCAAAATGGCTGATTCAGTGTTTGGTAGGTGTAGGGCTCACTTCTGATCAGTATGGTCCTAGTCAGACAGCATACAGTCCACCAGGTGACTTGATATCGCCGCTCAAAGACGGGTTATTGTTTCCAAAAATGAACAATACCTATATTTTCCGTGTCAACGTTTTGGGGGTCATATCATATGATAAACATTACATCATCATAATCGTACGTTGACTTACCCAAGGTTTTAGGTACCGGAAGCTTCATTTATGCGGCAAGAACACGTAACTACTAAAAACGTAGGCAACTTCTTGCGTCTGCATAGACTGTAGTGCCAAACTTTCTGCAAGAACTTTGTTGTTACCTTCTGAAGTGCGGTATAAGTTTGCAACAATCGAAATATGAAGCATATTTTGTATATAGCCGCATAGATAGTAGCGCCTGCAGTTTTTGAAAGGAACTACGTCTTTATTTATTTATTTATTGATAATTATCGGTTTGCACAATAACTCATGTACCTGCATGTAGCATTGAAGAAAAATTGCCACGAGGATGCGAAAGAACCGGATGGTCATATCATATCGTAGATTGCTGGAACAAATCTCTTTCAAAGGCAAGTTCAGCTAATAAGCCCCATTTACATGAGATACCATTTTTTTGAATATTCAATAGCGATTATGGTGTACAGTAAAAACTTGAACAATTATCAAAAAGAGAGTTTAGACATGGTTTAGAGTTAGACCATGCCAGTCATTTATTATTATTACTACAATAAAATTGTATGCAACAGGCAAGAAAATAGTACCAAGTCAATGAGGCTTTACTTACCTACCTTCACACATTTGATTGTTAATTAGCCTTCCTGGTGATCGGTAATAGTTCCAATGGGAAATGTTTCCGAAACTAGGTAGGTACTCTATATCTACCTGGAAAGTTACCTGGAAAGGTAGACAAAGTCACGGGGCATAGCAACAATCTACCTATAAATAACGTTAATAATAGAGTACTTAATGTCTTCAAGTTCTTAGATGTAGTAAAATTATAGACCTAAGAATGTGGGACCCGTATAGTTTTCAGGTAATTAAGATTAAAATAGTTTTAATTGCTTGCAAAGTTTAATGACTTTGAACCTATTTCCGGCTAATTCCATTTTTATTTGCAAAGCACATAGAAAGATAGTAACTTAGGTACGTACCTACGTGTTACGTAGGAATCTCTACCTATAGGTTTCTAACAGCTTGGGTACTATTTTAAATGTTTTTTTTTTTAATAATGAAGTATCAGTTTGTTCTTTAGTTTTGGTCCATAGCGCCCGATTCAGATAAAATACAAGTACTTACCTAATATTTAATTGTCATTCTAATAGTGCTAAACTAACTTAGTCGGTAATAAAAATCAATGTTTAGAGATTCCACCTAAAAAGGGTTTTATTAAAATAAACTACAACCTCCTTGTAATTTCATGTGTATTTCTAACATATTAGAACTTTTTACACTACGTCATTTTATTTACATGAGCATTTTCGCTTCACAATATTATTACATTTAAAATAAATTTCTCTCTTTATTATATTATTTTTACATATTTTTTTTTTCACCTATTTTAGGCAAAGTGACAATGTTCCCCACTCACTTCATAACACGATAGGAAAAATACTGCATCTTTATGTATTATACATTCCCATTTACAAATTGATTAACATGTCTTTGACAAAATAAATTAATGGAGCTAGTCATAGATTAAATATAGTGTATTTGAAACAAAATTATAATTTTACATGTCGCAACGTAAAAAAATACTAATTTTGCACATATTTTAAAAAACATTCGTACAATTTATACTATTTTACAAAATGATAAAAGAACAGCATAATCTAAGAAAATATATGCAAAACTAGTTTCTAGATACCTACCTAAGTTTGTGAGAAAAATTGCATTTTAAAAATACCGATTTCATAAATTAAATATTCGGTAAATACAGCATAAATTCAATTAATAAAAGTTCTGGAGATAAATAAAAATAAAGATCACGAAATGCAGAACAACGGCATTATTTGGAAACATCAAAAGGCAAAAAAGTTAAAACAAATATCTTTCACAGCCAATCACATGCACGCAAAGACAAAATAAAGTGCTACTTCATTAGAATAACTACTAACTTGTATAGAAACGAATCTGAAGCTTAGATAATATAATAATTCTACGAACGACAATTAAGTTCGCAAAGTTATCGAAACTTTTCCACCAATAGAGATAAAACTTCACATCATTCAACGAACGGGCTAAATCATTTCAGGCTTTCTATTGGACGAAATGTTTCGATACAGTTTTCGTTTCCATGAAGTGACTTTTAATTTAAGAATAAACATCTGAAATCAAGAAATTAATGATGTTTAGAAAAATAACAGAGATACCTTCAGTGGAAATAGAGTAAAAAACTACTGGCTAGCGTATAAAACTTATCTCATTAATTAAAAAAATAGATGATTTCTATCTACAAGGTTTGGGTGTGATGTTAGAGATCTCAAAATAAACATACATTTTCAGTTTAAAATGATATCAATAGTCGGAGGTTTTACTTTGTTGAACTTAAAACATTTTTTTTTTTGTAAGAATACAATTATTTCTTCGGATATTTCATAATTTCTTGATTTTTTCTGTACAAATTAGGCACACTGTGAGGACGGCCATGCAGCCTAAGAAAGCTCTAGAGACCAGAAGTACAACGCAAGATCAAGACTATAACTGTCTCATTCGCACATAAGTTATAGGAGGGAGATGAAAGAATTGCTAGAAAAGGAACACAGGATTTCTGTATATTAAAGATCTGCCAATTTTTTCCACGGCATTTTGACTATGGAATATTCCAACGCCGATATAATATGGAATAATTATAATGTAAAGTGATGATGGACTGCATATACTATGCAAAAATGACAGCAATGATGATAATGTTTATACTAGACAAATGCCGAGAACCATGGAAGAATTTCTCTAAAAAGTTTGTCAGAAATGTCAAAAACTACAGAATCACCAAATTCTTAAAACAGGATTATTTCCAGTGTGAATGCGAGTCGTCCCTTTAAAAAGAGACATCTAGTGTTCACCTTAGAAACGTGTCATCTGTCAGAGTTCACAGTAAGCTCCCTGGTTAGGAAAGTTTAATCTGTAATTTTTGACATTGCCTGCGATTTCGTTTCTGGACCTCGACATTTCATCTCCTGTTCCCCATCCTCCAAAGGAGGTTTTATCATATGTCCCTTTTCTGGTCTACTAGTGCCTCAGCCATACATAAAGATGTATTTACATGCAACATGTATAAGCCACAAAATGTGTAATTACCTAAGCTAAATAATTATTGACTCATATACAACGTCTTAATACAATTGACAACATCGAAAAGATTCTTTTGTACAGAGTTTCTGTTCTATGCGCACATCACAGCTTATTGAAAAAATAAATTTATTTAGTGCTTGCTCCCCTTGCGTTACAACACTTATAACTATGTCAATTAGTTTAAATGAATTTTTTTTTCATATATTAGACCTTCAATTCAATTTAATTTTTATTGATGGCACCCATTATTGCGTCGGGCATAATATATTAGACCTTTAGGCTGCCTTTCTACCAGAGATGTGCTATGATGGGTGGATATCAAACATTTCCAGAGCAATGCATACCCCGTTTTTTTTTTTTTTTTTTGAAGATAGAAATCTTACTTTCGAAGAAGCGTTGTTTGTAAACATTAGAACACTCATACTTGTAAGATATGAGTGAAGTTTGACGTTTTTCCATACTGATAAAAAACTGAACTTTTTAGTAGGATATACTAAAAAGTTCAGTTTTGTGTTTGCGAAATCAGCTTCTTTAGGTTTTTTATAGTGCAAACTTTATACAGAGTAGGTACTATTGAATTAAGCAGAAAACTCTTTAGGAGTTATTGATGATAATACACAAAACTGTGCCTAATAAAAAACCTGATTTCGATCTTTCGGATTCTTTCTATTTCTAAATTAAAATGAGGTGGAATAGTACAGTGGAAAGGTGGCCTTATAAATATAGTTTAACTTTGACAGATATCTTCGACGTCAAATGTCATCTTAAATAGTGTTATAAAAGCCTAAAAATCCCGATCATATGAAAATAGATGCAATCACATTGTTGGCCGGTTTTAAAGTAAGACTAACAGTGTTATAAGCATTGTATAAAAGGGACATGTCTATACAAGTACACTTTTAGACTAATTCTACTTTTTTTATATAGTGTCTCTACAGATGGTTTAAGTTAGCTCAAAATCGCAACAAAATTAATCTTCCAATACGAAACTTAATTGTGAAGCCACTTTGAAACTTATCAGTTGAAATATTACACAAAACAAAGCAAATTAGATGACATAATATAAGACGAAGTTAAATACATGAAAAACGGCTTAAGATTGAAATTGCGTGATGAAAAAACATTATGACTATCCTGTATGTCAGTACGGACTTGACATAAGAATGACTATGTTATGTCGGTACAAAAAAGAGACTGACACATTGGTTACCATAAAGATATTATAAATCAAGGAATTCACCCACATTTGCAGGTATTTAGCTTATTAAACGTACCTACGTTTATCCACGAATTCCGAATCCCATACCAAATAAAAACCTGCGGTTCATAGAAAATGACATTATTTGACATTTTACAACATATTACACAAGTTGCAAATTTTTTTTTTTTGACACAAGAATATGTTAGTCATTCTTACACTAAGTCAACTAAAATCCATCTGTTCTGCCTTTCAAATCATTCCCTAAAATAAACCACCGCGGTTTTTACACACTTGCTCCATACGTTACTGGCTCTAAGAATAAATAGAAAATTAAATAAACTCTAACTTGACATTCTAAAGACGCACACATAACAACGCTACAGATTTCCCAAACTACGTTTAAAGAGAGGCGCTAGTATATATGTATTTTGAACACTATTTCGTTCCATACATTTGAGTTCCTCATCAAATTGTCTTTTTTCCTAGCTTGAGAAGACTATAGTATTCCAATACATAGTTGAATATTATCGAAACGATGTTATGTGCGGCTTATATTATAAGCAAAGATACTATAAGAAGCTATGTAACATAACATACTAATTGTTTTCATGACAATAACAACAGCAAAAATTGTCTTAGCAAGGCATCGAACCCGGGTTAAATTCATAACTTACGGGTGTTGCTTAAAATTCATATAAATAAAATCATCTGATAATATTATACATATTATATTTTTTTCATGTTAATAATTTAAAAACTGCATTAGATATTTAAATAGTAATTACGAGAAAACATTAATCGATACATTGTTAAGAAAGCAAGAGCTTTCACGCTCTTACATTTGACATAAAAAAGGACAGAGAGACCAAGCCAATTTGCTATGAATTATAAATTTAAGATATGACGCCTTAAGTTATGTTTTTTACCTTAGCTTTTCTAGTAATATCTTTACTTACATGCAATCACATTAAATCTGTTCTATCAGTAGAAAAATATAGTGATTAACCCTCATTGGGTAGGCCGGAAAGTCCAAATTTGTCACTTTGCTATCACTTCTTACCACTATAAGTAGGTATTGCATAAATACATAGATTCTCACACGCGCCATTCTGATTCAGCCATCTTTTTCGCACACTGGGCGCGTGAAAGAGACGCCGCTATGCGTGTCCGTAGAGAATGCACGAGGTAGATTGACCCAAGACTATGTCAAAATGTCTTTACGTATGTATAGGAGTTATTGCTCGAAATTTGGCAGTGAAGATTATAAACCTTCAGAATGTGACTGACGTAGTTATAGACCAATATAAATACCAGGGAGCTTAGGCAATGTAATAAATTTGCGAGCGACAGCAAAGTTTGCTAATCCATTGACACATATTCTTCAATAGACCAATCCGCGCGTTCGTTAAGGCACGTAGCCTGGTCAATACCAGAAGTTACTTTCTAAAGCCTCATTTATACTGGGTTTAAAAAGACAACGTGGTCCTTTTAATGGCTCGTATTCTTTGTAACATCACGATCATTTTTTATATGGAAACACCCCTGAGAAACCACGGGTTTTGAGATATTGAGCAAGATATTGAGGTACAAAGTTACATTTTATATTAGCATTTATATTATACATACATACATATAATCTCGCCTCTATCCTTACGGGGTAGGCAGAGCACCAAGGGCCGATAGAAACACATGGTGCCACTTCTGACCAATTTTGAGGGTATAGTTGAGATGTACAAGTTCGGTTAGTACTGACAGGTGGTCAGCCCATCGCCTACAAAACACCAAGACCCTCTTGTCCCTCTACTGACTTGTACAGTATGCCCGGGAAGAGAAGCAGCTGTAATATTACACCTTTTTTTTTACTCCCAGAGCAGCACAGAAGAACTTATTAGCATTTTTTTATATAAACCCGTCTAGGATCGGTCAACAAACATTTTATTCAAAGATACCATGTCAAAATGTTAGTTTTGTAGGTACATCTGTACTTTTTACATTAAATTAATACATTGCTTGCAATAAAATGAAATTTTTTTTAAATATTTTTTTTGTCATTTCCCAGGATTGGTTCCATACAAAAAAATGATCGTAACCTTATAAAGAATACGAGGTATCAAAAAACAACGTTGTCTTTTTACACCCTGTATATGGCCAAGGATTACAGTGCTCTTAAATGAAGTAATGCAGTCGAACTGCTACTAAGTGAAAATGTTTCGATGACTTAACCAACTTCGCTGTCGCTCGTAAAATTGCTACCTTATCTAAGCACACGGATAACGGGTAACCATAAAACTTTTTATTTTTTTATTTTTACACTTGATTTTATAGTCATTAGAATTTAATCTACATAATAGTGTTCCAGCACTGATTCTTGATGTTTTCCTTTATTGCACATCACTTAACACCTTCTAGTAAAGTTTTATCAAACCAATACCCACTACAACATAACCTTCTTGTTATTTACTAGTCGCTTTCATTTTGATGCTATTTTGGTACCAAAGATAAACGTGACTCTTTTATTTTCCTTCATAAGTATGTTAAATTCTTCAACAATTGTTTCCAAAGTTTCTCTTGGCTCTTATTTAAATTAATCTCTTGCAGAGATAAGCATACCTTTGTATTTATTCCTTATGTAAATTTCTCTGTAGTCTCTTGTGTACATTAAAGAATAAGAATACCATCTTCTGCGTGTTTGTGTCCAACTTCTAGCTTAGATGTTATTCTAGTAATTTGGAAGGCTATCAGTACTACAATAGTGTGTTAAGTGGTCACGTCTTCTTGCCCAACACCTGAATAAAAGATGGTGGTCAGTACTACGTTTGGTCAGTACCACAGTATGGTCAGTACCAAAGTTGGTCAGTACCGCAGCCGGTCAGAATCATGTTTGGTCAGTAAGTACCACTCGTGATCGGTGCCACAGTAAGATCATTCTCACAGCTTCAGAAACTCCAACAACTAGCAATCAGATCAATAATCAACATTATGACGTCGCAGCTTCAATTAAACCTTTCAAGGTCATTTTTATAATAATCATGGTATTGTTATGGTCACCAAGATAGCCAACCATTTGTATAGAACGGTCTTCAACGATCCTATTAGCAGATTTACTATGCGTAGTGTAAAATTGCGGTCACCAACCCGCCTGCCCAGCGTGGTGACTATGGGCAAAACCCCCCTGTGGCAGTAGCCTTGTGGCGTGCCCTGGGGGAGGCCTACGTCCAGCAGTGGACTTCAATAGGCTTATATGGTGTTGTAGATAGGTAACATTATGCGTCTCCCCCACATGGCAGTAGCTTTGTGGTGGCCTACGTCCAACAGTGGACTTCAGCTGATGTTGTAGGTATCTGATAACGACCACATTATACGTCTACCCTCCCATGGCAGTAGCCTTGTAGCATTATCTAGCAGTGGACTGCAATAGGCTTATAATGATGTTGTAGATAGGTAACGCCGACATTAAACGTCAATCCCCCCCCCCATTGGCCGTAGCCTTGATTGCAGCTGATGTGATGTTGTAGATAAGATAAGTAAGGCCGACATTATATACGTCGCAGATACGTCAAATGAACACAGAAGGTAGCTAGAATCGTGCGGTCACTAACCGCGAGTAGAGGCGAGCGTCTCTCGCGAGAGACCGCGAGCCCTCACGAGTGCGAGGGCGAGTGCGACGAGACAACCACGACCGGCTTTACTATAGCCGTACTGAGGTACTGAGCGCTAACCGTTAGCGGTGTTACTTGGGTTTCCACCATCTGGAATGAGAATTTTTATTTATTAGCAACGAAACTAGTCAAATCGGAGAAAGTTTACTGATTTTAATATGTATTCACATCTATAGGTGGACTGGTCGCGATTTGGGCATCGTCGATTTTTAGTAAACAGGCAAGTTAGACGCGATTCGTGCGTTTCAAAAATATAGTACAATATTCTAAAAAATTTTTATAACGCACTAATCGCGACTTACTTTCTTGTTTACCAAAAGTTGGCGACGTCATTTCTCTGCTGTATATCGAGAACACATACCTGTCTAGGTATATGTATGTATAAGATCCTACAACTTTGTGGCTCCTTCGTTCAATCTCTCTGTCTCTCATTCATCATTCATCCCTTTCACTTATATGGTAGTGTTCATAGTTTTTATACATTTTTATTTCTACAGGTTTATACATGTATATGGATGGGTTCTTAGTAGGTTCTTTTTTCTACATAGGCCACTTTTTCACATGTACATACTTGGGTGGCTTCTTAGTACAATTTTTTTTCCACATTCACTTTTATAAGTTGCCAGACAAATTCTAGAAAAATAAACGTGTGTTAGAACAACATTGTGTACGTACCTTGTGTGCGATCGTGTGCGGCAACATGTGCGCGCCCGACTGAGACACCACGATGGGCGTCAGACCGCTCACTACCACACTACCGCCATCTACAAACATGTTCGCACTGAATTATTGTAAGCTAAAGAGTATATTAGGAAAAATACACATGAGTGATTTGAATTGTTACGTTACTGTAGGTTGAGTACAACTTACGTAGTTGTACTCGTATATTGAGAAAAAACATGATGAATTTGCTACATACAAGGCGATAAGGTGAATGCATAATAATCAAATAAATCACAAATTTATTGGGAAATCTTGCTGAATTATTATAAAAAACGACGCCAGTGATGAATACCCAAAATCATATAAAATCTTAACTGAGTTATTACAACAGAATTTAACACCTGACGCTCATTCGTTTTATTATGTTTTCTGATTTTTTTTTACTAGTTGGCTGTATGTGTGGTTGCTTCCTTTTGATTTTACTCTAATCTATACTCTATGGTCATCATTTTGACGTCAAGTAAGAGGGGATTCGGCGGGAAAAGCTGGAAGGGAGCGGATGTAATTTTCTTGTGAAAATCAAAAATTATTTGTAAATGGCTTGCATGTGTCCGTAAAGTGATGTTTTCTGGTAGATGAGTTATATTTTGATTACTTGTTATGTGAATCTAGTGCGTGTGCATGGTTTTATACGCAGGTAAGCCGAGTAAAACTTTAGCCGGATTACGATCTCTCCATGGGCGCATGTAAGTTGTTTCTGCAATATTTTTTTATTTTGACTAACTTTACACTTGTTCTTGAGGATTTTCCCGACGTTTCCATTCATCATCATCATTATCATCCATCATAAATTCAGAAATCATTTACTAAAGACAATGGCTGTATGGGCTTAGTTCCCCTTGCCTTTCCTTCGGGATAAACTAAAAAAAAAAAACAAGTAAGAGGGCTATATCTGGTGAAATATATTTTTAATTTCCATTTGAAAAAATAATGTCTCTCAAATCCGCCATTATTTTTGTCCAGTGACGGGTTAAACATTGTTTAGCCTAAACTTTGCCTAAATTTAACTTATATTCCATACATTTTGCTATCAAATATCATTTTTCAACAGTGTCTAACTGAGGACGCGATTTGGTAAAAACACCGTAATTTAATGTAGAGGATAAGTGTATTTATGTATTAGATTATATGTATTTATGAAATGAAAATGAATGGAGAAGTGAAATTATGTATAATATTAATTTGGGGCTACATCAGTAAAGTATATGTGTGTATATAAAATGTATATTATCATATATAAATAAATACACGCCTCTCGTCTACTTTCATGATATTCATCATGCACGCTCGTCGGTTTAGGGTACTCTTGACCTGACCTTTCTCTAGAATTTCACTAATTTGATCGGTGAAGGTCCGGCGAGGTCTTCCCCTTCCAACCCTTCTATCCACTCTTCCGTTGTACACTTTCTTTGTGAGTCTACTTTCAGTCATCCTCTCCACATGCCCAAACCACCTCGACATACCGTATTATTATCATAATATCATTAGTATTTACCGGTGGTGACGGGTGGTTGCAGTAAGACCCCGTTTTCGCTCGGTACCCTGTTGTTTTCGCCTGTAGTTACGCCTGTAAAATACAAAGGGTTTATTAAAGGACGTAGTCGAGTCATTTATCACAGGCCCATGATCCAATACAAATATATGAACGCTTTATATTCATTTGAACTGTCCAGTGCTGATGAGGGGCTTCACTAAGGTTACAGTACTTTAGCTGTATCTCCTTCCGTGCATGTCGTAAGAGTCGAGTAAAGAACTCAGCCATTCTTGCGGTGTCAGTAAAGGTGGGTTCCCACGGTATGCGATTTCGCTGACGGACACGGACGCACCGGCGGCTACGGACGGACGTGCACCACGGACGCGTCTGTATTACCACGGACGCTCCGTTTCCCACGATCCGTCCGTAATATCACGCACCGTGGGAACCCACTGTAATTGAGCGTCAGCTTGAACATTCCAGTACACATAATAAGGGGTCAAGAAGCTGATGTAACTATCCTCTAAATACAGTACACATATAATAAGGTAGAAGCAGTGTGTTAGGTGTAGTAGACGTGTTAAGATAGATGCGTGTGGTATGTGACAGATGTAGGTAACGTACAGTTGGTGAGCACAGGAAATACATGATAATAAGGATTAGGTGCGTTCTACCAGCCATGACTTACGGAGCCGAGACGTGGAACCTGACAGTGAGGCTGGCTCACCGATTGCATGTCACTCAGAGAGCTATGGAAAGGTCAATGCTCCGGAATCTCGCTAATGGACAAAGTCCGAAACGAGATTATCCGGCAGAAGACCAAAGTGACAGACATAGTCTCGAAATGTAGCACACTGAAGTGGGCAGTGGGCTGGTCACATCTGTCGTAGAACCGATGGACGGTGGAGTAAACGGGTTCTCGAATGGAGACCGCGCCTCGACAAGCGTAGCGTTGGACGCCCTCCGGACAGATGGACCGATGACTTAAGGAGGACGGCTGGTAGGTGTGATGACATACCGGTACACGGTCAAGGTATCTAGAGGCTGTCATCAGTGACAGTATTGAACAGTATACGCAGTAAGATAGTGACCTAGGTATTGAACATGATAGTAAGGAATCTACTGGGGCACGTCGTCTGCGTCTAGATATTGAACATGACGGTAAGGAAGGAGTCTAGGACTTTGGAGAGTGTTAAGGTAGAGGCAGTGGTGTGCAGAGGTGTGCAGAGGTGTGCAGCAGTGTGCAGCAGTGTGCTGACGTACCGTTGGCGGGCAGCACACGCAGGTTGGCGGCCGACAGCAGCTGCAGCGCCGCGCCCCCCACCACCAGTCCGCCGCCGTGCACCACCTGCACCACACAACCGGTATACATACAAAACTATACATAACCTGCCGGTTAGACATACGGCCACACTAAAACAACCTGTCCGTTAAGCATACAGTATGCAGTAGTAGTAAAAATTATTTCTACAACTTATTTGTTATATTAAAACTGTTAAAAGTGATGACATTTATCGATTTGCTACCTATACATACAGGTGTTTTTTTGTGGTCACCATTAACGAAGGGTACGTACTCTATACATCAAATAAAGTAAGTTTATGCCAAAAAAAATGCCGGGAAATTTATAATATTTTTTTTTATGTTTTGAATTACTTGATCGGTGCGAAATTTATAGTATCTAGTGTTTATGTTAGTTTTTTTATAGACAGATATTAGTTATTTTTCGTGAAAAAATCCTGCTACACGCGTCTATGTGCATTTATGCAGAAAAACGCAGTCTATTTACTCAACTTTGGACCCTAATATTTTGGAAACCAGACACTTCCCAGGTATGCTTCCATGGAGAAAAATGATCGTGATGATGAGGAGATTCCGTAGTTTTCGGGAACGTTGACGACTAAAAATCATCCTGTATATAGATAGCAAATCGATAAATAACATCATTTTAACAGTTTTAATATCTCAAATAAGTTGTAGATATCAATTTTACTACTACATATTTGCATCTCTTGAATATAATAAAATTTTAAATATATATAGATTTACCTGCGATAGAGGCAGATGTATCTGCGCGGGATGCACCAAACCAGACATTCCCGCGCCTCCCTGTAATGTAACACACTAGGTCAGTCTTTCCCAAGGTGGGCTATATAGCCCCCTCGTGGGCGTTGGAGGCCTAGAGAGGGGCAGTTAAGACCCCAGAAAAAATAGCACAACTAATATGCTATTGACATTTTAAGGTGAAATAAAAATGGGGCGCTACAGATTTTCAAAGTGGGCGTTAGACGAAAAAGTTTGCAAACCTCTGCACTAGGTCAATGTAAGTAGAGAAGATAAATCTATATCCTATTGTAGTAGTATTTATGATAGCGTTCACCTCACTAGGGCTGCCTTTCCAACTGATTTGAGCTACGTAGCTATAGATGCATTTGATATCCATCGATCATATTTTTTGGTCTATGATGTCAATGAATTTTAATTGTATCAGGCGTCACTATCCTAATGATGCAACGGGTGTTGGCGAAACATATGTAGATTAACAATTTCAATTGGTTTTCGGATTAGCAGCTATGTATTTATGGTTGCATGCTAGGTGCTTGGATCTGGCTTCTCGTTGCGACTGTAGTGCGTATTCGCGACCATGAGTCGGCAGATCCGAGGGTCAGCGGAGGAGTGTAGGGCACGGTGGTGGGCGAGCCCTCGATGTCAATGAGTTTGATTGACATATACAATTACATCGTGATCCTGCAGTGGCCACCCCATTTTACATAAATACATACACACACGACTGCTCTCCCGAAACGAAGTAGCGAGAACTGCAGGATCTGATAGCCTATCGCCTGATAAGGCCACCCGTGATATAAATGGACGACCAAGGCAAGGATCGCGGATATCTGCTGGATGCAAGCCACTTTCCACCACCGGTCACAGCAAAGGTGATTGGGGGAGGTCTGTGTTCAGCAGTAGACCTCTTATGTCTGAAATAACTATGATGAAGTGTGTACAAACCTGCGAAGAAGAGTCAGGCGAGGCGAGGGTAGTCAGAGTTAGCGTGTTGTGTCGCGCACCGTACGTCGTCCGGACCACCTGTATGTCACATCACATTATCTATACGGCAAAGTCTAGAGACAGAGGAAGCCGGCAAGGCGATTTTTTTTTAAAGATAGATTCTTCAAAGTGAGCAAATTTTACACATGTCTTTAACATAACTACATCGCTAGAAAAAACATTATTTTTAAATGTACCTATCCCTCAATATAAATATACTTCGTAATCGATACATACTGCAAATAAGTGCATTAATAAACAGGTCACTAGGTCAGATGAATCTATGTAGTTCATGGCTACGTACGAAGTGAAATTATGTGAGTGATAAAAAAAATTCTAACGTGTCGCCACTTAGCACTGAATATATAAACAAAGTACTTATTTGTCCTTTACAATAAGGACAATGATGATTCATTTAGAAACCAACCAAAACTCAAAAACATCTCAGCTCACTAGATGGCGCTACTATAAATAAACAAACTTTCAAAACAAATCGTCAAAAAACTCGTGCAAAAAAACACAAAGATCCTTACTAGGTGGCGCTAGGATGGCGCCCTAGCGTTTTCTAATGCCGAAACAAATCCCTAATCCGAGATTAGGTCAGCTCTAATTTCTAACCGAGTACCAGGCTCGCATACCTGAGAAGTGGTGGGCGTTATTTGTATAGGCAGCGTGCGCAGCTTCGTGCTAAGGTTTAGAGTACGAGGCGGCGATGCTTCCATACGCCCGGCGTTCGGCGGCGAAGAGGTAATCTGAAAACGACACGCGTTAGGACGCAATCCAAAATTGCAAAATCAATTATTTGCAAAAAAAATGTACTCACACTTAAAGGAATTCCTAAAACTTGGCCGTTCATTGTTTCCTCCCGTTCTTTGTCGTCGGCGACTAGGGCTTCTGTAAATTGGCGATTTGATCAATTAGATTTATTTTATTAATTTTAATTAGTGGGGTTTTAATTAACTTGTAATGATTTAAAAAAGCAAGTGTTTCAATTCACAAACAAGGCAGACAAGAATATCAAAGGTTATCAGCGCGTTCGATAGGTGGCGTTACTGGCAGTACAGTATGAATACTTCGTAATATCAGTAGAATGGTTCCATAATAATCAATGTTTGCACGTGTCATTTCATGAACAATAATTTTAATAATATTACGAAATAAAATAATAATTTCCAATAATCCAACGGTGCCAAATATTAAATAATCCCGACCGAGAGTACTAGCATTGCAGAACGCGCGAGGAGGTTAAACTCGGCTCGCTGCGCACATATGTCCTTTTGCCTCGCTATCAACGTGCCAGACGTGCCATAAACGTTATGTTATAAGGCGTCCTCTCTCGTCGAAGTTTGAAAACATAATAAACCAGCTTTCGTTTAGTTCTCCGATATACCAGCACGATTTGTTGATGCGCTGGTAACTCTGACGTGTAAGTTCGCCAGCGTACGTGCCGGCGTTTACTCGACAAGACAGCGGCTAGAGTGGAAACTATAATACAACCATAGGAAAGCGGGGAAAGGCGTAGTAGGTGGCGCCAGTGGGGTTAGAAAGTTTGTTTACCAATGCTTCGGGGACGGACGACGGCCCGCACGGTAACGTCGCGTTTGAGAGCGGCCAGCCGCTGCTGCGATGCGATTTTTTCCCGAGCGAGCCTCTCCATTTCGTGCTCGCACTCGCGCTCCTTGCGACGAAGCAGCTGCGGACAATGTACCAGGCGTTCATGAATATCGAAGAGGTTGTTTCATACCGCTTAAACTCTCAACTCTAGCGCCTGAATTCGGAACTAACATTTTCCGTTTGCAGCTATACATAATATGGTCGTATACAGAGCAACTAGCGCCATAGTTCAAAGTACCTAACAACTTGGTGAAACGTACTATACTAAGCAACCGGCGTAAAAAGACCCCTATTGCATTCGAATTACAACCTTAAACCGTATCAATAAAGCCGTTGATAAGAGACTTATTATTATGGTTGACCACGTCATTCACATTTGTGTGCAGACCTGTTTGATAGCTGTCTCTTTCTAGTGTATAGCGATATAGAGCGAGTCAGAGGGGCGAAATGATCATCGCTGCGGTGCTAGATATATAGTAGAGTGGCTATGAATTGATGTTGTTTACATAAAATGCGAGGAACAGAATTGCTTCAACATTTTTACGATGCAGAGTCGTCTATAAGAGTTGACTGCGGTTTATAAATGAATTCTTATTTTATATTCGCAGTTAGTTAGTCACTAATTAAGTACGTTCTGTAACATATTTTTTTTTATTATATTAGAGCCTCATAATTTTCAGGCTACTATGAAATATTAGTGCTGTTGGCACAAAAAAAATGCAAATAGCACCCTATGTCTGCCCGCGGGTATCGTAAGAGAGCAGCGCCTCCCGTGTTGACAACAGTCCTAAAATCACGCTGCGGTCACCAACCTGCCTGCCTAGCGTGGTGAATATGGACAAAAACCTCCCTATGGCAGTAGCCTTGTAGCGTGCTCTAGGGGAGGCTTACCTCCCGCAGTGGACTGCAATAGGCATAATGTATGCAATACATCAATAGCCAATAAGGTTCGCCTTATCTGTTCAGTGACCAATAGGAACGAAGAATTAAAACAGTGAAGACACGTATTACACAATGCCATAGATACGTCTACCACGTGAGTCCATGACCCATTCACAAACCTACCTACCTACGCAAATTGCCTATAAGTAGACTCCGTTGCATAGAAAAACTCCTATGCCTGATTTCTGAACTAACATTTTTTTGTATACAGTACTGCACATTGCAAGACAATGAAACAATCTGCCTACTTATTAGAATCATTCCGTGATGTCGCCACTGTGTATGTGATATTAGCTAATTAGCATATAGGATGGTTGAATCACGTCTAACCTGACTATGCAATAGCCTTTTGTGCCTAATCCAAAATAATTATTTCAGCAGTAGATTAATTACACGTTTAAGAAATCAAGTCCTCTGACATCGGCGCTAGTGTCTATGTAACTCTCACACAGTTTCATTCATTTTATGTAGTTGATTAGAATGTAAGGGACCTCGTTACTGGCACATACATTCTTAGACCAGCAAGCTGAAGTGGCAATGGGCAGGGCTCATAGCTCGAAGAACTTCGATGGAGTCGGAAAGTTCTAGAGTGGATACCACGTATCGGCAAGCGCAGCGTGGGAAGGCCACCCGCGAGGTAGACGGACGACCTGGCCAAGGTCGCGGGCGTCGGTTGGATGCAGGCTGCTTCCGACCGGTCGGAGGGGAAACCTATGTCCAACAGTGGACTTCCCAGGGCTGTAAATGATGATGATGACATTCCTAGACCTAAATCTCATAATGTCTCTTCAGGGACTCAATCTAATTAGGAATTGATAGATATCAGAAAACAAGCAGATAGTTCTTTCTTCGAGTAATATACATGAAAATGTCTCAGGAAATAGAAATTTTGACCAAAATGAGAATGATTTACTGATGTAAGTAGACAAACAAAGACCATGTCTGTTTTTTGGATTATTTTTTTGCTTTTGATTAGTGTCTAATATGGAGGATCTGTTATATAAGTGATATGTTGCATGTTCTTAAATAAATAATTTAAAATAATAATGCCTGATTTCACCAACGTCTCCTAAGATTTAGAAGTTTCCTAACGCATTTTAAGTATCAGTTTTGACAACATTCGATTTCACCAAAGTATAAGGATTTCCTAACAGCTAAAAGATCTCCTAAGATTAGAAGCTCGAATTTTGAGCTCTTAAGTTTAGGTGACATTTTCGTGTACCTACACCTACGCGTGTTTAGATTTGTATTACCTACCTAGAATTCACGATTTCAAAAATATGGATAACATACATACGAGTAACTCAATTATGATAGTTTTCATGCTATTGAAGCAGTCGAAGCAGTACAAAGACGTAGCTTATTTGCTCGAAGGCGTTTATACCGATAAAGGCCGAATTTCTTTCAACGACAGTTGACAGTGACAAGACAACAAAGTATTTAAAGCAAAGGTCTGTGTATACAAACAGCCTCATTTTAGATTTTTTGGCCGTAATTAAAAATGTATTGACAAAATTTATAAGAAATAAGGTTTTTGGCTATATTAAAACACATTGTACTGATATAAATGTAAGTTATTTAAATTAATTTGGTTGTACACAATTTTCAAATATGTTGTCAAAAAATCAAACACACGATTCTACGAATTCGGTTCTCGACATCACTATTATGTAAGAAGTCCGTACTTTTTGAGCCCCTATGTAGGTGAAAAGCAATTTAAGTTAGAAGTTAGTTTAGGAGATGTCTTTCCCTAAAATCTTCCTAACAAAGAGACCGTTTAGGGAGCACTTGTGAAATCCGGCATAAGTCAAACAAAACTGTCTCTCAAGCATTGCAGGTTTCATAAAGGCATGTCAACACTAATACACGACAACAATGCATCAAATGTAACAGTAAAATGCCAGTTAAATTAACGGTCAACAGTTGATTAACATTCGAGAAACTTCCGCTGGTTTCTTCATCTTCATTAACTTTTACGCAAAGTCGCCCCTGTGCTTGTACTTACACACAAAATAATTACAAATCTATTCAAATTCGCAAGAGGGAGTTTTGAGTTTTGTGACTGGGAAGCCATATTTGAATCCACGTTTAATTGGGTTACGACATGAAACACAGTTTTCAGAGCTCAAAGGTTTCGTTACTTTGTACCGTGTTCGAGTTCAGAAACTCAGATTGATGAAAGTACATTTTGCATTCCTCTATCGGCGGATTAAAGAACTTGGTAAATATGCTTTTGACTTGTTGATAACGTAGTCTACGCTACAAGAGTAAAGGGCGTTACTTACTGGAACTAATGGAAGCGAGACGCCTCTATAAGCAGAGAAGTTTAGAGCTGAATTTAAGAACTACCCAGGTCGCGGGTATGCCAACAGGCCATAGATAAGATTATTAGGCAGTGAAAGTATTAGGTGATGAAGCAAAAACCCACCTGAATATACCTAATAGCAGAACCCAGGATGGACAAGTTGGATGACTTCTTGTCATCTTGCGGCGAGGGTAGCTGTCGTTTTAGCAGCTCGAAGCATTCTTTGAGATGCGCGCGCCGGTTCTTTTCCAGCTTGTTGTGCACTTCCCGCGTTCCGGCGCGCGGGATGTTCCCGTTCCCGCTGCCGTTGCTGCTGCCGTTGCTGCCAACCGATGGTGGGGATGGGATTTGAGGAGTCCTGCCGATAAACGTTGTTTGTTAGCGACTGAAGTTGTTTTTATTTTGGCAGGTTAAACGCACTGTGTGGGTGTAACGAACCCTCTTTGTGTAAAGCGCATTTGAAGATTGCATGCTTGACGAGTATTTAAAAGGAGTGTACTTATTAAGTGAAATGCTATAAAATACATGAAAATTTAGTAGATAAAATGTGACACTTGAAATCACATGTTGCTGTTTCAAGATATAATAGGTAGGTATATAGATACTGAGTAATTTAAAAATTCTCCAAACTATCTGGAAAAGAAACCTGTGATTTGGAATCTCAAAGTTCGTGGATAACCATAATCGACTATATCATAGCATTTCACGTAACATACATCTTTTGTTACCCCTCTGTATATTACTATTAAGTATTTTGGGAATAGACAAAGTAAGCGAGTACAATACAAACTCGAACCCAAAGTCATTACCCTAGAGCTGACGTACTTACATGGCTCATTCATGTTAATACGTAACAACATTGATTAATACAATTAATACAAAGCTGTAAATGACTAACAAAGGCATGGGTTATATCGGAGTGACTATTATTCACAAATTAATTGTCCAGATTAATGGTCAGTAACACACTATTGTGGTCGGCGGTATTGACTGCTATCTATGAACTTTGAACCTGTATTTATATTATGTAATTAATTTTACGTTAGTAATGGACGCCTGCGAATCCGTCCGCGTGGATTGTACAAAAGTATATGTGATTTTTTAAAGCACTAGACGACCTGTATAACAAATCTTATTTAAATCGATTCAGTATTTTTGGTCTGAGAGCGCAACAGACAGAAAAAGTTACGTTCGTATTTATAATATAGTGGACGCCGGCGACTCCGTCCGCGTGGACTACAGAAAAAACAAAATGTTGAAATTATCCGAGATAAAAATATTTTCCCGGGATAAAAAGTAGCCTATATGTTAATTGGACCTGTCACAATATATTCCTGAAAACAGCATCGAAATCGGTTTAGCCGTTTCTGGGATTAGCGTGCACAAGCGCACAGACAAACAGAAAAACTGACAAAAACAAGCCAACAAATAGACAAACAGAAATAAATTCCAAAAATCATTCTTTTGGGTAGTATTGCGTTGATAAATGTCTCCTATAATATTTTTTCTCATATATCTTACATGTACAGGCAGCGATCCGTTACATTTTTATTATATGTATAGAATAGATTACCTATAGTAATTTTAGTATACTCAAGGAGGGTTGGCATCAGGCAGGTAACCGGCCGTAAAACAAATGCTAAATCCTTGGCAATATGAGTTTCGAAAGAAACCAAATTGCGCCGATCTCATAAATAATGGGATAGATAAGGGCAGGATGATGATGAGCACTGGCGACTTCTGATATTTTTAGATGGGGGTTCACATTTTTT
This sequence comes from Carposina sasakii, assembly GCA_014607495.2. Classification (NCBI taxonomy): domain Eukaryota; kingdom Metazoa; phylum Arthropoda; class Insecta; order Lepidoptera; family Carposinidae; genus Carposina; species Carposina sasakii. The sequence goes on from CP053169.1 coordinate 2,387,249, forward strand.
TTTATATGAGCGCATGCAAAATTACAGTCTGGAAACGCCGCGCGTGTTGAACCGATGCATGAACCGATTATCACTCTAAATAAAATTCAGATTACCTAATGAAACACATTAAAGACAACCATATCGCGTTCTAACTCGGACTAAGCGACATCTAGTGGCCGCATATGCACACTACGAATGTGAGCGGCGCTCCAATTAGGTTAATTTTTTATAAGAAATCTTCTGTTTCACACGTCGGCCTATGGCGGTATGTATCTTTCGCACTCATTGAATACAGTACTAGGAATCGTATCAAATTTCGTTTCATTGGAGCGCGATCGCTAGCGCTCCACTCGATACATAAGATTACAACTTACTTGAGACGAACGCGTAGTCACTATTGTATAAACATAGTAGAATTGAAAAATAATAAAATTATATTATATTGCCTATGTAATCTTCGTGGGTGGGAGTGCACTGCACCAGCGCTCCTTATGACGAGCCGCCAGTGATGATGAGTAAGGATTTTCGTCGGTAAATCTTTGTAAAGTAGCATTATTTTATGTATTAAACTTCTCAAAAAAAAAATGTTTGGACGTCAGTTAAATAAAACTATAACATAAGTAAGCATCATAGACGTTTCTGGGAAATATACACTAGAAAACATCTTTAATTCATAATTAAATAATAAATAACAATCTATGTAGGTATGTACATATTTATATTACATAAGACATTGCGAGAAGCACTTATTAGGCCATAACAAGTGCAAGGGGGACATAATAGATAATATGTTTAATGCACATTTTTCTAATATGCTTAGTAAATAACTATGTTGTTTTGTATTATTTTGCAGTTTGAATTTATAATGACATAATAATCTTGCCGCACTTGCATTTCAACCTTGTAATATGAAACGAAGAAAAAATGCTCGAATCAGTGACAAATTTATGTGCAGGTAATTTATTGTCCGTTTTATAGAAAAGTTCCGATGAAGGATGGCGCTAGTTACTATATGTATGACCACATTTTCTGTGTCACTGCATACAAAAAATGTTAGTTCCGATACATCTATACGGATAGGTTAACGTATTTCTACAGAAACGAGACTCGTACCTGTTCACCATAGCATTACCTATTATCCTACTGTTATCATAGACGTCAGGCAATTTATCTGAAATACTAGAAATCAAACTAAAGCGACTTTCTATAATACGTAGATATATAGGAATAAAAACTACTACTACTGACTACTGACACATAGCTAGCCTGCTTGATAATCTTAACATATTAGAAATATTATTAAGAAAATCAATTTTTTTTTCATCCGAATGAGATTTGAACTCACGACCTCTCGCAAACCGTGATTTTGCTCTAACCAACTGAGCTATCTGGTCAATTAACTCGGATGACGAATTTTACCATCTCTTTTACATTACGTTTTTGGCAACGTTATTTTTTCATCCCGATAGCTATACATAGTATAAAACAAAGTCGCTTCCGGCTGTCTGTCAGTCACTATGTATGCTTGGATCTTTAAAACTACGCAACGGATTTTGATGCGTTTTTTTTTAAATAGATAGTGATTCAAGAGGAAGGTTTATATGTAATTGAATGTCCCTTCACGCGAACGAAGGGTGTGTGTAACAGCCAGGAAAATACTGAAATACTGAACAAGTACCATTGTTTTGAGTTATACGACAGTGCTATTACTCGCAGGAAATGCATTTTTAATTTGATTATCCGCAATGTTTGCTTTCCGCGCGAATTGTTTTGGGCGATCCTGTGACTAGTTAAATGGGCTTATTGGTTATTGTATGATACATTCCTGTTTTTTAGATGACTTTTGACTCACATCCATCTATATCAATGTTGAAAACACCTTGACGACTGAGAAGCGAATGAATGATGCATGCGACGCAAGGCCCTCGCATAGGCGTTGCATACGAAACTGTATCGAAGGTATTAATATTCAATGCAGACCCTTTAATATCCAAGCCTTGGCAGCAATAGGATTTCAAATAAATACTGTGCCTGCCATAAAGTGGGTTAGAGAAGTTCGTTAATTATTATTCAGGGTTGGCCTATGGTAGAAATGGTAATAGAGGCGCTACATAGGATAGGTATATATACTATATATATAGTTGTCTGTGGTTCTGGGGAAATGATGCTTAAGGTTTTGTTATTTGCTACACAAATTTTAATATCTCCCGTGCTGATGCGGTATTTCACTAGAATACATCAGCGGCATCTCCTTCCGTGCATGTCGTATGAGTCGACTAACCCCTAATTTCGGGTTTTCTCTCAGGCGATAAGCTAGCAACTTGTCACCAGAGGCGGCTGCTGACATTTTTAGATGGGTGTTCACTCCCTTAACGAATGGGATGGTGCAAGTTCAACCGTACACTTATAAAAATTCAGATGACCTAATGCATTTACTAACTCGGACTAAGCGTAGTATACGCAGCGGCGCTCCAGATAAGGTTCATACTATAACGCGCCGGCCTAACGGGTACTAGGAATCGGTTTCAAGCGCCGCTAGAGTTTATTACAACTTAAGTTACACTTATAAAAATTCATTGATGATCCTAATGAAACATCATTAAATGAGGCTGAGGGATCTCCATGATGCAGTTCGTTCGTGTGTATACAACCCTTAACGGAGTCTGCCAAAGCAAGGAACTCTCTTAGTGGCGGCATACGCGACTTATGTATAAACAAGTGACTTGCGGCATTATTATTAAGCTCCACGATCACATGTGGCATATTTCATGACTTTTCCATACTCATTACTCTTCTGTTTCACGTCGCCGGCACCGTAATAAGTACGGTAGTAGTCTACCCTTACTTCGCTAACTAACATTTGATATACATGTCACTTACGGAATCCGTACCAAATTTCCTGTATTACATTGGCACGCGCTGATACGCCTTGAGGCACGCTCGTACTCCTGATACATTAAGAATATATCCATACAACTGTACTTGATGTAGTTGAACGCGTAGAGACTATGTTGCTACGTAAATACACTGTAGAGTGAGTCGAAATTGTTTAAAGATTGTATGAAAATTCCTGAGATATTTAAAAATTCTCTATACTATCGTGAAAAATAAACATGTGATTTCGAGTCTCAAATTTTGTGGATAGGTTCTCTACAATGAGTTATTTACGTAGCTTTTAGCTTAACATACCCTTTTTGTTACACCCTGTATAGTCAACTACAATTTGTATTTTTGGCTAGGCTTTATGACCGCAGAAGTTTCTTATGTAAGTTGGAGAATTAAAGACTTTTTATGCTTGAATTATTATTTTTATTCCTAAAAAAAATATTTCTTCGCCTAACAAGCTTTTTATAACCGTCACTTCTCTACCTACCTGCTTCAAATATACCTACTCAGTGAATGAATTTCAAGATACGTTCACTCGCAAGCAGCTGTTCACAATAAAAAGTTTCCTCAAAATCGGTTCAGTAACACCTATAATATTTTTTCCAACTTTGAACAGAGAAAAGCAAGGGCACATCTCTAGTCTACCACATAAATGTTGAGATATGTATAATTTAACCTAATTTTACTACTACTATTCAAGGAGTAACTTAATTCAATGATTGGGTTTTTATTCATACATTGCCCCATGGTCATTGATAGGCAAGGATACATTGCAAATCCATTATGACCTGATTGCATTTTATAACGAACACATGGAACCTTCTGGATTGGCCAATATCTCGGCTTGATCGATGCATAAATATGCAATTGAATATAATCTATCTTAAAAAAACATTTTAAAAAACAATAGATGCTACTACGAATAAAACGTAATAAAATAAGAAATTGTGATTTTTTTTTTTGTTCGATTAGGTGTTTTTTACATAAATGTAACGTTTCAATACAATATTGGAAACTAGTTTTAAGGCACTTAATATATAGTAGTATAAATTGTACTATACATCGTGTATAGTAGTAGTATTCTAAAATTGTGACTCATCATCATCATTTATATAGAATAGAATAGAATAGGTTTTTATTTAAGGCTTACACACAGAGAGAGATAAATAGCAACAATGACATAAGACAAACAGGGTAGAAATGAAGACAGTGAAAAGTAGGTGATATAAAAAATAGTACATGGAAAAAATATCTAGAAGAACCGTGCACCCTCTCAGGAACCTGCCAGTAACATCACGCGTACGAGTATGGGTATCCAAACAGGTCCCTTTTCAGCTGGATGCTACTCGTACGAGTATGCTAGATTAACTTCTGCCCTAAATAATAGGAATTTATACAGGGTGTAACAAAAGGGGTATGTTAAGCGAAAAGCTATGTAAATAGCCCAATGTAGAGGGCCTATTACCAAAATTTAGTAGAGACGACCTAACATGGTTTCATTCGAAACTCTATAATTATTGCCGAGGATTTGGTACATATTTCTTTTACAATCGACCTGACGCCAAGCCTTCTGGGCATAACTCAAGTGTCAATAGTTTCTATTTACCTAATTCAAATATACGCTTGTAAGTTACAAATAAATACGTGTTTTTTACATGAAAATCTAAAAGTGATGGTACGTTATATGTATTGAAAATATCTAGTAGATTTATTAGATTTATCTCCAAAGCAAAGTGGCACTTACGCTTCATAGCAGTAACGATATTTTCTGACATCGGCGCTAGTATCTTCACATCTTTCACACTGTTTCGTTTACTTTACGCAGTTCCATAAAAATCTGCGAGATTTTGTCGCACAAATCCACAGCGGGAAAACCATTAGTCACGCACAACGACCGTGGCAGTCGAAGGCACACCGAGCGACCAATGCACGCAAGCTCGTGCGAAACCCCAGCTGATTTCCAGCCCGGCGGTACCAGCAATACATACCCGTGGCTGTTGCTCATCGTACGCGGCCTGGAATGTTCTTGTGCAAAGTCGGGGAGGGGCACCGAGAGCGCCGCCGGCTCCGGCTGCAGAGCGGCGGCCGGCAGCGGCGACGTCGTCCGCACCACGCCATTGCTGCGCGGCGTCACCGGCAGGCCTATAACCACGCGCTCCGGTGACCTCGGCTCCTCCTCTGTAAACAGACGAGACGCTTATACCCCTATCGTTAATTCCGCAACCGCGGTCGCCACTTGTCAAACCCGTGTCAAACGCTCGTCGGCGGCTGCACTCCGTGGCGGTAAAGTACCAGGCTAACATAACCGGAGAGCGCTTGATAAAACTGGCCGGCCGAAATAGTCGTATCCGAACGAGCGAGACGGCTAATACAGCTACACGATAACTAAAACCACTGCCAATCGAAAGCAGACTACACACTACATACAGGCACACAGCCGTTAAAGTTGTAAATCGAGTGGCCGATAAAAAATCAGTCACGCTGTAATAGGAAGCGAGACAAAAAGATAAAACTGTGTGTAGGGAAAGAGATAGCGCAGTGGGCGTGGTTAGTAGAATCGAATGACGCAGATACATGTGCTGGTGAGCGTGTCGGCGTTTGACGTGCCCAGTTGCCACGCCGCAATCAGCTGATGCCAAAAAAAGCGGTCGCGTAATCACATTTTATCTGCCGAAGCCGTGTCAGTTTTCTGAGACAGACAGTTTTCTTTACAAGTCATTACAATACACGTTTCTTTGGAAATGGTTTTTTTTTCTTATCTTTTTCTTCTCGTATTTATGTTTATCGTTGTCTCGATATTCTAATCGATCACACATATGCGATAAGACGATCAAACGGAAATTGTAATCTTATTGAAATTCATGAATGTGACGTAAACCGAACCGAAAGAAAAGTCCATGCAAACATATAAGATAATAGGTGTTAAAGTAGAGAAAACTAAGTAGTTAAACTTGATGAGAATAACTGCATAGTAGTTAAAAAAAATTATCCTGTCAATGTCGTGAATAATATACATCAGTACCTACATATTAGATTAATTTTGAAAAAGCTATTAATGATCCTATTGTTTTAAATTAAAGTAACAAATCGTAGATCATTCCATAACGAAAGCCACAATGACCATCTGTCCAATAATAAATTTGAAATGGACAGGTCAATAACTAATTTGGTTACAATTGGTCATTCAAAACCTTTCAAGTGGCAACAAACAGGCATAATAGGAAAACTTAAAACGCCCTCAATCAAGGAGTTTGCCGATTAAATTCGCATAATATAACCTTATAATATGACCTTGTCTGATTCAGGTCTTCAAAGGGTACTAACCCCATGGCCTTTCTCTAACCAATTATGTGATATCAATAGGACAAATTGATTGGAATGACCACAATAATGAGAACTTTACAGATTCCTAAGTCCATGATCCCGAGTAGCTTGAACTTAGAACTTGTGATACGTTATTAATGAAATAGTTTTTGAAAGGTGGCTCAATAACCCTTCAAGTTTTGAGTTATTTCTACGAAAGTTACGTTTGACTGGTACGTTATTATTTAATCGACTGACGACTTGACAAATACAAATTTTTATGGCCTTTTCTATGTACGCAGCTTCACGCTGATTGCATTTAAAAATAAAAATGATCCTGATTATGTACTATGATAAAAACCTTTATTGGCTTGACAGGGTTTTCTGCTATTGACAAGCCGGGTTATGCAAGGCTCGTGTGCGTCACCAGACTTTCTTGTAACAACATTTGCCAGCGGGGCGTCTCCACTCCAAACATACTACGTATTGGAAAACCATCGAAAAATCGATTTGGGAAATGTCAAACACAATCGGTCGAACTGTACTGAAACTATTTGCAACTACTTTATATTCCGGTATGTATGTCCTATTTCAAGAGAGGTTTAATTTAATTATTGAGATTGGAATGTTGACAAATCAATAGATATGAAAAGAGATCTTCTTTGATGTTATTGCTTATTATGATCTAGATAAGATAGCGAGTGTGATGTTTGAAACAGTCATAATAATATAAAATTATTAATAAAGAAATGGAAAAAAATCCTCACCCGAGTGGGAATCGAACCCACGACCTCTGCATAATAATGTACGATATATTGTAAGCAAAGATATTACATCATATGACTGACAACATTTGAAGTATTTAGAAGCATATTGCCAAGTGCTGTTATTAAAAAACCCACCTTTATACCAGTCTTAAACATAAGGTTATCAACGAGTTTTGTTTTATCATTTGAAACAAATACAAAAAGTTTAGGTGTCTCGTCTGCCTTGTAAGACTCTCGGCGGTTATACACTGCTGGTATATTTGCGCATAGCTCCGCGCGCTTACATTGACACATAGCGCCCAAACGAGTCTCCACTTTCAACATACTACATGTAGTAAAACTACAGGACACCTACATACGCAGTACGAGAAAATGTGAGGTGACTAACAAGTTTGAAGAAACTGGAAAGACAGTACATATTGTATGTACAGACAGTCATACGAAACGAAGCACCCAGCAATAACATTTTAAATCACAATTTAACAATAGTACGAGAAGTACACATATTTGTTACGATACGGCAACTAATTCAAGGTACTGAAATATTCAAGTATCTACGTCTATTTTATTTACTAGAAAGGAAACTTGAAATGATTGAATACCCAATTTAGAGAATCAGTGATTTGGTACGTGGGAGGACAAATTCTCGTACATATTTTATAAAGAGCCCCTGGCTGGCACCAAGTTCGTGTCGATGTGATAAGGGAAGTGAGGCGGGGGGGGGCGACTTGAGCACGTGACGACCCGTCACGCGGCGCGAACTCCATCGACCGCATACGAGGTTGCATGAGCTCGCACAACACAAATGCATGATACTAAAACACCTCCGCCTAGCTCATGCCGCTTTAGTAAATCCAAGACATGGTTTTGGATCTCGGATCCAGCCAAGAAATCATTTACGCGTAGGCGAAGACGTCGCTGTTATTCAATAATTTGTCGCGAGTCGCTGGTTAATAAAATCGTTATCGATATTGATGTTTGGTTCAGGTGGCAACAAAATTAAATTAGGTTGAGCAGGTTCGGAATTATTAAAAAGAGCTTTTCCAAAGTTTTATTGGATATTTTTATCACATGGTCAATAACCTCGCGAATCCTCCAAAGCGCGCCGCTCTACATTTCTACTACGGCGCTCGATTACACAGACAACCAACACGTGTAGGTTGGCAAGCATGATAAAGACTACACCAACCTACATAAAATGCTCGCTAATTCTATGCGAGAAAGAGCAATACAGCAATAGAAAGAGCATTTACAACAAAGCATAGTACATAAAGATCTATTAAGAAGTTACTTGAAATCAAATCATCTGGCAAAGTAATCAAGATAATTAAAGGATTTATATCATAATATTAAACAATATACTAGTCAACAGCCATAAAAAGTGAGAACAGAAAACTATGTAGAACCTGTCCACGCAATACTCAAAAACAAATGTTAGCTGTTTTTCGCCGCGGTTTCGTATAACTATGAATGAACGAACACCTTTCAAAATTTCCCAGGAAAGAATGGATTATGTATAAATTACTATGCAATAAGATTGATCTCTTTCCAAAATAGTTGGTACTGAATCATTATATGGATTGAATACATAGTCCCAGGCAGAAAAATTCAACGCACATTGTATTGCACAGTTTTAATTATCTCTGAATGCGGATTGCATCAACATCCATCTTGACGAGAGATTTATTGTAGGCACAATTATTTTATAACTCATGATCAAATCAGACTCTAGAAATAGACGCCCCATTACTCGGTATTACAATTATATCATTCGCTTTGGATATCCGTTTGAAATATTATGTAAACTTTATTGCAATTACTGAAAGTATAAAATTATATGTTTTTAACATAGAACCAAATCCCTGGTTTTTAACACAACACATTAGTCATTGTCACATCACAGAAGCGCAACAAAAGGGACCTTGATAAGATAGTGGTCAAGAACTTAAGAAAACAAACTTGGAGATAACGTGAAACTGTTGTTATGCCAAGCTAAGTAGAGGTTTACGAGAAATTATAATAGTTTTCACTTTTTGGAGACTAAGCTAAAACCGTTAAAGGTAATTAAAAGACAGGTACTAATCGGTGGTGTCAGATCCAGTTGCATATAAGGCCTAATTAAAATATATCTTGGTGAATAAAGGTATCAGTAGTAACGAATCACATCGTTTGTAGAAAAGAAGGTAAACAGCTGCCCCCGTAGCATGGCAAAACACGACGCGGATTTTTTATGTGAATCGCGGACGGCATGCTATTGGTGCTGGTAGGTACACAAGCTTCGCTGTGTGGTAAATCCTAAAAAAAACTGAACAACTGTTTGTTGCATAACTATAGGTAGTTCCTTGATTATTAGATTACATGAAATTGTCACATTATACGTGGCTGTCGACTAATTACGTCAATATGATCAATTTCTATACTTATAACTTTACTAATATACAATAAAATATCTCGCTCTCGAAATTAATATAACTGAAATACTTTGAAATAAGTTGGAAAAACATCATGGGCGTCCATTTTAAATAATAGATAGATTATAAAAATTATTAACGGATAGATTACTGACTGTGAAGTGTAATATTAAATTTACTTCCAGTTTATAACGTTGATACGCCTATTTACCAGCGCGATTTTACATACTTAACCTTTACGTTTAGAAAATGATTCATCATTTATTTCACGTTTGATTCTAAACACATACAATCCGGCACGAATATGAATGTCGATTCTTAAGATTCGCGTGCTTCTCGCGACCTCGGACGTCGGATTGCCTTGACGGCAAACAGTGCCAGCTGCTCCACGTTTACCACTCCCACCCCATCCTGATACCCTGATATCGAAGTAGACCTATCCATGAAACATGCTGAAGCTATCTTGTTAATTACAAGTTTTTTTTTTCCTCACACAGAATGTCTTGTAGGAGATAATAACAGACAGACATACAGGTTCTTGTAAAGGAATATGCAACATATAATATAAAAGAGAAAACAAGTTAATTAAAATACCAGTCGCAAGCATTTTTTACATCGCTACTGAAGCGATTGTAGCGATATTAAATGCTACTGTAGAACAGGATTATTAGCGTTATAAAGAATAGCATATTAGTTGCGGTATTGAGTTTTGTTGTGCAAAAACAACACGAGGTCGCCGGGGCAAGGCTAAATTTGCAGCCGTAACAATTCCAATCTAGAAGATATTGCCATCAACATATTTTGAGGTAACGGTCGAGAATCGATCTATCACTTACCTAAATATTCCTTGATCCACTTCTTTTTTGGTGGCCTAGTGATTCTTTCCTTCTGCGAGTCCTTCGGCTGTTCTTTAGCAGGGCTCGGCAAAGCTCTTGAGGTGGACGGAATATCAATATCCGGTATGCGAGGAACTGTAGATAGGGCGCTAATCACGTGCTGCGATGGAAAGCCGAACCCGTTGATTTGGTGCCCCTTAGGCTGCAGCTGCTGGTACGTCTTCAACGTAATGGGGATCGGCTCAACGATGCTGCCGAAGTCTGTCTCCCTGGTATTAATTGCTATGGTGTGAAGTGTATCGGAGTAGAATGCCTCGCTTGGGGTGCCCATTGCGAACAGCTGCGGCTCTACTCCACTCCTACGATGTCCCCGGTAACCGGCAGTGACCAGATTCACTTCGGTGGTTTCCATAAGTATACCCATTCTCCAATGGGAGCAACCAATGTTATCTTATTGATTTCCACATTTTACTAGAGTTACACTTGCGTCCTGTCCATTTTATTAACAAAACAGTCTGATAAGACAACGATATAAGATTTACTTGTCACTTATTTATTATTCATTTCACACTGTGGCTGATTTGTATATTATGTCTTTATCTGTAATTTCAAAACATAAGATATTGCGGGTAACGTTTGCGAGATCAAAAAACGCATTAATACGCGAACGCCATTCTAGTACATTCACAGAAATTAAATTGTTAAATAAAACAACTTTGGTAAAACAATGAAGAAATTCAAGCCATTGAAAAAGTTTCTCCCAAAGAATACTGTGTAGGGCTTCGACGAAATCGTGGCAACGTTTACGCAATTTCAAACAAAATGCGACAAAATTTCGTAAGTCTCTTTCATTGTGAGAAAATTTCAAGATTTGGAAAAAGTTAACGTTTAACAAAGACCTCGACAAAATCGATATAGTCCTAAGGTATCCGACATCGTTTGAAGTATCTTATACAACAGGCGGGGTATATGAACCAGTTAGAATGGTCGGTCGACCTAGCTGGCGTCATCGTAGCCCGCTCAACAAGTGAGGGGAAAATCGAACGCATGGCAAGGCCCGCCGGCACGTGCATTGCCCCTCCCTCTCCACCTCAGCCTGCCCCCGCCGCAGTAACTGACAGTTAATCAACCTCCTACCACATCATGCGGCCCTGGTACCGTGCTCGACTGAATTGGCAGACATTGTGGATTTTTGAGAAACACAAAGAAAACATTTACCCACTGAAGAAGGCATCTTTGCACAACCTTTTGTTTTGTTCACTGGATATAGTAACCGTTTGTTTGAAAGAACTTATTTTATTATTAATCTTAAAATCTTTCTTTGACCACATTTGACCACAATATATTAAAAAAGAAATTTTCCAAATAAAGATATCGATATAATTATGCCGTATAAGAAAATTTTGATTAAATTATGACAATGACATAATAGAAGGAACCAGCAGGTGCCGAGCCAAAGTAACATAGTAGATTATGTTATCCAACGACTTAAAAGTACACGTGCCACGCTATCAAACCCGATATAGTATTAATAACAAAGGACTTAAACAACAACACGACCAGGTAGGAAATATTTTATATTAACGATGGCTTATAGATATACGTTTTGTAATCAAAAATTGCTATTACAATAGCTCAAAGTTTAGATAACAAGCCTAATGAAGAAATCACTGCAACAAATTAGGCTGATCGAATGGAATGGAATACAAACATGTTTAAAATAATAGGTTATTGACATTATAGCATAGATTCTGACAAAGGTAATACTGAAGATTTAGACATTAGTATATAAATTAATATGTACTTAGGAAACTACCATCTCTTCCGAATTAACTGGTTGTCAGTGAACTAGATTGAATAGAGTTGAAGGACACGCAAATTAATTTCAAATGGGCCAATTACAAAAAAAAAACAATTATTTGTTAATTTTAAATGTTGCAATCTTAGCTGAAAACAAATTTTCATCTAAGGTTGCAATAATTAAAAATAAATTAAGAGATCATGAAATAATCAAGTCATTACCACTTACAATACAACACACTACAAAGAGTGCTTAGAATAATTCAGGCAATGTTAAAATGTAGAGTCAAAAAAGCATTAGGCAGCCAGACCAGTTTTAGCGATAGCAAAACGGACGTAAGTCCTCATAGTGCTCATATTCACGCGCGTATTACATAAAGCAATAAGTGACGCCACGTGTTCGTGTTTATATTATGTAACTAGTTACCCCACTAGCTCGACTCTAGCGGTTATATACAATACAGGCTACCAACGCATGGTCTATACTTGAATTCAACGTTAGTTCATTTTCAGAAAAAGCTATGAAATCTTTGAGCACTTGAGCTTAAAACACGGGTATATTTTCAAGACACAGTAGTGATACACATTGATAAAATACGTAATTGTTTTTAAAAAGAATATTTAATCTCAAAGTAAAATAACAGAAAGATAAGATTTTGTTAACGAATCTGAACTAGACCTACTACGGTAAATGAAATATGTAGTCACAACATTTTAGATTAAGTACGTATATTTTCAAGGTAAAGATCGTTATAAATGTAACTAATGAAGGAATTGATTACATAACAACGGCATCCGACTCAATTAACTTACAAATAGTTATAAAATACCAGTTGTAATAATGACGTCGCAAGCTAATAAATAAATATTCACACACTTCATAACACATTGACATAGTCTCTTAGGTCTTGTGTCGTCCAAACATCCATGACTCGGAAACAAACATCGATATTCATCACATCAATGTTTGCACCTACTGGGATTCGAACCCAGGACCTATGGCGTCGCAGGCAGGGCCACTACCAACTACACCAGTCGGTCGTCTTGCTATATTAATGCTATATTAATTATTTATAAATTATAATAATTAATTAGAAGCTAAAGCTATATTAGATGTTGGAATATAAATACACGTTGGCCGAGGACCGTTTAAAATTAGCAACTGCATCGACAGGAGAGCCGGGAGTGCGTTTAACAAAATAAGAGCGCGGCCTTGACCTAGTTACACACCCGGGTGGGATGGAGCGTGAGGCCGCGACGAAGGCCAATCGCTTACCGATAGCCTTCCTTCAACATATGAGAGAGTAGACCATATAATAGAAAAACTAAAGGACATTTAGATAATGACCCAATCGATATGATTGCAGCTGAAGATTATGAGATGCTACGGCTGGTAAAGTTAGAGAAAATAGAAATAGTGTAGCAAGAATGGTTCAGTTATAAGAGTTAGTGACCGCCGGAGATTTCAAAACTGTTTATCAATCTTACAATGAAAATAAATTTGTATTTGGAAAATCAGATTAGATTTTACATTAATGCTAACGGTACGATTCCCCAAAGGTTCCAAAATTCACGCGTATAATGAGACTAAAACACAAACACCTTGGAATCACATTTTGTAATTAAGTTTAAACAGATTGATTTATTTCGCAACGGCCTGCGATGTAGTAGTAGATCCACGTGAGATTGCGCTATTTAGTTGGATTTCAGAATTGTAATGTATATCACATTTGACACATAACAAAAATTTATACTATTTCAGTTTTTTTTCGATTTGCTCTATACTAATAAAATTAAACAGATAGGGCAGATCATGGAAGTATGAAACAATTTATATATTTACTATCGGCGCCCACGGCTTCTTGGATTATGCCGATGACCTAGGCTTGCTAATAAATAAAATAAAAAAGAAATAAAAAAACGAAAGCGAGTCAACACCCGGAAGAGACGAGAAATGAGATGCTGAGCGACGAGCTCCTTGCCGTTGCACAAAGGATGTGGAAAGGGTCCATAAATTCACTTACCTCGGAGAACCTCACTTTGAGGATCGCCAAAACAAGAGCGACCTTCGCACAGCTGCGCCCTGTTCGGCAGTCACGGAAACTGACTAGGAGAGTCAAGCTCAAGATATTCCGGTTTAATGTTAACACCATGTTGCTGTACGGGTGTGAAATCTCGCACCGGCTCCAGGTCGTCAATCGCGGTCTTCGCCATATTCTCGGTAATTACTGGCCCGAGAAAATATCGAAATTAAGAGCTGTGGGAAGGCTGCGGTGAGACCCGAATCGACCAGCAGATTAAACGCCGCAAGTGGAACTGGATCGGCCACACGCTTCGAAGGGAGGAAAACCACATAGCGAGACAAGCCTTGGATTGGAACCCCCAAGGGAAGCGCAAACGTGGCCGTCCTAAGCAGACCTGGCGGCGTACAATCATTGCAGAGGCGAGGAAAGTACGGAAGACCTGGAGCAAAATAAAACGTGGCGCTCAGAACCGAACGGGATGGCGGACATCTGTGGAGGCCCTCTGTCCCAGCTACACAGGAATATAAGTCAAGTAAGTCAAACCCACGGCTTCGCCCGCGTGAGAGTGCATTACTCCTGTGCGAAGCCCTAGTTATACAAACCTAGTTAACCTTCCTCGTGAATCCCTCTATCTATTTAAAAAAAACCGCATCATAATCCGTTCCCTAGTTTGAAAGATCTAAGCATACATAGGGACGAACAGACAGCGGCAAGGGACAAGCAACTTTGCAACTCCATGGGGCAGATATTACCTATATAGATATTATGTGCGATTAGCCATAAATCCCGTAAAGCTATTCCGAAAGTGACGCCTGCAGATCAATATCAAGGGCATCAAAACTAATCAAGAAGTAGGAAAATTTATACAAGCAACGACAAAATTACAGTACAAAAACATCGATACCCGATAAATTCGACCTCTATCTCAAACGTGCTGAAATTGGACGTAAAGAACGATAAGTAAATTATATTATTTATGATTTTAGCAATAAAGATATTGGTAAAGTTAGTATAATAGAAAGAATATATTTCATTAGAATTAGGCCTAAGGATCGATATTAGGTAATCGTTTACTCTACTACACACGCCCACTTTTAAAATCGTGTTGATGCCATTGCAATATAGCGTAAATTATTAACATTTTTGTACAACTTCTATTATAAAATAAAAGTAATATCGAGAAGCGGATCCGAGAGAGCCGCTTAAAACCGAAAGCCTTTATATTATTGCGTCTCTAATTAATCAATATTGGACATTTTTAACATCGGCATTGGGTGTGTAATAAAATTTCTGGTAAATACACTAAATAAAGAAACGTTGTTTTTTAATCAAACAGCATACCTAAGATCTAAAAATCAGTCATACTTAGCAAATTAGTCTGTTGAAAGTACATTTGAAAAAATATACGTAATATTATCAATTTGATAAGCAAATACCTAATAGCTATGGTAAATTATATTTATAGTACCTATAATAAAAAAGAAATCAATTTTCTAAGCCAGACTCACTCGTCTCATCTATTATTATTCTTAAAAACACTGAATTAACAGATACACTTTTTAACAAGAGTTATGCAACAATTATCAGGGAAAAAGATACCGATATAAAAACCCGACACGAATTTGATGAAGAAACAAGATAGGTAATGCGACTACAAGGAGACGACGACGTAGACAACAACAAACATTGCGAAATAGGCACACAAAGACTTAAAAACAAAATGTAAGGAAAACTTCGGAAATATGAAATCGGTAAAATTTAATTAGCCAAATGTATTGGGAAATTAAATAACTACGCGTAAAATAACAGAAAACTCACTATTTCTGACCATTTCTACAAATATGACAAGGAAAATACAGCTAAAACATGATGACAAAGGGCTTACAACGATTCAACGATCAATCGAACTAAGAGAACTTGTAAATGTGTTGCAAGCAAATAGGGAGGGTCGAGGTGCGAATGCAGGAGGTGATGGGAGACGAGCCAGGCTAATTGCCGGCTGCACCGGACCGCGGCCCGGCAGCACGTGGGGCGCGCAGGTGCTGCCGACCTCGCGATATCTCGTCTCGCCGGCGACCTCGCGATGATAACGAACGACTATTTTTGACCACCGAACCGCAGCTCCCGCAAACGTGTTCGCAATATTACCGAGCGTCCCGAATGGAAGTGCAGCGACGAATCCGTCGCGTGTAATTTACGCGAGCCGACACCGTATCGGCGAGTCGCGATAGCAGATTCTGGGCTTATCGGTTGGATTGCCGCGAGGCGCAATGCCGACTGGCCCCGACGCGGACCGCTCGACGACTGGCGGCCGAGCGGACCGGCTCCGGCTCGGAGGAGGGCAGGGAGGCGGGAGGAGCGCGACCTCCGGAGCCCCGCGCCTCCACCGAGTGTAACCGACGGGCGAAATTGCGAGACGTGCGGGGAGCGCACACGCGGTCGGCCGCTGCACCTCTCTCGGCACTTTACATAACAACGTTGCACGGCGGCCACGAAACGAGGTCGTAGCGGCTGGGACACCTACAGAATATAAAGAGCTCGCGGCGATCGGCCGAAGGTGATGAAACACCAGCATTAGCACGCATATGACGTGGCCGTGGAGTTAGTCGGTCGCCGACGGAGTCACTGAACCTCAACGCCGACAAATAAGGTGAATGGAACATTGCAACCGAAACAAGCGGCGCAAACGATGCGAAGTTGTAAGCGACTCGGGCCGGGGCCGACGCACCGTTCCTTATTCACAATGGTTCGCTGCAGCTTTCTAATGAAACGTAGGTACCGACAAGTAGAGTCTGCCCGACTACCTTGTGCTGTACATGTCAGCTGTACATAATTCTCATTGACATAAAGCAAAAAACACAATAATTACGTATCGGCCCGTTCTTGGAAAGGACTGATTAGCCGTCACGTCCACATCGACGCTGATAATTTCTAATTTACTACAACACACTACTACACCGGGTCCGCTCACACACGTAGGCAACCTCCTATACGATACGGCGTGCGAGTGGCACGTGTT
This sequence comes from Carposina sasakii, assembly GCA_014607495.2. Taxonomy (NCBI): domain Eukaryota; kingdom Metazoa; phylum Arthropoda; class Insecta; order Lepidoptera; family Carposinidae; genus Carposina; species Carposina sasakii. Next base: position 2,404,277 of record CP053169.1, read on the forward strand.
ATCTCTAATATGTTTACGTCTAACTATAGCACACTCAAGATACATGACTAGCTAGTCATAATAACGACACGATTAGCTGAACCTATAAGGCCTACTTATTGCAAACCGAGAACCTTGAATGTTCACTGAAGCGCTACAAGCCTTTCTGCACTACAGACGGACAAATAGATTGGCATCTATTCATTGTGCAGAAAACCCAACACTTTCGGAAAATGCAGCCGCATTTGAGCTGTAAAGCCATAAAGGAAATTCTGGGACCAGAAAGGGGGAGGAAAGCATTTGAGGTGCAAGTCACAGAACAACATAAGTCGGGTGGTAGGTCCCGATAAGGTGGCCGGGCAAGGCCCCGCGCATGCGTGCCCTGCCTGACCTTGGCGGATGCAGGATCGCTCAGAATCTCCCCGGGCGCACCTGCCGGCTACTGCCTCCTCCCAACTACCTAGTGCCTAGATTCTATTCCTGGAACGTATATTAAATCGCATATTACTAAGTTAGCTTGCGTAGAATGCAATTTTATCTGATCTAAGGGCTATTCCAAAGTGTTCAAGTAAATATGATTTTCGGAGAAGGTTGGGCATGACGTTGTCTTGTCTGACATTGTTTAATGCGACCTCATACGACGTTTTTCTAGAGTACAAATGGAATTTAATTAAAACATTTTATCATCAAATGGAATCACAGCAAAGAAAATACTAAAGAAAATGAAAAAGACAATTACCCGGTAGCTTAGTGGTTAGAGCGGCTGGCACGGTTTGCAGTGGTCGTGGGTTCGATTCCCACTCGGGTGAAGATTTTATTCCATTTTCTTTATTAATAATTTTATAAAGACAATTATCTCAACAATTAACCTATTGGTTTTATTAAAATCTCATACTACGAGTATGTGGTTTGATTGCTGCGCAGAAGCGACTTGTTTATGAACACATAACCCAAATTCACAATCTTATATGATAGATGGAGATAGAATTTTCATATGAGATACATCGATAATCCGATTCTCGAATACATTCTATTAGATTCGAGGTTGTACACAAAGAATCCGGAAACTACACACTTACAAAACACCTAAAGAAAACATGTCAAAGAACTTTCGAAAAATATTGCGTGGAAATATGAAAGAACCCAAGAGTCACTAATTCGGGTAACAATGAAGGGAACCGAAGTGGAAACACTGGGGGGAGCAGAGTGCACCCACCGGATGTCGAGATATGAGCCGCTCGGGTCGCAGAAAGCTTCCTGATTTATGCTGGTCTGATAAATAAAAACATGGTGCTTCTCTTTGGATATATAGGTAAAATGAAGAATGTAAATAATATCTTGGAAGTACTTTATAAAACTATATCCTGAGCTGTGAAGGCTAGGCTTTCCGAGGACAGGACAAGGTTTAAGTTTTGTAAGGAGTCAGACTCTTTGACTTTAAATTTACAATCTTCGGGAAAATTGTACATTTCTTGCTTTCTTCATTTAGATATGAAACAAGGTAGGAGGCTTGTATAGAATAAAAAAAGCTTTGGGAGGCTTATGTCCGCTGGTACAAAATAAACAGTGTTGCTGGAAATATTTACGTTTTCCCAAACGGAATACGTATGAGCACTTTTTGACATGAAAATATGGGGGATAGATAACATGGCATAGTTTCCTTATTATCTAGTTAGATCAATCTGATTATAAGCCACATGAAACATTATAGATATCAAAGTAAAGAAGGCGAAGAAGGGCAAACCTCTCACAATCGAAATGGCAAAATGAATGTTTTTGACTAATTTGCTATCTACCTATGTGATTTAGATACATAAATGAATTCTAGAATTGGTCTACCTATAACGAAATACTTTACTTATGAACCTGCCTGAGTACCTAATAATACCAATACTGAAACTGTAGATTGTGAAATTGACACTGATATAATACAATAATACAAAACGTTTTGCACAGTAACGATAAAGGAAAAAGTCAACGCACTTTATCTTGTTACATTGAAGACAGATTAAATACAGTACCTATGCAAGTAAAACATACACATTTATTCACTCTCTCCATTTCAATATTGTAGTTGTAAATTCCATCATTTTGGTGTATTACGCAGTCCATGCAAAAGGCCCAATTCTTGGTTCCAAGCTGGGTATATAATGGAATTCAGTGGAGTACTAGAACTCGGCCAACGCAAACACCTCGAAAATACCTGGTAATACGCGAGTTAGAAATAACACTACATTCTTACAATACACGTCAATCAGCAAGTCACAGAAGCGTAACATAAATCACTATCGAACCTACTAGATCTAATAATAGAAAAGAAACCGAATCAGCGGTAAGTACCTCCACAAGACCTCTCTGTTCATACCTTATGGATTTAGCTTGTGTTCGGATACGCATCTCGTTCGGTTCAATATACTACGAGCGTGCGTCCTCAGGATGGCGAGGTCGTACTGCCTTTCACCGAGCCTAGGCGACCTTACTGCGGGCCTTGATCACACCGATTGTTACGTTGCACCTACCTACTCAACTTTGAAGGGATCCAAAATAGTGCCCTATGACTTTGGGTGACTCAGAAAGAGTTGAAAAGATTTGTCATACAACTAGGTATATTGATGACTAAGATAACGATAACATTGGAATTGCTGTAGATGGAAAGTTTTCGGTGAAGAACCTAAAGGTGATATAAGCAATAATGTAATCTAATTATGATTTAGTCCGTAAATTACAACAATTATTTTAAATCGTTGTTGTATTCAAATGGGTTCCAACAAATACTCTAATTACTGTCATTAAATACGCTTAATGAACTGTTGGAAGTTTGAAAGTAACATATGAAATAAGAGATTCTTCCAAATGGGATCCAGAACATATGTATGTTTAGCAAAACAGTAATAAAAATGTTAATTAATCAGGCTATTGTAATTCCTGGAGCTACAAAGCATTCTCATTTATTATTTATTATAATGTTCGTAAGTTGATAGTATAGTTTGTAGCCCAGTAATTAAGTCCAGAGTGGCGTGTCGTAGTGGTGCTATTGATAAGTTACTCGTAAACACGATAAGCCTTATTACCGACCTATCGCCAGACGCTAAATACAATGGTACGTAACCCCCAACCCATGCACAATGTTCTACTAACCCAACGTGCATATTTACGGATGCAAGAGCTGATACAACTCTATTGTCTGAACAATAAAGAACACTTTCATCTGTTCACGCACAAGTTGTGGCAAACTGAAACGTAACTGGAAATCGTTAGTTTGGTACTGACGAACATTTTCACGTTTGTGATGGTAAAATTGGTAAACAACCTGAATTCATGGTTGTTACGTAATGCGTAAAATCCGGAGCGAACGATAGTTTAATTGGAAATTTTTTATGGGAAATAACCTTTTGTTAGTTTAGATATAATAACAAAAAAGAGAAGGAATATCCCTCATTGCATAAGTCTCATTTGGCTTGTTGGATTTTCTGAATACGACGTCATCCCTTCCAGGAATTTACGACAAGCAACCCCGACATCTTTTCTTCTCATTGCGTCACAAAATGTACCTTCTTTGCGCATTCAATAGGCGTACAAATTGTGAAGGGATTGAAACTGTACCCCTAGCTGTCCGCCTCTGTATTTTGCAGCTCTTTCGCTTTATTCGTCCGATGACATCATAGTGGGCTACATTTACCGGATTGTTCGTTTGTTTTCGTCTGTCGAGTAAAGTTTTTTACATGGCTTCGACTTTTAGTCCCTCATAAGGAACCGAAACCATTAAGATCCCCGCGATACGGTTCCCGTTCACGCCATTTTGTTCGACGTTATCAATACGTGAAAATAGTTTGGAGTAATCTGCCGTTTGGGCCGGCAACATCGTGTTTACTTGCACGCTCGGCTTGGAGCGATAAAATTAATTTAGAAGCATCAGCTTCGAAGAGATCGTGGAGTAATTGTCAACGACGCATTTTATCATTCAGAGCGATAGCGCTCACAATAAGAGTTCATCGACTAGAAGTGGTATACCTACGCTCGGTGTACCGTTACGCAACAGTGCCTTGTGCTAGTTTAGCTTGAGGTAAACATATTCAATTTGAAAATTATACGTGGTGGACGTGGAGTTTGAAATTACTTTTAGTTAATGCATGCGGCGCAAGCCGCGGCAATGCGTGTGCACAGGGTCCCTTCCCTCCCCATGGCCCGCCCTCGCCCCGCGCCGCTCCCGCAGGCCCGCGGCGATCAGCTGACTGAGCGGCCGGTCCCCCTGGCCGAGAGACCATGCGTCATGCCTTGTTGAATAACCCACTCCACGTTTACATTGCGGGCCACTCGCTCACCACCCACTCGCACTAGGAGAATACGTGACACGAGATTGTTTGTACAAATGCAGCGCTGGCTATTTGCGCCCTAAACTGAAGCGTTCTCTTGCTGAGAACTCGGTTCGGAGGCGCACAAGCGTGACGGATTGCAATCGGGACCGGCAGTGGTTATAGGCGACAAATCCTGTGGGATTGCTGCACCGGGCACGTTCACGTCGGTGGCAGATTTGAGCGTTTCTTTGTTTACGTGGGGCGCGCTGCGGGGCGGGGCGGGGCGCGCGGCTGCGTGCTGCTCAAGGTCAAGAGCGTCGGGCGTCGGCTCGCTGCACCGGCGCGCCGCTGACTGGACCGGACTCCGCTCGCGAATCCGCGCACGCCCAATACCAGTTTCACTCGTGACGTGGACCACGTAAACACTTGCAAACTTTCCTGGGAGCGCACTGGTGACAGTGAGGACTTACCGGCCTGGAGGCGCAGCTCCTGGAGTTCTATGAAGCGCGCCGCTTCGAGGAGTGTTTCCAGCCGGCTCATGGTGAGACGGCGGCACGGCCGCGCGCGATATAGGCGCGCCCGTTGTCACGCCGCGACTGGCCACGCGCGCCGCAACGAGCTCACGTGGCCGACGAGTTCGCGGGCCAATGGCGGCGCGGCGCGGCGGTCACGTGACCGGAGACGTCGGCCAATAGCAGCGCGAGCCGGCGCTACAATCGCGGGGCGTGCGCGATCGATGTCATTGCAGCGATCGAATGCACGCGCCCCCGCCCGGTGACGCGGCACCGCGCTAGTCTTGTTTGTCCGATACTTTTTTCCACGTCAATAACAATAAAGAGTTTGTTATCGCGCTCACCGAGTGAACTCGTACGCGGTTTATTATACTTTGCACATTTAATTTGAAACTATCCGCGTTTTGTGTGCGCAACTTTCACTTCCCACTTTTTCTGTCTAAATAAAAAGTGCTTGACTGTGCTCGTATGTAGGTACCTCCTCAATTTAGCTGCAGAATATTTTAATATCACTACATGAAGTCTATTAAACTTTCGGTCGGTGCAAATAAACTTTTTCTTTATGTCCGCTTGCGAAAAAGTTTCAAAATAGCCACACCAACTTCCGCAACTTTTCCAAGTTATGAAATTCCATAGAATTTCCTAATCTTACCTTTAAAGGAATTTTGTAAGTTAGAAATGTGTTCTGTAAAAATATTTTTGCCTAATAATAGATGAGCACAAAAACAAACCTTTGAGTATTTTTATGGTAGACTGGGCTGTTTGACCTCCATCGGAATAAGACGTAGAAGCACATGTAGCTATAAAAATATCAATATTAATAATGGGAAATTAACTCTATAATATAATATATTATCTCACAATCTCTATAAAAGTAAGGTTGTCCATTCACTGTAGAAGCGAGACACCGCTAAAAGCATGTAGAGCGACATCTCGCATCCACGATGAAAACAAACCTGCTCTAAGAGTTCAAGGTTACCTCGCAGTAAGGTAAAGCTATTTTAGAATAGGCGCAACCATGAACGCATAAAGAACAACGGACATAATGCTGTCAATGCACAGATTGAAGCACCGAAAGGGCGGCGCGTTGCCCATGTGCGTATTTTCTAGTAGGCGCCGAGCTTACTATGGTTTGTATGTGTGGGTGGATAACGCATCACATAACACATCCCTACTCCATGGAATATCATTACCGAGCTTACTATGAATGCCTCACTCTGTGTATGGAAAACACTCTGTCCGTTATTCTTTATACGTTCATGGGCGCAACATTTTTACTCTCACCATTACAATATGTAGTCCTTGCATCTTCTATTCAATGGTATCTGGGTGGTTGCTGGGCTGAAGTAAACTTCGAACGAAACGCCTCACATAATTGTGTTTAACATAGTTGGTAATAGTCCGTTCAAACACTAATGGGGTAGTTTCCTATAGTCGAATCTTTAATAAGATCTTATTCGTGTCAGAATAAATAATCAAAATCAACAATTTGATTATGTGTCCAAATGAGGTAGTAATAAGCCTTCAAAGTTAAGTGGGCAAGTCCATTCTTCAAATGTGAAATTTATTGAAAATTACAACATGACATGTCCACCTGCATCATTTAGAGCAACTTTTGTTTTGTAACCATATTTATAAACGCAATATTTAAAATGTAGAACAAAAGTACGCACATACAAATTGCTTAAAGAGTGACGTCACGTCGTTGTGGAAGCCGTTTGTATGGAGCGTTTTTTGGCAAGTCTAATATTGTGGTTTTCAAATCGTTATATCCCGGAAAGTTTTCACGCTAGCGAAGTTTTTCGCAAATGTTTCTTTTATTTTATGATCTTTCGATATAAATAAGAGTAGGTACAAATAAAAAAAATTGTAAACGACCCTATTGTATGTTCATGATCACCTCCTTATATCTTCGCTTCGATATACGTACAGACAGCGATATATTATATCCCAGACAAGTAATGACATAGGTAGGGAATGCAAATCTCGCGCAATTGGGGCTCAAGCGAGATTCCGCGAGTTTATGAATACCAATACTGCGAGATCTCGCGAGATTAGCAGTTTTGTGTGCTTTTTTGCAAATAATAACAATATTTGAATAAATCTGGAAAAGAATAATAAAAATGGTAATGTATTATAATATTAAACACGTACATACCTATTTTCACAATTTTTTTCAATACTTTTATGCATCAAACATTGCTTGAATATATTTTCTATTTATTTCTATATATATTTTTTTTATAAACTTCTAAGTAGTAAACTTTGACGTACCTACGTATGTATCAAATCTATACATATACATATAGTAAAAATGTAACGGGTCGCAGTCTGTACATGGAAGATATATGAGAAAAAATATTATAGGAGACCTTTATCAACGCAATAGAACCCATAACAATGATTTTTGAAAATTTTGTCTGTTTGTCTGTGCGTTTGTGCACGCTAATATCAGAAACGGCTGAACCGATTTCGATGCAGTTTTCACGAATATATTGTGACAGGTCCCACTTAACATATAGGCTACTTTTTATCCCGGGAAAATGTTTTTATCCCGGATAATTTCGACATTTTGATTTTTCTGTAGTCCATGCGGATGGAGTCGCCTGCGTCCACTAGTAACAAATAAAAGAAATAACCAGTTTTCTCTTCTAATATGAAACAAAAATCTCTTATAATAAACAAAGCAACGAGAAGTAAAAAAAAATATGATACTTATTATCTAACGACTAATTTCAATACTAGATAGATCATTAAGAATCTCTGATCTTGTAAATTCCAAATTTGAAAACAATGTTTAGTATGAAAACAATGGAACATTTAATCCGAAATATGCAAAAAATCTCTCGAGATCGGTTATTGAAATTGTGGCTGTAAGTTGAGTTGACTATTATACTGAGATATTATCAATTAAATAAAACTATATCTACTCAGTAGATCCATAACATATTACAGATTAATTAACAAAATATACCAATCAAAAGAAAGATTTTTATGCTCGAGTGTAATCTCGTAAAACTCGCGAGATCTCGCCCTTTTTTCGTCCGAGATCAATCTCGCTGAAAAAGCCCGAGATCTTGCGAGAACGAGATCCTCTAGACATAGGCTCTTTCTGTACCGGAAAATTATACAATCGCTTCGCTTTTTTCTGCAGTCGCCATAAACAATTAGTAAGGTCATAGCATAGAGGAATAATAGGAACTTCCTCCTTCCTCTATGGTAAGGTAAAGCCAGTTTAGAACTAGCGCGACATTTTTACTGTCACCTGTTACCATATGCGTAGATCCCTCGCGTCTTCTGCCCAATGGTGCTTGTCCATTAGATCCGAATTCAGTCCGAATTTTATCCGTGATATCTCGTATTCCTTACCCACGAAGGTTACTAAATGGTTACGTACAATTATCCCCTATAGGTACGTACCTATTGGTGTTATGTTTTACGATTGCAGTTACACACTGGATCTGAGCCGAGATGTATCCGTGAAATCTCGTATCCCTTACCCACCTAAGTTACATAAGAATTTTTATTAAAGCAGATATGTATTTCAATTGATAGATAGTTCCGCCCCCTGATTACGTAAAAGCAATAGCAAAGCCGAAGCCGCGCGATCGCGATAATTGAGTGTGTGTGTGCGGGGCGAGGTGCGGGGCGCGGGAGGACGCCGAGCGCTCGTTGCGCGCACGCACATTCTCAATTATCGCAGTCGCGCGGCTTCGGCTTTGCTATTGCTTTTACGTAATCAGGGGGCCGACTGATAAATAAATTTGATGCAGTCTATCTGTAAAACATGATAAGATAGATAGCATAAGCTTTATTTTTATCCTTCAAATATGTCCCGCTATTTTGTTTTTATCTAAGAATATGACAATAGGAAAAATCGGGATCCTTCCACATTCAACCGGCAAGTTATCTACCGGTAAATATGTTTTCCACATTCTACCGGCATTTATTCCATATTCTACCGGCATATTTGTCAATTCCAGTTTCGTTAATTTACTCATTTTTCAAGCAGTAAAAAAATAGGTAGGTACATAATGTAAGTACAAAATACATAAATTAAGTACAAACCGTAAGTAAATATTTTAACTTTCCAAATTGCTGGTTGAACGTGGAATATTTTTATTGATTTTTTATATTTTTTATTGTAGACTGTGGAAGGACCCAAAAATCGGCCTTTGGTAAAATATAATAGTGGACTACACAAATAAAAGTGTATTAAGAAATTAAGAGCATACGCCAGGATTTCCAAGTAAGTATAGCATGCAAAATCAAATCACTTATCCACAATAAGAAATTTAATCAAATATACGTCAATTCAATATTAGGATCGATTCCGACATAAATGGCTGAGGGAGAAAAGGACAGGTAGGACTAATTTTACTTTACTTGTGACTGCCGAAATGGACCATATTTTTTCAATCGCCGCCATTTTACTCTTAGATATTTTAACACGAAATCGATAGGTTTTCTAAATAATTTCAATACTACTTTTAAAATAAGTAAGTACACTACACTACTGTAATTGTTACTTTACTATTTTATTTTAAAAATATTTTTTTAATTAGCCTGCTGTAACGTTTCCCACTGCTGGGAAAAGGCCTCTTAGGCCATACCTCGCGATTTTCGCCTTCTGGTAAAGGTAACAATCTAGAAATATAAATTATATCTCGCTGGTCTGCCATATTGTCTATTCTGCCAAAAACTTGAATAAGCTGAACTTGGCGGGGCTACACACATCTGACAAGAGAATTAGTTATGGAAATAGATCACATCCTCCAAAACCCATAAGTACTATTCATAATGCCAGATTTGAGTATTTGCATCCGATATAATACAGTACACAACGTATACAGAGTGATTTTTCGAAGTCAACGTTCCCGAAAACTACGGAATCTCCTCATCATCACGATCATTTTTCTCCATGGAAGCATACCTGGGAAGTGTCTGGTTCCCAGGATATTAGGGTCCAAAGTTACATAAATGCACATAGACGCGCGTAGCAAGATTTTTTCACGAGAAATAATAAATATTGTCTATGATAAAACTAGCATAAACATTGGACATTATAAATTTCGCAAGATCAAGTAATAAAAAAAAAAACAAAAAAAATTACATCGTTTCCCAGCAATTTTTTTTGGCATAAACTTACTTTATTAGATGTATTGAGTACGTACCCTTCGTTAAGGGTGGCAACGAAAAAACATCCTGTATAAGAAAGGACAAACAAAGCCAAGGACAATTATGTCTTTCAGATGATTCTGCTTATTCTGAGTTATGAGAAGAAAAAATATTTCCAAAAAATATTTCATAGCTGAAACGACAGTTAATTACTCCAATTAATACGTATGTTTTTTCACTATAAGGCAATTTGATTTTTTTGTTGATGTTAGATTGATTTTTTATTTATATTAAATCTTTTATTAAGACTTCCTAGTAAATGTTGTAAGAAAAGTTTAGAATTAATGCCAACAGATAATTCAAAAATATCTTTTTATAAAGGTTTAACACAGTTTACAGTGTTTTTTTTTCATGTAATACTTACATGTAGCAAAAAAAACGTTTTTCTAATACGTGTCATTATAATACAATAATAAATAATACAATAATAAATAATACAAATATGTAACTATACATAAAGGTAAGTAAATAATAAATGAAATAGACCTTGACTTTCAAAATATACCTTAAATTTTTCCGAAAATATTTATTCCTAAATTGAAAAAATATATATATATTAAATAATAATAGTGGACAATATTAAATAATACTAACTACATCTAGATGTGGACCTTATTATTTAATGAGAAAACAACTTATAAAATATACATAATAATATTTTACTAATAATCTTTGATCAAACCAATACAAGTATTTTCTAAATAACAAACATTATATAAATAGCATAATATTTATTGCTATATGTTATAATAGGTTTTGTACATTTCTCTAGAATACAATAAAAAGGCAAAATTACGTTATAAAACGTAACTTAGTGATGCTAGTGTTTGACCGACTTTTTAAAAGAGCGAATAGATTAATATTTCTTTATAGTGGTCTAAAATATGAGTGTAATTTATAATTATCTTTTTTTAAAGTTTTAAAAAATATCGATTTAAATTTTTGATCCTTCGAGTCGGATCAAAGTTACTTATAGCCATAAAATCTCTCTATTTGACAGAAAAATGATTGACGTGCAATTTTTGATTGAATTGCCAAAGTCACTAATCAGCACTAATTGCACTATTTCAGACATGTATGGTTTTTTTGAAATTCTAAATTCAAAATCATTTATTCGCCATGAAAGCATTAACAACTTGTTTGTCGATGGTCTTTTTATATGTTACTTTCTATGTTCGCACCCAAAAATGAAACCGCTACCAAACAAAAAAGGAGGTGAATTTAAACAATCTAAAAAAAAAAAATCGCAAAGCTTTTGCTTTGGCAACGGTCACCACCCCAAGGTGCGATTTGTTACGGTCTGTCGGGCATGAGTTGGCGATTCGGAGCTTAATAGCCACCAACGTGGAGCTAATAAGAGTTAAGGTCGCCTGAAGACGAAATCCTAGGAGAACTGCTAGACAGTTCTCCTTTATGGCAAAACCAACATTTTCTCTATTTCAGTGAAGTGTCATTGCTTGGAAGAAGAAATAGCAAGAAAACTCCCAGCGACACAGTCAAAACTAAGTAACATATTAACAAAAGAATCTTACATTGGATTAGTAAGATAATCATAGTAACACTTAACTCACTTAGTCTGTATAAATTCAATAGATGTGCAATATTTGATTAAAATATATTGTATACTGTATTAAAATTATCGGTCACAACTGATGGTTTTCCTGAAGCTTTCCATACCCCGATAAGAATGAATAGAGAAACATATAACTATTTTTTTTAAATTACCTACTTATCTAAATTCCTATTGCAGCCAAACACTAGCACCTCATAAACAAATCACATGGCCGCTCGTACCAAACAGAATATCATCACAAATTGAACTAAGCAGTACGGGCGAGGCATAATACAGTGACATCGCAGAATCGTACGTGAATAGGCTAACTAACCTACGTGCTGACGCGACGTCGGAGCGACCTCCTGCCGTTTCTGGTACACGGGTGCAAAAGCTCCTGAAACAAAAATATACCTTGTTATATTATACTAGTGGATGCCCGCGTGGACTGCAGAAAAAACAAAAAGTCGCAATTATCCGCGATTTAAATTTCCGGGGATAAAAAGTCTCATGTCCGTCCTCAGACCCTAAACTATCTCCAAATTTCTACGTTACTATGTTCCAAATTTGAATTGAAATTGGTTCAGTGGTTTTTAGAAAGCCGGACAGCCAGATAGACGAGTTTGGCGAACTTTATGACAAAAACATTTTTTTCTTGAAGCAAATTTTTCCATTCGCGAAATTTACTAAAGTTTTCGTTTCATTTCGCGGATTTTGCCGAAGTTAAATTTACTGATATAGCGTTTTACCAGATGAGATTATTCCATACGCATACTTTAGCAATATTTATTCTTGATAATATATTTTTTTCTTTTCCATAGCTTTGAAAAATAACTTCCTTGCGGTACAGCTTTAAACTGGCAAGGTTTATAATTATTATCTCTTTCATTCAAAGTTCAGTTAAGAACTTTATACGACATTTGGTGCCTGAATATGACCAGCGTATTCCTGGTTTATTTTATTTGGATTCCTCACAAGCGTGCCTGTATATTTGTAATAAACTACATACCTATTTGGAATTATCAAGTTTGCTCAATTTTACGAATGAAATTATTACTACTGAGAGAAAAGGAAACCGGGGAATTCGATATGTAGAGAAAATAACAAATTGGAAAATTTTGCGAATGGAAAAATTGCTTCAAGAAAAAAATGATTTTCACTATGGGTGCGCCCACCACCGGGCCCTACACCCTCCACTGACCCTCGGATCTGATAACTCATAATTGCGAAAACAGGCACTTGCACTAACTACAATCGCCACGAGAAACCAGACCCGAGCATCTAGCATGCAAGATATCGTCTTGCATGCTAGATGCTCGGGTCTGGTTTCTTGATTGCACCATTCCGAAATCAAAAACTAGATATATAATCTACATATGTTTCGCCAACATTTTACTTACAGTGTAAGTAAAGTATTGGGTTTTAGAGGTTCATAATAATTAGTGGTTCACTAATTTACTAATTTCTATAATCCTGAGGATGCCACGGTTTTTGGCGAAACATATGTAGATTATATATCTAGTTTTTGATTTCGGAATGGTGCAATGTATCGTCTTGCATGCTAGGTGCTCGGGTCTGGTTTCTCGTGGCGATTGTAGTTAGTGCAAGTGCCTGTTTTCGCAATTATGAGTTATCAGATCCGAGGGTCAGTGGAGGGTGTAGGGCCCGGTGGTGGGCGCACCCATAGTGAATGTTTGAACTTCCGAATTGTAACGCCTAATACAATTTCATTTATAAAAATGATTTTGTCAAAAAGTTCGCCATACTCAGATAGACATCTCCTTCCGTACATATTGTAAGAATGAACCAAGGAAGTCAAGAGCTAACTTACCATCTGACTAGGAGTCCTAATCGTCCTCGTGCGGTCGCTATCGGCTGAGGTTGCTCACATACAAGCTCTTCAGCTCGGTTTTGGGCGTGTTCTCGAAGAGGGCGGCTCTGTTCTGACCCTCGCCCTTCTTCACCCAATGGCCGTACACTCGGAAGGCACATCCGTCTATTACCTGAGAATGAAAAAAAAACTATTTAGGTCCAGCAAACTAAGTGGCAATGGGCAGGGCACATAGCTCGAAGGATCGATGGCTGATGGAGCCGAAAGTTTCTAGAGTGGATACTACGTATCGGCATGCGCAGGGTTGTGGGTATCGGCTGGATGCAGGTCGCAACAGACCGATTGGAGTGAAGGTGTTTGGGGGAGGCCTATGTTCAGCAGTGGACTTCTCAAGGCTGATGCTACGCAGGCGCCCGGCCGCACGCCGCCCCGGCCCTTCCTCGCCCGCCCCTGCCTCACCTTGCGCAGGCGCCCGGCCGCACGCCGCCCCGGCCCTTCCTCGCCCGCCCCTGCCTCACCTTGCGCAGGCGCCCGGCCGCACGCCGCCCCGGCCCTTCCTCGCCCGCCCCTGCCTCACCTTGCGCAGGCGCCCGGCCGCACGCCGCCCCGGCCCTTCCTCGCCCGCCCCTGCCTCACCTTGCGCAGGCGCCCGGCCGCACGCCGCCCCGGCCCTTCCTCGCCCGCCCCTGCCTCACCTTGCGCAGGCGCCCGGCCGCACGCCGCCCCGGCCCTTCCTCGCCCGCCCCTGCCTCACCTTGCGCAGGCGCCCGGCCGCACGCCGCCCCGGCCCTTCCTCGCCCGCCCCTGCCTCACCTTGCGCAGGCGCCCGGCCGCACGCCGCCCCGGCCCTTCCTCGCCCGCCCCTGCCTCACCTTGCGCAGGCGCCCGGCCGCACGCCGCCCCGGCCCTTCCTCGCCCGCCCCTGCCTCACCTTGCGCAGGCGCCCGGCCGCACGCCGCCCCGGCCCTTCCTCGCCCGCCCCTGCCTCACCTTGCGCAGGCGCCCGGCCGCACGCCGCCCCGGCCCTTCCTCGCCCGCCCCTGCCTCACCTTGCGCAGGCGCCCGGCCGCACGCCGCCCCGGCCCTTCCTCGCCCGCCCCTGCCTCACCTTGCGCAGGCGCCCGGCCGCACGTCGCCCCGGCCCTTCCTCGCCCGCCCCTGCCTCACCTTGCGCAGGCGCCCGGCCGCACGCCGCCCCGGCCCTTCCTCGCCCGCCCCTGCCTCACCTTGCGCAGGCGCCCGGCCGCACGCCGCCCCGGCCCTTCCTCGCCCGCCCCTGCCTCACCTTGCGCAGCGCGCGCACAGCGTACACATGCCGCAGCGCGTCGTGCACGTCGAGGGCGCGCGCACACGTGTGAGGCAGACGACGCAGGCGCACGGCCGCCCGCACCGTCACGAGCGCCAGGCGCAGCTTGGCGCGCGCGTTGAAGCGACCCGATTTTATTGCCTACAAACATAGACAGAAAGATTTAGGAGCCAAAATTGCTAAGACACAATGAATGACTGGAAATAGGACCAGTTCACAGGAAAGCCGGCTGCATAGAAACGGTTCAGAAAATGAACCAGAATAACCTCATTTATAAAAAAACACAACCGACTGCGTAAACATTTTGAGCCAGTGTCACTCTCACGCACGACTAAAGCGAAATTAATGACACCTCTCAAGCTCAAACGCGACAACCCGTTTAGGCTCTAGGAGCGTGCTAAAAAAATAAAAACATACACTCGTAAAACATAGCCCTCCCTCTGGCGCAGTCGGGTAAAATGTTTAGCGTATTTATCTTTATGACCGTACAAAAAATTTCACACCACACATTTCGCTGTCAAAATCGTCGAAAATGTAATAATTTGTAAGTAAAACAATAACTTACCTCAATAATTGTTTTTTGTTGAAATTCTTTCAAAATGATACACTAAAAAGCGAGTTTAGCGAGCGTTGTTAGAAAAAAAGCTAATTTGTAATTTGAAGACCATCCTATGTTTATATAAGTAAAAAAGTAACTACCAAAGTAACACCATAATAATTATTATTCAGACTGACATATTTTAACAAAAATTATTAGATGGTCCTTCAATTTACATACTTTTAGCAAAAGCCATTGCATCTTTTGGTATCAGTGTAACGTTGCATTCACACTATACTGAAAAGCGAAACACATACAAAAAAAACATGCAAATCTGAAAAAAGCGAAAATAAAGCAAAACACAGGTGCCTTGTAGTTACTTGACTGATGTGTCATACCTATATACTAGTAATAGTAGAGGAGACCGTGAAGATCGACCCTCACCGATCTGATAACTCGATGAAACATATTTTTTATCAAATATAATTTATCAACAAATATGCCTATTGTGACTTGCCTATCGAAATAGTTCATAGATATTTTTTAATTAATTAATTTTATTCAATTTTCTTTCATCACCTGCATTTGCAGGCAAGCCAATATGATTGGTTTTGTAATTAAAATATATCTTACCTATGATATCAATTTCAATTGGTTAACAGATCGGTGTAGTTACCTATTCACACCTATATTGACTTACCTATTCACATCCTTGCTAGGTAGCCATGCACAGAAATAAGTTGGCAAGCCTACCTAGGCATACCCTGTGTGTTAAAACTATCAGTTGAGATAAACTCAACTCATAGACAGATTTGTTTATAAATTATATTTGATAAGAATCCAATACGGCATCACTGCTACAAACTCCCCGATTTAATTCTGGGGCTTTTGGGTATTCTTTCTCGGTTCGGGCGGTTAAGCTCTGGAATGAATTACCCCACACGGTTAGAGATTGTCACACTGTTGGCACATTTAGGGAAAAGCTGAAGGATCACTACCTGTCCATTATATGAATATGCTGTCATTTGTTTTTTCTCCTTTTTTTTCTTAATGTAGTTTTGTAGTTTCTTAGAATTTGTTTAATTGCACATGTTACCCTGTTGTTAACAATTTCTCTTTACTTGCTTGGCTTGCTGGAAGAGATCTCTGGTAGAGATAAGCTTGCCATTGTACATGCATCTCTTCTTTAATGTTGTATGCCATATTTCTTTTTGTGTATGTGCAATAAAGAATAAAGAAAGAAATATGTCTCATCGAGTTATCAGATTGGTGAAGGTCGATCTTCCACGTCTCTTAGACTATAATGGACATACTAAGTAATGTACTAATATAACTTCAATGCCTAGTAATAAATATTGTATATCCATCTTTAGAAAGAGACAGCCTATTATTTTTCGTAAAGCATATTACTCTTATATCGTCGAAAGTGTGTGACAGAGATAGAGAACGCTCTGTCAAGTAGAAATTAGTCGACCATCTCTTTCTACAAGTTGATGTGCATTATTTATGTCCCAGTACTGTACAGTAATCTATACAGGGTGTCCCGGAAGTCGACGTCAAGCCGGAAACGGGAGATAGGCCAAGTCATAATAGTTATCAAAAAAAATTTTTTTTTTTTATCTAAGTTATGGACTTTATAAATTATAGGACTTTTATAAAAAATCAAGAAAATCTACACCCTGTGATAGTTTTTTTACTCCTGTTGCTTTCAAATCTTCACTTTTTGTCAATTTCTTTTTTATTCTGTAATCCTGAAAAGTGCTTCTGTAAACTTGTTGCCTAAAATTCAAAGCCAACTGCTCCAGTTTGGAACAAAATGTCACGTTTTGCCCAACCAACTATTTAAAATTAATACTTCGCCCAACCTTAACTGGCTGTACTGAAAAAAAAAATGTACATAACTTAGATTTTTTTTTAACTTGGCCTATCTCCCGTTTCCAGCTTGACGTCGACTTCCGGGACACCCTGTATAATACGTGTGTATGTTTGTATTATACATAACCTACATCTTGTGTATGTGCGACAACATACTAATGAATGTCAATAGTTATTTACTCACTGTTCCTGAACACTAAATAAACGGAAATACCAAAAATATATAATAATAAATCAATAATACTTTAGTACGGTTTTTGTTATATTGTACGTACAGCCAATGTTTAATTACGCGGATTTAATTAATTGGAATTAGTAATTGAAAATTTCTAATAACATTCTTGACCCTAGGCTTAGTTCATCATCATCATCATCAGCCTATTGCAATCCACTGCTGGACGTAGGCCTCCCCCAGGGCACGCCACAAGACTGCCATGGGGGGTATTTGCGTTAGTTATCAGTCCCTAAAGCTTACACTCAAAATTTCTATTGCCCATTTCACGCATACAACAGCTATAAGTTATTGAAAACGTCATTAAACACGTAGAGGTCCCCCTGACAACTCAAGCAACAAACCCTAATGACAAAAAGTTATATCCCACGATAAGAAACAATGACCATAGACTAGGATGACCACCATAGACTAGAATGTGATCCATAACCCAAAATGACATCAATAGACTAGGACGAGCACCATAGACCAGAATGACATCCATAGACTATGATAACCACTATAGACTAGTATGTACACCATAAACTAGGAGACCACTATATTCTAGGATGACCACCATAGACTACAATAACCACTACAGACTAGGATGACCACCATAGAATAAGATGACATCCATATTACATAGACTAGGATGACCACCATAGACTATGATAACTTCTATTATAATGACCACTATAGACTAGGATGACCATCATAGACTAGGATGACCACCATAGAGTAAGATGACCACCATAAGATGACAAGTATAGACTATCCCACGGCGTGTACACTAGCCAAGACGCCACAATAAAGGTGCGCAAACAGTATTTACCAAAGACAACTGCTCGATGCGCGACATCCGGCGGCTGGCCGTAGACAACGACTTCTTCAGCGGCACCATGTCTTGGTCCCACAGCTGATTGGGCAGAATGTGTCAGATGTTATGTTGTTCACTTGTGTCTTTTTTTTGTGTAGTCGGTAAGGCAATGTTCCAATTTCAATACAAATTAAAAACAAATCAGTTATTGTAATAATTACAGAGAAAGAAGTGATATGCATTGATACTTTAGTCTACTCAAGAGGATCTTTCACCAAATTTGAGGAGTATGTATTATAATATCTACAGTCCGCAGTTAAATAAAACCCCAATGGTCAAAACCCCTAAAATTACATACCTAATGATTAGTTGACCTCAATTCCAAATAATGAAAGTACTACATGTCAAAATTACTTGCAATGCAATGCTTTCCGTGTTTGACGTCATGGCCCTTTTACTCGTATTGCATCCTATATATTTTACTTTACATACATACCTATTATATTAAACATATATTGAAATGGGAACGTAAGAAACTAAGTAAAATCAAGTGATCAGAAGTAAGCTTCTACAGTGCTCCACACACCGTGAGTAGGTGCATGTGTATATTAGTTGTGGTTATATTTAAGCAGAAAGTTATGAACAAAATTAATTGTTTTTTATTGTATAAAACATCCAAATTAAATTGAGATGGGTGGATCTCATGCAAATAGAACTAGAGTCTTATAAAAATACATTTTACATATGGAATTATTAAAATACCAAGAAACTAGGTATAAACATCAAGATAAGATTTTTTTAAATATAAATATATCATTCCTAACAAAACTAGACAGTTACATATACCAGCAAAACAAAATTACATAATAGATTTAAATTGAAAATAACTTTAAAAATTAAAAACTACTTGATTCAAAATAGAAAAGTACTAGGGTCACATAAACACAACTCACCACTGTATTGAAGAAGGGATGCCTAAGCGCGTCGTCTATACCAAGCCTTTCATTAGGATCTACGACTAGCAGCCGTCTGATTAAGTCTTTGGGATCCTCTGGAAGTTAAACAAATCAATATAAATAACTCTTCGAGACTTGATGCAGTAAGCATGGCAAATTTACAGGGGACGACGTATACACTATAATTTTATAGACGATACTTATACAAACGGGAACCAACCCACATATACAGTAACATCGAATTCTAACGAAAATTTACAGATTATTTTGATGTTTACAAGATTGATAGAAAGTTCATTTTTGAATGCTTATGTAGCCTAAAATTTTATTTAATACATTAGTGGGTTGGTTCCCGTTTGCATAACGAGGTCCCATTGTACAGACAAAGTGACAACTAATATGATGTGGGATTGTGTCCCCGGGTTATTGTATTTATGCAATGTCTATGCTCGTGTTTTCTATAACAAAATCCTCTACACTGATTCGTTAGCTGTTAATCCAAAATACTAATCAACCAATCCGCATCAACGATCTTGTTTGGACGAATTTATTTTGAACGTTGAATAAACCAGAAACTAGAGGGACGACTAACAGCACATTGTTAAACTTGAAATCAAGATCAAATTCGCGCATTGTAGATGAAATCTTCAATTACACAGATACATAATATCATCCCTGTTTCACGGATAGCAGATATCACGAACCTTCATTTGCTACGGTCCATACCTCTTTCGCTTCATCTTCTTTCATGGCATTCCTCTTGATATCTTAAATTTTTTAAACCATAAATCTACGAACCTACCTTGATCTCTAGCATTAGCATTTTATAATAAAGAGAAACTTAAGCTTCTCTTCCCGGGCATACTGTACAAGTCAGTAGAGGGACAAGAGAGTCTTGGTGTATTGTAGGCGATGGGCTGACCACCTGTCACTACTAACCGAACTTGTACATCTCAACTATACCCTCGAAATTGGTCAGAAGTGGCACCATGTGTTTCTATCGGCCTTTAGTGCTCTGCCTACCCCGTAAGGGATAAAGGCGTGATTATATGTATGTATGTAGAAACTTAAGACTTAAAAAAAACAATCAGTAATAAACTTACCGGATATATCAACCCATTCGGGGCTGGTGAACGAGTACTTCCCCTCCATAATGTTACGTAACATCACCATCTGCTTGCGGTGCCAGAACGGAGGGCAGCCGACCAGGCTGGAATCAAATTATCAAACATGACTAACTTTAAGTTTCTGTTTAAATGTGACGGTCGAAATCAACCACATTGTATGAATAAAAACTTACAGTGTAAACATGATGACACCGCACGCCCAACTGAAAAACGAAATATAATAAATTATTACAGAGATCTAGTAAATACCGAAAACCATAAAATTATTTGTACACTATACATATCAATACATAGATACAACTTTATATGTAGGTACACGTTTAAATTTGGAACTCCCGTTGGTCCCCTTCCCGTGGGAATTTCGGGAAATCCGTTCTTAGAGCTTCCTTGTAGCCCTAATCCGATTTCAGCTTCGTATAAATAGCTGTTTTCGTAAAAAATTAAATTCTCGTAACTCCCCTTCCCATAGGAATCGGGAAATCCGTTCTTACGCAGTCCCTAATGAACATACATCCAATTTCAAATTCATATGTATCGCAGTTGTCGTAAAAAAAATTAATTCCCGTTTGTCCCCTTCCCGTGGGAATATCGGGAAATCCGTTTGAATTCCCATTTGTCCCCTTCCCTTCGGGAAATCCGTTTTTAGTCCTTCCTCGTTGTCCCCAATGAACATATATGCCCGATTTCAGCTTCAGCGGTTCTCGTAAAAATTATGAATTCCCGTTAAATTTCGGGAAATCCGTTTTTAGTCCTTCCTCGTTGTCCCCAATGAACATATATGCCCGATTTCAGCTTCATATGTATAGCGGTTTTCGTAAAAAATATTAAATGGGAATATCGGGAAATTCTTATAGCCTATGTTCATCCAGGTCCAATAAGGATTCTAACGGTGAAAGAATGAAACAGTAGTTTCGGAGACAAACTTTATAATATTAGTATAGATAATTACTCATGTCGTTATCGCCGTTAGTCCTGGATACCTGGCCACAGGCATGTGAATTTACGTACTAAGAGCAGTAGTGCCAACCCAATGTTACCCCCAAGATTTTTGAATTTTACTACTAAAAACCCCTAAATTCCAACTTTAACTCATGAGCGGGGAGGGGGTAGGATTGCGTCTGTTTCATAGTATGCTGACACAGAAAATGTAATGTGGTCATACATATAGTAATTAGCGTCATCACCATCGGAACTACTCTAAAAAACGGACAATACACGTTGAGTTGTTGTTTTCCCCCTAAATTTACTGAGTTGTCACCACTGATTAAGGGTCGGTTCATATCTGACGGAAGATGCGTCGAGCGTATCTCCAGGTACAGGCAAACGCACTAACGCATCATCGATTTGAGTGTGAAAGATTGAATGTTTTGTCATATATTTGCCTGTTCTGACGTAACGCGACCGACAAATACGCGACGGATTATTCGTCAGATATGAACCGCCCCTAACCTATAAGCAGTTCCTACTATGTAATGATTAAGATTTTGATTCTTTCTTATCACTAAAAGATATCAAATCATCTCAAATGCTTCATAATACCTAAAGTTACGTATTACGTTGCATAATACTCAGTTTTCTAATGCAACTGGTGCATGCGTTCAGTTATTTCTAAAGGGCAATAAAGATAAGCCGCGTATGAGGGTTAATGTTGATTCCAAAGGGTATTGATAAAACATGTTTAGACTAAGTAACAAAAGGCATACCTACTAAAAATATTAAGCGCTTTTTAGTAAGTTTCTTTTAGTCTAGTGACGGACCCTTAAATTCGGGCCCATTAATCTTAGTTTATTTTTTAGGAGAAATTGGTGAATTAAATTATTTAAATGTTCACGCAGATGGGGAAATTATTGAATTGTTTAATTGCATCTAATGTCTTTGATGGTTTACAAATAGATTTATGAAAATTAAAACTATTATATAGTTATAAAAATTTTTAAACAGTTTTTATCTTAGTCAACTTGGACAAAGTCGGTAATATTTCTTAGTATGCCATAATATTGATTAATACAGGGAAAACCCTGACACAGCAGGGAACCTCGAAGCTCATAACAAACTTGCAAATGTTTATCAACGAACACTATTTCGACTTTGATAAGAAATGACATCTAAAAACTAGAATACAGGGGTAATGAACGTAAAGATATAAATACTACAGATTAAAGTCTACTTTTAATCAGCTTTAAGCACAAACACCTTTGTTTTATTTACGCAGGTCAATGTGTTTGGTAGTATAACGAACGAAAGTCATGTGCGAAGAGCGCTAACAGATCATACTGTCTTGCTCACACTTACTGATACCTGATTACGAGTATTTTTTGTGTGTAACAAAAAACTTTTTTACATACTAAGATTTTTAAGACCACGGATATATGCATACGAGTATCACTGTCGCTTTTAAAATTGCGACATTGTGTTAGTTCGCGAACCATATTACATGTATAGGTACACTAGCGGACGCCCTCGAATTCGTCCGCATTAACTTTGAGTTCCCGTTATTTCCCGTTTCCGTGGGAATGTAAGAAAATTCTTAATCAAAAACATAGGACTTTCATACAAACTTCCAACCCTTGTTTTACTCCCTCAGTGGAGTGTCGTAAAATCCGTTCTTAGCGGATGTCGACACCATTCTGATTAATCAATGAGTGGTATTTCGCTTTTATACATTACCTATTATTCCCCAAAGAGGTTGTGCAGAAGTATGCAACTTTTCACCAGTTAGCTTTATACCGGATGTTTTTTCGTTGCCACCCTTAACGAAGGGTACGTACGAGTACTCTATACACGTAAGTTTATGGCTACTATGTACTTGATCGGGCGAAATTTATAGTGTCCAGTGTTTATGCTAGTTTTTATCATAGACAGATATTAATTATTTCTCGTGAAAAAATCTTGCAAAATTTATGCAGAAAAACGCAGTCTATTTACTCAACTTTGACCCACAGACACTCTCAATGCTTCCTCGCGATGATGAGGAGATTCCGTAGTTTTCGGGAACGTTGACGTACATACATATATACTTAACTTTCGTACGCGAGAAAGAGCATTTATTTAAGCGCACTTAGTTTGAGTTCTGATGTAAGCGGCTATAAGCATTGAAATTTTGATAAAGTAAGGCGGTACTCTCATTGGCGCGCACACATTGCTATCTACTGTGTAAGTACGCGCCTCAGTATAGTTCAACAAATTTCACACGTACGCTAGTGATTGACTGTCGATAAATTTGTTATCGAGCACTTGCGTTGTTGCACATCGCGAACAATTTAGGCTTTAGTAGCTGGTCACAATACAATTTTAAACATGTTTTTACTTAGCTTCATCTTAAAATTCAACCTACTTTTTCTAATTGAGCTTAGATTTTGAGTTTCACAGTCACTCACAAATAAAAGGTTACGTAAATTCGTAGCGGAGTCTTTAATAAATTAGTAATGTAAATGTTCGATGGAAATAAAAAACTATAATAATATGCTTATTGGTAGTCATTTATTATCTACATTTTTATCACCATTATTAAACGGGCAATCAATGTTGGGGTACCCCATTACGTCTCCTAAAATTATGTAATAATAACGACATAAAGTCATAAATATGTCCTAAGTATCACTACATAGTATAAAACAACCTCGCTTCCCGTTATCTGTCTGTCTGTCCCTATGTATGCTTAGATCTTTAAAACTACGCAACTAGTTGATGCACACATCTACATTAATTTAGGTACTTTGTTACACTCACCAGACTTCATTAGTTATTACTCGTAGGTACTATTCGCGGCAACGTGACGTATATGACAGGTACAACTCTATGTCAAAGCGCTTAGCAGCGGCCGTGCGCGGGAGCGGCCGATTCAATATGCGCAATTATCATCACTCGGCTGATTTCAACACCAGGCACGCTACACTTAGCGAGCAATGTATTAGGTTCAATCGTTAGGTTACATATGTCACTCAGTGAAAATTATTTTAACCTAGAAAACGTACTTACCTATGAAAAGTGACCCCTTCAAGTTTATGGTCACTTCGATTCTTGCACACAACCACTGAACAAGCAGGCATTATAAAAAAACACTCCCGTGTGACGCGTTAGGCAATCAAGTCCCGACTGAAAGTTCATAGTTCAATTACACCGCCCACGCCCCCACGGCCACTCTATAGATCTCTGTGATTACACCCGTACGAAACCGGGGCGGGTACCTAGTTATACATATAAACCTTCCTCTTGAATTACTCTATCTATTAAAAAAACCGCTTCAAAATCCGTTGCGTAGTTATAAAGATTTAAGCATACATAGGGACGGACAGACAGCGGCAAGCGACTTTGTTTTATACTATGTAGTGATTATGTAGGTTAGGTACATACACGCCCCCGCCAACCTAGATAAATAAATATATAAATCGGAGGGTGTGTTATGTTATGATTTTGCAAAGCGATAACGCTTGTTTGTTTATGTTTAATAGATTTAGAGTTCGAACTGAGCTTTGTACCAGGACATAGTTCGTGTTAATGTGTTAGATACAAATAGTAGGACTAAAGCAGTTTTGTAATACCACGTGTTATTCAATGTGTGTGTGAAGCAATGAATCACCACAAGATGATGCCTATGGGTCTTGGGAGGAGATAATTTGGATTTAAGTAGGTACTTGGCTTATTTACTTATTGAATTGTATCAGGCGTCACTATTCGGAAGTTCAAATCTCTATTGAGGGATCGCCCGCCACCGGGCCCTATACCCTCCGCTGACCCTCGGATCTGCCTACTCATGATCACGAACACAAGACACTACAGTCGCAACGAGAAGCCAGATCCAAGCACCTAGCATGCAACCATAAATACATAGCTGCTAATCCGAAAACCAATTAAATTTTTTTAATCGACATATGTTTTACCATATGTTTACTTAATTAGGTTATGTTATAGCTGCCTTTCCACTAGGACTAAGAAACTGGGACATTCTCTCAGACGATAAGCTTGCAACTAGTCACTGCAGTATTGGAGTTGTTGTAGCTATCCCTTTTCGGGAATACAGTCAAATACATACATATACAGGGTGTAACATAAGGGGTATGTTAAGCGAAAAGCTACGTAAATAGCCCACTGTCGAGAACTTATCCACAAAATTTGAGACTCGAAATCACATGTTTATTTTTCAAGATTGTATGAAAATTCCTGAGATATTTAAAAATTCTCTATACTATCTGGAAAAATAAACATGTGATTTCGAGTCTCAAATTTTGTGGATAGGTTCTTTACATTGGGCTATTTATGTAGCTTCTCGCTTAACATACCCTTTTTGTTACACCCTATATATACCTATACATAGAAAGCTTGAGAGGTATTATTAGACTCGTCTTAGTGTCGCCGCACACGGGCCACCGGTCACAGCTACAAACGCCGCCACGAGAAGTTATGTATGAAAAGTATATGCCGCTTGTGGCGTTTTGTTGCTGTGGCCGGTGGCCCGTGTGCGTGTGAGAGTGACACTGAGGATTTTTTTACGCAGTCGTGTTCATTTCTTTAAAAAAAATAAGGTTAGGTTATTACAGTAGTGTTTGTGTGCAATAAAGGATAGGAAGAATAACTTACTTGTCAACTTCCTTGCTATACCCGGGCGCGTCTTCGAACATATTCGCCTTCAGCGTCTCAGGGGCGAGGTAACCGGGCGTGCCGCATAACTCTGAAAGTAACCAACAAAACATACATGTAAAAATGATAATATTGTGTAGTTATTTGACGACACTGCTACATTCAGCATAGCATCCTATTAGGTGATGGATTTGTATGTCAGTGGTGAGAGCACTAGCACAGTATGCAGAGATCGTGGGTTCGATTCCCACTCGGGTGAAGAATTTTTTCCATTTATTAATTAATAATTTTATTGTATGTCATTGTTTTAATCCTTATTAAAGTATGATTTCGAGCTAAGCAGCATTGCTGCCGCAGTAATACTGGTCCGCATACATTGTCTATTTATTTATTTATTAAGATTAGGTACACCAACATCACATGTATTAAAAAGGTAGAATAATGTTTATACATTGTAGCACAATACTGATACATGCAACTATGACTGGCGCACACAAAACATACAGGTTTGTATGAGAGTATATTCCGAGCTACGCAGCAATGTCGCGGCAGCACTGCAGTGGCAGCACCTACGTGAAAGTTTAGTTTGACAAGTATACAATCACCACGAACAGCACAACACTGCCGCGGCAGCAGTGCAGCGTGCTGCTTAGCTCGGAATCATACCTTTATCCTACTAATATAAAATATAAACTAGCCGCCGCCGCCCACGACTTCGTCCGCGTGAGGGGGTATTGCAACCGTGCGAAGCCGGGGCGGCTCCCAGTTACATATAAATCTTTCTCATGAATAACTCTATCTATTAAAAAAACCGCATCAAAATCCATTGCGTAGTTTAAAAGATCTAAGCATACATAGGAACAGATAGACAGCGGGAAGCGACTTTGTTTTATAATTATGTGGTGATGCGAAAGTTTAAGTGGATGGCTTCGTGTATGAGCAATATAACACCAAATTTCATCAAAATCCGTCCGGCACTTTTTGCATGAAAGAAAATCTTCCAATCACTAACACGATTATCTAGATTACACTTCATAGAGACAGGCGCACCACTGTATACAATTGCACATACTTATACTAGTCCCCCTGATTACGTAAAAGCAATAGCAAAGCCGAAGCCGCGCGATCGCAATAATTTAGTGTGTGTGTGTGTGTGTGCTTGGGCGAGGTGCGGGGCGCGGGAGGACGCCGAGCGCTCGTTGCGCGCACACTCACACTCGAGATTATCGCGATCGCGCGGCCTTCGGCCTTTGCTATTGCTTTTACGTAATCAGGGGGCGTACCCCCTATGTCTGCGTCTATACCTTTTTATCACTGAGCAATAGGTAGAGTCCGTTTTATAGAATAACTCCTATGCCTAATTTGAAAACTAACATTTTTAACCGACTTCAAAAAGAGAGGTTATCAATTCGTCTGTATGTTTTTTTTTTTATGTGTGTTACCTCAGAACTCCGTCATTTATGAACCGATTTCATTTTTTTTTATAGTAGGTCATGGTATACTTCCAGGTTGGTCCCATATTCACCACATCAGGATCTGATGATGGGATCTTGGAGAAATCGAGGGCAATCCTCGAATATTGTAGGCACATGTAGTCTGTTTTTATACTTTTACTGAGCGTTTTAGTCACCTACATATAAAACATAACATCTGATGATGGAATCTTTAAGGAATCTAGGGATATCCTCAAATATAATAGGCACGAGAAGTCCGTTTTTAGATTTTTATAGAGAATTTTGGTCAGCTACACATAATATAAAGGAAACGAGGGTCTGATGATGGAGCCGCCGAAAAACAGATAGTGGAACTTTTTAGTAACAAAATCCCCCTATGGCAGGGGAAGCCTACGTCCAGTAGTGGACTGCAATAGGCTTATGAAGATGAAGATAATTGTGTTAAGTCGTGTAATTATATGTTGCGTTAAGCCGTGTCCGAAGTAAGATGGTTATAGAGGAAGAGGTAGACATGAGAATAACGAGATGACGGATAATAGGGATGACTAAAAGAAGAGTACCTACGAGTACCTACATATTGCACCGACCCCAAATGATTGGGAACAGGGCGGGAAGAAGGAATGTAATTATATGTTGCTTATTGTCAGACGTAAAGTTTCGAAGCCTAGTCATTTCTCTCTTTAGTCATGTGGCCTATTTAATAATTTGCTGGCATATAAATCTGACAATATTATGCCTTCTAAACGTCGTACACGGCTTAACGCAATATATATTTTCCCTTTAGTAAAATTTTAGTTTAGTAAGCTCGAGTTTTGGGAGAAAGTCGGTTATTCGTTTAAAAAAAATTATTTATATGCAGTGATACAGATAATGTATTCATACACATAGTAACTAGCGCCATCATCCAAAGGAACTATACGGTGAAACGCACTCTACATAAACCACTTATCACAAAGAACACAATAGACATTACATGACGCACGATCCCGCCGGTCGTTGAATAAGTAACTCTATACACTCTGTCCGAAGGCAGTAGACCGTTGAGGTTTGCTTTAAATCTGTCATACTTCGTCTGCTAAGGTCTTAGAGCACGTAATAACTAGAGGCGTTATAAGGATCCTGTCTAGCATCCTTACTAGTATTGTAAATGCGAATAGTAACCCCGTCTGTCTGTCCGGCTTTCACGCTAAAACTAATGAACCGATTTAAATGAAATTTGGCACAGAGATAGTTGAAGGCCTGAGGACGGGCATAGGCTATCTTTTAATACCCGAAAAATATTTTTACCCAAAATAATTTCGACATTTTGTTCTGTAGTCCACGCGGAGATTCGCAAGCGTCTAATTATTTTAATTATTTAAGTAAAGCTTAAAATGGCATTGGAAAAGAAATGAAATAGTCGTGACTTAGGTAATTCTAAACGCACCTAGATTAGCCTACCGGTTTGAAATGAATCGCTTACATCCCAACTAATATTATAAATGCTAAAGTTTGTTACTTTCATATTTTATTTACTCAACCTATCTTCTAGGAATTTTACAAACATATATTTGGGAGTTGGGAGAAGTATATAGGCTACAATTTACGTCCACGCGGACGAAGTCGCGGGCTACAGCTACCAAAATTAACCCTCATGCCAAAGAGACACACGTCCGCGAGTAAGTGTGACCTCAAATCACGACTATGAATACCGCACTCACCGAACAGCTTCTCCCCATCCTTGAGCACCTTGGCGAAGCCGAAGTCGGTGATCTTCACGTTGAGCTGATCGTCCAGGAGTATGTTCTCCGGCTTCAGGTCGCGGTGGACGATGCTCTTGCTGTGGATATGCCGCACACCTTCCAGGACTTGCCTGCGAAAACCGGAGACCAGCATATAACATGTCATCAGTTTGAACTGTTGTCAGTATTCTGCCTATATCTTCCACTAACCCTCGAATCTGACAATTCCTGATTAACTACGTATAATAGCATGCTGGGTGCCCGGCAGGGGAATTACGTTAATAGAAAAAGCTATGCGATCGCGCAAATTTGTAAGTGTGTGAGAGTGCGTACTGTCGCGTTGTTTTGGCTTTGATTTGGCAAGATACGTAATCAAACGCCCACGGATTTTTGCCTCCGATCGCAATTATGACTCCTGGGAAACTATAATATTGCTAGGTAATGAGAATACTGAAGACTGTGTGTTTCTAAAATAGTGTAGCCAAACGTATCTGGGAAGCAATGCTTGAAAATTTCTGAGCCGATACGCAACCACTAACGAACCTTTAACGAAACGCGGTGCGAAGCAATATGTACTTACCGCTTGAGTAATAAGGTATATTTTAGCACGCATCGGTCGCGAATATAACAGAATAAAAACAAATATCTGTCTCGTTCTGGAATGTGTCTAATAACGTCACCATAAAGTATTTTTTGCTTTGTTCTGCGCGTCTACAACGGTTCCGTTTCGGCTTCGTTCCAACTCGACACTTTTCGCGAATTGGCCCCCTGTGCAGGATCGCTGTTGTGACCCAGCACAGATACGTTTGGCATAGAGGGATCAAATGTTAAAGATCAGAAACTAGTTGCTAGCTCATCGCCCGAGAGATCGCTCCTAAATTCCTTAGTCGACTCTTACGACATGCACGGAAGGAGATGGTGTGCTCTAGTTCTTATAAACAATTATATATTTTTCAACATTAAAGGCAACCTATGTCGGAAAGATTACTTAACTTTAGCAACACTTTACAAATCTTGGTCAAATCATGGTTCCGCGGGAACCACCGTTTTTCTTCGAAAACAAAGATGTAAACAAAAATATTGACCGGCCTCCAAAAGCACTGCGTCATAAATAGGTATAATACGCACCTAGAAGAAAACAGTTTCATAGACTAGGAACAATTCGCGCCTAATTACATACAAGACTTTTATTAGTTTTTACTGAGGCGTAGGAAATTCGTCAATTACAAATTCAAGGTCGATAGAAAAATATTAATTAAATAGGTACAAATTCTCTAAAAAATTAATATGCGTTTACGAGTGTAATCCCGTTATAGAGACTAGTTCGTAAAGATATAATTAAATTGTTAAATTATATGTATTCCCAACCGCCTACCCCTCCTATGTATTTCAGTAAGTAAATAAAGCATTTTTTGTTCGACTTTACCTAAATCATAATGAAAAACCATTGCGTAATTAATTAGGGAATAAACGAACAGCCATGGATGAATTTTCATCTGCCTTCATCTATAACAGATTTCTTAATTTAGTTAACACATAAATTTTATAGTAAAAACATAAATTACACACGCAAATTCCATCAATTCTTTTCGAGACACCATTTCATCGCCAATAATCTTGAGAGTCACACTGAGAGCCATTTCACTATTTAAAATGTCTAAATAAAAACTAATTTTCTAAATACAATAGCGAATTGTTTAGAAAAACGAACGCGCGAAATATCACAACAAGTACCAGGCGCTCAGATCGGCGCAAGAGTTTGCTAGTAACTGACTTTGCATCAGTGCGAAGTTTCCACTATCTACGAATGACTACGGACTACGAACGCGCATGCGTGAACATGCGTCTGCCCACTGCTAGAGTCCATGTCATAGAATAATCTAATGTCTGATTTCGGAACTAACATTTTTTATATGCAGTAAAACAGAAAACATGGTCATACAGATAATATGTTATTAGCGCCATCATCCATGGCTATACGGTGAAACACACTATATTAGAGGCCACTCACTAATGGTGCTCTACTACTAAATGCTATCGTAGCCTGCGGTCTTCAAGTCGAGAGTGAAGGCCCCCTGATTACCTAATTTGCAAAAGCAAAGCCGAAGCAAAGCGATAGCGAAAATTTCACAATATTCGCCTTGAAATGTCAAAGTTCCTTTGAAATTCATTTTACGTAATACGAATTTGACAAGCGATCAGCGAGATTTTTGTACAATTTTCGCTATCGCTTTGCTTTTACGGCCCTGGTTTCTTTTAGGCAAGCGCCATCTTAGACTGCACCGATGCTTACCATCAGGCGCGTAGTGGTCAAGCGTAAGCCTATTTAATATTTTAAAAAATGGAACTAAATGATAATTTGTATTAAATTGTGAAAAGAACATAGACCCTAGCGCCAATAGAGTCATCATATTATCGTACTTCGGAAAGAGCTATTTATATAGTTTTTCGGTGAAAATGCTAAATCACTAATTAGGTATGTACTTGAAACAAATTAACAATACATTTGTTTTATATCGCCATAGCCGTAAAACTGTTATTAGGTTATAAACATTAGATTACAATATGTACCTAGATAAATTATTAACAGACAACATATCGATAACAAGCATTTTTTACTGGTAGAATTGACAAATAGATCTTAATCTACTTCCCTGCTTTTGATAATGTTTTGTATTTAGATAGCAGGTGTGTAAATATCCGTAGGACTAATTAACCAGCAGTGTTTTCCCTTCTGGTCATAGGCCTGCATACCCTTAGACCACACCTATCATAGAGCAGGGGCATAATACAATGGGCCAGCGCGGAGTTGTTGGGTTTATCTGGCTTTAGCAGTTCTCCTAGATTTCGTCTTTAGACGATCATAAGCGTTAATATTTCTTTCTACATTGGCGGCCATAAAGCCCCGAAACGCCAACTTATGCTTAACAGACCGTGTACGGGCCATCGGCAACCGTACAAACCGCTTGTGTCAACGTCTACCGCGACACAGCGATATTTTATAGTATTATAAGTTAGTTCGATTGTGGGGGTGGTGAAAAGGAAAGCGCTTCCGGCCCCACCAGGCCGCTAGTTGTTGTTCGGCCCATGTATATATTCCAATAATCGTGAGAAACTTCGATATCGCGTTCTAGGATTTCGCATTCGATTGTGGTTCTCTCCTGCATCCGATAGATGGCTCCGCTACATCGGTCACGACTGTTCTCTAATAGACATCGTTGCGTCCTTAGCATAGCACTGTACCTTATAAACTAAAAGTGTGTCTTCTACTGTAATAAACTGGCTTACTATCAATCAAACAGCTTATCAATCAGCATCTTAATAATGTGTACGGACGTGTACGGACACGGACCGTAGAGACCGTAACAAATATACAGGATGATTTTTGGTCGTCAACGTTCCCGAAAACTACGGAATCTCCTCATCATCACGATCATTTTTCTCCATGGAAGCATACCTGGGAAGTGTCTGGTTTCCAAAATATTAGGGTCCAAAGTTGAGTAAATAGACTGCGTTTTTCTGCATAAATGCACATAGACGCGCGTAGCAGGATTTTTTCACGGTCTATAAAAAAACTAACATAAACACTAGACACTATAAATTTCGCACGACAAGGATTTTTCCCAGCATTTTTTTGGCATAAACTTACTTTATTTCATGTATAGAATACGTACCCTTCGTTAAAGGTGGCCACAAAAAAACACCCTGTAGACTAACATATAAAAAAAATTACAATCGACAGATAAGTTGTGTATGCTTTCATGTCGAATAAATTATAATTGATTTTCTTTCTGGCAGAGCACAGAAAACATAATGATTTCGTAGTGTACCTACCTATTGGTAGTAAGTTCAATTAGTATACCTATCAAAATTTCACAAATAACAACACATTCTGAATGTCAAATTATGTAAGAACACCCAATCAAAACCATAAATATTTGCTCGTTAATGAGTTCATGAGTATTATTAGTACCGCTTTATCCTGATAACAATAATTTAATACTGAAGCAATACCTATTTAAATGTGTTTACTAACACTCCGTCCGCGTGGACTACAGAAAAAATTCTATATGTTAAGTGTAAAAAGTAGCCTATATGTTATGTCGTAAAAAATTAATTCACGTTTGTCCCCTTCCCGTGGGAATTTCGGGAAATCCGTTCCCAGAACATGCTCCCAATCAAAACCGTAAAAAATAAATAAATATCCGTTCTTGCTGAACATATATGCCCAATTTCGTGAATTCCCGTTTGTCCCCTTCCCGTGGGAATTTATCCGTTTTTAGTCCTCCCTCGCTGAGTTCATGAGTAAAAATTATATTTAAAAGTCCTCCCTCGCTGTCCCCAGAACATATATGCCCGATTTCAAAATAGCGGTTTTCGTAACAACCGCTTTATCAAACAATTGGAATGGGAATATCGGGAAATTCTTATAGCCTATGTTCATCCAGGTCCAATAAGGATTCTAACGGTGAAAGAATTTTTGAAATCGGTCCAGTAGTTTTTGAGCCTATTCATTACAACCAAACAAACAAAGTTTTCCTCTTTATAATATTAGTGTAGACTAACGTCGGCCCGCGACTTCGCCCGTGTGAACTTGATAGCCTGTGTTATCCTGGTGTACCTATAAGCTATAAAACTGGCAAGTTTCATCAAAATCCGTTAGTAGTTTTTGCGTGAAAGAGCAACAAACTTATAAATACCTATACAAGGTGTAACAAAAGGGGTATGTTAAGCGAAAAGCTATGTAAATAGCCCGCTAAAAGGAACCTAGCCGCAAAATTTCAAACTCGAAATCACATGTTTATTTTTCCAGTTAGTATAGAGAATTCCTAAACAAATCAGGAATGTTCATACAATCATGAAAAATAAACATGTGATTTTGAGTCTAACATGTGTTTTTGTTGTGAAACTTGCATATTCACACAAACTTTCATACTTATAATATGAGTTTCTCTGTCTGATTGGTACATATGAAGTAATCGTTTATCGACATTTTGCGAAAGGGACATTCTGCGACGAAGCCTTCCCTAGGCCACTTGCTTATCAGCGGCATAGGGGTACTCGTATAGTCATACGTATGTGTATTGGTCAATGCTACACACTTAGCATATTTTCTTTTATTTCTCTGAATACTCTAATTCAACCAACAAGCCTATATATAAGTCAGTCATTATTGGTAAAGGCTCACAAAATGCATAGGTATACCTTAAACCATTATTTTACAACAAAAAAATATAGGAGTTCTTCTTTATCATATCTATATATAGATATAATAAAAATGTAACGGATCGCTGTCTATACATGGAAGATATATGAGAAAAAATATTATAGGAGACCTTTATCAACGCAACAGAACCCAAAGCGATGATTTTTGGAATTTTTGTCTGTTTGTCGGTTTGTCTGTGCGTTTGTGCACCCTAATCTCAGAAACGGCTGAACCGATTTCGATGCAGTTTTCAGGAATATATTGTGACAGTTCCCACTTAACATATAGGCTACTTTTTATCCCGGGAAAATGTTTTTATCCCGGATAATTTCGACATTTTGTCTTTTCTGCAGTCCACACAGACGGAGTCGCGGGCGTCCACTAATAAAAAAATATATATGCAGAAGTTCTTCTTTAGATACATAGTGAGACAAGGAACAAGGAAAAAAGAGTTAATATTCATAATTTCAAGAATTTGTATACAGTGACCTTAATGTATATTCATATAGGATTATCTCATTTTATTGGTTAACAATATAAGGGTGTCCTACTGAGTTGTCACATTGCTTTATACAATAAATATAAATTATCACTTCACAGCACATTAATCTATTTATTTATTAAGATTAGGCACACCAACATAACATGTATTAAAAAGTAGAATAATGAATCTAGTCTCACACTCAGCGCCGCCGGCCCGAAGTAAATTTTAGAATGGAGCGAGATCCAATTATGGCGCCTCCTGTTTGCTCGTAATAATATATACCTACATCTTTACCATTTAGGCACCCTCTAGAATTTGGCGCCTGGAGCGACTGCTCCGTTCGCCATATGGGCGGGCCGGCCCTGCTCACACTAAGATCTTGTGTTGTGGGTACTAAGCAACAGTATATAATACATACACTTACTTACATATGCCTACATATGACTGTGTTCCCATAGCGGGTTAACTAGAACTGCAGGATCATAAGGGAGATCCCGCAGCCACGTTTGGCATGGCAGGGACAGATGTAAATACAGTGATAAGTAGCTTATCACCCGAGACATAGAGGAATAAGATGGTCATAGAGTGCTAATGTCATACTAACTGCATTGATGCACCATTAGACTTTTCGATGCCTCACAATTCCAGTCCTTGACACTTAGATTGCATTACTGTATGTTACATTAGTAATGTAGTACATTACTGTACATTATAGTAATGCAGTCTAAGTGTCAAGGACTTGAATTGTGAGGCACTGAAAAGTCTAATGGTGCATTGAGGCAGTTAGTAGGATATTAGCACTCTATGACCATCTTATTCCTCTAGCCCAAGAAAATGCCCAAGTTCCTTAGTCAACTCTTACAAGATGCACAGAAAGAGATGAAAAAGCACAGGACGAAAACTTACCTCATAATATACCTAGTCTTCTTTTCGGAGAGTGTCACAACCGAAGTGAGGTAGTCAAACAGCTCCCCATTCTTACACAGCTCAAACACGAGGAAAATGAATGTCTCAGATTCAAACACATCTTGTAGCTCAACTGCAAGGAAAATTGTATCTGTACTAAATGTCTGCACTCACATGGGCAGATCTAATATAAAACCTAACTTTCCTTCTGGGGCAGTTAGGTAAAAAGGAAAGTGGCTGCTCCACACTGCTCCAATCAAGCATTGGTACCCAAAAGAGGGGACGAGAAGTTGAGGTAGACAGTACACCAGATAGGAAGACAGAATAGGCAAACATGGAAAATCGTTGGAGGAGCCCTTTGCCAAAAAGAACACCAATCTGAAAGACATTACATAGCCAAATTGAGTGAAATATAGGAAAACATGTTAATTCAACAAGGGTTCGCCCACCACTGGGCCCCACACTCTCCACTGACCCTCGGATCTGATAACTCATAACTGTGAAAACAAGCACTTGCACTACCACGCCACAAGAAACCAGATCCGAGCACCTAGCATGCAAGATAATACATCACACTACTCTGGTGGTGGGTGAACCCTTGTTGAATGTTTGAGCTTCCGAATTGTAATGCCTAATACAATTTCATTTATAAAACATGTTAATGTAAAACTAGGTACTCTTTTATTGGCATAAAGGGCTTCATTATTAGATATTAACACATTTGCAGCCTACTGATTTTCATAGCATGCTGGCTGACATCAGTTTAATACCTAGTGCCAGAATGCTATTTGCCAGAAGTAAGTTTTCACATTATTTTTGTGCTTCTGCTGTGCTAGTAGACACATGCAGGTTATTATTACTGTTTTACCACATAGTACACACTATCGCATGCCCTGTGTAAATAAAGGCATGTATAGGAGGATGCAAGATTAACAAGAAGGAAATTGCCCTGCACCTGTATGATGAATTTGGTGAGAGCGAGATGTCTCACTTTTAAACGTCAAATCCACAGAGCTAAGTATAACTAGACAAGGCAAGTGTTTCTACTTGGTGTGTAAAAAGGGATTGCAAACCACTTCTATCAGCCCTAATTCATTCAGTCCTGGCTCGAGAATGAGAGACACTAATTCTAATTCTTAAGTCTATTTTTACATGCAAAGTACATACACTTAGTTTATCTAGTTATTAATAGCTCTGTGAATTTGATGTTTAAAAGTGAGACATCTCACTCTCACCAAATTCATCATACGGGGCTGGTGTAGAATTCGCTTATAAGACACAATACAATTTTCAATGTTGTATTGAAGGCAATAAAGAAAATATGGTTGAGAACCCTGAACCAATTAACATCTTCACCTCTGGTGGAAAGGCAGCCTTACCATGTAAAAGTAACTTTGATCTAGGGTAGTTTACACATAATTCGGTGACAACATCAATGTGTGAAATATCTATATACTTAGTTTTTTTTTTTTTCAACATAATACCTATGAAGCGCAGATGTGACCAATCACCTGTGCAATATTATAGTGATCCAGATTCTATAAAGTAATGTCTCATCCATTGAATTTAAAAATAGAATAGAATTTATAAAATAATATGAATTGAAATGATTATTTATTTGCTCAAAACATAGTACAATAAAGTTATTATTACATTATTAGATCAGACATGTTTTGCCGAAAAATGTGGCATGCAAATATTTTAATTTATTCTAATATTAACTAGTAAAAGTAAAACTAAAGCCAAAAAACAATAAAAGTTGTGATTCAACAACTCACTCACTAATATATGGATGTCCAGCCACAATCCTTAGGATTTGTATTTCCTGTCTAGTAGCATCCCTCATGGTATGTGTGTCCACTCCGTCTTGGGACTCCTGACTGAGGTCTATGATTTTGGCTGCATACTCCTTTCCTGTCTCTTTTTCCACACATCTTCTGACCGTCGAACTGATGCCTCTGTAATAATTATACACAAACATGTAGGCAAACATTAAACGATAAAATTTAGTTAATTTATTTAATTGGCCTGACAATTACCGAAATTATCCAAATTATAATAAGATAATGTGAATTGTCGTAAAACTTTATCAAAACATACCGTTAATGAATAATTCATCTTCAAGGTCACAAGGCTTACGATACCGACAGTTATGAACAATAATTACACACATACGGATATTGCTCTAAATACTGGCTTCCGAAATTTGGCAGCAACGCAAAACATCAAAGAATCACGTCCTACTCAAGTGATAATGATATCAAACACTAACCTTCCAATAATTTCTTTGGGCTCGTACTTTGCGTAAAACTCTTTCGCTGCACCCTTATCTGGCAAATTATCGTCGTCTTCCTCTTTAGCCATGGTATTCACAGTGGCTATTTTTCACAAATACTGATTTACTGCCAAGGAAGGTTAATTTACAAGCGTATCCTATTCACAATGACGAAAGGTTATATACTGTATATGTACAGCTGTTCTTTTCACTATTTTTATTTAGTGTAGTGATAAATTATATTAGCATAATACAAATAATGGTAAGTACAATTTTGTAATCGAAATTATTTCTCGTTTGCAAGAAATAATGAGAAAAGTCATGCAAAAGTCAACAGTTCTTGTTTTTTGACAGACAGACAGATCAGATTATTTTACTTTTTTTAACGCCATTTTAAGATCATAGACAACAATATAAACTAACGAAATTTTCTTAAAGAAATAATGAACATACGTTAGGTAGCGACATCTAGTTTTACTAAACACAACCTAGCAACTGGGCTGGGCATAGTGGATCGAATATCGATTAGAGAGAGAACGTGATACCGAAGTGCTGCGCTATGAAACTTATGAAAGAAATAATACTCTGAAATCTCTGATAACAAAATAATAAAGAGCGTTTCACCGTATAGTTCCGATGGATGATGGCGCTAGTTACTATATCGGGAATAGGAACTATTCTATGAAACGGACATTATACGCTATTCCATAGTAGTAGCGTTATTGGCCTTGCTTTATTAATTTATTTTTTTATTATTACACGGACTTGTCGTGCCGTACCGGGGACCAAGTTTAGGGGAAAAATAAAGGAAAAAGAAAACTTAACGAGCAACCAATAAAAAAAACAGTGATGTTTGTTGTTTGATGATAGTTCTTATTCTTTATTGTGTACACAGTAAAGTTTTACAAATAAAGTTTATAACAAGGAAGATGTATAAAGTTGTTATTTTATTTTGTAAAATGATATTTCCAATGTATTTTAATGTATTTAATTGTTGTCTTTAAAAATTGGAATATGGATTTTATTGAGTTACCAAATTATCACAATATGTTGTATGAAAATTTCATAAATTTCATATTGAATGTGTCTGGTCGCCCTATGACGGATAAAATTGAAACA
The DNA here is from genome assembly GCA_014607495.2 of Carposina sasakii. Classification (NCBI taxonomy): domain Eukaryota; kingdom Metazoa; phylum Arthropoda; class Insecta; order Lepidoptera; family Carposinidae; genus Carposina; species Carposina sasakii. The sequence goes on from CP053169.1 coordinate 2,443,196, forward strand.
TTTTTTAAAAAGATGGCGCAAGATCGGCATATCAGTAGTAACGACGTAGCTGAAGAACTAGGAAATGGATGAAAAAATAGTTTTGGCGCATTTTAAGTAAAGGGGGTAATCCGAAATAGCTCGATATTTTATTAAGTAGGTATCTCACGAGCTCACTGAAAGAAACCATGTACCTACTCATTTGTCATTCTTTATTACGACGTAATGAAACGGAACCATTTTAGAAAAAGCTAATAATTGGTGGTGAAAAGTGGATCACGTAGTACGACAAGATAAGATAGGAGAAGATAATGCTAGATCTCACACAGCCACTCAGCAAAAATTTAGAGAGTTTGGATGGGAGGTCTTAATACATCCGCTACATAGTCCTGACCTTGCACCTTCAGAGCACCTGGTTGGGTCTCTTCAGAATTCTTCAGGCGGTGTAATTATCAAGGACGGACTGCCAAAATCACTTGTCGCGGTATTTTGATCACCCCAAAATGTATATAGCGATAGGATCATGCATATCCCTACCCATAATATGGCAAAAAAAAATTAAAAATTTAAATAACCCTGACCCAAATAAAAACAAAAACGAAATTATTTGTCTCGTCGGGGTTCCGTTAAATACCTTGACGAGACAACGATTTTCATTGTGGTTTTATTTTGCTTCGGTGGTTTTTTACTTTTTTTATTTCATGCTTTTTATGATGTACCTACAAGTCGTAGCCTTTCATTAGATACCCCACACGGGTATATTTGTAAAAATTAGATGTTTCATTGCCACTTTTACTCCTCATAACTTTCAAACAGCTAAACCGGTTATTTTGACACATAGCTAAGAACTGGACCGATGATTTAGCCGAGAGTTTTCTTAAAACTTTCAAACAAAAGAAACATATTCGAAATGATCTGTTTGGATCCTACGATACTACAGACACACAAATACACACTTCGAACTTATAACACCCCTCTTTTTGCGTCGGTGGTTAAAAACCTATTGAACAAAATACACACTTTCGTAAAATGTAAATAACTGTATTTTAAAAATTTCCGATTTTTCTTAAAACCTATTTTTAAATCCTTTCAGAAATTAATAATAGATGTCACTGTTATTTTCAAGGTATTTTGGCATATGAGCAATCGTTTTACTTGACTTCGTTCCGTTTAAAAAGTCTGTGGCTCTCTTTTCATTAAATACGATATTCATTAACCGTTAACAAGTTCGAGATGATAATAAATTGGACATACCTACCAACGCAATGATTGATCGATAACATACATAATGTAAGGTAATGCAAAACTGTAGAACATAGGCTTACGTAGTTGCGTCAATAGATACATATATAATACAAAAGTCCATTCTGATTGACTTTCATAGAGATTGGTTTTTAAGAAAATCGGCGCATGAATGGGCTTCTTGAATTGTATAACAGCTGATTGTTGTCTATGGAATGCGGAGAATTGTGTTTTGTCTCATTCTTTGTTATGGTGACTCTTTCTATCTTCCGTCAATGGTGGAATTTGTATTTTGAAAAGATAAAAATTTGGCCGATTTTCAGTAATTTCAGTGCTTAGTTGTGGTGCTACTTTGCTGAAAAACCTGGATTTTGCTGTTAGATCCTATCTGCTGTCCTAATATTGAAGGTAAGGCTTATTACGCATAACATTTTCTTCTGTGATGTGACATTCGTTGTTGTTGGTTCATCTTTTTGTCAACCTTGAGCCAATAATTTAGATATTTCTCCAATTATGTACGAGGGATATATATACATATTAACAATTATTAAAACAGGAGTGGCTGCATGCTTTAATGTTTAGTATTTGTTGTCACTATTGTTTATGTTTGGCGTAGCACCATAATGTTGATAGTAATTTGTTGGCTAACAACAAAGAATGACAACATGATGTAAGCCCCGATTATCTGATAAACATTGATCAACCTATTGGAATCTATTTCGAAACTTTTATATTAGACCTGCCTAGCCAACTTCACATTATGTTTAATTAAACCATTTTATGATTTTTATGTACCTACTAATGTGCTCAATTTCATTTAAGAATTCTTAAAATGTAGGTACCTTCCTATTAAATATCTTACCAAAACTCTTTCTGTACGTACAAAGAAAGGTAAAAAAAATTCAGCAGTAATATTTATAACTATTTGTATTGAAAAATTACTGGACTAATAACTTAAGTATTGGAAAGTTAATATTTTGTAGGTATGAAGCGAACACTCAGAGAAACTAAACATATGAAAAATGTTCTGTCAGGCGATAAGCTAGCAAGTTGTCACTGATAATTTACGTTTTATTTATTTACTTTTCAATTATAATTTCATTACTAGCTAGGTGTTATTAGACAGTGAATTAATTAACTTGATAATATATCTTCTACTGTATAAAGATACACTAAGGTTTTAAAGAATATGGAATATGTTAGGTATAAGTTCATATTTGGCGCGCTTTGTCGTGTCAATTCCTTGTATTTCCTAATCCTTTCCTATCCTAATGGAAGCGCGGGTAAACAAAGAAAAGTATACCCAAACGTCAGCTGTCAATGAGCTGGCGTCTTCGCATTTCGTCTGAGTGTCTACCTACCGACATACCGATTGTCCCTTCATTCTGGAAGGAAAATTATCGGTATACTTCGTGAGTGTCACCCCTTTTGTCTTATGTACGGATTAGTGAAGGAGAAAACCCACAATACTGGCAAATTCACCAACTGGACTGCCAGGCGCCTGCGCAACTACCAACACCAGATACAGTCCACTTCGAAGGTAGGTGTTTCCATCCTATTTTCCACTCTTGCTTCTACAGAATGAATATACCTACTTCTTATAGGTTTTTTATGGGTACAAAGGTATGCTTTATAAATAAGGCATGTTAGTATACCTTAAAATAACTATTGAACAGTTAAATTAAAGTATTTCAAACATCTACACATTGTTTAAAAGTATTGTTATAACATCACCTAGGTAGCTATAAAGCTAGTCCTATTCAAAAACAATTAATGATTAGGAAGATAATGTGGTTAATTCTGGTCACACTTAAACATTTATAAACTTAATCAATTCGGCAGGGAAAGCTGGAAGGGAGGGGGTGTAATTTTCTTGTGAAAATTAAAAGTTATTTGTAAATGGCTTGCACGTGTCCGTAAAGTGATGTTTTCTGGAAGATAAGTTATATTTTGTTTACTTGTGATGTGAATCTAGTGCATGTGCATGGTTTTATATGCAGGTAAGCTAAGTAAAACTTTAGTCGGAATCTGATCTCTTCATGGGCTCATGTAAGTTGTTTTTGTAATTCTTTTTGAATTTCATTTATTTTACACTCGTTCTTGAGGATTTTCCCGATGTTTCCATTTATCATCCATCATAAATTCAGAAATCATTTACTAAAGACAATGGCTGTATGGGCTTAGTTCCCCTTGCCTTTCATTCGGGATAAACTATTAAAAAAAATATATAAACATAATAAAATTAGTTCCACCTGTCTCTTTCTGTCAGCCATTTATATTAAAAAGGACAGATATAACTAATTCTAAGTTTAAAATATATAAGTGTATGGTAAGAATAGGCCACAATGTACCTAAATAAGAAAACCCACTTACATGATATGATGGAAGTCAAGGTCTTCAAAGTCAAATATCTGAGTTGTGTAAGTACTCTTCGTTTTCACAATAGAAGAATCATGTTTCACCTTATTCCCTAAAGATACCCTCCTCTACACCCTAAACAGTTGTTAAGTGCTTCTAGGACTTGTGCTGCATTTAAAAGGATACAGTCATCATGAACTCTTAAACCAGGATTCTTTGTATTGTATAATGGAAGAGAGATACTCGTAACCACCCAAGACCAGCTACCGCGATACCGGAACTAACAATAACACACTGACTAGGGCCAATACACTAAATATACTCTAATTATTTAGTTGATCACCGCTATAATGCACATATTCAGCTATATTGGCTATCTTTTTTGACAGTTCTAGTGATCATCACTCGATTGAAACTCAACAACTGGAAGTGGCAAAATGGCTTATCTGAAGAAAATTTTGGCAACACACACATACATGTTACTTACAGTTCAATAAGTTTCAATGAGTGATCGTGACTATGAACTGTCAAAAAAGATGGGCTGAACTAGGTACTGAATATGAAAGTGCACTCTATGAACTGATTTACCCCACACTAACTACTTACATTAATTTCTTTTACAACTGACTGTCTATGATAAAATTTATGTGTACAATAAAGAGTACTTTTTCAAACCCACCCTTGAAAAAAAACATCACTATGTCATGTCGATAATGTACTTATCCTATCAGTTTAAACGCAAAATTGCTCATTCTAATTGAAAAGGCGTTTGGCTAGAAAAAACACTGAGCTAAGTAAACCGGCTGATTATAAATAGCTACAAGTACTTATTCTTTGTAATCATAAATAATATAACAAAGTGTGTAAAGTATACATGCAAGTATTATAGATACTTAGATATATATTTATAAAAATAACAATTCCTAAGAAAAATTGGAGTCGCACTGGCCGATCTAAATAGATGGCAAAAGATGAGGTGACTCAACTGATAAGAAAGGGATTATCTTCGTCCATACCATTAATATTATACACAACAATGTTTAAAACTAGGGGTGGCCAAAATTGCAAGATTATGAAGGAGACCCTAAACTCACTTTTAGCATAGCGGTGACAGATGCAAACTGTCAGTCACAAGTTGCTAGTATAACGCCCCTGAGTTACTCAGTCGACTCATACGCCATGCACGGAAGGAGATGCAGCTGATAGATTCTAGAGAAGCCCTCTAGAGAAGAAAACATGTGAATGAATCTTCATGAATGGATAGCGTAAAATACACTTACCTAAGTATTTGTACCCTTAAGGGAACTCATAATGATAGTGCTATAGGATGGTAGAGTGCGTTTCACCCTATAGTTCCGATGCATGATGACGCTAGTTACTATGTGTATGACCACATTTTCTGTTTCACTGCGTACAAAAAATGACAGTTCCGAAATCAGGCATAGGTATTATTCTATGAAACCAACTCTAGTACTTTGTGTCCTTGGTTTAAGTTATTTTTGAATGATGATGAATGATGAGTAGGATGATCGTAGTTTTAGTAAGCGATGAAGATTATAACTTGGTGGCGCTACTGTCTTTGTCTAAACTTGACAGTATGTTAGTTTTCTATGAGTGAAGTTCCAGTTCTAAACGTTTCTTGGCGTGATGAAAAATATCCCTTATGTATATAATTACGGTGTTTATGGAAATACCAGCTTTTTACTTTATTAGGGTGAATAAGTAACTACGAGTATCTACATGTCACGTTAGTTAGACTCAAACACACCATAAAAAGGCTTCTATAATAAAAATCTATTATTATAGTGTGATAAATGCAACAAATTGTTATTTATAAGCGGCGCCAGTTCATAATTTATATCTAATAACCACATTCTCAGTGTGTTAATGTAATAACAATCATAATGACGTCTGAATACGGTAGAGATTGTATGTACGGAGTCATTGGTTAGTTATCCTCTGCTTCTATTTTCTAACGTAGCATAGGTAGGTAGGTACGTGTCATCATCTTCCTGACATGTTCCCATTTATTTGGGGTCGGCGCAATATGTAATTTTCTTCCATTCATCCCTATTATCCGTCATCTCAATGCTCACTCCCAGTACACGCATATCCTTTCTCACACAGTCCATCCAACATTACTTTGGTCTACCTCTTCCTTTATATCCATCCACATTCGTGCACAACGCTCTCTGTAAGATATGGCTTTCATACCGTCGCTTTACATGCCTGTACCAAGACAGACGGTTAGTTCGAGATAGTCCGTAACTATCGAGAGATTCGTGCTTACCCCTCTGAACTAATTCGGTGCTTTATATCACGGTCTATAAGAAAGAAGGTAATGCGAGGGCTGCACAAGTCGTAGTCGTAGGTACACTAGAAAACTTTTGGACTAAAATTGCTACCGTTAACACACGTATTAAGAAGGACGCGAATACACAAAAATACAACAGTGTGAAAAACTATAAAATATATCAATACATATGTACACCATTCCTTTAATTTTTATTTTTTTTCTATTCTAAGATAATTCTTTATACATATAATAAAAAAATCTTAATTTACGAGTATTTGTTTCGCGTAAAATTATAAGTCCTTTCCTTATACAGGTGTAACAAAAAGGGTATGTTAAGAGAAAGGCTACGTAAATAGCCCACTGCAGAGAACCTATCCACAAAATTTGAGACTCGAAATGACATGTTTATTTTTCAAAATTGTATGTAAATTCCTAAGATATTTAAAAATTCTCTATACTATCGGAAAAAATAAACATGTGATTTCGAGTCTCAAATTTTGTGGATAGGTCCTCTACAGTGGGCTATTTACGTAGCTTTTCGCTTAACATACCCTTTTTGTTACACCCTGTATATGTGTGCACTATGTTTTCATATCTGCATACAAAACGGATTCTCATCTCAGAGTTTAATCATATATTTACATATATTTAACATCATTTGTACAATTTGTCACGTAATTGGTCTGTCTGGAGTAGATATAGTTAGGTAGGTAAAATTAAAAGACTATTTATGACTACATGAAGCCCTGACTGCGTGAGGTGACTGTGAAGAGGATCGTGACACGGGCGCGTGATGCCATGCATGTGTTTACACAACATGGATTAAATAAGTCTGTCCACTGGTTATACCATACCATGACCATAATAGACACTTGTTAGGCACGTAACGTTTCATGCATCACGCGCGGAGAAAAGATATTTTTTGTATGATTTTATTTTTGAAACAATACCTACTGGCATGTTCCGTGTATGGCCATGCTCACAGCATAGGTAACGTATCATGCACGGACCGGAATAATGAGTATTCTTCAATATTGATGCCGTAGCTTACGAGTATACGTTTCGTGCATAAAGCCAGGTTTTTACAGTACGAATAAGCTCGGACTTAGTGGGTTCGAATGACTTCTCGGACGCTGCGGATTGGTTACCGAGATGGTCAATGATACGAGTCGGAGAAGCCATCCGAGCCCACGCGGTCCGAGCGTACTCGTACTGTGAAAACCCATGCCGGATACGTTCCTTTACTGTTATGGTAGCATCAGTGGGCAGACTCCTTTAGTCAGTAACGTAAGTAGGTTCATTTAGTTAATACGGTACATGTGATCGCTTATCGATTACCTAACACTATGGGAATCACTCACACACTCGACACATCCATCGAAAAATACAACTAAACTGGCATAACAATGGTTACCTACAGGTATCATGATTACATGTGTAATTGACCAGTCACCATGCTGGGCAGGCGGGTTGGCAGGTCGCAATGTAATTTTCTGACTATGTTGTCAACACGGGAGGCGCTGCTGCCCACCTCCCGGAAACCCTTAGTCGCCTCATACGATCACGGGCAGGCAGGGGTGGTACAAACTCTACTCTGCCCGCACCACGCGGCAAATATCTTGCACATATTGAAAGCTCCCAAACGGTTAAAGGCATTATGTAAATAGGAAAAGTTATTCTAAAGTTTAGGTAGGTATCTGTTACAAACTCTCTGTAGACAAGGAACTAAACCGGTTTCGATTACGTCGCGTCGTGGTTTGTGCTCATAAACCAGGCGTTTCCTTTATCCAATCATACGTGCAATAACGCTAGTAACTGCAATGAGGAAGTAGTGGATGGCAGATGCAAACACGACCAATTCAAGTGCACTCCGTGAAAATGACCGTGTATTTTGTCTTATTAATAGCTTCAATTTCTTAAAATATTTAAATATGTCCTTATAAATGCGTGTAAACAATAAATTATGATTCCAAAGTAAGATGCCTTGACAAATAAGAGTTTAAAGTAGAAAAACTCGGGAATGGCACCAACTCTAAGGTAGGTGTGTGATATCTTCGTTTTAAACTCGTTGCAAAATTTGTCAGAATGGTCTCTAAGTAGAGTCATTGCGGGTCAATTCTGGGACATGATCAAAATTTATCTACCAACGAACTACAAAGCAGCAGCCGCATCTGGGGCGCACTGAGATAGTGTCATAAACCCTACACACACTACAGAGTTCAGTGCAAATAACCATCAAGCCACCATATTTTTTTATTAAATGCACTTTATTTTCTTGCCTAAACTTAGCAACTGCGCGTGGTAAAGTTGCATAAAGTTGGTACAAAAATAATACTTGGGGTGGCCTCGAATGGCAGATGCGTGGCCGACCTTGACTCGGGCTGCACGGTCTAAGATGCAAGCGAGGTGCGACCCACCCTCAAATGAAAACTTGATAACGTTGCTATTGAAAACTGAATAACTACGTTTATTAAGTTTAAGACAATGTTTATGGGTCCATTAGTATCGAATGGTGTGCTTGGAACTTCAATATCTATTTTCTTCTACTTTTCTTTTTGATCAATCACGCACGTACTCTTTATGATAATCATATTAAACACAAAAGATACCTAGACCACGGGTTACTTAACATTTACTCTGGATAGACCTTCCCTTATTATGAAAACTGCGAGGCATAGGAACCGTGTTTAACTCTCCTATCCTTAGTGGTAACTTTTTCCTTGAGAACACTCCAGTCATGATAGTTTGTTATTTTGGCTTTTCTATTGTTGAGTTTTAGTATATGACTAGTGGACTACCGCGACGCCGTCCGAATCCGTCCTGATCGAAATCGGTTCAGCCGTTTCTGAGATTAGCGTGCGCAAACGCACAGACAAACGGACAAAAATTCCAAAAATCATCGTTTTGGGTCCTATTGCGTTGATAAAGGTCTCCTATAATATTTTTTCTCATATATCTTCCATGTACAGACAGCGATCCGTTACATTTTTATTATATGTATAGATAATACGTTCAGTGACGTAATTTCATAAGTATGGGGTAATCCTCTTTTAGTTTCGGAAAATGTCTGGAAAGAACGAACACCGCTGTTGGTCCTCTTTATGCATATTCGAAGTCAACAAAATTGAGCGTCGAGAAAATTATAGTTTTTGAACCAAAATGCTCCGTCCAAGTTGCAGTTGCACTGCATCGTCAATAACCGAGTATATTTATGTCGTGGCGACGAAAACCATTGCCATTCCAGTTTGCAACAATGTTTTGCACATTAATAATACTGCCCGCCCTATTTATAAAGGTTTAATTGTTGTTATAAATGCCTATGATGAACCAAATGTGCGGATTATTATTGTATTTAGGATTTCGGGTCACGATTCCCGAAATTACACGCAAAATATGGGCTTTAAAACTGTTTGCAGGTTATAAAGGGATTTTGTATAATGTTATAGTCATCATCATTTACAGCCCTGAGAAGTCCACTGTTGGACATAGGCCTCCCCCAACAACCTCCACTCCGACCGGTCGGAAGCAGCCTGCATCCAACTGACGCCCGCGACCTTGGCCAGGTCGTCCGTCCATCTCGCGGGTGGCCTTCCCACGCTGCGTTTGCCGATACGTGGTATCCACTCTAGAACTTTCCGGCTCCATCAGCCATCAGTTCTTCGAACTATGTGCCCTGCCCATTGCCACTTCAGGTTGCTGGACCGTTGAGCTAGCTATATGTATAATGTAATATATACCTATATAATGTTATGTATATAATGTTATATGTTATAGTGCGTTTCATTAAATAGGCTAGTTACTATGTGTATGACTACAGTATCTGTCACTGTCACTGCAAAACATGAACCTATAGAGAACAACGGACGCAATGCTGTCAATGCACAGATTGAAGCACCGAAATGGCGGCGCGTTGCGCATGTGTGCGTATTTTCTAGTAGGCGCCGAACTCACTATGTTTTGTACGTGTGGGTGGATAACGCGTCATTACACATCCCTACTACATGGAATATCATTACCGAGCTTACTATGAGTGCCTCACTCTGTCTATTGACAACACTCTGTCCGTTATTCTTTATACGTTAATGCTCAAAAATGTTAGCTCCGTAATCAGGCATTAGGAGTTATTCCATGAAACGGACTCTACATTGTTTTTTTTTACCTATAAAGTTAGATCAGTAAATAGTAAAACTACTGGTCCTAGGTTCTCTACAACTTTAAAGTCTTCAAAGAGAAGGCGTAGAATGATATCTCCATGAATAATAATCTGGCATGCTTCCTTGGATTTACATTTCTCTCTCAAAAACTAACTTACAGATATCACACTACTTGTTTTGAAGTACGCCATTTACAAGGTAAACGCAAATTATCTGAGCAAACAGATAACTATATGCTATCAAGTTTTGTTTTATATTTTACGATATCTACTTAGTGTATGACCTTCAGGGGCATATATTACGTCCGTTCCAAGGGCATTTCACGTTATGTATATTTGGTCGTCAACGTTCCCGAAAACTACGGAATCTCCTCATCATCACGATCATTTTTCTCCATGGAAGCATACCTGGGAAGTGTGACTGCGTTTTTCTGCTTAAATGCACATTAACGCATGTAGCAAGATTTTTTCACGAGTAATAATTAATATCTGTCTATGAAAAAACTAGCATAAACACTGGACACTATAAATTTCGCTCGATCAAGTAATTTGAAAAAAAAAACTCAAAACAATTTACATAATTTCCCAGCATTTTTTTGGCATTAACTTACTTTATCTTATGTATAGAGTACGTACCCTTCGTTAAGAGTGGCAACGAAAAAACGTCCTGTATTATAAAGTTATAATTTACCTATATGTGGTTACATAACTATAATATCTGCGATATTAGTTACGGTGCCTGATGCATTATATGCCGGTATGCGGTAGGTCGGTACAATCTTAAACCGTGGCTAAACCAAGTGATTTGTATGCCTAAGTAACGCATTCTTGTTTGAATTGCATGTAAGTAAGTATAACTTCATTAAGATTAAACTTAGATGAAATTGTTTCTAGATGTAGCTCAAAATATGGCACGTGAAATGAAACCTCATTATGTATGTGTCGCCGGGGCGGTTTGATACGATACGATGGACCGGTCAAATTAGACCTAGACTTACATAAATTCACAAAATGTAAAAATGTTCCAAACATAATTTAATGGTCGATTTAGTGGTCGATTCTAACCGTTCAAGACGCCAACTACAAGACGTCGTCGACAAGACTCGCAAGTGCAAACGACAACGCTACGACAAAACGCAGCGACTGTCGCTAACTTTGCGATGACTTTAAATATCTAAATCGCGTCACTCACTGGCGCCCCGCTATCAAGGTTAATAGTGATAATTTAATTATCTATAAGTAATTTTAATCTCAATGTCTATATATTATTAGCTGCCGTCCACGACTTCGTCCGCGTGAATAGGCATTATAAGCGTGCGAAGCCGGGGCGGGTCCCTAGTTATACATGTAAACCTTCCTCTTGAATTACTCTATCTATTAAAAAAAAGCGCGTCAAAATCCATTATGTGGTATAAGTAAGATCTAAGCATACTTAGCCGCGTGGTGCCGGCACAGTACAGTTTGTTTGTACCTCCCCATGCCTGCCCCGTGGGTATAGTACAAGGCGATAAGTAGCATCGCCTGCCGTGCTGTAAACATAGTCCAAAAATCAGAGTGTGGTCATCAACCAAACACCTGACCAGCGTGGCGACTATAGGCAAAAAGCCCTCTATGGCAGTAGCCTTGTGGCGTGTCCTGGGGTGGCCTACGTCCGGCAGTAAACTGCAATAGGCTGAAGACGAAGCATACTTAGGGACAGACAGCGGGAAGCTACTTTGTTTTATACCTAGTTAATATGTAAATTGATACCTACTAAGGGGCTATCCATATATTACATCACAGGTTAAGGGGGAGGGAGGGGGTCGTCAAACTGTGACATTGTGTAAAAAGGGGGTGGGAGGGGTCCTAAATTTCGTGACGTCACATTTTCATTCAATAATCTCTAAATATAAATTTGCAAAAAAGCTAAATGTGACGTCACACTAGGAGGGGGGGGGTCTCACAAATGTGACCAGCTGTGACAGTGAACGGGAGGGGCAAAAAATCATGAAGTTCGTGTGACGTAATTATGGATGACCCCTAAGTGGGTGGGTTGACTAAAACATTCTTCATTCTTTATTGCACACAGTTAAAAATACGAGTATACACAATTTGTTATGTTTATATACGATTAACATTTCGGCATTAATATTCGCAACATGTGTAACCTTGAGCAGCTGTTTACTTCGTCGAATAAGTCATCGACCTAAGGAATACGTATCTAGGTACTATGCTTTGCCTAAATGTTATTAGTATTTGGGTCGTTTTTTTTAATTTATTTAAATTATAAAATTATTCATAAAGAAATGGAAAAAATTCTTCATCCGAGTGGGAATCGAACCCACGACCTCTGCATTCCGTGCTAGTGCTCTTACCACTGAGCTACCGGGTCAATAACTCGGATGACGAATTTTACCATCTCTTTTCTAAATTACATATTGACAACGTTATTTTTCATCCCGATAGCTATACACTAGCCAAATCTCGGCAAACAAAGCTGAATCCCTCAGCACAATGTTTAAAGATGACACGATCAACCATATCCTAAAGGATTATATTAATGGAGAAGTGTTTTTATAAATTTATCTTAGTCAAGATATTATATATTATAAAATTATTAATAAAGAAATGGAAAAAATTCTTCACCCGAATGGGAATCGAACCCACGACCTCTGCATTCCGTGTTAGTGCTCTTACCATTTAACTATTTATTTATAGCTGCTTTAATTGATATCCTCGAATCATATTTTTTATAAAATTATTAATAAAGAAATGGAAAAAATTCCTCACCCGGGTGGGAATCGAACCCACGACCTCTGCATTCCGTGCCATTTTTTTTATGTTCGTTTAATAATATGTACATATGTTTAGAATTTACGGATTACGGAAACACACGTAGTTTTAGTTTTAGGAAATTTTGGAGGTTATGGGCTTCCCTATGGTAGTAATTAACATGTAATTAACATTAAAAACACCTGAAATTCCACACCACCTGCTGAAATACATATTTCCTGATAACATAACACTAGTTTTAGTTATCAGTCCCATTATAGATAACCGTTTATCTACAGATTATTATACATGTAGAGAAATATAGAGGCGTAACGCGAGTAAACATATTTAAGTGGGTTATATGGGTAAGTGCTTGAAAAATCTTAAGACATTAAGCCCTAGCCTAAGGGTGCCTTTCCACCAGAGCCGTGCTATGCTACGTTGTTATGGATGCGTGTGCTATCCACCAGAGAAAGTCATTAAAATCATGGACCAGTGAATATGATTGGTGCACATTACACGCATCGTACTTACATACTTATATAGCACTGTGGTGGTAAAGGCTTTGCTCCTTTTCACATACTCCAGTTTGCGTTGAAAAGGGGCATATTTACCAACTGGACATGAAAGAGTGGACACAATTGTGTCTAGTTAGCGAAACTCAAAACTCACCTGTTATCTGGTCATCTGGAAACGCCAACATTTTTACGTTTCTGCGAAACTCGTAGAAATATAGTAAATTCATTCACTCAAACTTTCGGAATTTGTAATTTATTATGTAGGACCTGCAATGCAATTAAGTCATAGAAGGTTCCCAGATGAGTAACAAGAGGGTAGTTTTTACCTTTTCCCGAAAACACAAGGGAACAAAATGAGACTTTTTTTTTGTTGCATGGCATTTTGTGAATGTTGTTTACTAATACGAGGTCGCTAATTTCAAATCTACCCGCATTTGGTTTCTAACAGCTCCCGTTTATGAGATACAGCTATTTGACGGGTTTTTGTACTAGTTGCACTTAATTTTCATAATTCCGAGTTGTACAATTAAAAAAAAAATTTTTTTTTACAATGTCGTCGTCACGAAATATCTGTAAAAACGATCCCAACTATTTCTGTAACATATGTGGTGAATATACATTCAAAGAGTATAGACTAAGTGTGTCGGAGTTCGTAAAACGGGTGTACTTTGATTACTTTGGATTTCCTTTGGACACCCGCGACAAGTATTGGGTGCCTAAAATGGTATGTAAAACATGCGTCGAGTCTTTGAGATTATGGGTGAATCGGAAAAGACCCCATTTCAAGTACCAAGCACCAATGATCTGGCGAGAACCTTCAAATCATCAGGACGATTGTTATTTTTGCGTTGTTGATATAAACGGGATTAACAAAAGAAACCGGGCCAAATGGTTTTACCCTAACTTGTTATCTGTTACCCGACCAGTCCTGTACTCCTGCGATGCGTCAGCACCACAAGCTTCATCATCTACACAAAATGATCACGTCTTGGAAGAAGAAAACTCGTCTTCAAGTGACGAAAGTGGGACAGCTGATTTTAATCCAGATATTTCTTCTGAGCCCCGGCCCTTTAATCAGGAAGAGCTTAGCGCATTAGTCAGAGACCTTGGGCTTTCTAAAAAAGCATCAGAGATTCTAGCTTCTCGATTAAAGCAAAGAAAATCTTTTAACTCGAGAAACAAGAATTTCGTACTATCGTAAAAGAGAGACAGAATTGCTTTCATTTTTTTCTGAAGATGATAACTTTGTTTATTGTTCAGATATTCCTGGTTTATTGAAATTGAAAAGTTCCATAATTTGAGTACCGAGAAACTGAAAGCCGGAATTTTCGATGGTCCCCAAATAAGAAGGTTGATGAAGGATGAAAACTTTCATAATTACATGACCGATATTGAAAAAAATGCCTGGAATAAATTCGTTTGGATTGCACAAAATTTTCTGGGAAACAAGAAAGATAAATGCTATGCGAAGCACATTGAGGAGATGTTGTCGCACTTCCAGCAGCTTGGATGCAATATGAGCATTAAGGTACACTTCCTCCACAGCCATTTGGATCGTTTCCCTGATAATCTAGGTGATCTGAGTGAAGAACAAGGGGAACGTTTCCATCAAGATATTCGGACTATGGAAGAGCGGTACCAGGGTCATTGGAATGCCAACATGATGGCGGACTACTGCTGGAGCATTAAAAACAGCCCTTGTGAACCAAGTCAAACAAGAAAATCTTATAAAAGAAAATTTTTCGATGTGTAGTGGTTATTTTTCTAAAGTTCTTTTTTAAATAAAATATATTTTTTTCAAAAACACGTTTTTTTTTTAATCTCAAAAACTAAAGCTGATACAAAAAATCTGATTTCAGATCTGAAATCAGCACCCCGAAAATACATAATATTAGTCGTAATATTTCATTCAACAAAAATTATGTTCCCTTGTGAAATCATTACAAAAGCTTCTTTTATGGCAACACCTGCCGGGGTTGTTCCCATGGCAACGGTAACGGTAGGCAAAAAAATGTGTCATTCATTACTAAATGGTAAAGCATAGAAGTAAAGACAACGGAGTTCAGGATTTTTGTATTCCCTTTGGACGTAAAAAATATCGAAATTTTGACGTTGCGTCAATCTGCGAACTCTTACATAAAGGAGACTGGTATTTAATATTAAATATAGAAAAACAAATTTACATACATACAATTACGCCTTCATCCCTTACGGGGTAGGCAGAGCACCAAGGGCCGATAGAACCACATGGTGCCACTTCTGACCAATTTTGAGGGTTGAGATGTACAAGTTCGGTTAGTAAACAAATTTAGAATCTTTGAAATTGCTATTTTAATCATGAGTTAGGTCAGGTTAAAATATCAATAAGTAGAATAGCTAAAAGGGCTGTATGTTTCTAGCATTAACTAAGCTTTTTTAGCGTTTAACCTCCTATAATATCTACCCTTAACAAACAACTTCTAGGCTCTGTTATTCACATGCCGTTACCCTTATCAAATTATTCATTGACGCATTTCTTTTTTGCAGGTAAGTTCTAAGGAGCAGGGTGCTTTTGGGATTTTTGGTGAGCCAAATAGTTATTGCTTGAGGGTTTTTACCTAAGACAGTTTTAATTATAACAATTGGGTATTCTTTAAATAAATTCCACCTTTATTGCAAGCAAAAATTAGATAGGCATGAGCTGTCCAGCTGTGGATCCTCATCTTAAAACGTTTAATTTAAACGGCTATCCGACTTCGAGAGTCGTGAAACTAATTGTTTATTTCCGCTAATTCACTCATTAGAATTCCTTTTGTCATCTGTTCGATCACCGAACTATGTACTGAGAATTTATTTTCCCATTTGCGCGATAGATGTTCGCGTATAGTAGTATACTACACTACCTACCTCTGACCTATTTAAAACTTCACATGAATATACCCCGGTTCACTTTCGCTTCCAATAGTACTATTAGTTCTCTCTCCAATAGTTCTCTTCCACACAATCGATAGCGTAGATACAGTCACGGAAGCAAGAAGGCTTGAAGGAATTATCGGAGATGTCACAAAGTAGAGATTATGACTTATAGTACTTCACAAAGAAAGAGCATTTAGGTTCTCTCTTTCATCCTCAAAAATATCCTTATGGATAGGACGTCTGCACACCGTCCGCGTGGACTGCTATTTTTACCGCCTTTAGGCGATTAACACACTGCCACACACCACGCTGCATGTTGCGTGTCGACGGACCTAGGCGTGATCTGCATGAACGAGCGTGGATGCCTTTTCTGTGTGTTGGACTGTGCGTGTTTTCTATACAAACGGAGATACTTACAAGCAACGTTAGAAAACGCATTGACGCGCTACGCTGCATGGTGCGTGGCAGTGTGATAATCGCCTTAGGGTCATTATCATTTACAGCCCTGAGAAGTCCACTGTTGGACATAGGCCTCCCCCAACAACCGCCTTAGGGTAAAATCACAAAATGTTAAGTGATACCCATAAAAAAAATATTTCCGAAAATGCATTCAAATCGGTTTAGCGTGCACAAACAGCGATCAGTTACAGTTTTATTAGTTTGTTTAAACTCAATTATTAAGTTACCTTAAATGCATTTATAATTTATTAAAGATTAAACATAAAAAATACATCTTTTATTTTTAAAAGTGCTCATGTACAAGATTTAGAATTAGTTTTTAGAGGATCAAATGATATTGTCGAGTCCCTTTTATAAATATGTCTACAAATAAGTTTTTGACTCCATAATATACCTCTAGTTCGTAGAATACATGCGTGTGGCCCAGACAGCGCGAGCCCTTTCGGTCAAGGTCGTCCGCCATTTTGTTTTCATCCCTTGTGCAACCTGTCTGGACCAATCCACCAATTCATCTGCAAACTGACGGTGTCGCCTCCGTCATTTCTATGTTACTGTAACGAATGAAATTTTCAACATAGCGGCTGTAGTTCCTATTTTCGCCACTACACCAGATGAGTTTGTGGATCAGTACGCAGCTGCCGGCAGTGACGTCAGTTATATTGATGAATTGGACTCTTTCGATTCATCTGCGTAGTACGTAATTGACACTGCAAACGGGTCAGTGTTTATCCCGTTCCCATTAACTTACTTGTTACGATTCTACTGACGTAGGTATTAATAAAAAGTAGATTGAATTGTACCATCTTAATGATAATATGTAGTAGATAGTTGATGCGAGGCTTCTCTAGAATGCATCAGCTGCATCTCCTTCTGTGCATATCGTAAGAGTCTACTAAGGAACTCGAGCATTCTTTCTGGCGTTACGCCAGCAACGTTTGATCATTTACATCTGTCCCCGTATACTATACGTTGCTGGGGGATCTCCTTTATGATCCTGAAGTTCTGGCTACCCCATTTTGGGACCATACAGCCATGCATAATGTTGATATATACCTAATTGTTGAAGAAAATCTCAATCGTGTTGACTTACTAGTACATACTCGTCTATTAATGTTATTATTTCATATATGATTCATACGTTGTCGAAGGTTAGGTAAGGAGGTTTTAAGGTATCCCTGTCACATGTTATCCATCCAAGCATATTATTTGTATGTGTAGCTCATAAATATAGGTGACAAATATGGCGTAAATCACACGACTAACTTAATCGCTTTCTGCTGTCTGTCCCTATGTATGCTTAGATCTTTAAAACTAGGGAACGTATTTTGATGCGGTTTTTTTTAATAGATAGAGTGATTCACGAGTAAGGTTTATAATGTATAACTAGGGGCCCGCCTCGGCTTCGCACGGGAGTAATGCATTCTCACGCGGGCGAAGCCGTGGGTGGCCGCTAGTATAACCTAATTAGGGTCTCCATTTCATAGAATAATTCCCGTGGATGGTTTGGGAACTAACATTTTTGGTATGCAGTTAAACAGATAAATAAGTCATACAGAGCAACTAGCGCCATCGCTCAAAGGAACTTTTAGGTAAAACGCACTCTACGTCTAACAAACTCTTGAATGGTTGAGTAGGTCGTGGACTAACAAGGACACACAAAACGATGTTACAACTCGGAATTTTATAATAACCTCATTTATTTAAAGAAAAAATACCGCCACTAAATGTTTGTCTCAGTGTCACTCTCACGACACGGATCTAATGACACATCACAAGCTCAAATGCGATATCCCATTTAGGCTCTAGAACGTGCCAATGAAATATATACCTATACATATGTAAGTACTTAATAATAACATACACTCGAATAACATAACCCGACTTCTGACGCAGTAAAAACGATCAATGCGTGGCCCAAGCATACCTACTCGTATAGTATTATAGACACTTGACCACCCCTGTTAGTATCCACCCTTAAAAGTGATTGCAAATGGCGTACAATGTAACGGCTGATTAAACACAATCCATGCTTGCAGCCTTACAAACAAACCCTTCTTGGTACCTAAATAGGAAGGAACTAGTCAATTTAAAGAGGTTTTATATTACTGTTCTAATAATTAATGTTTAAATAGTTTTACTTCATTTATTGTAAAAGTTGTGCTAGCCTGTAATTGTGATACATAATATTATCGTGTGCTCCTGTCCAACTTGTATCTTAACGGAACTGTTATGTATTATATTGGCTTTCGAATTTATTAAATAAATAATTATTAGTTTAGAAAGATACATCCAAAATGCTCTAACATGCTCCTGTGCTAATGCGGAGCTTTACTACAATCCATCAGCTGCATTTCCTTCCGTAAGAGTCGACTGATTAACTAGGTCATTTTCTCAGGCGATAAGCTAGCAACTTAATACTGACCATTTACATCTGTCCCCGCTATGCTGAACGTCCCAGTGGCTGTGGGCTCCCTTTTATGTTCCTGGAGTACCTGCTACCCATTACGGGAACACACCCGTGTGTATAAGTATGTATGTATGAATGTATGCTTCATTATTACAGTCTCAATAGGTTTTAAAAAACTTGGCTGCCCTTCCACTAAATGTGCTATATTCTATCTTGCTCCTGGTGCGTTGATATCCACGAATCATATTTTATTGGTCCATGATGTCAATGTATTTTATTGGTGGATGTTAGCAACGTAGCATGATAAAACCCTTTTCAACATGCTAGTCCCCTTTTTATACGTAATTGCGTGTCCCTACACGCAATTATGATAACGTTGTCAACTTAAATAGTATTAACAGCCATTAGGGTCGATTCTGACAGTCACACTTAAACCTAGTGTTAGTCAGGTCTATCTCTCTCCTTAACATACAAGGCTGAAAGAGAAAAGGACAGGTAGGACAAATTTTACGTTTAGGTTTAAGTGTGACTGCCGGAATCGACCATATTATCAAGAAAAAAGTAGTTACTAACTATGTACATATAAACATTCTAATTCTTAATCCAAAAGCGAAACGCTATAGAACTCCAAACGTCCCGGTACCAGACACTCAGCATTTGTCAAGAGGTGGCCGATTTCCAGCTGTACTCGTATAGGCTTTCGCCCATTCACTTGTCTGTAACAAACTTATCTGTCGCGGAGATCAAAACCAAAACTAATACCAGCAAAAGCCTGAAATAACATTTCGCGTAGATTGTGGCGACGCCAGCGTCGAGTTCACATAAGTTACGGGAACTTGTGGCACTTTACCATACTTTCCCAAGCCGCCATTACGAAATCATAGGCAAAGGCATTTTCCGCGGCGGCCTTGTCCTAGAAAACATGGCGTCGCGGCTACGT
Source organism: Carposina sasakii (assembly GCA_014607495.2). Lineage (NCBI taxonomy): Eukaryota > Metazoa > Arthropoda > Insecta > Lepidoptera > Carposinidae > Carposina > Carposina sasakii. The sequence continues at coordinate 2,463,194 of CP053169.1, forward strand.
GACGTATTCCACGCATTTTCCATTCCTATACCCCTCTCTGTCTTCGCGCTGTCTCTTTCTAGTCGACATTGTTTTTTTGGGTCAATCTAGTCAGCTGTTTCTAACATTATGTTTGTTTTTTGTTTTAATAATGTCGTAATGTAATTTGTAAGGTAATTTCAGTTAAATGAGGTCGCCGTTTTCGCCTTACCCTATACTATTTAAAACACCATTATTATCTACTGAAATGTTCATGATAAAATACAGAACGAAATATGCTTCAATTAAAAAAAACAGTGACTGTTCTAAAATTGCAATTAATTAGCTATTTCGGAACACCCAAGGAGAGTTGGCGTTAATATTTTGTGCAAATATAAAGAAAATAATGTCTTTTAGTTATGAAGTACTCCTAAATTTGCAATAATATCTATGTAACTTTAAAATATATTTTTTAATTTCATTTATTTTGTTGGAAACTAATTTAAATTACTAGCGAAGGCTTCTTATCGTGTCTTCACATAGTTACAAAACATCAATAGAACCTATTACAAATTAAATAGATAATACAGAAAACGTTTTATTTTCAGTTAGCACTGACACTTGTAATAATAGCAATTAAATCTTCTTCACATACAGAGTATGGTCGATTCCGGAAGTCACACTTAAACCTAAACGTAAAATTAGTCCTACATGTCCTTTTCTCTCTCAGCCACTGGCGGCTCGTCCTAAGGAGCGCTTGTGCAGTGCACTCCCACCCACGAAGATTTCATAGGCAATCTATATTTCTCTATATTTATAATTATCTTTCAATTCTACTATGTATGTTCATACAATAGTGTCTACGCGTTCGTCTCAAGTAAGTTGTAATGTTATGTATCGAGTAGAGCGCTAGCGATCGCGCTCCAATGAAACGAAATTTGGTACGATTCCTAGTACTGTATTCAATGAGTGCGAAAGAGACATACCGCCATAGGCGGCGCGTGAAACAGAACATTTCGTATGAAAAATTAGCCTAATCTGGAGTGCCGCTCACATTAATTCGTAGTGTGCGTATCAGAGAGAGATAGACCTGACTAAGATTAGGTTTAAGTGTGACTGCCGGAATCGACCCTAGTGTCGCTGTTATCTATGTTAGTGAAAAACGTAGAGTCCGTTTCATAGAATAACTCCTATGCCTGATTTTGGAACTAAATTTTTTTACATACAGTGAAGCAGATAACATACATACACATAGTAACCAGCGCCATCATTCAAAGGAACTATTTAATGAAACGCACTCTACAAGGCTAGGCTAGTTTCAGATTATATCAACCGGCTCAAACATATGTGTATTATTGTCCGTTTCATAGAATAGTTCCTATGCCTGATTTCGGAACTAACATTTTTTGTATGCAATGAATCAGAAAATGTGATCATACACATAGTAACTAGCGCTATCATACATCGGAACCATACAATGAATTGGAGCTGGCCTACGTGCGGTAGTCCACGCTAGGCTCTTTTATTTGTTTACTATTTATATTTAGCCGGTGTGGTACGACTGCTTATTTTTATACGCGAAGTCACTTGCATTGGTCGCAGACTGTCTGAATGTAGAGTCCGTTTCATAGAACAACTTTTGTCGGCCGATTGGTTAGTTGGTTGGTAGCGACACCATAGATCCCGGTCCCCTGATTACTTGATACTGATAGCAATGCGAAAGCGAAAATTGAGATTGCGTGTGGCGAGGTTTGGGGCGCGGGAGGACGCCTCGCGCTCGTTGCGCGCACGCACGCACTCGAGATTATCGCGATCGCGCTGCTTCGGCTTTGCTATTGCAAATTAGGTACCTAATCAGGGGGCGGGTTCGATTCTCGGTATGTGCAAACATTAATGTCAAATATCGATGTTTGTTACAGAGTTTTGGATGTCTCTATAATTATCTATGTATTTAATATATCGTTGCTTGTACCCACGACACAAGAATACTGCAGTCCACGCGGACGGAGTCGCGGGCGTCCACTAGTTGCCTAATATGAAAACGGGCATTGGCATTGAACATGTCCTCTGCTAGACGCCAGTGTCAAGGACCTTATACCCTAACGAGATGAAGGACATTTTGCTTGACCGTTGAAATAGTTGATATATGGCTGTCTGAAATATCTAGGTACATCTTGTAACGTTAGTGGTGTTATTCTGTTTATTTCAGAAGGTCATACAAATAGATGACGCCAAGTGTTAAGGCCTCGTCAAACAGAGAGCGTATTTAACGCGTGGCATGTGTTTTACGCTGTAATGTTGCGTATTTTTAGTGTGGCAGATTTGATAAATATAATGCAACGTTAAAACGCGCGCATTAAATACGCTCTCTGTTTGCAGGCCTTTGAACGCGAGCGGAGCGAGCCAATTGTTGTTTCTTCTCTCTTTGCTTCCTTTCAATGCAAAAATGTATAAGTATGTCTGTTTCCTCCAACAAATAGTCAAGCTAAAATAAGAGATAGTACAAAAGAGTAAGCTCTTTCCCTCATTCCTCTTTTTTGTTTGTATTGCTTTCTTTTTGACGTAAACAGAAAGCGTTGTCCTGTGTGATAATTTTCGACTAACTATAATCTATACAGGGTGGAAGTGGCAGCCAGGAAAATATTGATATACTGACTTCAGACCATGATTCTGAGGCGAAAACCACGAAAATTTTCGCTGGAAAATTCCAAAATCTTCCGACTTTTATTTTTTCAGAAAAAAAAAATTGTGTTGTTCGTTTAATTAAGCCTTAGATAATGGTCTCATACAAGTGACTTAAAAACAGCAATGTATCACAAAATAAGCTATAAGACCATTTACCTATTTACAGGATCGACCGGCGGAAAACGAACATAGAAGATAATCAAATAAAAAATGCATTTCTAATCCACTGTCATATCATATAATATAACTCAACACAATGGTACTTGTTCAGCATTTCAGTATTTGCCTGGCTGTCACTCACACATTGTATGTTACATTTGCTCCATATTGTCCTGATTCCTGGAACCCATACTAGATTTTCGCATTTGCAAAACCATTTCACTTACCACCTAATTATCTCATCCATTAAAAGCAAAATTAGCAACAATCTGAATAACTATCCCATGAATATTTCAACAATGGCGCATGTAAATGCCGGCGTGGGAGTGGGAATGGGCCACGTTCACACTAAGTATGATTAAGGGACGTGGCACACTTGCGACTTTAATACGGTGTTGATGAATTGCTACCTGTCTGTTCGGGGTTTTCGTGTGGATGTGTGCATCATGTATTCCGATACACGTAATATATTTCATGGTGCACTGTCAATCACCTAAACTTTATGTTTTAAAATCTTAAAAAAAATGATTTTAAGACTTAATTTTGTAGGCACCAGGCTCTCTATAGTGGGCTATTTTATATAATTTCACTTAACATACCCCTTAATCTATTACATCCTTTATATGCGACTATAGCAGCGTTTATTAAACGCTAGTATGTATGAAACTCTACTTTGCTTGTATGAAAATGAAGATGTTTCAAATAGCAGACTTTCGAAGTCGCTAATTAAACAAGACACATCCGCTTGGCTTATTAGTTAAGTTTTAATTTTAGTGCGATTTTAGAAAGCTGGTATTGTGTGGTAGTGTACTAGCCAGCATCAGCAAATTTTCCTTCGTTGACACAATTATTATGGCTGTATTCCCGAAAACCACAGAATCTCCTCATCATCACGATCATTTTTCTCCATGGAAGCATACCTGGGAAGTGTCTGGTTCCCAAGATATTAGGGTCTCAAGTTGTGTAAACAGACTGCGTATTTTTGTATAAATGCTCATAGTAGCAAGATTTTTCACGAGAAACAATTAATATCTGTCTATGAAAAAACTAGCATAAACACTGGACACTATAAATTTCGCCTGATCAAGTAATTTTTTTTTTATTGAAATTTTTTGACATAAACTTTATTTGATGCAAAGATACGTACCCTTCGTTAAGGGTGGCAACGAAAAAATATCCTGTATATGGCGTATATTATTCGGAAAGGGATGTAAACGCGAAATAAATAATAAATATCCGTCATAATCTAAACTAATCTGTTTAGTTTATTTATGGGACTTATAAATTTTATGACATTGATCTTTGCCACCATTTTCCATCCAAACCTATTCTTGAATCCATTCAAAAACATCAACATATTTAAATGTCGCTGTTTTCAATTCAGTAGTGTTGGCGAGATTTGGTTTTTAAACGAGTGGCATAAACTTGGTATAAACGTGAATATATCACAATAATAACCTTTCCTACGCGTGGCAAACAGTACGAATTTTTTTGTGCATGTTCAGACCAAACTGACTGTCAGCCGCCGACTGTAAGCCTGAAAATAAAATGGTATTCTTGTCAGCGTCTACCCATAGCCTGATAAATAAAATAAAAATAAGTAAGTAATAATGATAATAGTACTAATTGAAATAAGGGGGACTGATGAAAAGTGGTTTTGTTTTGTTATATCCAGCATTGGTAAGGTCTCTTTTTCCAGCTAAACGTATTGTCAGGAAAATGGTATAGGTATCCAATATACACAATGTCTAAAACAGTTCTAAACATAACATTTATGTAAAAATGCCACATCTAAAATTCCAATTTTAGAGTTACAGCGGAAACCTACAAAAGTGGCACGTGGGTGACAGGATCTAAGCACTAAATATGTATGCAATATCTAGAAAACATGGCATACAGATGGGCAGTTAGGGCCAGAACACATCGAGATGCGACGCGGCGAGACGACAAGCTACGCGCGCATTGTGTTCGTGCTACGCCGCGTGACGCCGCGAATCGCAACGTGCGTCGCCGCAAGGTGTACCTATAAAGGTCCACTTATATCTACAGACATTGAGCGTGTCAGACACGTGCCGTTGCAGACAAAATAATATTCTTTTATACAGTATCTATAAACGTATTTATATCTATCGTTACACGTCCGGACAGACACCAACAGACACGAGTCGTGCGCGGCCAGTATTCGCGGAAAGCATATTTTGTCTGTACGTGTCTGACACGCTCAATATATGTAGATATAAATGGACCTTAAATCGTAAAATCGATGCCAGCACGAACGATTTTACCGCCATGCGTACCGTAGATGCACCGCGAGGCGTCTCGCTGAGCAACGAGGCGTCTCGAGGCGCAGCGCTGCGTAGAGCAACGTACTCTGAATCCTCACAATAAAATGTGTACATTTTTGAGAAGTAAATTAAATTTTGAGCCACTCTTTTTTTTCTGCAAAAAAAGGCAATCTGATAACTAACCTTAGGATCTTAATATCTTGGAAACCAGACACTTTTCAGGTATGCTTCCATGGACAAAAATGTTCCTGATGATGAGGAGAATGCGTAGTATTCGGTGACGTTGACGACAAAAAAGCACCCCTGGAGGTCAATCGCGCAAAATTACAACGTTTAATTAAACCTTTCAACGGATTCAACATTTGCGTGATTGCCCTCCTGGTATTTTCTGTGTCCACGAACGTACAATAGTGAGGAATAAGCCTTAAAATACACATATTCATCAGGATCACGGGCAGATCTGCAGAACACATGATTTAATGCAACGAAATATCAATTCCAGGAGTACTGCGCAGTTTCCATGATGACTCTGGAATATTCAATTTGAAGTTGGATAGATTTAAAACTATTTTTGCACGTTTGAACTTGGTTTCAATTAATGATTCAATAATGCACAAGGAATTTTAAATTGTGCACGGCCCGAGATCGGTATCCGCCATGTACTCGTACCTACCTATAATACGAGTACATGCGCAGTTTATCACTTGAATTTCTTTTGTAGTAGCTATATTAAAATTATTTCAAAAGGTCTGATCGATTTGGCTACGGCCCAAACACGTCTCCCAAAGGCTTTGAGTCACTGGGACCCTGTACTGCAGTCTCAACATTTTAGAACAGCATTTTATCCGGGATAAAAACATTTTCCCGGGATAAAAAAGTCCTAAACATACCTTTTTCGCCTCGTCTACATTCACAAGCCACCCATAATAAAAGTAATAGGGTCGTTTACAGTTTTTTTATTTGTGTTTATATCGAAAAATCATAAAATAACAGAAACATTTGCGAAAGAAAAACTTCTCTAGCGTGAAAACTTTCCGGGATATAAGGATTTCAAAATCACAATTTTGGACTTCCCAAAAAACGCTCCATCAAACGGCTACCACACGACGTGACGTCACTCTTTAAGCAACTTGTATGCGCGTAAAAGAACTTTTGTTCTACAGCTATATATTAAATACTAGTGGACGCCCGCGACTCCGTCCGCGTGGACTACAGAAAAAACAAAATGTCGCAATTATCCGGGATAAAAACATTTCCCCGAGATAAAAAGTAGCCTATATGTTAAGTGGGACCTGTCACAATATATTCCTGTAAACTGCATCGAAATCGGTTCAGCGGTTTCTGAAATTAGCGTGCACAAACGCACAGGCAAACAGACAAAAATTCCAAAAATCATCGTTTTGGGTTCTATTGCGTTGATAAAGGTCTCCTATAATATTTTTTCTCATATATCTTCCATGTACAGGCAGCGATCCGTTACATTTTTATTATATGTATAGATAGATTGCGTTTATAAATATGGTCACAAAACAAAAGTTGCTGTAAATGATGCAGGTGGATATGTGATGTTGTAATTTTCAATTAATTTCACATTTGAAAAATGGACTTGCCCACTTAACTCTGAAGGCTTATTACCTCATTTGGACACATAATCAAATTGTAATTTTACAGATAGGTATGATTTTGATAATATATTCTGATAAGAATAAGATGTTACATATTAAGATTTAACCATAGGAAACTACCCCTTTCGCTACAAGCGACTATCGCATACCTCGTAGGCTCTACGCTTATGTTTATTTATTTATATCTCCTGCACAGCTAACACTCATTAACCTCCTATTATGTTGTTTACGGAAGCAGCGGATGTGGGTGACCAAATGCAGTTTCGACCTCGGTAGCTTTCCATAGTACACGCGAGCATAGTACACTAATGGTTGTCTTCATTCGTAGAGTTTGCCAAAAATCACCCTATGTCGTCGAGGTGATTTTTGGTCTATAGTAGACAGTGGTCTGTTGCATATTTCATTATTTCTTATGTTTATTTGAAGTACTTTTACAATAAAATTAAGAATTATATTCGTTTTATACAACAGCTGCTTTTTATGTTTATCAACCTATAAAACTAACTTAGAACTACTAAGATCTATGGTGTACGTGAATTATATTATATATTAAATCTTCCAATAAATTTAGGACGCCGCAAACAGGAACACATAAGGTCGCTAAATCACGTTAGTTTTGCTCTACAAAATAGATCTTTTTCTTCGACAGATTTACAAAAAAATTAAATAGGACAATGATTATAAATTTTATGTCAACTTTTTTCTATGTTCGACTCGACTGACCCGAGAAAACACAAGACAAACAATGACCTCGACCTCAACAATTCTATTTAAAAGACGTTCTGCTGTTCTTGTACTATGTATCACTATGCAACAAGGCCATCTAAAATCTTACGTATGCATCGAATGTACATGGCGAAAACGGTTTTTTTTTTGTAAACAGGAAAGTCGTAAATAAATTCTGAGAAGCTTGTAACCGTGAGCATCAATTAGGTTTAGATAATCAGTACGTAGACAATTTTGTAATGCCTAAGCATTTTTTTAAAGTCCTTGTGGTTCAATCTATTATGTTAGACAGATTTGCGGCAAGTTTTTTATAGCAAAGGTAAAGTGTTTTATTATTATCCAAATAACCTTTAAGAATAAGTGAATCTTATGTACATATGATTCACGATAACGTTTATTTATATGGGTGATATTGACCTTCATCGTCATCATCATCAGTGATAGTTTATTTCTACACCAAATAAAATGAGATATTTCTCTTCGAGTGCGTAAATCTATACATAAAATGAAAATGTAACGGATCGCTGTCTGTACATGGACCTTTATCAACGCAATAGGACCCAAAACGACTGTTTATCTGTGCGTTTGTGCACGCTAATCTCAGAAACGGCTGAACCGATTTCGATGCAGTTTTCAGGAATATATTGTGACAGGTCCCACTTAACATTAGGCTACTTTTTATCCAGGATAATTTCGACATTTTGTTTATTCTGTAGTCGCGGACGGAGTCGCGGGCGTCCACTAGTATAAACTATTAATAACAATAGTAAATAGCAACTGTCACTGATAATTTACAATCTGTCTCCGCTATGCTAAACGTGACGATAGGATCTTCATTAAGATCTTGCAGTTCTGGCCACCCCATTTCGGAACATTCCATGTCTAGTATTTATGTACCTATATATGCTAGTAAAAATCATAAAACCAAGTTATGAACCTAATTAACATAAACGACCATTTAATGATGTAGGGAAATTTTTAAAGGCCATTATTGGCGTAAAAATAGTTACCATAAATCTGCAATTTACACAACTTAGGTAGCTATTTAATTGAATTATTCGCATAGCAACAACTCGGACTGCATTTTAGCCTATTTTCGTATGACCTAGCTACAAAAAATGTGCTGATAGGGCAACAAAGACCACGTTTTTTGGCGTCAGTATCTCGGTAAGCACTTAGGTATTGATTTTCGTGACCTAATTCCGTCCCAGACGCGCTAGGTGTACTCGTACTAGACTTGTAATACGATGCCCAGACACCATTCACAGGCTTAATTCAATTAGTTTCGGCACTAAGCCTAGGTTTTACCGTATTGCCGAAATTAATGTGTATTTTTCAAGTCATTTTGAAGATTAAACTAAGGGTCGTTTTTCCCCGGGCCCCGTGATTTTGTCCTCTATGATCGTGCAGTTGATCTGAGGGGTAAGCACGAACCTCTGGATAGTCCGTAACGCTAGCGCCAAACTGTCAAATCACATAGATTTTGCTAGAGTCGCTAGCGTTACGCCGCGTAAAAATGTTCGTGCTTACCCCACAGTTCTGGCTACATTGCGTCGTGTCATTCTAAACTATAAACTACTCGTATAGATTGCGCTAACGGCGGCGCAAGCAGTTTTGTGGGACATTGTACCTAATTGTAAGTTTTGGAATGTTTAAAGAATAATAAATAAATAATAATAATAATATGTAACTGCCAAGTTTCATGCAAATCAGTTCAGTAGTTTTTGCGTGAAATAGTAATAAACATCCAATATATCATAACAAATCTCATATTTCATACCTTAATTCACTCATGCATCAATTTCCAACTAAATTACAAATTGGTAAAGGTTAAAGTACCACAATCAAACCAGTATGCAGTTATATATTATTGTCAAGTTCAAAAAATACAATACGTTATCGACTGCAAAGAGCCGGCAAATATAATATCCTGCAAATATATGTCGGAGATCAAGATGTCATATCCTACAGTCGGATCTCCAACGCCATCTATTTTCAATCGTTGAAGTTAGAAACGTCAAGTCGACAGCTATTACTGACTTGAGGACAGCTGTCACTTGGGTAAAGACAAGACAGAGTACTGAGAGGGCGCCACTGTAGATTTACAACGACCACCGGGTCGTTTGAATTGAGCCGGAGGGTATTCTGTGCTGGCTTGTTGCGTCTGTCGAGCGAAGCACGGGTGCTAATCAGCCTCTGTCTTGTACTTACCACGTTTCTACGTTATCCGCTAGAATCCTAGTAATCTTGTGCGTAGATACAGTGAAAGTGTTTGTGATTCCTAATTAAGCTTGTTTACTACACGCCGCATTCTTTATTTCGGATTTTGGAAGATGTCGGACACACCTAACGGCACGCCATTCGACCCATCTACGTCATCAGGCGTGGGATGCAACCCGGATCACCCACATGAAACACGTGCTTCAAATAGTGACTCGAGCGAAGAAAAATGGCGTCTTCTCTTCGAGCAACAAAATCAAAATTTTCTGGCGTTGGTGCAAGCAATAAAACTACCTGCATCTTCGGACTCTATTCGCCTTCCTGATTTCGACCCAGAGAAAAGAGACATCGACGCCCGAGCTTGGATAACGACCGCGGACATGTGTATCACAGATCGACATCGCCATGGATCTTCTCTGATGATCGCGTTAAGCCACGCACTCAAGGGCGAAGCATCATCTTGGCTGTCTTCAATATCGTTTCCTAATATGACGTGGGCCGATTTTAAGGAGCTTTTCGTAGCAAGGTATGACTGTCCTGAAACTGCTGCTTCCTTTCTCATCAGTATGCACGACAAGAAACCGAGAGATAACGAGTGCCTGGCCTCATACGCCGCTACCCTCATAACATCCTTAATGGCAAGGTGGAATGGACTGACTACAGAACAGATAGCAATAGCCACTGTCTTAGCTTATATTTCAAAACAAGAGCCACGTGTTCAGAGGATTGCTATAACGACTGACATCAAGACGCGTAACCATTTACAAAAGGAACTGAAAGCTGTCTCGTTCCTGAAGAGAAGTTATTCATCAAGTATTTATCGTGATGGACCCGACCTAAAAAGAAACCGACCTAATGGATCTGCTGTGACCATCAAGTGCTTTAATTGTGGACAACTAGGCCACACAACTCTTCAATGTCGCAACAAAGCCAATTCGAAGAAGCAAGATGACCGGTCCAAACACAGGTCCTTTCACGGGGACCATAACTCGACCAACCAACCTACAGGGAGAACCGATCGCATCACCTGCTTCAACTGCCGGGAACAAGGCCACTATGCATCCGACTGCCCGAAGAGGAAAATCAAGGAGGGGAACAACGGTACCGGCGGCGGCACTGGAACTGGTCCAGCTAAGGAAAAGCGAGTAGACGTGTGCATTGTGAATGCGCCTTCGGGTTCTCTGCGTCACTCTGGTGAGTCATTCCCATTTACTTACGACTCAGGTTCAGAGTGTTCCTTAGTTAAAGAATCGATTGCTTTGAAATTTAGTGGTAAGCGAGTTTATGACAATGTTTCTATGACTGGTATAAGACAAACTTCTATAGCCTCGACCATGCAAATTTTAACGACAATTGACATTGACAATATTAACTTTGAGATACTCCTTCATGTTTTACCTGACCATTGTTTGCGATACAACATTATGATCGGACGTGAAATTCTAGCTATCGGTTTGACTGTACATATGTCGGTAGATAAAGTACGTTTCGAGAAAATTAACATAGTCGAATCATGTGATGTAGTTGCAAATAATGGTATAGACCTTGACTTGGTAGATACTGACGTTAGTAATGAATACAGACCTAGGTTGATTGAGATTTTAGAACGGTTCAAGCTTAGTTTCATTACCGGTACACCTACTTCTCCTGCTGACACTGAACCTATGCAGATACGGCTCTTAGACCCGCACAAGACGGTAAATCGTCGCCCATACAGGCTGACCCCAGATGAACGTCAGATTGTGAAGGGCAAGATCAACGAGCTGCTTAATGCTAAGGTAATTAGACCTAGTTCTTCACCGTTCGCAAGCCCGATACTTTTGGTAAAAAAAAAAAGACGGTTCAGATAGAATGTGTGTCGATTATAGGGAGTTGAACGATAACACCGTTGCTGACCGTTTTCCTTTACCACTCATATCTGAACAGATTGCTAGGTTGCACGGAGGACATTTTTTTACAATTTTAGATTTAGCATCGGGATTTCACCAGATCCCTATCGAGTCGGAGTCCATAGAGCGCACAGCATTCGTGACAACTGAAGGTCAGTATGAGTACCTTACTATGCCCTTCGGTTTGAAAAATGCTCCTGCAGTGTTTCAACGTGCTCTCATACATGCTCTAGGCGATCTCGTGAACAAGTACGTTGTAGTGTACATGGATGACGTGCTAGTTGTGGCCAGTAACATCGACGAAGCTTTCGATAGACTAAAGGTAGTATTAGAAGTTCTTTCTGGGAAGGGATTTTCGTTAAATCCTAAAAAGTGCTCATTCCTGAAAGAAAAAGTAGAGTACCTAGGCTTCGAGGTGCGCCGAGGTCAAATTCGTCTGAATCCACGAAAGATAGTTGCACTTACCGCTTTACCACCGACCGGCGCTCTTAATAATCAAGGTAGATTTTATGATTTTCATTTTGATTCGGGTGCTGAGTGTTCACTAATAAAAGAAAGCGTTGCATCAAGTTTCAATGGTAAAAGAATTGCTAAAACTGTCTCTCTAACGGGAATTGGTCAAACCAGTGTATTCAGCACCCAGCAAATACTGTGTAATGTTGAAATTAATGATTATTGTTTAGAACTTTTATTACATGTTTTACCCGATGTGTATATGCGTAGTGATATTATGCTAGGTCGTGAAATATTGAGTCAAGGCTTCGTTATTAACTTGTCAACAAATAATTTTAGCATTTCAAAACAAAATAATTTGACAGTTTTAAATTGTGACGTTTTAACCGATTCTAGTATCGGTAACGACTTTAGTAATGTTGACACAGATATACCCTCTTGTAAAAAGTCAGATCTTTTAACTATTTTAGGTGAATATTCCAGTTATTTTACAACAGGTTTGCCAAAAACTCGTGTAACTACAGGTGAACTCGAAATTCGATTAATTGATCCGAAGTATAGAGGTCCTTTTAGGGTATCGGAGGTACTTGAAGGTAATCGTTATGTTCTTAAAGCCCTTAATTCCAATAGAACCTATAAGTACGCACATGACAGACTTAGGCGAATGCCTGCGAATGACATTACCAATGACACGCTGACATGTGACCGTGATGATAATCTGTGCGAACTTGACGGGGATGGACCGTCATGTTCTAATTAATGTTGAGTTGACTGATTGAGAGTGGTTTACGGATACCGGATAGAGGTATTCAAGAGTCACTGGATGGAAGTGACTAGACTGGTATACGGAAGCTGGATGGAAGTTTCCAAGAGTCACTGGATGGAAGTGACTAGACTGGTATACGGAAGCTGGATGGAAGTTTCCAAGAGTCACTGGATGGAAGTGACTAGACTGGTTTACGGAAGCTGGATGGAAGTTTCCAAGAGTTGCTAGATTGAGGCAACTAGACTTACTTGACTGACGTTACTCTATATGGATTGTGTATACTGTAGCCTTGTTTTGGAATTATTTACCTTGTGTGTGCCATGCCGTTTGGTTTAAAGAACGCCAGTTCAGTTTATCAGCGGGCTATAGCAAAAGCTTTAGGTGAATTAGCTCATAGTTATATTGTTTCTTACATTGATGACCTGCTGGTATTGTATTCTACAGGAGAGCAGGGGTTGGAACGTCTACGACGTGTCTTAGATGTGTTCATTAAGAATGAAAAACGTAATCAAGTTAAACTAGATCCTAAATTTTAAGGACCGTATAAAATTTAATTGTTAGATGGTGATAGATACCGACTAAAATCTTTGTCTTCAAATCGAACCTACAAATATTCGCACGATCGGGTCCGTAGGGTGCCAGACCATCAAGTTCCTAGTAATTTTGATATCGAAATTAATGTGACCTCAGAGTCTAAATGAATGAATTTTCATATGCGATGTACAAGTTACTGACCGGTTTTTTAAATTGTGACTTTGACAAACCCTTGACAGACAGTAGTATGTATTTGTGGCAGAACCGAAGGACCGAGTTTCTGCTGTAGCCGATGGACAGTGCTACATGTGTGTGTGTGGGAAACCGAAGGACCGTGTTTCCGTAGTAGGTAGCCGATGGACTGTGCTACATGTGTGTGTTGGAAACCGAAGGACTGTGTTTCCATAGTAGATAGCCGAAGGACTGGCTATATGACTAACTGTTACTGTAATGTTGACCGAAGGAAAGGTCTGACTGATTTAAACGTATGTGCGATTCTGCTTATCTTTTATTTTTTATGTCTTTACGTAAAGATTTTGGGAACTTGACGGTCGATGAGCGATTTTTGTGATTTCATGAACTATTGTAATAAGAAGTCTTTAAATTTAAGTTAAGGCAGAATGGCCGAGCGCAGATACTTCCTTGAGTTATCTTGTTCACAGATTCATCGGTTCTACCCGAGGACGGGTAGTCTGTCAAAATGGCCGTGTCGGAGATCAAGATGTCATATCCTACAGTCGGATCTCCAACGCCATCTATTTTCAATCGTTGAAGTTAGAAACGTCAAGTCGACAGCTATTACTGACTTGAGGACAGCTGTCACTTGGGTAAAGACAAGACAGAGTACTGAGAGGGCGCCACTGTAGATTTACAACGACCACCGGGTCGTTTGAATTGAGCCGGAGGGTATTCTGTGCTGGCTTGTTGCGTCTGTCGAGCGAAGCACGGGTGCTAATCAGCCTCTGTCTTGTACTTACCACGTTTCTACGTTATCCGCTAGAATCCTAGTAATCTTGTGCGTAGATACAGTGAAAGTGTTTGTGATTCCTAATTAAGCTTGTTTACTACACGCCGCATTCTTTATTTCGGATTTTGGAAGATGTCGGACACACCTAACGGCACGCCATTCGACCCATCTACGTCATATATATAACTGTACGTACAATCTATCGCCAACTGAAATATCCCGTTTAAATATATACTAATGTTATAAAGCTGTTTTGGGTTTGTTTGAACGCGCTAATCTCAGGAACTACTGGTTCGATTTGAAAAATTCTTACAGTGTTAGATAGCCCATTTATTGATGAAGGCTATAGGCCTATATACTCGTAGGACCCGCCCCGGCTTAACACGCGGACGAAGTCGTGGGCGGCCGCTAGTATTACTATATCTAGAGTGGTTCTTGCATGGTAGAGTGGCCACGGATCGAATAATTCGTCAAAACTCTTGCAGGGGAACAAGTTTGAATGTGGATTATTATACATACATACATAATAATCACGCCTCTTTCCCGGAGGGGTAGGTTCACTTTCATGATATTCTTCATGCACGCTCGTCGGTTAAGATTATTATGGGCGCCTAAATAGATATTGAGACAATTTGGATCACGTCCACAGAGAGGATCTTTCTGAATTTAACTTAGGAATTTGCAAAATTGCTCTCTACACCTTTTGCGTATCAAAATATGAAATTCATCGAATGGAATTTTAATCTAAAAGAAAGAATTGATTTCGTACGGTATTAGCTAACGGTTTTGTCGTTTTGCTAAATTATCGTGCGAAATAGGAATTTAAAGTGCGGTAATCGCTACATTCCGTTCTTCTAGCAAATCGGATACGGATAAAATATGATGTAACAATGCGATTTATTTCTCGACTTTGGAGCTATTATTTCAACAGTTGCCAAGGTGATTAGGTGAGGTTTCGATTTTGAGATTAATTTGACCTTATCCTTCGAAAATATACATACTTATGCTCTCCTAACTTTCTGACCAGAATACTGCTGAACGAACCAATGCCCATATAGGATCTACTAGTGCGTGAGAAGCGTTTAACGCGTGAGAGCATCAGCCGGGCTAGCACGACCACGATAAGTAGATATACGATAAAGGATTTCGTATCGTATCTATACCACCATAATTATCGATTTCGCGAATATCAATGGAACGATACGTTACGTTAAGATTTATCCTGTGCTATGATACGATAAGGCGCGAGATATGTTAAACAAATGTTTCTAGAGTCAAAAATATTGTTTTCTTTTTTTCAATTGTCGTTCATTCTTATTTTTTTCTTTTTTCCTTTTTGACATCAGATGTCATGTTAACTGCTCTAACATGACCAGTGAAACACGATATGATAAACCTATTTATCGACTAGCTGTCAAAATACGATAGATATTAGACGCCATGTTGAATGTTATCGATACTAATTATTGATAATTTAATTTTACCTTTGACCTACCTATGTAAACTAAAAACGAGTAAACTAAAACACTAAATTAAAAATATTAAGTTTGAAACATATAACTTAAAAACCTATCGAACCAAAGAATATAATAGGTATTCTCGATTTCTATAACCTATCTACGCTTATCGCGCACTACAATATTCATCGATAACAATATCTTGAATTGATGTAAAAAATCGATATTTTTAACATCAAAATACAGCCATGCTCGGCGCTATCTTTAGTAACCGATGGACATGCTCGCATTTTTATCTATCATATCGTATCGTGCCGTGTAACGTTACCGGCATGGTTATGTTCGCTGTATCGATAAAATTCAAAATGGCGGCTATATTTATCGTAACTTGACAGCTGGTTATCGATAAATTGACTTATCATATCGTGTATAGTTGGCCGTGCTAGCCGGGCTGGAATGTATATAGCTCTACGCTCGCTCGTAAAACCCATCACCTGGACAGGAGCTAAATTATTTCTGCCATGTTTAATGTTTACTGCATCGCAAATAATACGAGGGCTGCATGTAACCATGATTGCCGACTGTACCAGTTGTATCGTGGGCGAAACGACTTGCAGTAATTCAGTACGATGTGGGTGGACAATTCCACCGCCCACTGTCCGTCTGTCCCCACTTTTATCATGCAAATGCTCCAGATCTACTGTTTGAACTGCGTCCCAACATTCGTCATCCAACTCTCGTTAGGCAGCCCTTTGTTCGCGTCACTTCAAACTTTATCAGCATTGAATACTGCAGTTGCGATCGAAATCGCTGGAGCTTTTTGCATGTCGTAATGAAAGTCCATCAAGCTGAAAACAACAGTCGTATCGTTATTTTTGCACGTCCTCGATTAGCGTACATGTTGTTTTATATTTACTGTCGGCCTGTCGCTGGCTTATTCAAAGTTTGGGTTCAATGAGAGAATTTGGCAAGCTTGTATTGTGATATTAAAAACACAACATCAGATAGCAACGAATCTAATTATGTAGAGTTGGCAATAATATAAATGTTGCTATATTTTAAGCTCATATCTTTTAATGGGGTTTTTGTTATTCTTGATTAAACTATCATCATCATCATCAGCCTATTGCAGTCCACTGCTGGACGTAGGCCTTCCCCAGGGCACGCCACAAGACAGCCATGGGGGGTATTTGCCCATAGTGGTGACTATGGCGTGGTGACGCTGGGCAGGCGGGTTAGTGACCGCAGTTTGTATTTTGGACTATGTTGTCATCACGGAAGGCGCTGCTGCCCACCTCCCGGAAACCCTTAATCGCCTCGTACAATACCTACGGGCAGACATGGGGTGGTACGAATTCTACTCTTCCGGCACCACGCGGCATCTAATCGCAATAAAGATTCTATTAATCATTGCATAAATTGCCGCTATCTAAACACAAAGTACCTACGTCAAGCGCGAGAAATCTACAATTTTAATAAGGCAATGTTTCTACAATTTTTAATCGGCACTGTAACGATTTCAGTTTACGTAACATTGCTATTGTACAGCACGCCATTATTGTGCGGTATGCGCCTGTTGGAGTAAATGTAAGTGATTTTCACGACTGTTGCCTTAGAAACGGGCCACGTGCATTCAACATTCGATGAAGCTGATAACGCTTTATTACCTTCCATAGTTACTACGATTATTTTGCCAGTGTCGGCAACACAATTTGCATCTTGTGCTGTACTTGATTGAGTTGATTGTTTGTTTGTTGGACTACGTTTCGTCTCAGTTGGTAACGCAAAACCGGTGCATGCTACGGCCGGTTTATCGATATCCTTGAGTTCCATAGTGATATTGAAAAGTGTTGTTTTGTAGCTGTAGTTTTCTTTTTATACTAGTGAATTTCTTGATACATTTATAATCTCACAATGATAATATATAAGATAGATAGATATAGAAGATAGCCTATGTTTTAGTACCTTTTCTTGGTTTATGACTCAATTTCTACAACCAGGCGCTTTGTTTCTAATGAGATGAATTTTTCTGGTGTGTTATTTATTTATTTCGATTAGATAGTCTCGAAAAGAGTTATAAAACATGAAATAAAGTGATATCTGGTTCCAAATGGTAAAGCCTCATATTACAAACTAATACTATTTGTAATAGGTGATGGTTGGTAAGTTTTAAGTAAAAATATATTAGTTATCAATTAAGCATCGTCCCTAAAATTATTTTATGTTGATGCAAAATGAATTGAAGATATGTGCCTTTTATGCTTCGTCCCTTTACAACCTAATCTCATGATCATAACTACTTATCGTATAACAATCAAGGTTTCTTAATTTTAGTTTATTGTTATCATTACCGCTATCAGTTACGGTACAATCACACTAGTTTGTGTTTCCAGAATTAAAGGTAGTACTCAAGTATGTTATCAGTGGAGCGTTGTATACTCGTATCTTGATAACGTGTTTATCTGCATTCACTGTTTCTCTAATAACACTATTATTAGCGCATTGCTCATTGTTATGTGGAACCCCTTGGGAATGGATTTTCTTTTGCATAAGGAAATATTGTTATATGTTCGGTTGTTTTTGTAACTACCTTTGAGCAAGCTTTTTAATTCAACCTAAGCTTTGCACAATTTATCACCGGCCAGTGTGACCTTACCCAAAATCATCAATGGAATGTTGTACCATAAAAGTTTTCTAAGTCAAAGACATTAATGTGCAAACATAAGTAATGCAAAACTAGTTTCGAAAACCCATCAATCGGTACCATCTCGGCTGAGCAGGCAGTTTTTTGCCGGCTGCCTCCGGCGCCAAAGGAGCCGGAGTACGCACGCGCACACTGACGTTGCAAAATTTACGGACAGCGGGCCTCCTCGTAATGGAGTAGAGACGCGGATCAGACACCGCCGGCCCCCTCTCTCTCTTCGCCACGTCGCCTCCCCCCTCGCGCCACACCCGTCTAGCTAGTAAAGCCCCCTCAGTTGCCCCGCAGCAGCCGCGCGCGTCCGTCGCATACTCTATGCGACTCCGCCATTTCTCTACCATAATATGGATATATTCTACATCCGCTCCCTTATCAACATCCAGTTCACATATTTATGGTTTTGCGAAGTTTTCGACAAGTACAAATGGATTATATTGTAAAGTGGCACCGGAATCGACTAGTTTAATAAGGTCCGCATTGGAATTTCTGCTATGGCGCGTCGACGTGTTCGGCACATGGCTTCATAATAATATGGTGTTGGCGGAAATTACGATAAAAATGGCAATACTAATGCTATGGTAAAGCGGGAGTGAAGAAATAGTGTTGACATGTGTGTCCCAATCGGATTTTGTTGACGTATTGTAATAGTTATTAGAGCTAGGTGCATTTTGGTACAGTTATGGCGTACTCGTGGCGTCCACGTTACGTTATGGCGGGCGAAATACTCAATGGCGCTAAAGTTGCAGAAGTTTCGATTATTGTAAGCGATCCTTGAACTTTGGCTGATTCATCAGCCACTATATGAATGACGGATAGAGTTAATGTTTATAAACATCATACATTTGCGATTAACAAAAATGTTTTGACATGGCCGGCAGATTGTTTTGGAAAATCCAAAGTGATTGTAATACATATGTGTTTTTATTATTTGGACATTGTGTTAAGAACAATGTTGTTGCTTTGTTCAAAGTACGATTTCGCGCCGAGGTCACTGGCTGAACGAAACATTGGCTAATCGTTGCGAGCGACTGAATGAATTGCCTCTACAGCCATGATCAAAGTCCGGCATAATTATTCCATCTTTGTTGTATACCAAGATCGCACTGCATGTTTTCTTATTGGGGTTTCCCGTGCGCGCCATAAAGGTGTCAATCAAAATGTGTGTGAACATCGCCTTAGTGCAGAGATATTGCGACACTTCATTCTTCATACAGCTCTATTATATCTGATTTGGGAGGTTCCAAAAGATAAACGTTGAAGGACAACAAATTAAAATACTACGTATATAAATGTAGAGATTCTGTAATACTTGCCAAAAGTACTGCTTTTGCGTTGTGCCAATTATGTTCTTTAACTACCTAGTGCACGATTTACCTTACAAGTCTCAATTTAATTAATGTAGAGATGTTTCCCTCTATCAGTCATATAAGCTATAGCATAGCGTACGAATGTATGTTTATCTGAAAAATTGTTTATTTTACCAATTTCTAGATGTATCACTATATCTTAGGTTTATCAGTTGCCCAGTCAATAAGATTATATAATTCCGGATTTAATTAGTTTACCCTACACATTCCTGCTGGTTAAGTAAATAAGTAACATATACAGTTCATTTACCCGTAAACAACGACGATATGCTTATCACGTGGCTGTGTGTAGAATCATAAGCAACTTGATGATCGTTTGCATAAATACTACTTTATTACTCTTGAGTTATCCCCTTTGTCTTTATCTTGATCTTTGTTACAAACTTTGTAATTCGGATCAAACAAAATTTTGGGAAAACCTGCAGTTTCATTTGCTATTCTTAGCGATTTAAATTTCACTTCATTGTAAACATATCAAACTCTCTTGTGAGTTTCGGATCTATCGAAGAAAGATAAAATTCTACATGGTATTTTAAGACCGTTAGATTTCCTTCCAAACAATTTGTCCTACTTAACACCACCTAATGATAAACTGAAATGGTTAAAAGATAAGATAACCTTTCAACTCATCGTTTATACAGGGTTTAACAAAAGGGTATGTTAAGCGAAAAGCTATGTAAATACTATAAAATATAAGAAAAGCTATATAAAAACACTATAGAGAACCTATCTACAAAATTTGAGACTCGAAATCACATTTTTATTTTTCAAGATTGTATGAAAATTTCTGAGTTATTTAAAAATTCTCCATTCTATCGGGAAAAATAAACATGTGATTTCGGGTCTCAAATTTTGTGGATAGGTTCTCTATAGTGGGCTATTTACATAGCTTTTCGCTTAACATACCCTTTTTGTTACACCCTGTATTATGACAAGTGAATCACACACAAGATGTGTGCTTAATGTTTATGTTTTAGCTGAATTGATTCATAAAATTATATTGATAGAGCCATTGCAAGTATCCCCGGACATAAAAGGTTTTTCCTTATTTTTGTGGAAAATGGAATTAATAAGTTTTTTCTCCTAATTTTTGGGATTAATTAAGAAGTATAATATTTTTGTTGGAAAAAATACAGCTACTCCCGAATTTTCTTTAGCTAGTCCGGTTTTCGTTAATATCAATCAATGAATTTATTTGCACACTTTCCTTTTGCTGTTGGTATTAAATTGCAAATCTTTCTACCAATATTAAGGATTGGATTGTTGAATTTTATAATTAGCTTATGTCCATTTTATTAATATATGTGACCTCAATGGTCTCATTGTAAAGTTTGCCGCATTGGTAGGTTATGCAACGGGAGAATGCCACGTGGCCCAATGTCGTTTGCTGCGCATGCTCCACGGCGATAGATCCGTGACATTGCTCCAAATCTTTGACCTGTTTGAATTCTATGAGAAAATGTCTATTTAAACCATATCATCATTATCCAAGTAGATAGTTGAAAAATCCAGATGAACCTGCAGCATTCCTATTAGAAAATGACTGGACCTAATTAAATTAGAAGGTGTCAGATCTAAACCACGTGGCGATGGTAGCTGGTGCGCATGTGCGTGCATACGAATTGGCCCCAGCTGTTGGTTGAGAAAATCGTTACCTAACGTCCAACGCACCCATTTTACTATCACGTGGCTTGGGGCAGACATCTCGAGTACTTTTATCGGAAATGTCTGGATAAAATCTTCTATGGTATTTAGGGTTGTTGTGTTTTGAAATTGTCTACCATCCAATGGAAAGGGTTTCTGATAAGATAATTTGTCCATTGCTAACTATGGACGATATTTGAGAAACCCTTCATAGAATTTATTAATTATGTGAGACAGGCGTAATGAATATTTTAGTTGATATGAAATGCAAGACTACGTGTCTAATATCGGAAATGAATAAGCATAACTTATAAAAGTGCTAAATAATAGGGCACGTGTAGAATTCAAATACATATATGTACTATCTAAAATTTGTTATGGTTATAATAATCTACTACGATAATTTGTGATAATTATTGAGTACATGCTTCTGATAATCCAAGATTATATTATTTATGAATTTATTATGAGGCAGGCTTATGAGGAATTTCATCGTCTGTTCAGACTTTATTTACAGATTTGTTGTTATAGATAACAATCATTACAGAAAGCTTTAAGATGTGCTATACTTTACAAGATATGAAGATACTAGTTTAAATATGCTCTCAAATGCCTTGTTTATTTTCATATGGTACAAAGTACGAATATCACTATTGCTGTAAGGGTAATATCTGTCGGTCTTTAAGTTACATCAGTAATATTAGAATTTGTATTGCATTTACAACTAGAAATGAAAGCCAAGGTATGATCAGATTTCACGTGACTTAGTTTCAGAATAACATGCCCATATTTCACTCGTGATCTCGGTTCCTTGCCAAGTAAGACTTTCACTGCAAATACATTCGATTCGATAGCCATAACTCTCTAGTGGGCTGGATATAAATCAATTGTTGTCACACAGAGCATAGGGCAACGGGACGTGGGATAGCAGAGAAATTCCACAATTCACAATCTCACTGCCATGTTTATTTGACGTTTCAATCGATTTATTGCAACCATAGCAGCCTATGTAGTTCAGTGCGACCAATCGATACTATGCCGTAAATGGTAACTGTTTTCAATATGAAATCCGTCTGCATTCAAAACGCCATGTGCTCAGGACTCAGACGGTATGCCACACAAACTTGTTTAAATGTCAAATACATTTTCGAATGCAACCTTGTCCGGTATCTCGGCGGCCTTGCCAATGTCCATTCTATGTCCGCATCAATTATACCATTGATAGAAAAAACCTTTGACATTTGCTGAATAGACCCGCCTGTCTACTTTCACAGTCGCATGTGTAATGTAATGAGCTCTACCGCGGAAGTGTTTACTTAGACGCGGAAGAGTCTTCTCTCGTCTATGAAGATATTAAAGATAAATCTCTCCATTCTTAGTAGTGAATTTCAACATTCGTATCATGCATGGGTGTCTCTGGTATGATGGGTATTATTTCTGCCTTTAGTTTTCACTTTTCCCCATTTTATTGCTCGTTAATATCGCTGAATGATACCTACTTTGTAAACATTAGAGAACCGACCATATCGTCTTCCGTCGACCATTGTTTGTCATTTCCTTCGACCGCTTGTGTTGCATTGTGATTCTGCGGCGGTATACCCGCCGTTTGTTTTCAGGCTATTTATAGCCCTTTGTGCTTACTATAATTTTATAAATAGTGTGTTTACTGCAAATCATCGGCGTGCATGCCAGGTGAAGGTCAGGGCCGTCCCGGCGCCTGTACGCGGAATTCACATGACTTGTTCGGTAGAGACGCGACGGGCGTGGAAGCCTCCCATTGGTCGGTTTCTGCGCCACGCTAAACCATAGCTGGCACTGTTGCGGCTACGATTCGTTCAGCTGTTGTTGTAGTATTAGCTTTTTATGTTATCCTGGTTGTTTTTTGTGGCGATCCTTCTATTTTTTTTACTTATGTTGTATAATAGGTCTGTAACCTGTTTTGATAATGTTTATTATGTAATACTTACAGATAATTTATAGATTAAATTTATTCTATCTGAGATATGTCTTTTGGTTAAATTTACATTGTGCGTGACCCTTAATTCGAATATAAATTAACAATTGAACCAATTTAATTTACTGCTAATGCTTTTTCCACTTACTATCTTATACAATTCTTAAGAATTAATCAATGCCATGTCATTCAATTATCTTAAGTGCAGGTTTTTTTGTCTAATTCAGTAATGGGATCAAGATAAGGTCATTCAGTGAAGTTTATCGATAATGAATTACCTATATATTTCGACGCCGGTATTCTCAGTATATTTTTCCCTTGAGTACTTTGGGTCCTTGTCATAAGTTATTTTTCAAGGATAGGAGAGTAAATAAACGACTTATATTATCGGTGTGTCTTCGAGGACAGGGACAAGTAGCTTTTTGTCAGCAAGGTCGGTGGTATCGGTGTGCCTGGAAACTAGCCTTGCTCCAGAAATATCAGTACTTACATATTACCAATTTTATCAGTCATGCTTTTATCATCAGCGATTTAACTGTATCCTCAAATATTACGGATGTTGCACTTTTTATTGATATCGCATCGGAAATCTTTCGGGGTACTTGGACTTGAATTTAATTTCTCCTTTTCTTTTAGAATATACTATACTATCTACTACGATAGCTGACAATGATTTTCAGATAATACCTCCAGAAAGTCCTTTGAATTATTTAAAATAACGAAAAGATACCTATGATGGTTATTATAACAGTTTAACCTTAATTACTTTAAATCTGTACATAAGGTTAGCATCACAAATAGTTCTTCTAAATTGGTTACGCTATTTTCTCAAATGATTATTTCTTAATTACAATTTACTCAATATTTATTGCGGTATATGTGAACACATTAGCTATTATCTTCACATAGTATCTCTCTTTTAATACCACTCTCATAATATATTGCACATATAATTTCCTTTATGTTAGGGTTGACTATGTCAATTTTCAAATTGCGTACTATATCTCCATCCTCCTTGACTACTTTTTTATAACTAACATGAATTGTAAAAATTGGGGAACTGGAAATTTTGACTTTAAGTAAAAGACCTCTATGTATTGGAAAAACAATAACAAAAATGTTAGCAACCTTTCATTGTTTAGATTTTTTTACCGTTAGCCTTGTTCCTATTAGGTTTTATCCAATTTTAAAGAATAAATTATTTAAATTGGTACAAAATAATATAATTATACCTAGTTGCATACCGAATTGCAAACTGAAATTTAAACGGAAATAGAAACAATTTTAACGATAAGCGAATTGTAACGCCTAATACAATTTCATTTATAAGCAGTAGCATAAACAGTCTACTGTCGAAGAATATTTAATTTAAAATTTTTCAACCCTAGCTCATTTATGTGGTTTATTAGACACAGTGAAAAGAGAATAGAAATTGTTTTATTATAACCATTTACTTTAATTTATGCGGAGCAATGGAGTTTTAATAACACTTAGCATTTCAATGACTCTTGAGAAACCAGACATTATAATAGCGCTTTTATATTGATTAAGTACATAGCCTATCATCGAACCCTAGACAGTTTCGTCGGGCAAGTGATAGAGTTCAACCTTAGCTTGTACTAAATACTTGGATATTTCTTATTATCATTATCTTATGATGCTTTAGAAAAAAAAACAGTTTTAAAAAACAATGACCACTTCATGTTAAAGATTGTTTTGTTGTTTTTCCTCTTATTTATTTCGCCTAAGTCAGCTGACTTGTGTTTTACATGAATTTAGTTTTTGTTGGCACAATCAATGGTTTGCTTAGTTGAGTTTAGGCAATGTTCTTACATCACCGCACTGGCCAGTCATTCTCGCAATTCTCTGGGTCAGACGTTCTCAAACTATTGCACATGATCTTTCCATTCCACCACATCCACTCTTTACCAGTCTATTAGTCAATTTTGTTACAAGTATCTCTTCTGCTTCTTTAGCTTTAGCTGTAGTGTCTTTGGCTGTATTGGTAAAGAAATATTACAACCTAATTCGTCTTGCGTGAGTTTTATTTGGTTGAAATGTTTGAGAACCCTTGTTCCAAGTCGTGTTGAAAGGTCCAATCAATTCGCTCATCCATCAACGGGCGGTGTGAATAGAATCTTCACAAGGTTTTCGGCGGTACCTTGAGTGTAAGTTGTTTATCTTTATAACGTAATCGGTATCAATTGACCATGCAATTTATTGTTTATTTACTTACTAGTTAGAAGCTGCCATTCTAATATAATCTCATAATTTCAGTTTCTTTAGAAAGGACGCCATTTTAATGACCTTATGGTATATTTCTCTTGAACTCAGTGTTGCAGGCAACATATAAAATTACATTTAAAAAGTTAATGTTCCTTTTTTAACTGCGCCTTTCGAGTAAGTCCAAGCTTAGCTTCGTATAAGGACACATTACGACACAGGCTTTAATTTCTGTATTTTCCTATATTTCTATTAGTGTGTGCACAATACAAGTGAAGTTCTAATATTGTGTTTTTCTTGACTTTCTTATATTACACCCTATTCACTACAATATACAGTCCACTAAATCGACATCTCGGCGAGACAGCATACAATAACCAGGCTGTCCCGCACACTCAGAGATCCCTTCATCTCATTGGCATTTTCATTAAAAAGCATCAGTTGATTTTTCAATACCTCTCATCGATTAAATTCATTCGATTTTGTACTGTGTGGCTACTACCTCGTTTTACGGTGTACTCGTATAAAGTTGAATATCCTTCATACTATCGGCGTTGTTATAAAGTCGTATTTTTTTCCAAATGTGATTTTCGTTGCCAATATTCTACGTTGTTTTTAAGTCGTTTTTTTAGATTCTAGTGATATGTTAATAGGTAATGGATCTGCTAGTCGTGATACCGTCATGATATCACAAGCCCTGACCCACTAATTGTTCTTGCGTCACATTATGACTCGACTTTTTGTTTTATTGATAGCAATTTCGTATGATATAGAGATAAGATAACAAACTCTGAGTACATACTTTAAAATTTTTACAAAATTTGTAAATTTGTTTTTCCTTACCTTCCTTCACCTAAGCGGTAATTAATATTAACTGTTGAGCATCTTTGAAGGAACAGAAATAAAAATTTAATTGGTAAAGGACCATAGTTTGTCTTGTAAAACAAACGAAACCCTAATAGGATCATTCTTGCGTCAGTCTTTCGTGTTAAGACATTGTGCGTAACCCCCTTTATGGGAGTTAAATTCGTTTTTCGTATGACGCGAAATTTTGATCAATTGAAGAATGTAGTCTGGGTACATTTCTGTCGTAGCAAATGCGGATATTATAAATGCATGTCAACTAGAACGTAACGTAACCAACTGCACCCGACTTTTGTTCACGTTTCGAAACTGTGATATTCTATTGCCTTATACTTAGAGTCGTAATTTGCGTATGTATATCTTTAGTGTATGCATGTTTATGTATGTTATGTTCGTGTGTACGTTCGCCGGTGGACAGGCTAGAAGTGTACGCGGTTTGCGGTGCTGAAACACGATACCTGACTCTGAGACGCCACTCTACTGAATTTGTCACGTAGTTTGTTGTGTACAATTAACTCTAGTTTTATTACTGCTTTCATATTTTAACTGCCGTTAAAGGCTTAAAAATTTTATCGGTTTTAGATAATGTCGTCAGATTTATGAAGATGACATTATCTTAAACAGTCTCTCACAATTATATCGTTTGCTTATTTTGAAATATTTGTTGATTGCACTTGCATACATGTGCAAATATGTTGGATTTCAAAATTTCTAGCACTTGCAGAATAATTAGCTAGGATAGAATTTGTTTGGCCTCTATTTTATTTCCACATTCTTATTTGAATAGGCCTATATTTACTGTCTATTCCATCTTTTGTAATCTGTCCTCGGTACCTACCTATATAGTTGCTATCCACTAGTGAAGTGTACCTAAACAAGAATTTCATAATGATATTTTATGCAACTCTGGTATTTACTGTTTGATATCAGTAGTATCATGTAACCACCCAACGAACATGTTACTCAAGCTTACTACAAAACACTGATTATATCACAGTTATGTAATTCCTATTACTATTCTGATCATCTTTACCGTTGTTTGTATAGTTTTCATAACCGTATGGTAAATTACTTACCTCTTTTTTCTACTTTTATAAATTTTGTAGAAATACGTTTATGATTCAAATGTCTCAAATACTTCACAGTATTGAGGTTGTAAAGCGAGAGACCATGAACTTCAGTATCCAGGTTGTGATTGCCTCAATTATTTTAACAGAAAATGAACTTAACCCGTGAAAGTTGAAAACCGCTCAATTATTTATCAATTAATTGCTTTGGAAACGTCTGAGGCGTTTATGCTGAATGACCTCCCGGTAATTTTGTAATTGCTGCCGGCCAGTCGTGCTCGCCAGCAATACAGAGTCTGTGCACGCGACCGGTGTCGCAATGAACGTCCACCTAGATGCACAAACAAAAGGTACCATAAAACCCACAATTATACAGCTCTTGGTCACTTTCTGTCAAGTATTGCAAGACATGCAAGGGTTTTACGATCTATTGTATATACTTTATTGCTGATTGCTAAAATTTCTGTCTGTGTTTACTAGTTGTGTATATTTCTTCGTAGCTTGTATTCCAGGGACCTTAAGTCCAGTAGTGGTCGATGTAACACTCGTTAGGCGCCAGTGCGGTGGCCGCATTCTTAGTGGAACTACGCAGCGTTGAAAGTAGAGCATGCATCCGTTCGACGTCTGCAAGAATTCCAAACATCTTCTGCGGTCCTGGTACTTGAGTTGAAAGTTTTCGTTTTGATAGTTTCTCATAAAATTTATGTCTGAAAAACAGTAGTCATCGTGATCATGAAAATTCATGAATGGAAATTACCTTTGTATTAATGCATATTGATATCTTGAAAGGCCTACTTACATAATACTTTGCCCTTACACGTACCATTCTACCCGCATGCACTTAGTTAACGCGTGATTACACTTAATGTTAATATAATTAACTTTTCTGAGGAAATGAATTTCTATTTATGTTCTAAATTGTTCATCTATTTATTAAATCAAAGTAAAGTTCATAAAATTCATTAAATTATGATTAAAGAACAAAATTTACATCATGAACTTTGAATGGTAATATGAACTGAAACAAAGAAATTTGAACAAAGGGCAATAAAGTTACAATTGGTAATTATTGAACCAATAACGGCTGAAACGGAAGTGTCAGATGAAAAATTTATTTCTTGAAAGGGGAGCCGAAACGAATTAGTCTCAAGGGTATACTCGGTTATTTTGTTGGCCTGATATGTGAGTATGACCTGACTATTGTATGCATTGGGACCAGAAGTATCTGTTTTAAATCCACTTTCGAGATACTCGAGATAAAGGAACTTCTGCATCAAGCAATACTCGATCAAGTATTTAACGAGGTCGATGACCTAAAAGACTTTGCGCTGCACATATATGAAGTAGTTATGATAACGAATGACTATTGTCATACTAGTGTCTTGTAATTGAATCTATTTCTCTTAGGACAAAATTTATAAACAAAGACTTGTTCGGCGACGCTAAAGACAATAATATTTTTACAAGTGACCAAATAATTGAAACAATGCTCTCGCTTCACAATACCATTAGGAAAATGGCTATATCAGTTGTGCAAACAATCAACACCATATTATTATTGATTGACGTCAAAGCGTGAGACGGTCTGCGAGTCGAGTTTAATTCACTTTGTGGGAGGCGTGTGGGCTCTGTTAGCCTGCACGTGGAGATATATGGAATTTTAAAATATTCCATCCATCTTTCGCCCATTTCATTTCATCATCAAACAACTCGACAACCAGTGGGCTTTGTTTTTTGACAAGTCAATAACATGGGATATATTTCTTTCTCCTGTAGATAACTTATTGGATTGCGGTGCAAATGTGATTTTATACAGTGTAGTGAATGTATTTATTTAAACTATTTAATGTAAATATAAGGACAAAGAGCCTGAAGATGAAACGTTACAAATACTATAGACAATGGTGGCGTGCTTCCAAAACGGTGATGTAAATTTTAAGATTAGTGTTAGACATTCCGAAAGTCTGATCCGGTAGACTGCTCTAAGTTATTTATTAGTTAGTTTTGTATTGTGTGGATATGCTGATCAATACGTATTTGGACACGGAGGATTTCGTGCACCTTTATTACCCGGAGGATGAGCCGTCGCCCCCCCAGGGCTGTGGCGCGGGCGCACGAATGGCGTCCAAGTATCCCAGGCCGAGGTCGCCGGACTACAACCAGGTTGGTGTAAGATTCAAGGCAAATATTGATATGGTGACATTAGACTAAGCTTCTGAAGCGAAAACCACAAATTTCCGAATTTTTGCGACATTTTCTTTTTTTTTGCGATGTTGTCTAGTTCGTTTATTAGGCCTAGAATAATGCCTTAAAACCTATTCAATATTTTAGGTAGTAGGGACAGACATACACACGGCTGTGTTTCCAAAATAGGGTAGCTAGAACTGCGGGATCACGAAGGAAATCCTACAATCGGGTTTAGCATAGTGGGCGAGTTGTAACCATATTGCCTGACAGCTTCTTTTAATTTCGCGGTTTTTCGTTTATCAAGGGTAACAAACCCAATGAAAAATGTTAGTGACTCTTTCTAAGTACTAACCTATTGTAAAATTTTATCTGTCTTATCCATCTTTCAACAACACCCTAAAATATCGTCAGTAACAACGATTGCAATGTTGGTTAGCGTGTTTTGGTTTACGACCACGGGTATAAACTTATAATGGTAGGTAAGAAATTATAGCGGAGTTACAAGGTAGTATGGGATGTCGAGTCAAAATCATTGGATTTTTAATTGCTTTAATTAATTATTTATATCTACCATCACCTATCTATTATTATAGGGTACTAAAATTATTTGTGTAGCAGAATTCTTTGCAATGTTTTACATTAGAAATGCCAATTCAAATCTCTGTTCTATCGTTTCGAAAGATATCTATTTATAACGAATCGCAATTATATTAATGGATGTTTCCAATATCAATTCTCAATTATACATTTACTAGCGGCCGCCCTACACTTTGTCTGCGTAAAAGGGAATTTCGTATCAGCATTGCACCCGTGACAAGGCGGGCCGGCTTACTAGTTATTCATACAAATTTTCCTCTTGATTCAATAAAAAACTATTGCGTAGTTTTATAGATCTAGCATATGTCGGGACAGACAGACAGGGGGAAGACTTTTGATCCTGTGCTAATGCTTGCTGAAGCTTCACTAAATACATCAGCTGCATCTCCTTCCGTATATGTCGTATGGAACTTAGGGGCATTCTCAGGAGATTATAGCTAGCAACTTGTCGCTGATGATTAAAATATAAACTCTTGATTATGGCATGTAGCTAGATCTCCCACCTCCACTCCCAGCTGCTATCGAATATTTCATTCATCGTATCAGTTTCACACTCAATGAACGTTTACGCTACGCCAGTGATAGAAAACGAATGAGTCACAGATTAAACAATGCTATCCATTAAGTTTATATTGAATCACGCAGCCATAACAATACATGTTTCTAACTCGATTAGATCAGTCCCAGGCCTATTAAAGACAGCCGATTTTCATCGCTGAGAAGCTGTCGTCTCCCTCACACCTATGGGAAATCTAGCGACAGATGATACAACCGATTATTGTCGGTATGTGTGGGTTACTATGGTCCGTTTCATAGAATAATTCCTATGACTGATTTCGGAACTAATATTTTTTGTATGCAGTGAAACAGAAAATGTGGTCTTATATATAGTAACTAGCGCCATCATCCATCGGAACTATACGGTGAAACGTAGAGTACGTTTGTCACGATTGCACCCAACAGATGGTTTTTATGTCTTGAGAATGAAGATTGACTTGACAAGTACGAGACGTGAATATGCTTTCCCTTTCTGTTCTATTGAATAGCTGCCGGAAACCTTTCCATATCCTCAATTGAGTAGACGGTTATTGAGTTGAGAGATACGTCTTTAATACAGATGATTATGCCCATATCATCAGTCTTTGACTCAAACTTGATTTACACTCAAAGATAACAAAGTACTAGCATCACCCTGAGTACACTTAAGGATTCCTTATCTACGACTAGCTAGGGTAACATGAGATGATAGCAGTTTATACAAATTGCTGTATTGTCCGCCATGTTTGATTGCCAATGACAATGCTTACCGGACCGAAACGCTGAATGAAACTGTCATTATGTTGTTGATAGATAACGTACGAGTATCCAGGGATTTGGTATCTCCTCTTATGCGAGTATCTCATACTGTTACACTGCACTGTTGAGTTATAGACTTTTCTCTTTCGTACTATCTAAGGTTCTTCGTTTTAAGGTAATCAATCTTTTATCTGCCGATATTGAATCACTATAATATACGAATTTGCATACCTATCATATTGATTAAGAAGCCGACCAAACTATTGGCTGATAGAAAGTCTGTAGTATGCGGGGGTACTTATTATGCATGAGCTGACCTCAAGTTGTTTGAGAGCAGGAAGATGATGATGACCCTTTCTTATGTAAACTTGTCTGACGTCACAATGACAAAGAGGCGCGATTGGTCCCATTCTTCATAGTGATAGATTTTGATACAAAAACGATGCATTATTGAAACTACCACTAGTATTCATTCGTATAAACATATGACGTAACTTGATTTGTGTGATTCTATCATACATAATCATGATCACAAGCAAGTCACGTTGAGATATTATTAACATAAATAAAACTACGTCTTTTTCCCGGCAGAGATCACGGATCACCATTTGCCACGGTCCTGACTCCCTGACACACCTCTTTCGCTTCATCTACCTCTGGATTATTATTCAAAGAAATTATTAAAACAAGATTTAAAGTCTTTATCCAAGCGAGCCATAAACAACTTTTCTTAGGACTAGCCCCTATTACTACAAGAATGCACGCAGCAATAAAATCGAAACTGGCAGTCCTTGAAGCAGTAGAAATCGTCCTTGAAGCAGTAGAAATCGTAGGATCAGTTGCCTCGACTGATGTAGTCGGCCGGAGATGTAATGGACGGATGTGTGTATCGATGAGCCCACGTGGCGTTGGCGACCCCAATATCTGTCCGACGCAGGATTAGTCATAAGGGCTAGCCCATGCGTTTCCGCTGGCGTTTGTTCGATAGCGGCCTTGTGGGTGACTGGCTTTTTGATGGGATTTGGTTATGTTTTTTTGGGGGTTCCGTACAAAAAATGTATGATGGACCCTTTTAGGGTAATTCGTGCGTCTTTCTGACCGTCCGTCGTCGATTTGTTCCAAATCTACTGGACCAAATCAGGTAAAATTTTGTAGGTTAGTGTAATCCTGTGACTCAAACAAAAACATGTGTGAAGTAAATATGTACATATATATATATTTTTAATAGGGGTCATTATTAGGGTAAATATTAGGAAATTTGTTCTTTTTTTTCAAACCGTACTTTGTTACATATCAAATTAGTTATAATAATTAAAGTTTGAATTCTAATTAATCTAATTCTTGGCATTCTACAGAACCCTCTTTACGCAAGTTCAATTCGCATTTGGCCTTTTTTTTGTTTTTCTCAACCTTTTCCTAAAGTTCAATGTCGTTTTTATGTCAGTATGGTTTTCTTTATTATTTATTAACTTGTGTAACCTATTGTAAAGTGTGCCACTTCGCACCCCATTCTTTCTATAATTCACCGCCACCCGCATATTTAGGTCATTGGAACTGACCGTGACATGATTGTTTGAAGTATTTGTAGGGTGAAATGTATCAATACTTACATATGTAGGCACGGCTGTGCTCCCAAAATGGGGTAGCTAGAACTTCAGGAGCGTAAAGGAGAGTCCACAGCCACGTTCAGCATGTTGGGAACAGATGTAAATGGTCAGTGACAAGATGCCAGCTTATCGCCTGAGATACTCGTAATTCCCAAGTTCCTTAGTCGACTCCTTACAACATGCACGGAAGCAGATTCGATGCAGCTGATGTATTCTAGTGTAGCCCCGCATTTCAGCATAGGTATCAATTTAAATCTGTATTTTCTATGCCCAACATTTCGTGAATAGGTTCTCTGCACTGGCCATATTTTCATTGTATTTCGCTCGACATATCTCTCCCGTTATTCGGTATCTATTATAGCACCTAGGGTCTGGTGGATTGAAGCTAGTAGCTTGTAGTTGTAATCACTTTTATAAAAGAAAACCATTTGAAAGCTATTTTAAACCTTCGTTTAACGCAGACATTGATTATCCAATGTCCCACGGCTTAATAAGTAACCCGTTTTGAAAGGGGCTTAAGATTGATTGAGACGTCGTTATGGTGACTACTCACGACCAGTTAAAAGCCATGTGGTACTACCAACTGAAGCTTTAATATATTTAACAGCCGCCTGCTAGCTACTCAAGTTTTTTCTAACCAAATCTATAAGGTGAACGACCTGAGCTTCGAACTCAGTTATGTTATTAAGCAACTAATAGAGGTAGGTGCTCAAGTAAGCTTATACCCGCAGTCAACTCTCTTCAACTCTATCGTGTTGGGTAACATTGGAGTAAGCGCCCACCCGCGCCGCTTTGATGGGTGATTTTATTGTTTGCCTCTACTTTTTAGTGTGTACTCACGTTTCTAAAGCAAGTTCTTTGTTTAAATTCGTTGGCTTTTATATTATATATATAGACTTTATAGATTTCGCGTCGTCGTCGTCTGACTGGCCACTAAAAACAAGCAACAGCGTTACGAGTAAAAACCGATTTCAATTAAAACTTTTTTCGGCGAAACGGTCGAGATATGGCGCAGCAACCTTTTTTGGCCAGCTAAAATCGTGTTCATTGGCCTGTGATGGGTGAATGCGCTTGAGTCTGTGGGCGCACCTACCTCCTCCTACGCCATCCGCCGCTGGTACTTGATGTTGACATCTCATTAAGCAAAGCCAGGGGGAGGTATAATTATTGCGGCATTCACAATTTTCACTTCACAAAGCACTCAGAGGAAGTTGAAAGTAGTTGAAGGCTTTATTGCCTTATGTTTGCTCTGCTCATAACCACTTCAATATCGTGCAATCCTGGTACTTTAGTAAAGTAATCGCCGCCATCTCGTCCAATTAAAGCAATACAGGATGCAGAAGCTTCTATGATGGTCTATAACTTAATAAGCGCCTACTATGTGAGTCATGCGACTCTAGTATCTGCGGCCGGGCTTAATATTACATCATTACATTGGAATGTAACCAATTATAGTAGACAGAGTTTAATGCTTCGGCGATTTGAACAAGTTTTATAACCGTTTTGAGGGTGGTAGGTGCTTCGTGCTTCCTGAACTTTCTTTGTGACATTTTCTATCGTTTAAGACGTTTTCCAATGGTTAATTAACATTGAGAAGATAATTATGTGTTAAGTTTGCAGGACGAATTGTTTCTCTAAAAAATGGTTTCTTGCCTGGTCGATAGATAGTAAAGTAACAGTGAAATAGCAAATCATGAGGCATTGTTTATGTCTCTATTATCTATAAATAGGCTTATCGCTGAATTATGACTGCCTACCAGATATCAATCATCTATACACACATAATAAAAATGTAACGGGTCGCTGTCTGTACATGGCAGATATATAAGAAAAAATATTATAGAATACCTTTTCAACGCAATAGTACCCAAAACAATGATTTTTTGAATATTTGTCTGTTTGTCGGTGTCTGTTTGTCGGTTTGTCTGTGCACGCTAATCTCAGAAACGGCTGGACCGATTTCGATGCAGTTTTCAGGAATATATTGTGACAGGTCCCACTTAACATATAGGCTTTTTATCCCGGGAAAATGTTTTTATTATAAAATTATTAATAA
This sequence comes from Carposina sasakii, assembly GCA_014607495.2. NCBI lineage: Eukaryota > Metazoa > Arthropoda > Insecta > Lepidoptera > Carposinidae > Carposina > Carposina sasakii. Next base: position 2,498,481 of record CP053169.1, read on the forward strand.
AGAAAATGGAAAAAATTCTTCACCCGAGTGGGAATCGAACCCACGACCGCTGCAAACCGTGCCAGCCGCTATAACCACTAAGCCACCGGTCAATTACTCGGATGACGAATTTTACCATCTCTTTTCTAAATTACATATTGGCAACGTTATTCTTCATCCCGATAGCTATACACATATATATATATAATGTTTTTATCCCGGATTTCGATATTTTGTTTTTTTTTTATGTAGTCCACGCGGACGGAGTCGCGGGCGTCCACTAGTTATAAATAAGTACAAACTAGGTATATGTACCAAATACCTACTTGCTACATGCTATATTGCATGCATGCTTTTTGCTATTGCCTGAAACAGAGAAATAGGACAGGGAACATCACTCTTAAGACAAAAGGTATTGTCAATACCTGGCTAGATAATAATAATAGATTATTAATATGCGTTAGTATATCAAATGATTACAATAAACTTATTAAAATTATTGTACACTTGTTTATTATTATATCGGCCGGCCCTACAATAAACCAGACGAGATATAAAAGCGATGACTTTCTCTCATTCCATACTTTTCCAGCTATCTTTCACTTCTTACTATAATATCTTTTATTTATTATGAAAAGCTGCTCTAGATATTTCTTTATTGATGCGAGAAAGTTTAAAGTTCCAAGTAAATGGAATGTCTAACCACCCCCACCCCCATATAATTCAACGTTGCCTTCGACTTCAGACACGTTTCTAAAATATTTCACTGCGTTTTTCCAAATGCACATTAATGAAATAATTAATATCTGAGACACTATAAATTTCGAACAAGGAATTTAAAATAAAAAATAATAATAAAATTAAACTATATTTCTAACACGTTAAAGGTAGCCACAAAAACACTCTGTATAAATTCGTCATACACGCGGCTGTGTTCTCAATAATGTGTTTGCCAGAACCGCAGAATCTCGAAGGTTGTATTGTACGCCGCCAGGTCTGCTTAGGACGGCCACGTTTGCGCTTCCCTTGGGGGTTTCAATCCACAATTTACATTTTACATGATATGTATGATGTGGTGAAGCGGCGATAGCCCAGTGGTTAAGACGTGCGGGAGGCGTATGTTCGATCACAGTCACGGGCCTGTACCAATGAATTTATTTCATGTACAGATTTTAATGTTGCAAAATTGTCACTTAGCTGGTGCCTCGGAAAGCACGTAAAACCGTCGGTCCTGCGCCTGATCTCTCTCCGGTCGTGTCGGCTTTCCGTCCCATCGGACTATGAGAGTGACGGAATAGAGAGTGCATCTGTGTTTGCGCACACACTTGTGCACTATAATATCTCCTGCGTACCTGGCCAATCTCCGTAGATATTGGTCGCCTTGACCGAAATACGGTCGGAGATCATCATCATCATGTATGATGAATAATATGTATGTATACCTACTAAATCCCAACTAATATTGTGCAGATGAAAGTAAGTTTGTTTGTTTGATACCTCTTCTACTTTATTCACTAAACCAATCTTCTTAAATACATATTGGTATACTTATAAGTAGGAGTGGAGGTCGTTGGGGGAGGCCTATGTCCAACAGTGGACTTCTCAGGGCTGTAAATGATGATGATACTTGTTGTAAGTATGGAGAAAGACAGGCTATATTACGTACTCCACGCATACAAAATAATAATTATTTTTACAGAAAAAAAAGAAGTTATATAACAAGAAAAACATTTTTTAGTTTGTTAATTCCAATCTCCAATGCTCATGTTTTTTAATTGCGCTATCTCGTTATCTGTATTTATATTTTTTATCAGTAATTTTATATCTCCGTTAAATATTTACACACTTATAAAAAAATGGTGCCAGATAATAGACAGTATTCAGTTGTTTGAGCTATGAAATTGCCTATCTACAAAACATCTGTACAAATTGTGCTTATCATTGACATTACGTAAGGTCTTAAAACCATATCATTAGTCGATAATTCACACTTGAATTCACTTTTGCCACAACTAAAAAACTGTATGTTAAAACAAAACACAAAGTGGCCTCAGTCATTATTACCTATAGCCAGGCATCTATTCCCACTAATATAATAAACCTGCAAGTTTATGATACGGGATGTTTGTTACTCTTTCACTCCAAAACTACTTAAACGTTTTTGACAAAAACTTGGTAGCTTATATATAAGCTAACTAAAATAGTTAAATAGTTAAATGCAGAAACCTCTACACACATGCTAGTACTAGTTCATAAAAAAATTTATAGCATTGAGCTTATTATATTTAGCTTTTTTTTTTAAATAAAATGTGTGAAGGACAAACATGCTTTCTAAAGGTCCAAGGATCATTCCTTTCCAAACGTGGCCAGCGTTTGAAATCATTTTATTGGAAACTGCACTACGTGCTTACTATGTCAATAAGATGTTCAGAGAAGCTGCTTCGTTTTTATTACGAAATTTGGTTGGTAACACGGTTTCTACTCACATCGTCGTTTATTTAACATTAATTTAAAACACCTACTAGTTATTTAACAGTGTGATACAAAACAATTTTCCTTTTACATGAAACAGAACGCATTTTTTGCACTTTTCAAGGGTAGATTCAAATAAATCCCATCAAGAAAAAGCGATTTGGCTTAGTCGTCTCCGGTATAAATTTTATACGATACGATTTTTTTTTGTATGAAACATAAAGCATTTTTTTTTACTTCTCGAAGGTAGATTAAAATAGAAAAATGAATAAAATTGTTAGATTTTGCTCAGTCGCATCCAGTTTTTGATTTAGCTCGCACGGTTTATGTAAATTACATTATATTGTAATCGTTTTTTTTATATAATCAAATATGGGGTACGATATAATTATACACGGCTACGGCTGGTGGGCTGAGTATATTTATCACAGGCCTCAAGTGCCCAACGGTGGGAGTACAGACAAAAGCAGTAGAAATTCTACAAGTCCAGCCAATGACTGTGCAAATTCGGCGAGTCCAGATAATGCTAGTGGAAATTCTGTGAGTCCGGACAGTGATAAATGTGTGAGTCCTGACAATGCGAGTGCCGTTTCTCCTAGTTCAGACAAAGCTAATGCTGTGAGTCCAGACATTGCAAGTGCCGTTTCTCCACGTCCAGAGAGGGCCAATACCGTGACTCCAGGCAATGAAAGTGCGAATTCTGTTAGTCCAGACAATGCATGTGTCGTTTGTGCTAGTCCAGATAATGAATGTACGGATACAGTGACTGCGGAGAATGCGAGCAGCAATTCTGTGAATGTGGTAGACAGTGCCAGTATCGATGTGGGTACAGATGCTGTAGCGGAAATTGATTCGGCTGCTGTTAATGATCATTCTGTGGTTACTGAAGCTGTGAGTAGGTATATTATATTTAGTAAATTCTTGGGCGGTTGGATGCAGGCCGCTTCCGACCGGCCCGAATAGAGGCGGTTGGCGGAAGCCTATGTTCAGCAGTGGACTTCTCATGGCTAAGAATGATGATGATGATACTCTCGGGCATTCTCACAGGCAAGCTAGCAAACTGTCACTGACCATTAACATATGTCTCTGCTATGCTAAACGTAGCTGTAGGATGTCCCTTATAATCCTGCGGTTCTGTCTACTCCGTTTCGACAACACAGCCGTGTCTTTATGTTTGTATCCTAGAGGTATTTATAACTATGATTGATGTTCATTTTGTCGTAGGATATTTGTACCGTTATTTTAGTACCGGTATCGTCTTTACTGGAACTTTTTCGAATATAGTTATGTGCGTGTAGTTTGGTTTGTCGTAGATGCCTGCCAACCACTACCAACGAAACAGTTTATAAAGAAGGTACCTAATTAGGCGGTTTGAATCAAGTTATGTTATGACTAATGATTTATGGTGCTTTATTTATATGTTTTATTCGTTTAACTTTATCTGAAAGACTACCAAATAGCGCAAAAGGTCTATGCGCGATTTGGTTGTAAGTATTGAGGTTTATATTTTTAAAATTTAAATGAACGTGGTACTACCCCATGAACTAACAATATGATAAGGTACATTACTTGTAATATAACTCTTGTATGTCAAATATTTATAAAATTATTAATAAAAAAAATGGAAAAAAATCTTCACCCGAGTGGGAATCGAACCCACGACCACTGCAAACCGTACTTTGACAGTAATTCACCATTGCATTATAACTCGTATACTATTCGCGCAAACGTACGACACCAGGTACAACTCTATGTCAAAGCGCTTAATATCAATTATTATCCTCACTGTGATTTCAGGCACGTAGCGAGCTAGGTTTCGTTACATATGACTCAGTGTTAACAAATGCTCTACCTATGAGGGGTCACTTGTACTGTCGTGTGATAGGCAATTTGATGCGTTTTCGCGCCTATTTGTTCAGATGTAGATTTGTTTTGATACATTTATTTTATTACCATGGTACATTCAATATCTACCTAACTACTGAAATAATTCTTCTTCGCTTTCTTAGCTTCGTAAAAGGTTATAGGTTGCACTTGCAGAAACTGAAGGTAGAAGGGAAAATGTAACTTTTCCTTAATTTCTGTATTTTATTATGCATATTTCACTGAAAATGAATTAAACAACTTACGTTAACCTACTGATTCTAACATTGAGTTGATTTTGATCCATAATGAAAAACTTAAAATTTAACATACAGGGTGTAACAAAAAGGGTTTGTTAAGCGAAAAGCTATGTAAATAACCCACTATAGAGAACCTATCCACAAAATTTGATATCCGAAATCACATGTTTATTTTTCCAAATAGTTTGGAGAATTTTTAAATATGTCAGGAATTTTCATACAATCTTGAAAAATAAAAATGTGATTTCGAGTTTCAAATTTTGGAAATAGGTTCTCTGTAGTGGGCTATTTATACAGCTTTTCGCTTAACATACCCTTTCTGTTACACCCTGTATAGGTATAATTTTACCGTCAATTATCAGTAATACCACGAGTTTCTCAAAGCTAACAATGTGTCAAATTGTTAAATAGACGATCCATATTTAGCGTTCAAGAAACCGGCGGTAGGCTACCAGCCTAATCACGCCGTGGCTAGGAGAATAACTGTAGGTATATCATCAACCTTTGTGCCTTTCCGATAGTCTAATTACGGCCATCCCTTTCTAGATAAAGTAAACACTAGATACAGACCTAGCAACAGACGCCATTACTATGGGCAAACAATTATTATTGTTTTAGGTCAGTTATTGTTTTGTGTGAGTGCGGTTAAGATGTTTCTAGTGTTCAGTTTCAGTGAGGAACGTGGACACTTGTAATCAGTTCGCCTGTCTACTGCAAGCATTATGCGGACGGAATGTAATTATCCTTTTCATACTGGATTTTATTATCTCGGATGTTGTTATTTTTGGCGAAGTATTTGAAATGTGATCGTCTATGTTTCGATCTAGGTACTTACCTTTAGGTCCTTCTAGTGTACTAACCGAAATTTCTCATGCTTTGGTGGTCGTGTTATGATGTGATTTACTTATTTATTTCCTCTCCTATTATCCCTGCTGCTGTATAAAAACCGGATTTTCCCGAGTTGTTTAATATGCAAATTTTAAACGAGGCTCTGCGGCTGTCTTTACTACCCTAAATATACATAGATAACAGACAGAAGCGGCGCGGCTCGCTACCTTTGTTCTTTTATACACAATGTAAGAGAAGGACGTGGTGCAAAACAGATAGAAAATGTGCGCTGATGGCGCGCGTACACCCGCGCTGTCTCTGGCCTGCCCCTAAGACTTGTGTTTCCTCCAATCTACTAAATCCTAAACTACCACCAACAACCTAACCTAACCAGCGTTTCCCTTGTCCCCAGATAACGCCCGACATGACGGACCGCGAGCGTTACCGCGCGCCGCCGCCGCCCGAGCCGCCGCCGCACCGCGTGCGCGCCGCCGACCTGTACCCGCGCGTGCGCACGCACTGCGACGAGCCCGGCCTCGAGGTGGCGTTCACGCCGATATGTGGCGAGTTTGTGCAGGTACATGCTATTCTATGTTATTTTATTCTAGAGACTAGCTCGGTGAACATGGAAAGCCCTTCAAGCTACCATCATCAGTCATAAATAAATAAATATTCACTTTCGCAACACACCTAGTCGCACATTAATATCCCTAAGGTCTTGTATCGTAAAAAAAACTAGAGTGCCTTTCTCCATGCTGCTGTTCTGTTCTATCTTATTCTATTCTACTGTATCCTGTTATTTGAGTGAGTTACCAAATAGCTCTTTTAAACGATGCATCGCGACGGCGCTAGTTTCTTTATGTATGAGTGCATCATCAGTATAACTGCTTACAAAAAACCTAGGGTCTTTGATTCTACCAACTTCAATCGTCAAACTATATCTTCCCTTCTTTATGTCTGTGTCTGAGACTACTGAAGCCGCGCGTGCGCTTCACGCGGATCTGAGACGAATTTGTGCAGGTTCTTGCTGTTCTATTTCTATTCTATGCTGTTCTTTTCTGTTCTACTGGGCCTAGCTAGAGTATGTAGGTACCTATTAAGTGTACAGGTGTGAGATACCAAACTTCGTTATGAGCACCAGATGCTTTTCCATAAAACTGCGCATGCGATGATTCCACTCGTTGATTTCTTTTATGCAAGTCCAAATACAAATATTTTGTAAACATTTTTCTACATAAAATGCCGTGGACGACTCTTATGTAGTTGATGTTGGGGGTGGTGGATGGTTTGAAACGACAGGTGCAAACTTACTGGGGCATAGCGTGAGAGCTTCTCTTTCTACCCTATATGGGCGTCTTTGTCTTTTGCAATAGCTTTTTAGGGGTTAAATATTTGAACTGATGCAAAAAAGTTCTGATTCATTTTAATTTATGTAAGCAGGTGGGGTTTGTTAACGTCATTAAAATAAACATGAAGGTACTTCTTCCGCAGACCCTCGTGTCAAATCTGCCCCCGTATCGTCTGTATGTATGTATGGATCGTCTTTTTTGACAATTCATAGTGATGATCACCAATTAATCAAATGCAAGTGAAATGATGCTTTGCTTGAAAAAAAATTGGCACCACAAACTTACATGTCACCAAAAACTATACAAATGTTGTTTATAATGTGAGCACATAGAAAAGTATATCTGGCCGTCGGAATACATGGCGTTTTTTCGTGTAATATGTAAAAATCTAAGATTTATATATATTTCTTTAAAAAGCGAGTAGTTTCAAACTGATTCATCTATGAGTAAACTTCTGTTACAAGTACAATAATTTCAAAAGCCAACTTATAAATATTTTATGTTACGTTAGTGGTACCGTATTTTTGTTATATTCTTACTACATAGCGTTTATGGATGAGGTCGGAAGATTAATTATACAATATGCTTATACGTTATTTACATAATTAAGTCACCAAACATAAGCGCTAGTTTCCTTACAATTCGGATATGTTTTATATGATTTGTTAAGTTCTATTTAAATTCGTTTGAATTCATTAGTTTATGTTACATGTAGACACGAACGTGTTCCCTAATATGAGGTAGCCAGGATCTTAAGCCACGGGGACAGATGATCGATCAGGGACAAGTTGCTAGCTTACCGCCTGAGAATGCCCGAGTTCCTCAGGCGACTCTTACGACATGCACGGAAGGAGCATGCAGCTGATGCATTCTTTTTTCACCTATTCAAATCAGTGTTGCCACCCAAACCAAATGTTGTGTTATTGAAATTTCCTTGGGGGTACTATTTTTTTCTTAGAATTTTCAGCAAAATACGATCTTTTCTTGTCTGTGGTACAATCCTGTCAAAAATAAAGTTGACAACACTGATTCAAATTGCGTCGTTAATTAACATGATCTATTTCTTTTATCCGCAGTGGATCGGCCGAACCTCGGATGGAGGCACCCTCGCCATGTCAAACTACCGTCTCCACGTGCAGTCTAGAAAACGAAACGGCCCCGGTACGTCCGTCCCGCTTCGTCTCATCGACGCACTGGAGATACGAGATATCCTGCACCTGATCGTGCTCTGCAAACACGGAAGACAGTTCGTGTGAGTAATTGCTAGCTCCTTATATGTTATGAGCGCCTGGTACCTGGTCGCGAGTGTGGTTGGTTTTATTCAGTGCATAAAAGTTTAGGTGAGTTAATGTTAGAAGTGCTTGTCAGCAGCTTATTGATAAATGTTTGAAAATTCTTTCCTATAGTAAGATACGAAAAAAAGATTAAAGTTTATGTGGGAAATTCACTCGGCGACGGGTCCTTAATAAAATAAAAACTCCGTAATAATTTTATGCATTCAATACATTTTTTTCTATTTGTCTTGTCTGTTCCGGCTAATATCTGAAACGGCTATACTTATTTTGTCGGGACTTTCACTGGCGGATAGCTAATGTGATTAGGCATATTAGGGAATATGCGTCTGACACGAAAACAGATTTTTTATATTTTATTCGAAATATATTACAAATACAAATCGAATACAAAAATAACATAAATTCAGTTATTAAATACCAAAGTTTAAAAAAATTAAAAAAATTACAACATAAAAGGAATGAAAACATACAATTTTACCCATATTTTGAATTGAGGCCACCAGAACCAGAAAACCACAATTTGTGAAAATATTAAAACGACAATTACAACATAATCAAGATGATATGAAAATTCATAGCAGTATTTTGGCATTACCATATTCATACTCTGGTTTTGAATTATCTCATTGATTTAATAAATACTTTATTAATATCTGTACCTATTACTAAACAATTTTTATTATTTATTGATAGCTATACACAAAAATGTTATACTTATTACGTTTATAAAATAAGATTGCATTTTTCCCGTACTAATTGGAGACTGTTGTGTACTATGACGTCAAAATCTGTGCCATTTTAATATGGAGCAAACGGAGCGTTTCAAAAACATTTTGCCGGCTCGTATTTTTGAATGGCTGTAAATCCAAAACGGTTAAACTTAGATGCCATTCCAAGGGCAAACTTTATTCATTTTTCACGTACAATCTAAAAATGAAAAAAAAAATCATGCATAATATACCCTATTTGGACTACTTTTATTCCCGAATTTTTACGGGAACGGGAAATGATAGGAGTTTTAAAGTTCACACAGACGACGAAGTTACTGGCGGCTGCTATGGATACTTGTAGTCTTATATCCGGTATAGGAAACATACAGCGGAAAGTATTTGACGTATCAACTTCGAATATTGCCCTTATAAAGCTTTCAGAAGTGAATAAAAACAAAAACTAGTTAGTTTTGATGGAGAAACAATGTAGTAATGTAATGTCTGCAAAGTAAGTTTGTTATCCGTCCCGTGGCGACAAAAATATTGACAAATCAAACTTTGTTTACTCACAAAGTTACGTGGACAAGTCGAGCCGGTTTTCGAAGTAGCCAATAATGTTCGTACGCTTACTATTTAACAGACATGTACGTTTCAAAAAGATTTCCAAACGAGTTTTTTTTTTTATCGAGTTGTACAACAAAACCGAGTGGAGGATGTGGTAATATTTCGTATTCACTTTTTTGTTGGCTCTGCCAGGCATTGAAATGTTTTTAGTGTGCCAAATATAATATAATATTCACACACTTCACTACACATTAACTTAGTCCCACATTAAGATCCATAAGGTCTTGTGTCGTGGGTACTAAGCAACGGTATATAAATACATAGATAAGTATAGAAACATCCATGACTAGGAAACAAACATCAATATTCATCATATCAATGTTTGCACCTACCGGGATTCGAACCCAGGACCTACGGCGCTGCAGGCAGGGCCACTACCTACTGCACCAATCGGCCGTCGAATGTTATGTGCCTTTCCCTCTTTGACATAAGTTTAGGTTGTCCTTATTTAGTTTCTAATAGGTGAAGTCGCTTGTTGGATTCGTAGTCTGTTTTGAGAGTTGTTTGAGATTTGTAGGTTTGCTATTGTTTTTAGTATCCTTTTTAACATGTACGTAGGTAGATGTATCTGGTAGTTCTCCTAAACGTGGCTGTAGATCTCCGTGTTTCTACAGTTCTGACGATCTCATTTTAGAACCACAGCCGTGTTGCATGTCATATGCATGTATTAAAGGGGTTTCTATTCCCCACACATATTTTTTGACGGCCGCCAAAAGTACCAGGCGCACAGAAACCATAGGTTCCTCATTAGGATCTTTAACACTATCTGTGGGTTATCTAGCAAAAACAAATCTCAATGCCGTTGCCGTGACCTTTGACAGCTTAAGCTTTTTTTTAGTGCTAATTTGAAATAATGTAAACATAGTTCTGATTGCTGAATGCGTGTACAATGAATCGAGAATTTTCAATTTTGAATTCCCTTTGTACATGTAGGTATGTACCTCCCGGTTACCAACCAATCATAAAATTTGAGAACATTCAAATGGTTCTTTATAAAACTGAGAATTCTGCTGATTCCTCTGTTTTCTTGTTTACTAGTGATTTTCATTCACGCTTCGCTTTGGTATTTATTGTATTTGCAGTTGAAAGAAATATTATAAGTGTACGTACTATATTTGCCGCGTGGTGCCGGCAGAGTAGAATTGGTACCACCCTATGTCTGCCCGTGGGTGTCGTACGAGGCGATTAAGGGTTTCCGGGAGGTGGGCAGCAGCGCCTTCCGTGTTGACAACATAGTCCAAAATACAAACTGCGGTCACCAACCCGCCTGGCCAGTGTGGTGACTATGGGCAAATACCCCTCATGGCAGTCTTGTGGCGTGCCCTGGGGGAGGCCTACGTCCAGCAGTGGACTGCAATAGGCTGATGATGATGATGATGACGTACTATATTGCTTATTTCCCGTATAACTTTATACCGTAATAGAAATTTATTGTATTTCGGCACACACAAATTAAATCAAGAAATTTTATTATTATTAATGACATTTAAAAATATCGTATCGTACCTTAAGTGTAGCTGTAAATTTTGCGTGTTTTGGCACTGTTATCTACATTGTAATTGTTTGATAAGAATGTAAGATTTGAGGTTTGGGTCAACCTACACGATAACAACCTACGTACGTAGCTAGGCGCCGATAACTGTTGAAAATGGAAAAGTTACACTTTCTGTTTATAAGGTCTATCCAAAATTAGTGATTATCTTTTGACACGAAACTAGGTAGGTAAAAAGAAAATCGGCTGTTCCATACAATCTCGAATAATTACTGCACTGAAATGTATGGAACAGCTGATTTCTTTTTCAATATTTGTGAGTTGGTCCCATATTCAAAGTTGTTTCTTTTTACTTTTACCTACCTAGTTTCGTGTCAAAAGATAATCACTAATTTTGTATAGACCTTGTATACGAAGTTACATAACTGATATACCCTATTTCTATCTGTACCTACACTACCTACTACATTTGTTAATGAAGTAGGTACATATAGAAATAGGGTATATCCCTCCCCCTGATTACGTAAAAGCAATAGCAAAGCCGAAGCCGCGCGATCGCGATAATCTCGAGTGTGTGCGTGCTATTGCTGTTGCTTTTACGTAATCAGGGGCCGATCTATATAATAGGTATATAATGCGCAATGCAGTAGAGAATAGAATTAATTTCATGTATTTTAATATATGTATTAAAGTTGTCACTTAGCTATACCCGAGGACGGTTAGCGTCAGGTAAGCAGCTGCCCGTAAAACATACGCCAAATCCTTGCCAATATGAGTTTCGACAGTAACCATATTGCGCCGATCTCGTAAATAACGGGATGAGGGCAGGAAAGTTATGATTAACTAGCAGCCGCCCACGACTTCGTCCGCGTGACAAGACCTTACACGGGTCATTATAGCCTATAGCCTTTCTCGATAAATGGGCTATCTACGCTGAAAAAGAATTTTTCAATTCGGACCAGTAGTTACTGAGATTAGCGCGTTCAACCAAACAAAACTCTTCAGCTTTATAAAATTATTAGTATGGCGAATTTTCCTATCACGCTGACGGTCTGCGCTGATGGGTCAATTTGTATGGCCGTCAGTGCTGAGCGGTCCAGCGCGACTCAAAAACGCTACCTGTAAATAGTACATACAAATTGACCCATCAGTGCCGACCGTCAGCGCGACAGCAAAACCTGCCTAAAGTTCCGTTTCCAAACTCACAGATGCCGATTCAACACAAGCGAGCAATGCGAGGAGTGGCTGCGACGCATCAGCACCGGGCTGGCACCAATCTGCACGGTGGAAGAGACCTTTGCCGCAGCGTATGCCGCTTGGGCCAAGGAGCAGCCGCCGACGTCTATACACAGGGCTCTGATGAGGGAGTCCCACAAGCTGGAGTCTCACAAGCACTGGTTTCCGACTGAGGTGAGTTGTCTATGGTCTTGGTTTATTAGGACAACGGTGGTGTTATATAGCGGCACCGTAAAGGGGACGTGGTTTTTGCAAAACCATGCGGTTTTACCATGTACGTTTTGTTTGTTAATGCAAACTAAGCGTATCTTCATACTTCACATTATGTTATTTCTATTAATTTTAGTTATAGTAGCTTGTAACACCCCCCCCCTCCCTGGATTTCCTGTACTTTATTTGCATTTTTCTATTTTTCTAATCGCCTCTGTTGATCCTGGCTATTAGAAACTACTGACAGATATCTTTATGACAAAATTATGTTTTTTTTTTCACCGAATAAAGTCACGGGCTATCAGCAGTAGTCTTTATATGTGCTAATACGACCTAGAACGACAAATATCGGCTGAAAGTGACCTTCAACCGACATATCTCTCAAACTGATTGAAGCGAAGCGAATGACGTCAAGCCTATTAAATATGTACATTACATTGTTTTTATTTATTTATTTTTATTGTTAAATACCTACAAATGCATAGTGTTATATGCATATGTTGGATTTTATTATTGCACAGGCATTTTAGTACGTCGCGGCGTGAGCTTAAAACTGAACAATAAATACACTTATATTTTCTGTGCTGATGCGGGGCTTCACTAGAATACATCAGCTACATTTCCGTCCGTGTATGTCGTAAGAGTCGACTAATCAAACTCAGTCATTCTCTCATATGAAGCATATTGTCACTGATCTACCCTTCTACCACCGGACGACCAGGGCAACGTCAAGGCGACACCGGTTCACAGTTGAAGTGCCGAAAACTCGTACTAAGCGTTTTGCTTCTACATTCATAGTGCGAACGGCCAAGCTGTGGAACTCCCTGCCTGAATCCCTGTTCCCCATGAACTATAATCTTGCGGTCTTCCAAGTCGAGAGTGAACCGGTTTCTTTTAGGCAAGCGCGCTCCATCTTAGACTGCAACGGTGCTTACCATCAGGCGCGTTGTGGTTGACCACAACCACAACGCGCCTGATGGTAAGCACCTGATGAAGTAAGCCTATTTAATATTTAAAAAAATCATTTACGTCAGTACCCGCTGTGCTAAGCGTGGTCGTGGGACCGCCTCTATGATCTTGCAGTTCTAGCTCCTCCATTTGGGAACGTCGTCGTATGTACATGTATGTAATTGTACAAAGTGGGGATGGTGAAAACCCCAGACATTGGTCCACTGGTTCTTTTTTAAACCCTTGGCTTCCAATGTATAGAACTTCGATATCGCGTTCTGGGATTTGTATTTGCCTGTATTCTGGCTCTGCTACAGCATTAAAGGTTCATTTTGTATTTTCCAGTACGACAGACTGGGGTTCTCGAGTAGCAAAGCGTGGCGCGTGACAAACGCCAATGAAGACTACAAGTTGTGTCCCTCCTACCCGCAGAAACTGGTCGTGCCTCATAATATATGCGATGAGGACCTCGAAATTGTCGCCAGGTATGTAAAAATAAATATTTATTTAACCACTAGCCTTGTCAGCTGCTTCGCTGATATTCGATTGTCGTTAAAGCGTTTAAACCTTTCCCCTGTGTGCTGTAACTAACACAAGTAATGGGGGGCCGATAGATTCCAAAGTGGAGACCACACGGGAAGGCCTTTTGCGAGATGGACGGACAACCGTCATCTGCTGGTAGCAGGTCGCAACCGGTCCCAGTGGATGTCATTGGAAGCCTATGTTCAGCATGGGACTTCCTTTAACCTTAGCTATGGTGGAAGAGTCCTATGGTCAGCAGTAGATTCTATAACTGAAGTGATGTTGAAGGCGGCCTATGATGAACAGTAGACGTTCTATAACCGAAGTGATGGTGGAAGAGTTCTAAAGAGGTCTATGTTCTGCAGTAGACTTTCTATAACTGAAATGATTATGGGACTAGCCTATGTTCAGCAATAGACTTTTTATAAGCGAAGTGATGATATGTTCAACATTAGACTTTCTATAGGTTTCCATTGAGGGGTCGCGTGGTCACGAACACAATGGTGACCATGAGTCCGCAGATCCGAGGGTCAGCGGAGGGTGTAGGGCCCGGTGGTGGGCGACCCCTCAATAGAAATTTGAACTTCCGAATAGTGACGCCTGATACAATTAAATATTTCTATAGGTTACCTAAGTGATGATAGGAGAGGCTTATGTTCAGCAAAGAACTAACTATATCTAAACTGATGATATGAGACACCTTACACCTTACACTCGTAATATTTGTTTTTATTGTTGCACGCACTCCTCTTTCGGTTCTGGCAGAATTACCAGCGTTGCAGACGTATATATGTCTATAAGACATTAGGTTCCGCAGATTCTCTGATAGAACTTACATGATTTATTTCCTTGCAGATTCCGCGCGATGCGCCGCATCCCCGCCGTAGTGTGGCGACACCGTAACGGCGCCGTGATCGCGCGCTCATCACAACCAGAAGTCGGCTGGCTGGGTTGGTCGCGTTCCAGCGAGGATGAACGGCTTCTATCTGCCTTCGTGGCGGCGTGTCATGGGGACAGCCCGCATGCCAAGGTCAGTGACCTCGAACAGCTGACGCCCGACAGGGGTGCTTAGCTTAGTCCCAATAATACTTACCATAATATGTGTCATTATTGCAAAAACAAAACCTTGATAGGTCTGCAGTCGTTGCATTATAATTTCTTCTCTTTTCTGTCATCTGTCCCACTATGTATTATGTAAGTATGTCCTTTTTATTATTTATTTTATATTAAGTAATTTGTATTTATTGTTATTGTAAGTTTTTGGTATGTATTTTTATTTTATGATTGTGTACACATACAATCCACCTATATATATTTTCTACCTATATAAAATATATATATTTTCTCTCTATCCCAACTGGTTTGCTGGAAGAAATCTCTTTAAGAGATAAGCTCGCCTTTGTACATTATCTATGTTATATACTTACCTGGTATATATTTTCTGTATACAATAAAGAATAAATATAAAACCTCACTATAGTAGCAAAATCTTGTTACAAAAACTAAACCCTGATACAGCAACAAACTTATCATGTCACTTCTTTCTTATCGTGTCATATCATTCTTGTTGCAGCAACAAAACATTGATACAGCAACAAAACCTGGATAACGCAACAAAACTCACCAAACACATCCTTGTTACCACTACAGAATTCATTATACCCATCCTTGTTGCTGCAACAAATGTAACCTCCACTGACCTTGTTACAGCAACAAAAGCTGCTCATAGTAGACGCTCGTTCGTACGCATCTGCGGTGACGAACCGCGCGCGCGGCGGAGGCTGTGAGTGTCAACAGTACTACCCGCTGGCAGATATACAGTTCATGTGTCTGCCCAACATACACCACGTGAGGAAGAGCTTCCACAACCTGAGGACGCTTATCGCGGAGACCAGCGACCAGACTAAGTGAGTCTAGTTTAGATACAATAGCAAATGACAAGACAAATAGGGTAGATATATAGAAAGTTTCGGGGAATTTGCTCTAGGTCTTCCTAACGTAGTTAGAAGTAAGATGTAGGCTTTTTTTTAAATGTTTCCCACTGCTGGGAAACATTAATGTTTCTCACTCTTAGACGCGGTCGCGGTCTTTCGTTTTCTCCTGCCACTCTGCAAGGTAAGGTAGAATTAGTAAAATACAAGGTGAAGAATATTTACATTGACTTGGAATTGTTGTCTTTCTATCAACTAAATTTGCTAGGCTGCGTTCGATAGATGACTCTGTTACAAATGTTGCTATGTAGGGATGGTGAAAAGGGAAGCGCTTCCGGTCCCACCGGGCCACTAGTCGTTGTTTTGGCCCATGTATATATCCCAATCATTGTGAGAAACTTCGATATCGCGTTCTAGGATTTGCATTGGATTGTGGTTCTCTCTTGCATCCGATAGGTGGCTCCGTTACATCTATTTATAATTGGCAGAGCAGCCTAGAAAACACACTCTGGCTGCAATACGTAGCCGGCCTGTTACGTGGTTCATGCGTGGTTGTTTATCGCGTTCTAATACGTACACGTATCAGACATGTCGTTTGCGTCCGATACATGCACAGAGATGTGTAGAGTGGCCTAGGGGGCGTGGCCGGTCGAAGTGGCGATGGCTTACATCAGGACTCCAAAGAAATTCGGCTCTGGGCCATTTCTCGTTTGTTTCTGATATCTACGGATAGATGGCTCTAATAGTTCTCTTCACAGCTGGCACAGCAGCCTCGAGAACACCCTCTGGCTGCAGTACGTGGCGGGCTTGCTCCGCGGCGCATGCGTGGTGGCGCGCGGCGCGGCGGGCGGGCGGCCCGTGCTGGTGCACTGCTCGGACGGCTGGGACCGCACGCCGCAGCTGGTGGCCAGCGCGCAGCTCATGCTGGACCCTTACTACCGCACGGTGGCCGTGAGTATCTGTTTACGTACAGAGAGCAAAGCCGCGCGCTTCATAATAGTCTCGCTAAAGAGCGAGCCCCGCGCCGCCGTTACTAGCATTCGATCGTCGGCTCTCGAAGCGAACGCACGTCCGCTCGCCTTTGTTCATCCGCCATTTTATTGTCTTTAGTCTAGGTTGTGTTGTATATAATTTCCATTGTAAATAAATATCCTTCTGTAATATATAAAGTCTTTTCAAAATTACTGATTATCTTTTAAAACGAAACTAGGTAGGTAAAAAAAACAATTTTCACTATGGGACCTACTCCGAAATAGTGAAAAAAATCATCTGTTCCATACAATCTCCAATAATTACAGCACTGAAATGTGCTGGAACATCAGATTTCTTTTTCACTGTTTCGGAGTTAGTCCCATAGTGAAAGTTGTTTCTTTTTACCTACCTAGTTTTGTGTCAAAAGATAATCACAAATTTTGAAAAGACCTTTATATATTATCCGATCTGTACATATTTATTCCGTCACGCCGTACAACTAGTGGCCCCGACGTGATTTGAACATGCAACACGCCTACAGTCTATAAAAATAATGTAAGGCCTATTTACAACTCCGTGTTCTCCCTCAGGGTTTCCGAGTACTAATCGAGCGCGAGTGGCTGGACTTCGGACACAAGTTCGGTGACCGATGTGGACATCAGTTCGGACCCGAGGACAACAACGAGCGCTCGCCCGTCTTCGTGCAGTGGCTGGACGTCGTGCGACAGATGATGTTACAGTACCCGTGCAGCTTCGAGTTCAATGACGCCTATCTGGTGAGATACATATATACATACATACATACATACGTCGTCGTCGTCAGCCTCTTGCAGTCCACTGCTGGACGTAGGTCTCCCCCAGAGTACGCCACATGGCTCGATCTCCCGTTTTTCCCATCCAGTTACTACCAGCCGTCCTCTTTAACGCCCGGTCCCAATAACCAATCCTGATCCATTTTTGGCTATCAAAGATTGAAGATTCAAGAGTCATCCGTCTATCTGACCGGAGGGTACCCAACGCCACACTTGCCGAGGCGCGGTCTTCGAGAACCCGTTTACTCCACCGTCCATCGGTTCTACGACAGATGTGACCAGGCCCACTGCCACTTCAGTCTGCTACATTTCGAGACTATGTCTGTCACTTTGGTCTTCTGCCGGATAATCTCGTTTCGGACTTTGTCCATTAGCGAGATTCCGAGCATTGACCTTTCCATAGCTCTCTGAGTGACATGCAATCGGTGAGCCAGCCCCACCGTGAAGTTCCACGTCTCGGCTCTGTAGAACGCACTAATCGAACACCTTGGTCTTGAGGCATTGTGGCAAGGATGACTGCTGCACTTGGGTGGGCAGCGTTTGGGAAGTTTACATACCTACATCATTATGGATTTTCGACTCGCACACACACACAAAAATCACAAAGGATTGTGTTCCACACAGATTGTCTTATCCCATCGTGCGTCTATGTAGAGCTAAACAGATCCCATTTCAGGTGGATAGGGGTAAGAAGACAGGATAAGGATTGTCTATCATGCTAGCTTTTTAAAAGGCTTGGAGGCCCTACTGACTTAACTTATTCCTTATTGCACAACGATTAATTACACTTTTTGCCAGTGCCAATTACAACTAATCCATAATACATACATATAATCACGCCTCTATCCCTTACGGGGTAGGCAGAGCACCAAGGGCCGATAGAACCACATGGTGCCACTTCTGACCAATTTTGAGGGTATAGTTGAGATGTACAAGTTCGGTTAGTAGTGACAGGTGGTCAGCCCATCGCCTACAAAACACCAAGACCCTCTTGTCCCTCTACTGACTTGTACAATAATCCATAGTAAACAGTAATCATAACACAATCGTTTGTTACAGATAAAGCTAGCTACCCACGTGCATTCGTGCATGTTCGGAACATTCCTCTGCAACACGACCAAAGAGAGAACCGAGGCGCGAGTGCCTGAGACCACCGCCGCCGTGTGGCTTCTGCTGACCGCGCCGTCCTACCGCAACCATCTGTACTCGCCCATGCACGTGGACCACGTGAGTAGCACGCATTACACCGTGCGAAGCCGGGGCGGGTTGCTATATAGCCTATAGCCTTCCTCGATAAATGAGCTATCTAACACTGAAAGAATTTTTCAAATCGGACGAGTAGTTCCTGACATTAGCGCATTCAAACAAACAAACACTTCAGCTTTATAATATTAGTATAGATGCTGAGCAAATAGACATACATACCTATTATCTATACATATAATAAAAATGTAACGGATCGCTGTCTATACATGGAAGATAAATGAGAAAAAATATTATGGAATACTTTATCAACGCAATAGTACCCAAAACAATGATTTTTGGAATTTTTGTCTGTTTGTCGGTTTGTCTGTGCGTTTGTGCACGCTAATCTCAGAAACGGCTGAACCGATTTCGATGCAGATTTCAGGGATATATGTGACAGGTCCCTTTTTAACATATAGGCTACTTTTTAACCCGGGAAAATGTTTTTATCCCGTATAATTTCGATATTTTGTTTTTGTCTGTAGTCCAACGCGGACGGAGTCGCGGGCGTTCCCTAGTAATAAAATAAAATTACCCATATAATGGCAGGTGCTTTGGCCAGACTACTCAGTGCGAGCCATGCAGCTGTGGTGGACTCTATTCTGCGGGGAGCGGGAACAGCCGCACATGGACTTCAACGACTCGTACGCACAGCCGGCCAAGCCTGTCGCTAATAACGGTGAGTTTTTTAATGGACGCCACCGTTTTTGCGCTCTTAAAAATGTTTAAACTACTGAACTTTTGTGACATAAAGGTCCACTAAAAAGGGAGTTTGTAAAATTCACGTTCTAAATAACATATATATTATATTTAAAAATGAGAAAAAATATTATAAAATTATTAATAAAGAAATGGAAAAAATTCCTCGCCCGGGTGGGAATCGAACCCACGATCTCTGCATTCCGTGCCAGTATATTAAATGTTAAATAAGTGAATAGTTCACGATTTTTCGTTACCTTATCCCTAAAGGACTGCATCCCCTGTCATTGCAATGTCTTTTTTTTCAATGGGAATGTTCTTTAGGAAGTTTAGGGAAACATTAAGAAACCCCATTCATAGTAACCTTCTATAACATAAATGTGTTTCTTCGCAGGTCCGATGACGAAGACCCGTTCGTGCGACAACCTCGCAAGCGACTCGGCGGGCGACGGCAAGCGGACCGCGCAGCGACGCTGCAGCGACCCCAGTCTGTCGCCCGATCTCATGTTAGTACTATACTACAGTTAATTTGTCATTTTGAATCTTTGACATTTTGCGACTTCGACATTTTGCGACGTAGACATTTTGTAAATCGAAAATTCTGCGACTAAAAGTTCGATTTATTACAGCACGGATATTATAGCCTGTTTCATAGATTAACATTCGCCGCGTGGTGCCGGCAGAGTAGAATTTGTACCACCCCATGTCTGCCCGTGGGTATCGTACGAGGCGATTAAGGGTTTCCGGTAGGTGGGTAGCAGCGCCTCCCGTGTTGACAACATAGTCCAAAATACAAACTGCGGTCACCAACCCGCCTGCCCAGCGTGGTGACTATGGGCAAATACTCCCCACCCCAGCTCCCTCCAGCAGTGGACTGTAATAGGCTGATGATGATGAGGCACGGTTGTCAGGATTAATTCCTATAGGATAAATTCCTATCTCTGATTTCGGAACTAACATTTATTGTACATTTGTTTTTGTGACACAGAAACGCCGTTATAAACTAGCGTGAAACGCACAATAGGTTAGCTTTGTTGTGCCACGGACAAGAGGTCTAATGGCCATAAATGAATAAGGTACAATTTCAATAACTATTAACATAATGTATGGTTTGCAGGAAGCTGTCAATGGTGGCGGCGGACACTGACAGCCGGCGCGCTCTCACCGACAGCTGTGTGGACGTGCTACCGACCGACAGCGATCAGGTAACTCCTCACACTGTCTCAGCTGACAGCGGACACTGGCAGGGCTATTAACTAATTCGCAATAGCAACGCGACAGCAAAAATTTGAGAGTGTGTGAATGCGCGAAATGCGGGTTACAGGTCGACGTTCGTTTGCACTGACACTCAATTTTCGCTATCGCTTTGCTTTTTAACTTAATGCAAAGCATAAATGCTATCCTGACACGTTTATAATTTCTCGTTAGTTAAACACATTGATTCGACTAAGTCACATTGAGAGACATTCTCTCAGGCGATGAGCTAGCAACTCGTCACACACTACCCACTTTTAGAAAAGCCTTGTGTATATTAATATACAGGGTGATTTTTGGTCGTCAACGTTCCCGAAAACTACGGAATCTCCTCACTATCACGATCATTTTTCCCCATGGAAGCATACCTGGGAAGTGTCTGGTTTCCAAAATATTAGGGTCCAAAGTTGAGTAAATAGACTGCGTTTTTCTGCATAGATGCACTTAGACGCGCGTAGCAAGATTTTTTCACTTTCATCAATTCCTAGCATTTTCTTTGGCATAAACTTACTTTATTTCATGTATAGAGTACGAGTACGTACCCTTCGTTAAGGTTGGCTACGAAAAAACACCCTGTATATTTGTTCTAGATGTACTTAGGTAGGTACGGAGGGCAAGGACCTCCAATAAACGCGGTAGCCAATTGCACACTAATTTAATAGACTAAAACAGTGGGTGGGGACGCAGCCCGCACACAGACACAAGAATACAACACATGTATGTCTACATGCATAACAATATTCAATTGCGTTTACTAATTATTTCTCTCATCTCAACCCCACTCAAGTGTTTCTATTTCTGTTTCTCTCAGGTGGACGGTCTCAACCCGAACCACTTCACTGGTACGAGTCCGCCTCGAGACGAGACCTCTTTGGAGAGGGAACTGGGAGCCGCCGTGCATACTGAAGATAAGGTAAGGCGATTATCATAAACATTGACATCATCATCATCAGCCTATTGCAGTCCACTGCTGGGCATTTGCCCATAGTCACCACGCTGGGCAGGCGGGTTGGTGACCGCAGTTTGTATTTTGGACTATGTTGTCAACACGGGAGGCGCTGCTGTCCACCTCCCGGAAACCTTTAATCGCCTCGTACGATACCCACGGGCAGACATGGGGTGGTACGAATTCTACTCTGCCGGCACCACGCGACTTTTGTATTATATGCCGTGTTACAAAACGGCCCTGAGCAATAATACAATCCTGATACATGTAGGCAGGTAATACGACCTTGAGTTCTTGATAAGTACGTACATGTAAATTATTTAGTTAATAACTGTTTGCCTGTTAAAAACTTAATAGATTATTGATATATTGAAAGCAGACATATTATTTGCTTTGTTACTCGTTCGAATAAAAGTGGTATGGGCCATACCGTATGGCAGAGGTAGGCCTATGTATTTAGTGAACTTCTCATGATCATTCGTATATCTCCCTACTTCACAGGTAATAGAGCACAGCCCGGACGACCTCGAAGCGAGCACCCGCACGATAGTGGGCGGGGCGAGCGACGCGGGGGGCGGGGCTATCTCAGGGGGCGGGGCCTGCGAGCCGCCGCCCGACGTGTTTGTGTGCGGCTCTTACACAGACATCATGCCTATACACGAGGTAATTATAATAGTTACGTGATTATCTTCTTCCTTATTTACCGCTATCCCCGTTATGCTAATCGTGGAGGATCTCCTTTATGATCCTGCAGTTCTGGCTACCCCATGTCGGGAACGATCCTGCAGCTCATTGCCTGAGCTTACCCCACGTGATCGGGAACGTATGACATGGCGGGGATAGATGTAAATGATCAGCGATAAGTCGCTAGCTCATTGCATTTAAGACACGTGCACGAAAGGAGATGCAGCCATATTTGTATATATTGTATAAATATTATTATCAAAAATGTATATTTTTCAGCACACAAGAGAATCGGCAAGAACGCGCAACATCAGCATCACATGGAGATCCGTGTCCGAATCCAGCAACCAATCACTGAACGGCTTCGACATAGGAGAGAGCACACCACGTGACACCAACCCACCAATCACAGCCGGCGTCTCGCTGATAGACTCGCGGGAATCCTCCCCATTGGACAATCACCACTCCACGGAGTCCGATCTGGCCAATCACAACGTTATCGACGTGGAAGAGGAGTTAGTTAATCATAATTACGAGGAATTGGCCAATCACAACGCTGTAGATGATGAGCTAGCCAATCACAATGGAGAGAATGGGATTGTCAATGGTGTGAACGGGATAGATGATCTCTCTTCTAAGTTTGGTGGACTGGAGATGAATGGTGAGTGCTTGTTTTATTTTAGGTTTTATTGCGTGAATACTTTAACTATATATTTTTTTTTATATTCACACACTTCATAACACATTGACCTAGTCCCACATTAAGATCCCTAAGGTCTTGTGTCGTGGGTACTAAGCAACGGTATATAAATACATAGATAAGTACCTATAGAAACATCCATGATAGGCCGATTTTTATTTTTAAATACATAGCTATACATCGTTTTTAGACTCCTTTGGTTCCTAGTCTCTTAGTCCTATTTAATTTATGACATTTTACCCTTCCTAAATAAGTTTGTGTCGAATTGAATTCATTTTTAGAGCACTAAATTTTACCTAAAACATTTTAATGTGAGTGCGCCTTTATATGCAGAATTGCGAACAGTTTTGTGCTAAGTTAGGTGGCTTCGGTTTCAGATAATTCTGTTTATAGGTAGGTACCTATAGGAACATACCTACCTACACGCCACATGAGTTTAGTAATAAAAAATTAAAACGTGTATGTACCTAATGTCAAAAATATTCGCAAATAAGCTATTACAACGAGTCGGAAATCGAACGGGACTTCATCTAGAGTAATTACTTTTAGTAATAGGAACCTATGCACCTAGGTAATTTGTGTCTTATCTCAAGTGATATGTGTCACCTTGCACTCTGTAATGTACTTCCACGAAATATGAACTCTTGATATAAGGGCATTGGCTGGCGGCAAGCGATCAGATAAAAAAGATCACATTAACTCAATCCCACCGTATAATTGTCAGATTATAATATAGGATACCTACTTAGGAGCTGAAACTGTATAAAAATCTGACGCGCTCTAGTATTTCTACGTCACTGTATTGATTTAAAAAATCGCCAGTCTAAGATTCCCAATGAGTATCTGACACGCTCGAATATATTTTTCCCTGCCCCTTTTATGGCCATCTTCACTAACAAACCATCGTCGGGTATACGTATACAGGGTATTTTGGTGTCAACGTTCAGTCATCACGATCACTCATGACTACCTGGGAAGTGTCTGGTTTCCGTCCAAATCGCCATAGACGCGCGTAGCAGGTTTTTTTCACGATATCTGTGATTTATTTTAAAATTATCCCAGTGGCATAAACTTACTTATTTCCGTATAGAGTACGTATAAAGGTGGCCACAAAAAAACACCCAAGGGTGAGTCAATCTGACACGCTCGAGCATACATATCTTTTCCCTGCTCCTTTTATGGCCATCTTCACTAACAAACCATCGCATAAATATACGCGTATACCCTGTTAGGTAAAGTCTGACGCGCACGTGTTATTTCCATGAGACTATCTTTTTAAAATTTTGAAAGTGCAATGTGTACCTACTTGCGTCCCTTCAAAACGGACATAGGGTAGGTATTTCACAGTAGGTAACTTATTATCATTTTAGCTCTTTCCCATCGCGCTCAATTCACTATAAGTTTCCACCTCCCCTATTACCTACTACTAGAGCAGGTTTGCGACTATTATACGAAGTCAGGGGGCAGGCCAGAATAAACCTATTGCAGTCGCCTTGTAGCGTGCCATGGGGAGGCCTTCGTTTGCAATAGTCCGATGTGATCAGAAAAGCTGGCTATAAAGTATCTACCCGTCATAGGTGGTCGCTCCAGCGCCTCCTCGTCATCATCATGTTCGGGCACACGACGCGCCTCGCTGCTCACGCTGTGCCCCGCCTCGCCGCGGACGAGGCCCGATACCAGTCAGTATCCGATACTTACGGCTTATGTGGACGCTTGCATAGATATCTATAGATGTAGTCACTGTGGACGCTTGCATAGTTATAGTAGAATTACGGCTAAAGTGGACGTTTGCACGCGTAGTTGATACACTTAGTTAAGCTGCGATAATATTCTGGCTCTGCAAGAACGCGGCCTGTCATCGGTCAGTATTACTCACTTACCTACGGCTTATGTGGACGCTTGCATAGTTATCTAGTTATACTTAGTATAGTAAGGGTGGTTCAATCACGCTTTCACACTTAGTTAGCTACCCTTGATTACACTTACCGGGCAAACGATAACATTACGACGTTGCACAGTTATAGTAGAATTACAGCTAAAGTGGACGTCTGCACACTACGCGTAGTTGATACACTTAGTTAAGTTACTTACCCTTTATTGCACACGTACTGCACACAAAGCAGCGATAATATTCTAACTCGGCAAGAACGAAGCCCGACACCAGTCAGTATTAGAGTATTACTCATTTACGGCTAAATGGACGCTTGCATAGATGTAGACCACTGTGGACGCTTGCATAGTTATAAAGGTAGTAGAATTATGGCTAAAGTGGACGTTTGCACACTTACACGTATTTGATAAACTTTGTTCAGTTACTTACACTTGATGTGCAAAGCCTTCTGTCGCAACCGACCCCTCAGTATTCCTGACTTATTGTTTGTAGTCTGTATTAGCACTTAGACTTGTGTGGCTTTTATCTTTTGTTGCATATAGAAAAAGAAAACTCAAAAACAGTAATTTATGTGGACGCTTGCATATATTTTGTCATTACTACAGTGGGAGGGACGAACTCTTCAACGGTCCATAACGCTATCGTTATATCAAGTGTTATAGATTTTGTCTACAAGAAAAAGTTCGCGCATACCCACCTTTATTTATTATACGTGCGTATATTTGTAGATACATGCTTATATTTATCCTATTCTAATTATTGGTACCTATTAGAACGCTTCAATCACGCTTGATAGTACACCTAAGCACATAAATCTATTTATATAATAAATTTATGCTTGTTTAATATACTTTAGTTTATATGTACTTCTCTTTTGTACCCTTAAATTTTAATAGGATAAAATTGTTGGGTTAATCTGTGCCATCTTTCCAAATGGCGAGCTATAGGTATACCTACTTCTTTTTCGTACTCCAATTTTGATGGGATAAAACTGAACCTGTGTGGCATCATTCCAAAGGGCCCGATGTTAGTTGATATTGTGGACAAATTTTATTTTGGCATGATATCACGCCATAGAGCATTAGAGCGACGGCGCGCCATAAAAATGATGCTGCAGTTTTACGTCCAAAATGACGCGCGAAACTAGCCGCGACCTTTACCGTGGCAGTATTATAACTAACTCCCCCCCCTCAGAGGGCGCGGGCTGCGCGGGTTACTGCGCGTGTGCGGGCGCGGCGGCGCCGGACGCGCTGGACGGTCTGCCGCCCGCCGCCGACGCGGCGCAGGCGAGGCTGCAGCAGATCATACTGCACCAGAAGGTATGTCCTTTACCTTTCCACTATACTTTCAGCTGTAGGAAGTTCACTGCTGGACGCATGCCTTCCCCCAATAATGAGATATAGTATACGTTATTGTATATTTTTTTGACAACTCAGACTTTCTCTCAGACAATAAGCTAGCAACTCATTACTGATCTTTTACTTTTGAGATCGCTATGTGCTGCTAATGTATGAGGGTGTTGAAAAGGGAAGCGCTTCTAGTTATTGTTTGGCCTATATTCCGATCATTGTGAGAAACTTCGATATCGCGTTCTAGGATTTCTATCGTTATCTGGATCCTGTCATAGAGGAATAAGATGACATCTTCCTCTATGGTCCTGTAGATGGCTCCGCTAATAACAACTTCTCAAAATGACAACCGGACTCGCTTTTCAATATGTCGGTTTCTCACAATAACAAAGTCGCATTTGGTCAATTGCTTAGATGATAAATTCGCATATGTGTATTTCAGAAAGTGGTAGAAGAGTTAGCAGGCCAGCTGCGCGACGCTCGCTCGATGTTACGTCTGGCGTCGCCCGGGCCCGCGCTGCCACCGCCCACTAGCGGGGAAACTCAGGTAGGTTACTAGCGGTGCCGTTATATAGCGGTCGTATGAACGCTAAAACATGCCCCCTTTACGGTATTGCAAATAAATGTGACGAAGTTGCAGAGATCAGCACGCCTTCGTATGCATTCCTTTTGTAAATTTCTTTCTATTGATTGTTATGTTTTGTGTACAATAAAGAATAAGAATAAGTCTTCTCGGCCGCTATATGACACATGATAGTAGTATCTACTTTAAGCTACCTTTCCACCGGAGATAAGATAGATGTGCTACTTTGAGTATAACATCCATTAATCATATTCATTCGTAGGTACATGATGTCAATGAATTTGATTAGTGAAAATCAAAGGCCAACATAGCAACGTACTATGAATATCTCTGACCCCCTGATTACGTAAAAGCAATAGCAAAGCCGAAGCCGCGCGATCGCGATAATCTCGAGAGTGTGCGTGCGCGCAACGAGCGTTCGGCGTCCTCCCGCGCCCCGCACCTCAACACACACACACACACACACACACATTCGAGATTATCGCGGCGTAATCAGGGGGCAGTTCAAAGGCTTGCCTTATGTAGGGTGTTTAGAACAATTAAATGACCGGGATAACAGTTAACTATTGTATTTTTCTTTTTTCTGAAATACAGGCATTTTATAGGATACATAATTATTTGGGTTACAGTTAATTAATATTATTTATTATTCTTTAACATTACAAAACTTAAAATTAGGTACAACGTCCCACAAAACTGGTTGCGCCGTTTGACTGTGGGATATGTGATTAATATTAAATATGTACTAGGTTCTAGAGTGCGTTTCACCGTATAGCTCTCATGGAAGATGGCGCTCGTTACTATGTGCATGACCGCATTTTTTTGTATGAGTCTAGATACAAAGAAAATAAGAGATCATCTAAAAACACGGACACAATTACTCAATGTTATGGTCTCGACCACTAGAGCTTTGTTACATTAATGAGTTGCAGGTGCAAAGTAAAATGACGTATAACTTTCAACTTGACATGCAGACGCGGCTCGTGATATTTTTTATGGGGGTTCACATTTTTTTAAAATATGAACGCATGCAAATTACAGTTTGGTAACGCCGCGTGTTCACTCCCTTCCTGGATGAAATCATCCAACATCACCTTTATTAAAATTCAGATGACCTAATGAAACACATTAAAGACAACAATATCGCGTTCTAACTCGGACTAAGCGCTAATTTTTCATATATCACGCCCCGGCCTAGATGTCTCTTTCGCACACTACGATCGTTTGGGTGGGATTAATGTGAGCGGCGCTCCAGATTAGGCTAATTATTTAGACGCCCCCTAATTATTTAAATTGCAGTAGCAGAGCCGAAGCAATGCGATAGCGAAAATTGGGAGTATGTGTGTGCTTAGCGAAGTGCGGGGCGCGGGAGGACGCCGAGCGCTCGTTGCGTGCACACACTCAAAGTTTTCGCTATCGCGCTGCTACGGCTTTGGCAAATTAGGTAACCAGGGGGCCGATTTTCTTCTCATCTAAACGAGGCTTAGCTAATTCAAAAATTGTCTTCCCCTCAGCTAGTGACCAGCGCCAGCGGCAGCTCGGGCTCCACCAGCTCGGCCTCCTCCGTGGAGGTAGGAGAGGAAGCGCGAGGCGTCGTGTGGATACCGGACAGCGCCGCGCCGCGCTGCCAACACTGCCGCGGCGCGTTCTGGCTGGCGCGGCGCAGGCACCACTGCCGGTACGTACATGCAGCGACCCTGATGTAACGACCCTAGATTAGCGACCCTAATGAGGTGGCGACCCTCGTGAGGTAGCCACCCCAGTGAGGGTAGCGCCTCGGTGATGTGCAGCTACCCCACAGCGGGCAGGCAGCGACCCGCCACCCTTACTGCCCCGCAGGTAAGCAGAGCGACACCATTCCTGGCGACCCCACTACTGGTAGGTAGCGACGCCACTCGCTGGTTAACCCCGATGAAAAAAGAAGGTTTATTGTGAATATCGTGATGAATCTAGTAAGAACTCTACCGATACATAAGTAAGTTGATCATCAGATACCGGTTTACTTAGCAGATACATTGTTTATTCTACCAGATGTACTAATACAGCACACTGTACTAATGTTCTGCAAAACTACTGGCAAACTATTGTATTTACGATTTACGGTTAACTTATATCTCACACTCGAATTGGCTTATCGCTTCAATCTGAATTGTATTTTAAAGGTCTTTGCGCACTGCGCCCGAATCCAAAATCGATGTAGTGAGAAAAATGCCCTTACCGTATTTATGATAGAAATGTTTTTCTTATTGACGTAGGCCGACCGATTGACCGCTTCCTGCTACCCAGGCCTGCGAACATATAATCATTATTTAGGTAGATGTTTCTTTAAATTACTATTTTGTTTTTTTTTCCTTAAAACTAAATATGGGCTGAATGCATGTAACGAACGTGACTTCTTTCAGAATATTAGTATTTTTAAGGTTTTGGCTAATATTGTTAGTTTATTGAGATACATTAATATTTCCAGTCTTTGTAATATCTGTCCATTACTCCGTATTTTGTTTTAAGTAGTTTTATGTTATTAACAATTTCTGCTATCGTAAGATACATAGAAAATTATTGTCGAGTTATGTTGTTTTTATTGATTCTTCTTTACCATGCGTGCCGTGTTGAGGAGTATACAGGGTGTAACAGAAAGGGTATGTTAAGCGAAAAGCCATGTAAATAGCCCACTATAGAGAACCTATTCCCAAAATTTGAGACTCGAAATCACATGTTTATTTTTCTAGATTGTTTGAACATTCCTGAGTTGTTTAGGAATTCTCCATACTATCTAGAAAAATAAACATGTGATTTCGAGACTGAAATTTTGTAGATAGGCTCCTTTTAGTGGGCTATTGCATAGCTTTTCGCTTAACATACCCTTTTTGTTACACCCTCTATATGTTATGTTACTGCCTTTTGTTCCTACCCCTTGACTCATCAGCTGAGCTAGTCTATATACTCGTATACATATTAAGACTGTCTTTTTGAGGCGAACGTTGGATATCCAGCAAACAAATTCATTTACTTAATAGACCAATGAATATGTTTGATGGATATCACACACACACACACCCGCACCCTTATTACCTAATTTGCAATAGCAAAGCCGAAGCAGCTTTTTGAGTGTGTGCGTGCGCGGGCGAGGTGTGGGAGGACACAATCTCAATTATCGCGATCGCGCTGCTTCGGCTTTGCTATTGCAAATTACGTAATCAGGGGGCCGTAGTAATGTAGCATATTATCACTGATGGAAAAGTAGCCCAATGCTTCTGTATTTTACTAAAAATATGTTTTATTTCAGTGGTTTTTGTTAATTTGGAAATGATTTATTAAGATGGGTTCCCACGGTGCGCGACGGATGCGGATGGATTGAGGACGGATGCGGACGCACCGACGGCTACGTCCGTGGTGCGCGTCCGCACCACGGACGCTCCGTTTCCCACGATCCGTGATGCGGGCTGGTGCGCGTCCGTCCGTAATATCACGCACCGTGGGAACCCACCTTTAGATAGATACTAATATTATCAGTTCTGTTTACCCCATATTATAATCCAAATTTTTATTGACAATAGCCACTGTGGTCGATTCCGGTAGTCACACTTAAAGGCTCGAGCACACCGGATGCGTATGCGTGCACGTAAGCGTAGACGTACACGTACCTACCTCTGAGTTTAATGTATGGAACTGTCACCGCTTGACGTCTATGCTTACGTCCACGCATACGCATCCGGTGTGCTCGAGCCTTAAACCTAAACGTAAAATTAGTCCTACCTGTCCTTTTCTCTCTCAGCTATTTATGTTAAGAACGAAGAGAGATAGACCTGACTCAGATTAGGTTTAGGTTTAATTGTGACTGCCGGAATCGACCCTACTGTTGACAATAATAAATCCAATTAGTTTACTTTTAAGTTTGAAACTAATTAGAAAATTCTTCTAAATTCTCGAATAAATATAAACCTCAGGGGCGTAGCTACCCCCGTATCTGTCGTATCAATTATACGGGACCCTCGGGCCACGAGTGCCCCCAATGTGCGTAAGCAAGATTTATTTTTAAAAACCCAAAATTGTCGAAAAAAGGCAATATTTAATTTGAATTGTTTGGAAAAAGTGACATAAATAATTATTATGAATAAATATTTCTTTTAATTTTATGCATTTTTTTTCTTTTGTGAGAAATGTTTACTCTTCCTAAGGGCCCAAAACAAATTTTCATACGGGTAATTTTCATAGGCACGCTACGCTTTTGATAAACCTTAAATATACTGATTGATGAAACCTTGAATTGCCTAGTCTAGTGAAAAAGAAATTTGAAAAATCATAAAGTTCTAATTTCATTGGTCCGGTATTGGTGTTAGACGATTTTTTAACTTTACACTCATAATTAGGCCCATATTATAATAGGAACCTACCTAGGTACCTAACAATATTAGATTTTTACTTGATATCTAATTTTCTTTAAGTACCTATGAGTATGTTTCTTTTTATTTAATTGCATCATTTGTGTGAGGCAAGTGTTATGAAAATACTAATATTGTGGTCGATTCCGACAGTCACACACTTAAACCTAAATTTACGTAAAAATATCTAAATTTAAAATGAGTTTAAATTTAGTAAATTTAAATTCACTGTACGCGTAAATTCATGTATTTTGATCATATTGGAAAAAACCACGCCTAAGATTCTACTTTTAAAAAGGAACATCCTGACATCATTTAAATCACGATAAAACCTATCATTTCTGCTTAAAACAATAAAATTGTTGTTTGAATTTTTAATCTTAGTCGCTAAAGCTATTCTGACCGCACAATTTATCCTAAACCTAAAAAGCAGACACTTGTAAATTTAATAATCTGTGTTGCCAGTATATGCCGTCAAAAAAAGAAAAGAGTGAACGAAAGAGCAAAAAATGAATGATAAAAGAAAAAATATACTTTTTTTTTCATCCCGAAAGAAAGGCAAAGAAATCCATGTCCATGTCTTTAGTAAAAAAAAATATCAGATTATGACGGATAGTAATGAACGGAAACTCTGTAGAAAACATTAGAAACGGGTCTTATGTTCTCAAAACATAAAAATAAACAAAATAAAACTGGAGTTCTTGTAGGAGTGGATAATCACTGGATAATTTTGTCGTCTTTTTTACCATTGTGGTGCTTCTCTAACAACGGTTATTATAATTTAACCTTACGTTTTAACAACATATCATATTCGATGAAGCGCTGACGACTCCAAAAAGACACTTTTATTTTTAAGTATAATTTAAACGCCAACTTTTAGATGCCTCCTATAAAAAAAAAGTAATTTTACGCTTCTAATGTCAAAAACTTGACCACCAGAATAGCTTTTTGACGCATTAACCTAAAGT
Source organism: Carposina sasakii (assembly GCA_014607495.2). Classification (NCBI taxonomy): domain Eukaryota; kingdom Metazoa; phylum Arthropoda; class Insecta; order Lepidoptera; family Carposinidae; genus Carposina; species Carposina sasakii. The sequence goes on from CP053169.1 coordinate 2,530,685, forward strand.
AAATTGAAAAAAAAAAGTTGAAACGTCAATTCAAATTAAATTTAGTTGCCACCTGTCAGAAAAGTGACTGCCAGAATAGCTTTTGACATGCTTAAACCTAAATTTTTAGTTTTAATTACGTTTAGGAATAAGTTGTGGCTGCCGGAATCGACCTTATTGTTTGTGTAGTTTTTATTTAATGTACATGATCATCATAAGCCTATTGCAGTCCACTGCTGGACGTAGGCCTCCCCCAGGGCAGGCCACAAGACTGCCATGGGGGTTATTTGCCCATAGTCATAAACATAAAATTGCGCCAATTATTCGTAAAGATGGGGAGAAGTGTGAGATTTTTTTTTGTATAATGATTTATGTTAATGACAACATTTTATTATTAACCTGCGGTGATCGGAAAGTAGATATTTTTATATTAACATACATAATCATTATAAAACTGTTTATTAATTAATTTATTGTTTTGTCCCAACAGTCGATGCGGCGGCATTTTCTGCGGTTCGTGTTCGGACATGAGTTGGGGGGACGCGGGTTCGATCCGCGTGTGTCGCCGGTGCCGAGCCATGCGGTGACCTCTCGCTCGCCCCCGAGCCGTCCCCATCTAGCCGTCTCCCTCGCACGCACCGGCAAAGCCACGCCCACCCTTGACGCGCGTCATGAAAGCCAGAACACGTGCTGTGAAACTCGCGTAGATACTAGCGCCAGCCTTTCAGTACTTTTCGTAGTGCGTTCAGCGTACTAATCGATTAGCTGGATATCCTATATGGTGCGAGCAGGACCACAAAGCGGTTTGAACTGCTTTTAGGTGATAATTTCAAGTTACTAGATCCATCGACTAAATGTTAGCAGGTTGCCAGCCCATCGCCTATAGTTAAGTGTTATAGTTTCGGGTATTTTTCGTGGCGCGTTAAATAATAGCCAGAAGTGGGCCGTTTTGATAAATATGTTGCAATATAATGATAAAAAACGAGATGGCAGCACTAGTAATTGTTGTGTTCTAATGAAATTGAACGTCAATATTTAAAGTTTTTACTTGCATTTGTATGAATTGTTAAGGTTTGATTCAGAAAAACGCGGTTTGTGTTGAAGGTTCATATTAAATTAAGCGCGGAGACACTATCCATGCAATACCGTTATGTTCTAAAATAATAAAAATGTGGTCTTCATTGAAGAAATATACAATAATCATGTTTATTGAAACGGCTTATTAATGTACTGATACATTGTGTAATACTGTTTTTGTCCGAAATAAAAAAAATGAGAAGATCTAAATAAAATGTAATTGTGTTGGTAAATAACCATTAATTAATTAATTTAATGTAGTAAATAATTCCTGTTCGAAAACGTCTCGAACCAAATTAAAGTGTATAATTTAATTTTAATTCCGATGTAAATAACTTTTCTCTGTAAAAGTTTAAGTTTTGTTATTTTCATATATCATATAAAAATATCACCGAACAACATACAATTTTGTCCAATAATCGACTTTAAAACGACGTAATTCGACTTGCGAGGCGAAAATGCTTTGTTTGCGCTCAAAAATTGAGTACGCTTAATAATTTTGCTACTCAAAAGTGCCTGATTTGCTGAACGAAATGCCTTATCTGTGTCTTTAAGTCAAGATATATCTAAAATATTTATCCTAAATAAATCATATACAAAGTTGTCTCAGAGGATTGTAATTTCTCAAAGCTAACTTATTTTCAACAAATAACTTGCCGATAAGGCACAGAAGGCTTTCCGCAAAGATATATAATGTACAGTTTCGAATTTCCACAATAACGGAAACTAGTCACTCTATTTTAATAAAATAAATTATATAATATAGCATACTATATTATTTCCTGTATAGCGCTTTAAAGTTGATTATTTTAGACATGGCAACGGCAATGAAATGTTGTGTAGAGAAATCCAAGAACTGGGTCATAAATATTGCACTAACCTTTAAAAAATCTAAATATATGTGCAATTTTTATCACTCAGTAATGTAGTTTATTTTCATCTAACACGGATCTGTATACAGCAGAGTATATGGCACGTAATATGAAGATAAATTACTTTTTGGGTTGTATGGCGGATTTTTATCAGTGACTGGGATGTTGTTTGGAGCCATGAGAGAAGTATGTTCTGTTAAAACTTTCACGATATTTTACAAATAGCTTTACAGCTATTGCAGTTTTTAAATCTTATTAGACTACTAATTTATTTAAAATAATAAAACCCTATTTCCCGGAACTAAATATAGCTTATGTAGAGGCTAGAAGTAACCAATAAAAGATTCCTGGTATGAACCATATGCAGACACAAAATCATACACACAAACTTAAAATTCATTTAACCAGATAGAGGTCTCTCGTGGTTCAAAAAAGGGGGGATCTAGTCTGCCGCGGGGTGGGGGAAGGGTGAACGATTGAAGGCTGATTTTGTACAGTACTAGCGATTTCTACGATATTCTGTAAAAGACTCTTATATGTGTTATTGCTCTTTATTTAAGACGTTTCCTTTATCTTTGACCACCGTTAAGGTACCCTTCCTATGAAAGATGCAGACAGCATTTGTAGCGGTTGCAATAATAAATATTTATACAGGATGTTACATAAGGGGTATGTTAAGCGAAATACTATGAAAATGAAAGTAACCCATTATACTAGAGTCCCTATCTACATAATTTGAGACTAGAAAGACTATTTTTCCAGATTGCATGGGAATTCCTATACAATCCAGGAATGTTCATACACTGCATGTGATTTCGATTTCGAGTCCCTAATTTTGTCAATAGGTTCTTTGCAGGTGTCCATATTCATAGCATTTTGCTTCAGATACCCCTTATTATGTTACACCATGTACCACTCGAATCAGAGAAAAAAAACTGCGTCGATTGAAACTCATTTTCGACCCAACTGGCGCTTTTGCTTTTCCGAACGCGAAATACATAACGAACGAGGATAAAACTGTTAAAAATGTATGTATAGCTAGTAACTATGTATGTATATATAAATGCAGCCGCTGCAAATGCTGTGTCTGCGATCGGAAGACAACCTCCCAAGAGTTTTGCTCACTTGTAACCGTCCGTTCACGCAGATAGTTGGGACCATTTTACGTGCTACTGTAAATCAAACAAACTGTATCACCGCACGTTAAAACGGATTGCCGTAAATCCGCCGAGGTTGGGTGTGAACGGGGTTTAAGAATGTTAGCGAAATGAATTGTTTTATAAACAAAATGTGATTTAGGTTTCTTTTACTCTACAAGTGAGGAAAACTTGACTTGGCTTAGAATTCCAACTGGCCCGGTCGTTTGAGAATGGATCGAATGAATGAATGGAATACCTGATCCATTCGTTCAGTTCTAGAACGAATGAATAGCTTATTCATTTCGAGTCCAATTCTATGTGACATGTTTCTATAGGAATTTGTTTTTATTTTACAATTTTTCTCTCTTTTATTTTGTACTATAGCGTTTCATTTTGTTTGTAATAATTATTTTTGTACAGTCAAGTTTTGTTTCACCATTGGTCAGCTCAGAGTCGACCGGCGGCTGTCGACCGTTCTTTAGAGCGGGGCAGTTATATTTATAGTTAGTGTTATGAGTGAAAGAGACAGACGTCGGTGATATTGTTAGGGAATTTAAGACTTGTGTACTCGACTAACATGTAATGTAAAATGTTCGTTTTATATTAATTGTTGCTCGATCGAGAGTTCTTGTGCAGTTTCAATACTATACCGCTAGATGGCGTTATTTTATGAGGATATCATTTGTGTTTTTTTTTTCAAATACAATCAATGGGCTACCGCCGGACTTGTATTTTATTTGTGATATTGATGATAATTTTGTATAATTAAGAATTTTGAATAACTTGTTGTTAAACGTTAAATTTTACTGGTGATTACTTTGAAATCTTTAACTCATGGTGCGTGCCCGTTGGTTTTCGAGGCATTTCTATGGACTTGTCTCGAAGTAAATCTAATATAACCATCAAGAGCAATAACCTGTTTACTTATGGACTTTCGGCTAACGCGAGTCTCTGAAAACTGAATTAGAGTGTCCATTCTATAATCCAATGCTTTTAATATGTGTAACAGATTCAAAATGTTATGTTGTCATTAACTATATACCACCCTACTTGTTTGTTTTAATCCAGAGTTTTTCATGATCAATATACAATATATACAGACAAATGTTAGCTCTCTATCTGTGGGCGTATCCATTCCCAAACGAGACATTTTGACAGCTCATTACAAAAGTTCGATAATTGCTCAATAGGTGGCGCTGATTAAACATGGCTGCCAGTTTGAAAGTCGTTCGAAAATTCGAATTAATTTTTTCATTGACTCCCATTTTTTGATAGTGCCATCTACCGAGACATAAGAACACTATTTTCAATGGTGTCACAAAGTCTCATCAAAACTTGTCTACGCAGAACTCTTAAGACTTGTCATATATTTACAAAGCAATAGGACGCTGTATGAAAAACGTTTGTGATTTAATCATTGACACTTAGGTTATTGTTGTTATACTGCATATATTTTATATTGTATAAAGGAAAAAGCTCGGAGAAACGTAAGTTCTACGTGGAAATGCAAACTTGTTTGTGACCAATGAATATTGACACGATGTGAAATAAAGCATATTTTAGTTTTATGAATTTGAAGTTATTATTATTTCTATGCCTTACAGCCAATTGCTATATTAGCTATCTAGATCAATTTCGCAGATTATAGATCCCTTTAAGCTCAGAATGCCCAATTCCCAAACTGTCCCAACGGTTTCAAAATGTCCAATTTCCGAAATCAAATCCCTAAATGTACAATCTACTACAATAATGGGCTTGTTGAATAGGTGCGTGGTATTTCTAATTCCTTAGAAATATCATTTACTCACAGCATCACACACAAAATCTTTTTAAACTATGTGTGAAATGGAGAATGCAATAAGCACTGACAATAAATATAATTTCAACACTAACCTTTACATCCTTAACATGACTTCGTCGTCCCCTAAAGTCAGGTTTCAATTTATATAAGCACAAAGGAATATTAAGACACTACTAGACGAGTCAAAGGTCGCGAAAGCAATGTGATGTGAGTATCGTAGCTGCAGCCGTCTGTCAGCCGAATAACAAAAATGCGGGTAATTTGCAAATACCCTAAACGCAAAAAACAACTATCCTAATATCTTTTTTTTCTCTGTTATTTTTTTGACATTGAAATGAAAATGAGGGTACTTAACGTAAAAATTCAAAACACTAAAAAAATCTTGGATACCAAGGTTTTTTTTTGGAAAATTCAATTAAATTAAACAAAAGTTCTTCACTCTTTTTATTAACCGACTTCAAAAAAGAGAGGTTATCAATTCGTCTGTATGTTTTTTTTTATGTGTGTGTTACCTCAGAACTCCGTCATTTATGAACCGATTTCAATTTTTTTTATAGTTTGTCATGCTTCTTTTTTATATGCTTCCAAGTTGGTCCCATATTCACCACATCAGGATCTGACGATGGGATCTTGGAGAAATCGAGGGCAATCCTCAAATATTGTAGGCACATGTAGTCTGTTTTTATACTTTTACTGAGCGTTTTGATCACCTACATATAAAACATAACATCTGATGATCTCTAATCTCTATGGAATCTAGGGATATCCTCAAATATAATAGGCACGAGTAGTCCGTTTTTAGATTTTTATAGAGAATTTTGGTCAGCTACACATAATATAAAGGAAACGAGGGTCTGATGATGGAGCCGCCAAAAAACAGATAGTGGAACTTTTTAGTAACAAAATCCTCCTATGGCAGGGGGAGGCCTACGTCCAGTAGTGGACTGCAACAGGCTTATGAAGATGAAGATAGTTATGTTAAGTCGTGAAATTATATGTTGCATTAAGCGGTGTCTGAAGTAAGATGGTTATAGAGGAAGAGGTAGACATGAGAATAACGAGATGACGGATAATAGGGATGAATGAAATAAAAGTACCTACATATTGCACCGACTCCAAATGATTGGGAACAGGGCAGGAAGGAGTGTAATTATATGTTGCTATAACAGTGTACATGGCTGTTGTGCTGCCAAATCTCTTATATTCCTCCGAGACGTGGTGCATGTAGTGGCGCAGGATGGTGATGAAGTACACGAGTTCGAGGAGCAGCATCAAGCTGACCTTGACGCTAAACGTGATGAACTAAAGACTCGTCCTCCTGCTGCCATTATCTATAATTACAATAACGGCGCACTAACCTGCCCTCTGTGTGCGCGGGCGTTCAGGGCGAAGATTGGCTATGTAAGCCATCTCCGAGCGCATGAACGCCAACTTAGTAATATCTAGTAGAAGTGGTCGCCATGACCGAAATCGGTCGGAGGTCATCATTATCATCATCATATTGTCAGACGTAAAGTTTCGAAGCCTAGTCATTTCTCTCTTTTGTCATGTGGCCTATTCAATCATTTGCTGGCATATAAATCTGACAATATTATGCCTTCTAAACGTCGTACACGGCTTAACGCAATATATATTTGCCCTATAGTAAAAGCGGAAGTTGACATATAGGTTCAATGCATTTGAAAGAAATTCTGCAACCAATCATTTTTGTCTCCAAATTTAATTTTTTGTTAATGGTATAAAAACAAGGGAAGGGTGAAATTTTACAATGATAATGCGCTTGGGCAAATTAAATTAGGACATTTATAACACATTATTTATTATTATTAATTTGGGAACCATATTACCACACAAAGACATATAATTAAAAATCATTTATTACTTATTTGTTCATGTTCCTATTACAATTTCCCTATTTGTAACAAAGAAAAGTTTAGAGTTTTCGATTCAAATTCGGAATTCGCAACCAATCACATCGTGGCATTATAACGTGATGTGATACAGCGACAACGTCACGGCGTGATTGATAAAACGAAGCTTTCTAAACAGATCAGCTGAATACACGTTGAGCTATGTCCATTTACAGTTATCACAAATTAAGTTTGATGGATTTTTACATTTTGATAATTATCGCCTTGTTATCACAAATTAATTTTGTTGGGTTTTTATAATATAAACGAATAGTTGTACCTACTCGACAAACAAACCCCCGATCGTATATCCGAAAACTATACAGGGTGTAACAGAAAAGGTATGTTAAGCGAAAAGCTATGTAAATAGCCTGCTGTAAACAACCTACTCACAGACTCGAAACTATAATATGATAAAGATAATATTATTGTTTAAGATTGTATTCCTTAGTTGCTTGAGAATTTCTTCATACCAATACTATCGCATTGCATACCCCTTTTGTTACACCCTGTAGATCTAACATTACAATAACAAATAAATAACTTAAAAACTGATGTAAATAAATAATATTAAACACTTTATCTTTGGTAATTTAAAATAACAATAAGTAGTAAGTACTCTATTTGAACAAAAATTTTCGTTGATTGTTGAAAAATACAGTAGGTAGGTAAATGTTTATTATTATCAAAATTCGTAGTTTTATACAAGTAGATAATTATTATTTACACATTTATACACAAGTATACCGGTATTTATCTACACAAAACCAAATGTGAGAAAAAAATTTACATACATACATAAAATCAAGCCTCTATCCCGGAAGGGTAGAATTTTTTTTTATTTCCAATAAATTCGATATAAAACAAAATATTGCAGGTAAGTACTTAACAAATAAATATATAACAAATGCAATAACACAGAAAATAAGATTACAAAACCATAATATATATAAATGTACCTATTTAATTAACCTTTCAACATAGTTATGAAAAAGTAAATTTCTATAATAAGGTAAAATAATATAACTATCAAAAAACGCAAAATATGATAATTATTTTAAACGTTAGGCCTCTATAGGAACAAAGTCAGTTAGTACCACAAACTATACAGGGTGTAACAAAAAGGGTATGTTAAGCGAAAAGCTATGTAAATAGCCCACTGTAGAGAACCTATCCACAAAATTTGAGACCCGAAATTACATGTTTATTTTCCCCGATAGTATGGAGAATTTTTAAATATCTCAGGAATTTTCATACAATCTTGAAAAATAAAAATGTGAATTCGAGTCTCAAATTTTGGAAATAGGTTCATATAGTGGGCTATTTACATAGCTTTTCGCTTAACATACCCTTTCTGTTACACCCTGTATAGGGATACTACGTATGTTTTTTACATTTACATAACAAAATATAATTAAAGGGCCGATTTTTCTAAACGTCAGATAGCCTATCAGAAGGATAAAGTTCATGCTGTCTATCTCTAACTTGATCATAATCATGGAGAAGAGTGAGGTATGGGACGAGGGGAGCATTGAACACTGTAGCCCTGCCCATTTACATAGAAACCACCTTGTAGTGACTAGTCAAACTACTTGCTCATTATCAATATGGTTCAAGATTGTTTTACTAGTGCAATTACTCATCGCTAGATGGCAATATTATACTACGTTATAATTTTTACTAAAAAAGTACCCTGATAAAAGCGCTAGTGTCTTTGTAATTTTAATACGGTTATATTTCGGAGCACTAGCGTGTGGTTTCAGCTACTGCGTTACACTGGCGCTGAAGCTCCGCCCCTATCATGACGTCATGGCCTCACGATTGCCACACGACTCACTTCATAGTCCCACCTCCTCTTTAATACCTTCTTCATGATCATTATAGAGACAGCATCAACTTTATCTTTCATATAGGTCTGACCTGCGCCCGTAGCATGAACTTGGTGAGAGCGAGATGGCTCACATTTACGCGACAAATTTACAGAGCTATGTAATGATTAGACATTTAAGTGTATGCACTTTACATGTAAAAAGGGATTGCAAAGCACTTCTTTCAGGGCAAATTCATACAGTCTTAGCTTGAGTACGAGTGTCTATTCCAATTCCCAAATCTGTTTTTGTACGCAAAGTACGAACTAAGTCTTTTGTCTAGTTATTGTATAACTCAGTGAAGTTGACGTTTGTGAGATATCTAGCTCTCACCAAATTCATGCTACGGGCACATATCTGACCAATGAAAATATCAGTAAAATATTAAAATAATAACGACTAAAGAAATACCTACCGCAGCTGTCTATCGTATTGATAGAAACAAACTTATAAGCAAGAAAGAGATAGCAATAACTTTTCCTGCTATAATGTTGTATGTATCTTGCCGTCAACATAACAAAATCTTTTCAATTATAAAAAATAACAATATGGAAACCTACATTAAATCTAGGAGGTAGTTGGGTAATACTTATTGTTTTTTTTTTCTACACGAGGAATGAGCAAACTCTTTATGTTTATGTTGTCTATCTTTATGTTGGAGTAAGCGAATGTCATTGCCTCCACAAACCTATACAGGTTTAGAGTTAACCCAATATTAAAATGTGTGATACACTCTAATTACCCTAATAAATAAATTAAACAAATAAATGTAATCACTATAAATGTGTTCGTTAGCTTTTTAGGGTTCCGTACACAAAGGATAAAAGTGGGTCTAAGACTTCGCTGTCCGTCTATCACAAGTTTCGCTTGTTCTACTACATTTGGGCTCCTATACAACAAACGTGACTTTTTTACCGTTTTTTTTTATAGATATAGTACAAAACCATTTATGCGAGAGTTCGAATTGCATTTGACTGTTATTTGTTTGCTGTCAAAAAATCTTCTACACCAAAGATTTTCTACGTAAAGTAGTTGCAACCGTATTAATAACAGTTAACTAAATTAATTGCTTTGTCTAAATATGGCATCTTTTATAACAACCGTTTATTTACGTATTTACATATTATCTTAAGTCTCTTAGTAAGTACATATTAAATATCTAGCAACTTTACTTAATTTACAACTTTGCATATGAATACAATAGCAGTGGGGTAAGCACGAACCTCTCTATACTCCGTAACGTTATCGTCAAACTGTCAAATCACATAGATTTTGTTAGCGAGTCGCTAGCGTTACGCCGCGTAAAAAGGTGAAAACCGACTGCGTAATTTTTTTTTTATCTAAAACTATCATTAGATAATAATGTTTATTTATTAACACCGGCCCTTACTTTGTACTGATATGATCACACAACCCATTTTAGGAAGTAGATTTAAGTACACCCACAATCTGGACGATTCTAATCGGCACACTCAAAAATATACTGAAATTATTTTCTAGCTGACTCTTTCTATATCAGCCGTTTGCATTAAGGCTGGACAGACAAACCTATTTTTAAGTTTATATATGTTTAAGTCAGAATCGACCACAATTCAATAAATCTAACGTATTAGTGCCTATTTTATATGATCTTTTCGATTTATATCCGAGAAAAATTTGGTTTAGGTTAGAGTTACCTGTCATTCCCTCTATTTTACTCGCTGTAGCAAATGACGGTCTTGAGCGACAGAAAAGGATAGGGCAATGGAAAAGTAGAATGCGTGCTGACAGATAACTCATCTGAAGGATAAATTTGGTGGTGTCTTTCTTTAAAACTCGACTAAGATAGAGACATTATGGTTGATTCTTAAACCTAAACGTAAAACTAGTGCAACCTGTCCATTTCACTCTCAGCCATTTATGTTAAGAACGGAAAGAGATAGACCTAACTAAGATTAGATTTACGTTTAAGTGTGACGGTCAGAATCGACCCTAGTATCAACTTTATCCTTCAGATAGACTGACTATTGGATAAATCGCCTCCGAATTTTCAACACTTCCAAATTTTAAACTTATTTTACCACTTGAAAAGCTCGACTACAATACTTTTATGTATTCCATAATGGAAATTTAATATGTACCCCCCCCCATTGTTTTATGAATTGACATAAGGATATGAAATAAAAGTATATTCCATTGCACATCTTACTTAACTATTTTTATGAATTGACATAAGGATATGAAATAAAAGTATATTCACAATAAAATCACGCACATCTTACTTAACTATTTACTTATAAAGCACATTGAGCGTAATAACCCGAATAAAATAGTTCCAGCAAGAACTGAATAGTTTCTCAACAGGAACATATAGTTGCTTAGCATGAACGAATAGTTCCACCGGGAACCAATAGTTCCTCAACTAGAACTATATCTGTACAACCTTGCGTAAATCAACCACAACACCATCCATTATAATTTTTATAAAATAATCGTTAAAAAGCGTGCATAATTTCTTTGGTTTAATTTGTACTCTTGACTCTTGAATCTTGTATATCTTGATACGCCATTGACTAGTAAAAACTGGTACCCTGTGTCAAAAATGACCGTTTTGACTATGCCAGTCATTTATGACTTGAAAAAAAAATGTGGGCAACAGGCAAGAAAATGTTATCACGAAAATGAGACTTAACTCTAAAGGTTTAGAATACTAATTAATTACGAAAGGTTGCGAATAATCATCATCCTATGATTATAACTACCGTATTTCGGTTCGATTCCTCTGATACTCCGCGACTACATTTGAAACGGCTTTCCTTACCGTGTCTAATAAATCGTACATGTCTTTTGTGTAGGGCTCGAAGCTTGTCTTCTTCCTTCTTCTATATATGCCTTCTTTGTTGACTAGTGCGCATGACATTTCCTCCTGAAAATTTAGAAAAAACATGTCTTAATAGTGTGTAAAAGTGGTATGTTATACCTATGAAATGCTATAAAAATAACCCACTGTAGAGAAACTGTCTACAATTTTTTTTTCCAATAATATGGAGGATTCCTAAGCATAAATGTTCATACAATCTTGAAAAATAAACATGTGATTTCGAGACTCAAATTTTCTAAATAGGTTCTCCATAGAGCGTTATACTTATAGCATTTATAGTGGAAATATATAGTGGAGTTACAAAAACAATTATGTATTTCTCCTGGACATTTAATCAAAAGCTGGGTGCACCTAGGGCAGGTTAGGTTGACATTGGGTCCTCCTACCTAACATACCTATTAGTCGAAACCACTTACACCCTTATTGGCTTTTATAATAGTTAATATTTGCATAAATATAATATAATAGTTACTATGTTATACGATACTGCAGTCTCATCTCATCTGTGGGTGAAGTATAAATCAAAGAATAAATTATCCGTAGTCTAGTAAAACAACAATGTATATATGCTTCTCGTTGCGACTGTAGTGTCTTGTGTTCGTGATCATGAGTCGGCAGATCCGAGGGTCAGCGGAGGGTATAGGGCCCTTTCTGTTACACCCTGTATAATCTGTGGGCGTATAAATCCCTCAATAGAGATGTGAACTTCCGAATAGTGACGCCTGATACAATTCAATATTTAACTATGTATATTCAATACTAGTGGACGCCCGCGACTCCGTCCGCGTGGACTACAGAAAAAATAAAATGACGAAATTATCCGGGATAAAAAGTAACCTATATGTTAAGTGGGACCTATCACAATATATTCCTGAAAACTGCATCGAAATCGGTTCAGCCGTTTCTGAGATTAGCGTGCACAAACGCACAGACAAACAGACAAAAATCATTGTTTTGGGTCATTGCGTTTAACGGTCTTCTATAATATTTTTTCTCATTTATCTTTTACAGACAGGATCTGTACATTTTTATTATATTACAGGATGTTGATAAAGGAATCTCCTCATCATCTCATTTTTCTATGAAAGCAATGGGAATTTTTTCAAAATATTAGGGTCATGAGTTACTGCGTTTTTCTCATAAATGCACATAGACGCGCGTAGCGATTTTTTCACAAAAAATAATTAATATCTGTCTATAAAAAAACTAACATAAACACAGACACTATAAATTTCGCAGCGAATTTAAATTTTTTTTCAAAAAAAATTTTTTTTTCCCAGCATTTTTTTTGCATAAACTTACATTTTTATAGAATACGTACCCTTCGTTAAAGGTGGCCAAAAAAAAACCCTGTATAGATGAGTATTTATCTCTGTTTGCTTGTTCGTTATTTATTTCATTTTCTTTATAACTGTTAGTTGTGTGCGTGTATAGTCTTTTTTGTATTTCAAATGTGTCCAGTTTATGTCAATTTTCTTTTTAATAATTTTTTTTTTTAACTGTGTTACCTATAAGTAACTCTCCATAACTAGGGTTAACTGGTAAAGAATGCTCCTGAAAAAATGCTCATAAAAGAATTTTCTATCTATCTAGCCTCACTATCAGCAAAGGATACTCACCTCGCTATAAGTATGGTTGAGGAAGTGAAGTATACCGCTAAGAGTCTGCCGCGTGTCGTTAACGAGGTTATCATAGTACACTATATGTATCGGGGCTCGGAAGCGACGCAGCCACGCCGTGTGGAGAGCCTGCCACCTGACCGCGTGGCTGGCCACGTGACTACGCCAATCTGGGGGAACGTTTATAAAGCCCATTACAAAGAAACCATTCACAGAATTTGAGACACAAAATCGCCTGTTTATCTTTCATGATTGTATAAACATTCTTTCTGTGTAACTATGTCAAGTCACTATTATTGTCTTATGTTTGTGTGTACAATAAAGAATACAAGAACATTCCTGAATCGTTTGGGAATTCACCATACTCTCCTAGAAAAATAAACAGGCAACGAAAAATAAACTATTGTTATACCCTGTATAACATTATATTGTTACACCCTGTATACACGGCTGTATTCCCGAAAAGGGGTAGCCAGAACTGCAGGATGATAGAAGAAATCCCACAGCCACTTTTAGCATAGCAGATAGATGCACACAATCAGTGACATGATGTAAGCTTATCGCCTGAGAGAACACTCTGGGTTTCTTTTCTTAGTCGGAAGGAGATGCACTGATGTATTCTTAAGATATTAATAATATACCACATGCAGAGTATACAGGGTGATTTTTGGGAAGTTCCCGAAAACTAGAATCTCCTCATCATGATAACTCCATGGAAGCATACCTGAGTGTCTGTTTCCAAAATATAGGGTCAAAGTTGAGTAAATACTGCGTTTTTCTGCATAAATGCACATAACGCGCGTAGCAAATTTTTTCACGAGATATTAATCTGTCTATAAAAAAATATACCGACACTATAAATTTGCAAGTAATTAAAAAAAAAATTGAAAAAAAAAAAAAAAATCCCAGCATTTTTTTTGGCATAAACTTACTTTATTTGATGTATAGAGTAGACCCTTCGTATGGCCACAAAAAAACATCCTGTAACATCTACTAGTGGACGCCCGCGACTCCGTCCGCGTGGAGTACAGAAAAAACAAAATGTCGAAATTATCCGGGATAAAAAGTAGCCTATATGTTAAGTGGGACCTGTCACAATATATTCCTGAAAACTGCATCGAAATCGGTTCAGCCGTTTCTGAAATTAGCGTGCACAAACACACAGACAATAATTCCAAAAATCATCGTTTTGGGTTCTATTGCATTGATAAAGGTCTCCTATAATATTTTTTCTCGTATATCTTCCATGTACAGACAGCAATCCGTTACATTTTAATTTAATGTATAGATTTACAAGAACAATGTAACATCTCATAAAGTAGTAATTTATAAAATATCATGTTGTCCTTGCAACGAGGTAATATGTATAGAAGATAATTAACGTAGACCAACCTGTTTTGATATTGTCTGGTATCTTCCGTTTAAATGCTGACTTTGGAGCCGTACCAACATGACCTTTATGTACTCTGTTGAATTCAGCCTGAAAATAAAACAATATTTTAACTGAAAGGCAGTCATTTCATTTATTTTCGATGCTTACAGACAATCGCCGGTGAATTATATAGACTTTATAACAGAGTAGCCAGTCGAAAACCGGCAGAGAACTATACTTATACAGGATGTAAAAAGACAACAATGTTTTTTTAATACCTCATATTCTTTGTAAGGTTACGATCATTTTCTTCTATAGAACCAACCCTGGGAAACGAAAAAAAAATTATGAAAAAATACTGTCATTTTATTGCAAGCAATGTATTCGTTTGATGCGCAAAGTACAAATGTACCTACTAAACTAAAATTATAACATTTTGACATGGTATCTTTGAAAAAATGTTTGTTAACCGATTTCAGATGGATTCATGTAAAAAAAAGAGATGGTAAAATTCGTCATCCGAGTAATTGACCCGGTGGCTTAGTGGTTATAGCGGCTGGCACGATTTGCAGTGGTCGTGGGTTCGATTCCCACTCGGGTGAAGAATTTTTTCCATTTTCTTTATTAATAATTTTATAATTGGTTAACTTTGTAAATTTATGACTTGTTTGCAACCCTTATAAGACAGTAGTGAAGTACCTATTTTGATATTAAACTTTGCAAAATATTAATGATAAGCTGGTTCCACACGTGTGTAATATTTATTTTTAATTTAATATTTCGCATAAATTAACTACATGTCAAGTTTGACTGCTGTTCGGAAGATCAAATTACCAACTAGATCTTGCTTGCCCACCATCAGGCCCTACACCCTTCTCTGGTAAAATAAAAAAGCCGACAAGTGCGAGTTGAACTCGCGCGAAGAGGGTTCCGTACGATGTTACCTATCATGTTTTTTTAAATCTGACAAAAAGTTGGTACGCACAATATTGAGTGATTTACCATGTTATTTTAATATCATGGACTTCTTGTAGGTTTTCCTATAATCTATAAGGAGAAAACTAATTTCTGTATTTTTTTCAAAATTTTAGGTTCAGTAGTTTCGGAGATAAGGGGGGGGGAATGGTCAATTTTCGTCTATTTTCTTGAATAACTTGGAAACTATTTATTTTAAAATTACAAAAAAATACATTTAAGATCTTCTCAACGAGACCTTTCATTTGATATGCCACACGATGCAGTTTTCAGAATTTTTTTTTTAATTTTCCCCTTACCCCCCAAAAATGACCCCCCATATACAGATTTCATCTGCTCACGTCACACCTCTGTGTTTGGGTCACAGGAATTGATATGTGTACCAAATTTCAACTTAATCGGTCTAATAGATTCGGAGATAATTGACTGTAAGCGACGGACGGACAGACACACGAGTGATCCTATAAGGGTTCCGTTTTTGTATTCAGACGTACGGAACCCTAAAAATTATAATATTAAGGTAACTTCGGACCTCAATATCTTGGAAACCCGTGGTTTCCCAGGGGTGCTTCCATAGAAGACAATGATCGTGATGTTACAAAGAATACAAGGTGTTAAAAGAACAGTGTCTTTTTATACTCAGTACAAAGAGAATAAGGTGTTACTCAGATGTATAAATTACATAACTGTCAAGTTTCATTAAAATTTGTTCAGCAGTTTTTGCGAGGAAGACTACAAGCATCCAAACCTCTGCGCATTCTCACGTAGAATTACTAGGATAGTAAATTATCAGTGACAAGTTGCTAGATTATCGCCTGAGAATTGCTGGGTTCCTTGGTCACTTGATTACTTTTACGCCATGCATGGAAGGAGATGCGGCTGATATAGTGGAGCCCCGGATCAGCACAGGACTATGAGATCTCCTTTATGATCCGGCAGTTCTGGCTACTCCGTGTCAGGAACACAGCCATGTGTATATTGTGCGTATATACATGTATGACCACACACTTCTGTGGGGTAAGCACGAACCTTTTTACATGGCGTAACGCTAGCGACTCGCTAGCAAAATCTATGTGATTTGACAGTTGGACAATAGCGTTACGGACTATCGAGAGGTTCGTGCTTACCCCTCTGAACACATTAAGATCCCAACTTGTATTATGGGTACTAAGAAAAAGGGCAAAAATAGTAATTTTCATGACTTGAATCATCACCACATCAAAGTTTGCTGCCAGGATTCAAATACAGAATTTTTGGTTCAGCTGGTAAGGTCACTAATGTCAAATGATGTATGTAATAAAAAACAATATATCACACATCCACTAAAAATATTATAGTATTTCATTTACCCTAGAGCATAAAAATTATTTTCCTAATTCAGCATTGTCTCATTAATTTTTAGCAGATGTGTGATGTATGAATAGCGCAACAAAACATAAAAAAATGTCTCACCTAAGTATCTTACAGCATGACGCAAGCAAAACTGAAAACACAAAATATCTATAAGCAACATTCCAGCAACTAAATCATAAACAATTGTCATTAATAACAAAGCTTTAGTAATATCACAAAAATAAATAGGATCAAATCAGGTTGGGGTCCTACATTATGTTACATGCCAGTTACATGTTTAACTGGGGCATACATAAGTCAAATGCACTAAGACAGATGGGCAAAGATAGCTACTGACTGGGAGCCCACAGACAGAAACCAGTATAAGGAAAGATGGAGGGATGACCTATCTCCTATTCATTTCAATAAACCACATCAAAATTCTTTACTAGGAGCTAATCATTGATTGGGACTGGTCAGACAGTAGGAAGCTTTTTTTTATATTTATTTTCAAAAATCTTAAAAACTTAACTTACTGCCAAAACGGATTTGCATTATATTAGCGACAATACTTATCAATAAATTAAAAAAAAAACTCCGTTTTATAATAGTTATGTAGTGAAGTGATCTTCCAGTAGAACTAATTAACTCAGATAATTAATTCTAGACACACGTTTCTAAATCTGGGTACAAAAGACAATGAAGAAAACAATAGACACACATATTACAGGTACAAATTACACAAATAAAAATTTGGTTTACCAGTATGGCATCTCTGGGATTCCTGATGAGCAATATAGCTGAACTAAATTTATCTGGAGGGGGGTCTTCATGGGTCTTCACCACCAGCACTGACCCATCTGCTATATTCTCTGCAGGAAAACCATGGTCTCGGAGACCATAGTCCATGTACAGAGAACCGGTGAAAACACCTGAAATTTCATATAATTTATTAACAGTCTTTACAATATGTTAATCAAGGCCCATCCCTATAAGGTCTTGCGTACTAAACAAAAAAATACCACAATATAAAATACATTTATTCTTATTTGCTTATCTACTACATACTATAAGATAGGACTTGCCTGAGGTAATGTAATTTTATGTGTACCTACAATGTGAACACGCAAATAAACAAGTAACAATAATTGATATCTATAGATCAATTAAATTAGCCATAGAATCCTTGATAAAATATTTTCCATAACCAGTAAAAGCATTTTAAAGAGCTATTATACCTATTAAATGCAAAAGGCAGACTCATTTTAAAAAAATCAACAAATTTTTATTGCAATAAATACATGAGAGAACTTACATAGAATCTATCATAATCCAGCAGCTAACATGAGACACAAACAAGCTTACCTGTAACCTGTTGCAAGAGGTACCGTAGCCAAGTATTACCACTGCCAGGGTAAGACACCAGAGCCACCACATTAGGGCTAGGTGGAGCCTTCCACCTGAGATCCTTACACCAGTTAACAATTGGCCCTTGGCGGAAAGCGAAGTGGTTCATGTAGTTATTGCCGTAATACGCACTCCTAGCTCCATGTAGAGGACTTAACATGAACAGAATGATTGAAAAATACAACACCACTACTGTAGCTGCGATAAAGAATATAGACTTTCTGGACATTTTTGTTATGTATCCAAAAGTGTTTTGGATAGTCCTTTTGATGGACTTTATGCTTTATTGGATTAAAAATTAATAGATGAGTGATAAACCATATTATTTGTAACTATTGTAATTGCTTTTGGCCAGTAGGAACCCAAGAGTTAATTCAACAACACCCAAGGTAATTCTTCGTCGCCGCGTCGGCACGGCACTGTGTGCTACTTGCGTAATTTCCGCAGCATTCTGATCATACACTAGGCTGAAATTAATTGAAATTACATCGAAAATTATATTTTTTCTGGTTTTGATATGTAACACAATTAAGCACAGATAATAAACCGGTATTGACTTGACATTGACGTTTTAGTATTTTTTTAAATAAGTTAATAAAATATTGTGTACCAGACATCCACGTCGTAGCAACATAAAAGCAACATCAATAATTTCTTGTACAACGGGTGAAATGTTTATCACGACTATATCATGTTTATTAACCATTTCTTACGAAATCAATAAATCAAAATAAAAACCCGTTAGGTGTATACGCGCCGAAGGTAGGAAGCATAGCGGAGCTGACATAATTTTATTTCTGTTAGTTTTGGTAAGAAACACACGGTTATGTTGCCGAAATGGGGTAGTCAGAACTGCAGCGCAGACAATCCCATGGCCACGATTGGTAACCCTAGAGATCGCAGAGACGGAGGTAAATTTTATTATCAGTGACAAATTACTAGCTTATCACCTGAGTGACCTGAGAGAATGTCCAAGTTCCTCAGTCGACATGCACAGGAGATGCAGCTGATGTATTCTAGCGTGAAGCCCTGCATCACCACAGGGAGGTAATAATATACAGGGTGTAACAAAAAGGGTATGTTAAGCGAAAAGCTACGTAAATAGCCCACGGTAGAGAACCTATCCAAAAATTTGAGACTCGAAATCACATGTTTATTTTTCCCGATAGTATGGAGAATTTTTAAATATCTCAGGAATTTTCATACAATCTTGAAAAATAAACATGTGATTTCGAGTGTCAAATTTTGTGGATATATTTTTATACCCTGTATATATTTTTAATATGGAAACTTTAATAACTCTAGATAACATTTTCATTTTACATAAGTATCTAAACATTACATAGGTAGACATGACATGTGATACAAAAGGATCATGGGCACTGGCGGCTCGTCCTAAGGAGCGCTGGTGCAGTGCATTTCTGTATATTTATAATTATCTTTCAATTCTACTATGTTTATACAATAGTGTCTAGGCTTTCGTCTCGAGTAAGTTGTAATCTTATGCATGGAGAAGCTGCTTCATGAATTTTATGTATCGAATGGAGCGCTAGCGATCGCGCTCCAATTAAACCAAATTTGGTACAATTCCTAGTACTGTATTCAATGAGTGCGAAAGAGACATACCGACATAGGCAGGCGCGTGAAACAGAAGATTTCGTATGAAAAATTAGCCTTATCTGGAGCGCCGCTCACATTAATTCATAGCGTTGAGCGTATGCGGCCACTAGATGTCGCTTAGTCCGAATTAGAACACGATATGTCCAGCTGAAAACCAGAGCTGCAGGCCATCTGTTTTGGTCTGCAGCTGTATGCTGAGCTGGGTCCATTTCAGCATAATTATGTTTTTCTGTTTCGCTGTATTGTGAACCATTTTTTAAAGGTTAAAAAATAATTTCTTTCTTTCTTTCTTATATGGTTGTCCTTAATGTGTTTCATTAGGTCATCTAAATTTTAATAACAGTGAAGTTGCACTTGCATCTTTCCATTCGTTAAGGGAGAGAACGCGCGCGGCGTTTCCAAACTGTAATTTTGTGCATTTAAAAAAATGTGAACCCCCGTCTAAAAATATCAGGAGCCACCCCTGATCATAGGCATTTTTGCTTTATATTAGGTATACTTATGAGTATAAGCTTGGTCTATATATCCTCCAAGCAACTTAATATCAAGATGCTCAAGGTCCTTGCAGGAATTAAAATATGGATGGACTGGAAAAATGGACAGGAGACCACAGAGTTCTAAAGGATAGATTGAGAGGGTTGTAGCGGTTGGGTATTCTGGTATTGCACCACTACGTTAGAGTTTCAGGAAGACGAGTAAAAGTCACCGTTGAGCGTTAGGAAACGAATCATGTTTTATTACAGACACCTGGCTATATATATACAGAACAGAACAGTGTAAAAAATAGGGATGCCTAGAAAGTTCGGAGTACAAAGGATATTGTTTTAGCGCTATATATACAAACAAGACAGTGTAAAAAAGAAAGTTCAAATAGCAAAGGATAAAAAAGTAACTACAATAGATAACGGGCGCGCAGATGACGACGCGCGGGGTACGAGGGTCGCAGGCAGGCCGATCTCCGGAGAAATTTCTATTTGTTTTGCCGGTTTACTGGCAATCCCCCATATCACTCCCCCTCAAGCGAAGCGTAAATTTTTCTTGACTGTTCTGCCTGTATATATGTCGTGGCCATATTGTTAAATTGATCATTTCATGAAATGGTCGAGCATTTCATGAAGTGGTCGCATTTCATGAAGTGGCCAATTCAATTTGACCAGATCGTTAAATCGTCTACATTTCACGATTTTGTCATCCACGTTTGGCCAAATCGTATTAACAGGGTGTCCATAAAATCCGAATGTGGTAAGAGCTTACACCATATATAAGTATACCATAAGGTATGATGGTATGATTTTTTTTGCTATTATTTATGTGATATTTTCACAATATAATATTTAAAAACATAAAAGACTTTACAAAAGCGATTCGCATCTGGCACATCGCCGGACACTGCCTGGGCACGCTCGCTCCGCTCGCTCGGCTCGTGCGTCATTTGTCATAGTCTAACCTAACCTAACCTATCGTAATCTAAGGTTTTTGTTTAACAATATTATTATAAACCAGCATTAAGTCTAATATACATTATACAATATAACACACTATCCGTGAACTTCTTCTGCATAGTCACCCTACTCTCTTCAATTTCACCCTACCTCTTTAATTTGTTTTATAACCTAAAAAGAAAAATCCGCCATCTTCACACATAAATAAAACGCGCGCAGCGCCTCTACCGGTGATTCATGTAACTATTTTACGATATGATCAATAATCTTGACCACTTCATGAAATGATCGGGCGTTTAGTTGCCCATATCGAGAAACGATTTTTAATCATCGATCTGCCCAAACCATATCATGATGTGGCCAATAGACAGTTGAACTTTTCATGAAATGCGACCATTTCATGAAATGCTCGACCATTTCATGAAATGATCAATTCTACGATATGGCCACGACATATATATAGCCAGGTGTCTGTAATAAAACATGATTCGTTTCCTAACGCTCAACGGTGACTTTTACTCGTCTTCCTGAAACTCTAACGTAGTGGTGCAATACCAGAATACCCAACCGCTACAATTGGTGACCCCGACGTGATCTGACTAAGAAGAAACAGAAGAAAACCACCACAATTGGTGACCCCGACGTGATTGGCCGACGTGATTGGCCGACGTGATTGCCCGACGTGATCGGCCGACGTGATCTCACTAAGAAGAAAAACACGCAACTGAACCCAATTGAAGAAAAACACCCCAGTCGGTGCAACCTATCGGCGCTGAAGAATCTGCACACAACCGCACGCAGCACGAAGAAGACGACGGGCACACTCATCAGCAGCCTGGAGCCTGGAAGAAGAAACCTATCCAGCTGCCACGAGTCCACGTCTACAGACACACGCCATGGAAGACCCTTCACGCAAGATGGTGAGCTGGAACGACCAGTTTCCCTCCCACGCGCGCACCATGCCAACACCAACGAGCCACGAATCATGTTTTATTACAGACACCTGGCTATATATATACAGAACAGAACAGTGTAAAAAATAGGGATGCCTAGAAAGTTCGGAGTACAAAGGATATTGTTTTAGCGCTATATATACAAACAAGACAGTGTAAAAAAGAAAGTTCAAATAGCAAAGGATAAAAAAGTAACTACAATAGATAACGGGCGCGCAGATGACGACGCGCGGGGTACGAGGGTCGCAGGCAGGCCGATCTCCGGAGAAATTTCTATTTGTTTTGCCGGTTTACTGGCAATCCCCCATAGGGTTATTGGATATGTAACAGGTAAGTACCTAAATAAATAGGTACCTATTCAGATAACAATATACGGTTTTAAGTTGTGGTGACGTTATTTATTTATTTATTTACACACACATAACATAACTAATGTTTATCATTACAGGTTACCCTAATTTAAGCAGCCTGCATGCTCAGGTGTGTCGCACACATGTAGAGTGGGGCTGAAATGCAGCTCCGCTGGGCATTGCCGGCAAACAGGTTCGTGGTCCGGAGTGAGGCAATAATAGAAGAGGTTGCAATCGTCAGGGTGCACCATGAGGGCGTCAGGGCTGGTCACGTGGGCGCAGGATACGAAAGTCACGGTGTGCTCGATGCATCGCTGGGGAATTTGATTTTCTCTGGTCACTGGCAAACTGTAAATTAAAAATCGAATGGCTAATGAAGCTGGCACGTTATTGCCAGGCGTGTTGATGCGTTTGAATACTTGTATTATATTATGGGCAGAAAGTCAGCCTCATCTGACTAGACTAGAATAGATTCGGTATCGGTCGCTCCGGTATGTAGGTACTCGTAGGGTACCTACTTACCTATTTTTTTTTAGCTAATCTGAAATATTAAGAGCTAATAATATAGTCAAATTAGGTACTTACGTGAGCAAAGGTCCCTCTATGATACGCCCTTTTGAATAGGGCGTTACCTGTAGTAGCAAAGCAAAAAATATGCACGCGTAATAACGCATTTTACCATCGAGGATACCTTGAGGCACTTATACACGACTCTTAACTTTATTTCCTTTTATACCCAGGAATAGATAAAGTATAAAAGCCACTCAAAATGGTATAAAGCGTAAAGATTGTACAGGATGTAACAGAAGGGGTATTTTAAGCCAAATTCTACGAAAATAGCCCACTATCGTACCTACCTATCCACAAAAGAGACCCGTTTATTAGTATTAACATTTCTGAGTTGTTTAGGATTTGTCCATACTATTCGGAAAAATTGACATTTGATTTCGAGCCTCTATAGATAGGTTCTCTGTAGTCATACAATATTCATAGCATTACGCTTGACGTACCTACCTCTTTCGTTACATCCTGTATCTTCTTCAGCCTATTGCAGTCCACTGCTGGACGTAGGCCTCATTGGGTTTTGGCCATAGTCACCACGCTGGGCAGGCGGATTGGTGACCGCAGTGTGATTTTCGGACTGTTGTCAGTACGGGAGGCGCTGCTGCCACCTCCCGGAAACCGATACCCACGGGCAGGCAGGGGTGGTACAAACTCTACTCTGCCGGCACCACGCGGCTAACATTCTGTATATTATAATCTAAATATTATACAAATAAATACCTAACATTTTCAAGTGGGTGACGTATTTGTTGACACTCCAAAGTAAATCACCTGTGGTCTTTTAAAATAAGTAGGCAAGTTATACAAAATTAGGCCATAATTATTTTAACATTACGGTCTATAAAATCAAACGTTTATTTGTCAACTGGCGACCGTAAAACTCGCGACTGGCAGAGTTGACGACAAAAACATGCGTATAACAACCACTCGCGAGCTTTACAGTCGCCAGTTGACGAATAAGTAATACAATGGATGAAAACTAAATAATAGTATTAGAAAAATAGCTCTTTATTAATATTAACTATTGTGATGTACTGTTATATTTGAGTTTCTTCAATATATTGTGACAGTTTTCAATGTTGCCAGTGCAGATTTCTAAATACATTTGCAGCGGTAAGACACGCGGCGAATGTATCTGTAGCAATATTTTACGGGCCGTAACTAAATCCCCTCTGAGAATGTGACAAACAGCAGCTTTAGCCCAGACTGCTACTGCAATCATATCCCTCATCGGGTATGGCAACACTGAAACCAATTCATGAATCATTGGAGGATGTAAGTGTTCCACAGCATCTGTTATTCTATCTAAATTTATTAATGCTTCAGCTGCATATATGTGTCCCCAGGCCTTGTGGCAGCTTGACAAGTCTGGTTGATTGAGAAGTTCATTTGCACTCATCAAAGCACATAATGGGTCCTGCAAATTTAACTGTATAAAGCTTTGTAAGACGTAAATAGAGTTTTTGAGTTCACATCTCTGCTTCCAGTTTATTGGTGGACCTGGAGGCACCTGTATGACAGGGGCAGTGACATCTGCTGGTGGTTCTTGTTTCGGTAGCAGAGTCACTGCATTCCGTAGACACAATAATGCAAATTCTAGTGATAAGGAGGGGATGGCAAATGATTCTCCTGATGCTGAGCATTTCTCTTTTATTTCTTTAGCTAGCAATATTTTTGTATGTGAGCCACTACCTAACTTTTTTACTGTATACTGCTGAGATTCCTCACTGCAACATTTCTTGGCACAGCATTCGGCTAAATGTAGCCATATTCGAGGGTTGTTTGGATAATGTCTTGCAGCTTCCACAAGACACTCAAATGCTCCTTCTGCATTGTTGGCAGCAAGTAGAGCCAAGCCCAAATTGAAGACATAAAGTGGCCTATCTCTACAAGCTATCAATCTCTCACTGTCTTCATTTTCCATTGCTTTAAAATGTTCTTTTACTGCATGCTGGAAATACTTTGACGCTAGGAAAGGTTTCTTAATAGATAGATAAATTACACCCAGATTGTTATTTATTGCAGCCCAAATATCTTCACCTTGAGATTTTAGGTCATATTTATATTTCAGTGTTTTGTACAGACCTAATGTGTTTGCTGCTGCAGTGATGTCACCACTGACATACTGATTTTGGGCAATAATGAACACATTTTCAATGGTGTCTGGTTTTAAACTTAGTGTTACCTTTTGACCTTGTGCCAGCAAAATCTGTGCTCTACTCACTAATCTTTCAAACAATTCGCTAACCTCATTATTAGCTTTTAAAGTTTCACCATGAGTTTTAGCAATCTCCAATGTTTTTGCATAAATCCTTTGGCAAATAGTGGATTCAAGTAACAGTAGTACAATTTGTTGAAATAGTTGTGGATCTTTTACGTTTTGAGTCAACGCCTTTTCAAGTACCGTAGAACATTGATAATAGTATCGTGAGTGGTACAACACAACAGCATAATTATATAGAGCGCAAGGCGACGTTTGATCTTTCAGGTTTTCTACATCTGGAAAATTTACCCCAATCAATTGGCATATAGACTTTGTGAATTTGTCAATGTTTTTCATATCGCTCGACATGAATCTTACCACAGCTTTGTTAAGCTGGACACGTTTGTTATTCGCTCCAACTATGTTTTCCAAGTCGTTTAGATGCTGAAAAGCTGTTGCGTAGTCCTTCTTTTTGTAACACTGATGTGCCAAAACGACAGGTTCTTCGCGATCATTTGCATTGGCCATCTTTATGTGATTAATTAGATCTAGACAGTTACGTAATTATTTAGATTCTGTGCAAGGAAAAATATTGTTTATTTTATTTGCAACCACAGTGACTTCTTTGGAAAAGTTGGAAAATAACAATTTTGACAGGTCAGTGTGCCCAATTACAGTAGTTATATTTCTGCTATTTTGGTAGATTTTGATTGCTACTGTTGACCATCAGTGACCCATGCATGGCAAACAAGGAAGGTGCGATGTGACCAGTGTTGGCAACCTAGAATGATGCGCTGATCGTACTAGGGGCGTAAAATTATCGTACCTGACGAAAAATTATCGTATACTTTTGAATGACATAAAAAAACGTTAATTATTAATAAAATAGATATTATTACGAACTTATATTACGCTCAGCGGCTCGTCATGTCCTATTTAGAATTTTATGATTTTCACATGGGTACATTGCGTAGAAAATGGCGCAAAAATTTGTGTGTTTCAAAAGTTTTACAAAAATAAAATGGCTCCAAAGTTGATCAGTCGATTATAAAATTTATTCATGAACACATAAATTGACAAAATATGTAATATTCAACGAGATATATATTTATATATTTCTTATCTATGTATGAGTGAACAAAACTATCGAAATCCATTACAATTCGAAAATTATCGTACATTTGTGTACGATAATGAATCGCAATCGTATATCGTACGCTGGTATCAAATTATCGTGCATGTACGATAATTATCGTACGGTTGCCAACACTGGATGTGACCATGGTCAACTAGCTCCAAAATGCATCCTAGGTTCCAGGCCAGTAACATTTAATAAAAAAAGCATCCTAGGTTTATTATTACCACACCCAAGTTCCTGTAGGTTTCAGCAGGGATTTGGTATCTCCTCTTATACATTTCTATGGGTTTCAGTACCTATTATTTATTGAAAGATTTAATGGATTTATTAACTTGTTTATAACACAATCTCTTTTTGTTTGTCATGTCTCTCTTTTTATTTGCAACCAAGATATGTACACTTTCGAATTTATACTTTAAACCTACTTTACTACAGACTTAGTGCAAATGAGGCTGGGCTGACTAAACTATTAATCAATTACAATACATAGGTATCCACATATGACAATATAAATATGTCTCTAAGGTTAAGGATTGAGGAGCCACTTTTCAAATCTTGAAGAAATCTATACTATACTAATATTATAAAGCTGAAGAGTTTGTTTGTTTGAACGCGCTAATCTCCGGAACTACTGGGTCGAATTAAAAAATTCTTTTTGTGTTGGATAGTCCATTTATCGAGGAAGGCTTTAGGCTATATATCATCACAGTGCGACCAATAGGGACGAAGAATAAGAGGAAAATGTGGAAAAAACATGGAAGATATATGAGAAATACCACTCCTTTGCGTCGCGCAGTCGGGTAAAAAATATAGGAGACCTTCTTTGTCAACGCAATAGTACCCAAAACAATGATTTTTGGAATTTTTGTCTCTTTGTCGGTTTGTCTGAGCACGCTAATCACAGAAACGGCTGAAACAATTTCGATGCAGTTTTCAGAAATATATTGTGACAGGTCCCACTTAACATATAGGCTACTTTTTATGCGGGGAAAATGTTTTTATCCCGAATAATTTCGACATTTTGTTTTTTCTGTAGTCCACGCGGACGAAGTCGCGGGCGTCCACTAGTTAATAATATACCTGGTTACCTACTTATTAATTAAGCAGACCTTTAATAAAGATATTTTCACAACTCAACCACTACTAAGGACTACTTTTATTAAGGATAGGTTACTGCAGTAGCTCTGCAGAGCTATATAAGTACCTAATTAGACTGCAATAGCAATTAGGCATTTTTTTACTTGCCCTATCCCGTTTGCTTATACTATTATACATACTATACTATACTACACATAGCTATGCATAACTCAAAATTCCAAAACTTATAGACAGATCTTACTTAAAAAATAAAATAAATAAGTACTTAATTCAACACATATTATAAAATTTTATTGAATATTATTTAAATCACATAAAAGAGAGAAAATGTAATAAATTTTTCTTTTATTACTTAACAGCAGAGGCGGCTCGTCATAAAGAGCGCTGGTGCAGTGCACTCTCACCCCACCCATGAAGATTACATAGGCAGACTATATTTCTTTAAATATATTTCTATAAAATTATTCAAAGTTTTATTTCTATTCTAATTTGCCTATACAATAGTCTAACAGATTACCTACCTGCTACGCATTTGTGTCAAGTAATAGTAGGTAATGTAATATAATTGTAATGTAATGAGTGGAGCACCTGTGATTGCGCTTCTAAGGAACGAAATTTGGTACGATTCCTAGTACTGTCTTCAATGAGTGCGAAAGAGATACATCGACACAGCCCGATACGTGAAACAGAAGATTTCGTATAAGAAATTAGCCTTAACTGGAACGATTTGCGTGCGCAGGAGGATGACCTGCGTGTGTGATGCTGCCGATGCAAAGAATATACTTACTCTCTGCCGATGTTAGGTACCGTTTTATGTTTACAACCAAATGTGTCGGCTTTTTCAGTTAATTCGCAGTTTTTCTTTGAAATTAATATAAAAAATTGTTTGTGTGCGACATTTTGTGGTAAAAATGGAACAATATAGTGTATGTTTTATTATGTGAAAAAGGCTCAAAAGCGCCTTGAACTGAACGCCAAAGGGCCAACACGTCCTGGAATTTCTCTTACTCAAAAATGTAAGTAGTGTGTAAACTAAATCTTAACAGTATTTTAAAAATGTGAACTCCCATCAAAAAATATTACGAGCCGCCTCTGCTTTACATTTTGAACATTAATACCTTTCACCCATACAACAACTATGCACCAGTCACTGGTTACTTAATAAAATAAACCCAGTAAGTGCCTACTAATTTTATAATATAAAAATAGTTTGCAGTGCATACATACTTATAAGGACCTCCTTATAATTTTATGATAATCACCTTTGTATTATTACTACAGGTCAGGATGCAAATAACTTTTAATCTTCTTCGTAGATCTTTCAGCCGGCCTGGCACAGAGATGCTTGCCAAATAAAGTTATCCTTATATTATTGAGAAGCAAAATAAATACACTATCCTTTTTAGGTATGGTTGTAAGTTTATTGTCTTCTGAAACAATTTTAAAGGTATTTTTTGTGTCCATCACACAAATTCCAACTTTACCTACATAGCTTGGGCATTTTGATCTAGAAACCTGGAGCTTAACACCATGGAAATCCGCTTTGTATAAGGTTTGTGTGAAACTTTCCCATTGTTTACTGGTACATTCTGGCACAGGCCGGTCTAGTTCTAAGATTTGACTAAGATATTCCGTGCTAATGGTGTTCATAGCAAGTACATCATCATATTTTATGCTGTCTCTGGGTATTGAATAGAATCCTAGAGTTTTCTTCTCTTTCTTAGTTAATGTACGCGTTCTTTTAAGGGGTTTCTTAGTTTTCAGTCCCTTGCTTCTTCGTTTAGCTAGCACAAAGTCTTTTTTCAGCTCGGCTTCTACATTTGGCACATCTGATCTCGGAACATTGGCTTTTAAGAACTGTATAATGGTTTTCTCAGCAGATTTATTATATGATTGTTCATCACACATTTTAAGAAATGATTATACATAATCCAGGTAGATAGTCCTTTTCAATTTTAATTTGTTTTGACTTTGTTGGTTCGGTTATCTTAGAGACCGGTGGGATTCCTTGTACTATGTTAGAATCCAGAATAAAGTATAGTAAAATGTCGTATTTACATACATTGATCGACTCAAAGAATATATTTACATACCTACTCTCTGTAATTTTTTACTTGACTTTAAATCACAGAACATGCCTTATGTAAATAATATTTTTTTTTTGTTTAGTTTATCCCGAAGGAAAGGCAAGGGGAACTAAGCCCATACAGCCATTGTCTTTAGTAAATGATTTCTGAATTTATGATGGATGATATTGATGATGATGAATGGAAACGTCGGGAAAATCCTCAAGAACAAGTGTAAAGTTAGTCAAAATGAAAAATTATTGCAGAAACAACTTACATGTGCCCATGAAGAGATCGTAATCCGGCTAAAGTTTTACTCGGCTTACCTGCGTATAAAACCATGCACACGCACTAGATTCACATCACAAGTAATCAAAATATAACTTATCTACAAGAAAACATCACTTCACGGACACATGCAAGCCATTTACAAATAATTTTTGATTTTCACAAGAAAATTACACCTGCACCCTTCCAGTTTTTCCCGCCGAAATCCTTATGTAAATAAATTTGGGGTTGTTATTTTTTTTTTTGTTTAGTTTTTCCCGAAGAAAAGGCAAAGGGAACTAAGCCCATACAGCCATTGTCTTTAGTAAATGATTTCTGAATTTATGATGGATGATAATGATGTTGATGAATGGAAACGTCGGGAAAATCCTCAAGAATAAGTGTAAAGTTAGTTAAAATGAAAAAAATTGCCGAAACAACTTACATGGGCCCATGAAGAGATCGTATTCCGGCTAGTTTTACTCAGCTTACCTGCGTATAAAACCATGCACACGCACTAGATTCACATCACAAGTAATCAAAATATAACTTATATACCAGAAAACATCAATTTACGGACACATGCAAGCCATTTAAAAATATTTTTTTGATTTTCACAAGAAAATTACACCTGCACCCTTCCAGCTTTTCCCGCCGAATCCTTGAGGTTATGTTATCTCCGTTTGTTTTTTTATCATTGATTAGACAAATGAAATAACAATAGGTACCAATCGTGAATCTAAGTACCAATCCAATACATACGTGACATTTCCATTTCCTAAGTCTATGATATGTAATTTCAGTGATAATTAAACTGTAGTCTACAAAATAGCATTCCTGCAGTTTCTTTTCAGCCTATTACATTATATGAAACAACCAGGCACGACGATGTAAAAATTATTTACAATGGAAATATTCAATAACTACCAAAATAACACTTAGGAATAAATTACCGAGCTGGCAACATTTAAAAAAAATTAAAACGTGTTGGCAAATGCATAAAAATGGGAATATGAAACTGCAGGATTCGGCGGGAAAAGCTGGAAGGGAGTGGGTGTAATTTTCTTGCGAAAATGAAAATTAATTTGTAAATGGCTTGCATGTGTCCGTAAAATGATGTTTTCTGGTAGATAAGTTATATTTTGATTACTTGTAATGTGAATCTAGTGCATGTGTCTGGTTTTATACGCAGGTAAGCTGAGTAAAACTTTAGCCGGAATACGATCTCTTCATGGGCCCATGTAAGTTGTTTCTGCAATTTTTTTTCATTTTGACTAACTTTACACTTGTTCTTGAGGATTTTTCCGACATTTCCATTCACCATCATCAATATCATCCATCATAAATTCAGAAATCATTTACTAAAGACAATGGCTGTATGGGCTTAGTTCCCCTTGCCTTTCCTTCGGGATAAACTAAACAACAAAAAAAAATGAAACCATATCGTAGGATATTATTATTACCACGGATATATTTACCAATAAATAAAATAGCTAACAGAGTTATTAATGATTACAATTTAAACATTAAAGAACTGTGAGCATTTCCTTTAATATCAATAACTATTGAATTATAATACACATGAATCTCACTCATTGATCAGATATGGCTGTATGATTGACTATTCGGATTCCTCTTTGTCTCAATGTTTAAAAACTTTATATTATAACCTCAAATAAAAATTGGATTCGGCGGGAAAAGCTGGAAGGGTGCAGGTGTAATTTTCTTGTGAAAATCAAAAATTATTTGTAAATGGCTTGCATGTGTCCGTAAAGTGATGTTTTCTGGTAGATAAGTTATATTTTGATTACTTGTGATGTGAATCTAGTGCGTATGCATGGTTTTATACGCAGGTAAGCCGAGTAAAACTTTAGCCGGATTACGATCTCTTCATGGGCGCATGTAAGTTGTTTCTGCAATATTTTTTTATTTTGACTAACTTTACACTTGTTCTTGAGGATTTTCCCGACGTTTCCATTCATCATCATCATTATTATCCATCATAAATTCAGAAATCATTTACTAAAGACAATGGCTGTATGGGCTTAGTTCCCCTTGCCTTTCCTTCGGGATAAACTAAACAAAAAAAAAAAAAATCAAATAAAAATTGCAGTTTGCTTGCCAAATATTCTGGCTATTACTGACCAGCTAATAGGATAGGATCTCTTGTTTTAAAGTTTGTCTCGAAGGAAAGTTCAGGTACTTCGCTAATATTCATTATGGCTACAGTTCCATTAGTAACATTATCAAATAAAAAATCTATGCCAATAATTGGTCTTGGTACATATGCGGTAAGTTTGTAAAATTATATAAATAATAATTCAAATATGTATTAAATAAATAATAATTCATCAGTAGCAACCTATTTTATAATTATTAATATAATGATTCGGTAATCATTGTTCTATCTACTTCTGAAAATAGTGATAGTTTAAATTTTAACTGGTAACTTGGCCCTTCTTTACTAAAAAATAATCATAAATTTTTACAAGGATACTATAGGTTACAAATAACATACATACATATAATCACTCTTTTATCTCTTACGGGGTAGGCAGAGCACCAAGGGCCGATAGGACCACATGGTCTCACTTCTGACCAATTTTGAGGGTATAGTTGAGATGTACAAGTTGGGTTAGTAGTGACAGGTGGTCAGCCCATTGCCTACAAAACACCAAGACCCTCTTGTCCCTCTACTGACTTGTACAGTATGCCCGGGAAGAGAAGCAGCTGTAGTATTATACTTTTTTTTTCACTCCCAGAGCAGCATAGAAGGAAGAACATAAGGATAACATTTATACTTTCTAGAGTCTATATCAGGAAAACCTGATATACAATATCTTTTCATATCATTGGATGACCTTCATTGACTTTGAGGGAAAAGTTTATCTATCTTAAAGATAGAAGAATACCGTAATAGCCTGCAACTTATAATTAATTAACTCAATTTGGATTTGGGTACAAACAACCAACCAACCCTTCTTGGGTATAATAGCTACATGAAAATTTCAGAATATTAAAATCCATACATTAACACATTCATTGCCGCAGACTTGGGTTTTCGAGGATTTTAGAGGTGCCAGTGAATCTTATTTGTGTCTGGGCACTAGATGTTGAACTTATGTCAGCATGCTTAGAAAAACTGCTGGCAGTGAAAGTGTTACCCAACTACTTCTCCTTTATGTAGTACATACATAAACAGGCAGGCAGTTGGGACAACCTTAGATGAAGGGACAACTGATTTCGCCTCTGATTGTTCCCATCTTATGGCTAGTTTATATTTTTTCAGAGAAAAGCTGATCCTAGTCAATTTACTCAAGCTGTAGAATGGGGCATAGAGTTAGGGTATAGGCATATTGATACTGCATCTTGCTACAAGAATGAAGAGGAAGTGGGAAAAGGCATAAACAACAAAATTAAAGATGGCACTGTTAGCCGTGAAGAACTTTTTGTTACTACCAAGGTGATTTGTTTATTCTTATTTTTTATTGCAAACACACAAAAAATATACAATAAAAAATATATATGCATGTACAATGGCAAGCTTATCTTTACAACCTCAGTTTACAACAAAAGTCACACAAGGGTCCTGCGCAGTCTAATATGTCATGTCAAGTCATGCACATAATATACTAGTAATTTAATAGTTCTGTAGATTTATATATTACCTAGGTATATTAACCTGTAATATAATTGTAAATTAATTTGCTTTATTACATAGTGAATTACATTCCATTTTGATTTTTCAGTTATGGAATGACCGTCATAGAGAACAAGATGTTGTACCATCACTTAAAGAGTCTCTAGCGAGACTGAATTTAGACTATGTAGACCTGTACCTGATCCACTGGCCATTTTCTGTAAATGTAAGTAATTATATTTTGTATATGAACTAGCCGACACCTAGAACCTTACATTCAAATTTAATTATTTTCCCTTTCTTGTGGGAATGGTAAATGATTTGTTATTATTATCCTAAACTTAAATGTTGCTTGATTGTTTATGCAAAATTTAATTTAAAATAGTTGGGACCGAGGAATCAAGTCCCATACAAATTTTGCCCCCTGAAGGGTAGAATTTTGCAAAAGTCTTATTGGATCTCTCTGACATAAAGAGTTCATTTCTCAGAATCTAAGTCTTTATTGTTTGTATTCTATTTCTATATTTTATTTTAGACTATTCTATGTCTGCAGTCTATATCTTAATAATAAATGAGGTCATTTGGAAATTATATTACAGGACAAAGGCGAAGAGGCATCAATAGACTATCTAGAAACCTGGAGAGGTATGGAAGAGACAGTCGAGCTGGGGTTGGCTAAGTCCATTGGTGTTTCCAACTTCAATGAGGAGCAGTTGGAGCGTTTGTTACAGTCGGCAAACATTAAACCTGTTGTAAATCAATTTGAGGTAGAATCTGAAATTTATCTGTCAAATCGAGAACATCATACAATACTACAAAAACAATTTTCAAAAGCAATTCAGTCTAAAACCCTGGCCAGTGGTGACTGTGGGCAAAAACCGCCCTAGAGGAGGCCTACGTCCAGCAGTGAACTGCTTTAGGGTAATGTGTATTTACTGCTTCATCATTTGTCAATAATGAAAGTAAGTTCTTAACTTTCGCTGCCGGCAGATTTTCTAAGGGTGCCGACATCACGTCAACGCCTAATGCGAGGACGCAAATACGTAGTCACCGGCACTGAATGTGAGGACTCGTACGGCATTAGCGTCCGTACGCAAATAAATAAATAAATAAGTATAATACTGTCAATGTCAACTAAAATTATTCGATTCATATTCAGCTTTGATAAGCTGTAATCTGAAAACTACTTCAATATGTTCTATGTTTAAAAAGAATATTTTTCCGACTTTGTAGGCAACATTTTGACCACAATTTCGTTAGTGGTGATTAGTCTCGCATGCGACAACATTGTAGTGACCAGGGATTTGGTATCTCCTATGGTAGTGACTAAGGTCTAAGTAATGGCTTGAGGAGAGGAGGAACTAAATCTGACTTTTTTCACAGATAAACCCCACCCTAACCCAGTATAAGCTGGTGGACCTTTGCAAGAAGCATTCCATAGTGCCCATAGCATACACACCTTTGGGTCTCATCTCGGAAGCGCGGCCCGAGTTTGCAGGCCTGGACCAGATCAAAACGGACCCCAAGTTAGGAGCAATCGCTGAGAAATATGGCAAAAGTCGCGCGCAGATCGCTTTGAAATACTTAGTAAGTTTATTTGTTCTTCAATGAGCCAATAAGAACTAGCCGACCTCTCCCAGAAACCTTTTAACGAATTTATGTTGTGGTTGTGATGCATATAGGTACCAGAGATGAAATGAACACCATGAATGATACAATGCGATTACAAATCTAGCCAAATTGTATCGTGTGGAAGGGGTATTTTTAGTAATAACATTAGAATTAATCGAATCAAAGCGATGTAAACCTAATTCGAATTAGTTTTCGAATGCATGTCCCGCCGACTTAAAGAACGAAACT
Organism: Carposina sasakii; assembly: GCA_014607495.2. Lineage (NCBI taxonomy): Eukaryota > Metazoa > Arthropoda > Insecta > Lepidoptera > Carposinidae > Carposina > Carposina sasakii. The sequence goes on from CP053169.1 coordinate 2,566,097, forward strand.
GCTTTATTACGATTGTTAACAAGTTGTGTTGTTGTTGTTTTGATATGTATGTACTGACTATATTTGTTTTCAGTTACAACGAGGTATAGCTATACTACCGAAGTCCTTTACCAAAGCTCGTATCGAGGAAAATAAGAACCTGTTCGACTTTGAATTGACTAAAGAAGAGATTGAGATTGTGGACAGTTTTAATCAGAATCACAGGTGTGTTCCCGCGACGCCATTTAAATATCTTAAGAACTATCCATTTTAAAATCTTTTACTACTGCTCACAGCCAATATTGTTATTAGAGTAGACATTCAATTCATAGATTGATACAAAAAATTCAATTTCATACAAAATATAAAATAGGAATCCAATATTCTGTGGACTTTAGTACAACAGGTTACATCAGAAATCCTTGGAATTATCAACCTTTGGATACAAAGTTAAATCACACCTTCACTATGTATGAATTTTTATTAAGGATATGTCGTGGCCATATCGTAGAATTGATCATTTCATGAAATGGTCGAGCATTTCATGAAATGGTCGCATTTCATGAAAAGTTCAAGTGTCTATTGGCCACATCATGATATGGTTTGGGCAGATCGATGATAAAAATCGTTTCTCGATATGGGCAACTAAACGCCCGATCATTTCATGAAGTGGTCAAGATTATTGATCATATCGTAAAATAGTTACATGAATCACCGGTAGAGGCGCTGCGCGCGTTTTATTTATGTGTGAAGATGGCGGATTTTTCTTTTTAGGTTATAAAACAAATTAAAGAGAGTAGGGTGACTATGCAGAAGAAGTTCACGGATAGTGTATAATGTAATGAGTTATATTGTATAATGTATATTAGACTTAATGGTGGTTTATAATAATATTGTTAAACAAAAACCTTAGATTACGATAGGTTAGGTTAGGTTAGACTATGACAAATGACGCACGAGCCGAGCGAGAGGAGCGAGCGTGCCCAGTCAGCTTCCGGCGATGTGCCAAATGCGAATCGCTTTTGTAAAGTCTTTTATGTTTTTAAATATTATATTGTGAAAATATCACTTAAATAATAGCAAAAAAAATCATACCATCATACCTTATGGTATACTTATATATGGTGTACGGTATATAATATTTATATAAGCTCTTACCACATTCGGATTTTATGGACACCCTGTTAATACGATTTGGCCAAACGTGGATGACAAAATCGTGAAATGTAGACGATTTAACGATCTGGTCAAATTGAATTGGCCACTTCATGAAATGGTCGAGCATTTCATGAAATGATCAATTTTACAATATGGCCACGACAGATACATAACGTTATTTATATTCATATTTTTTACAATTTTGGGACCAAACTCTTATGCGCAACGCGCGAAGGTATATTTGTTAATTTTATTATTTTAAGTCTTTCAAGGACTTTAAACTTGTCGTAAAAGCGTTGTGATGTAATTGTAAGCATAATATTTGCATTTTCTATTGTACTTGTTAAATTAAATTTATATGAAAAATATTTTTAGTTTTTTTCCTAACTTGTTACATATCTGCTCTGGACTTTTATATGGATGCCGATGTTAAAAAAAATTATATCCACAAAAAGCAATTCCTAGATTCCGTCCGCGAGGACTGCAGAATCAGCACACAGAACATTATGATCATGCAGAATAACCAAAATGTCGAAATGAGGGATTTTCTGAGAAGTTAAAATAACTGTCAAAAATAGATGGCGTAAGCGCATCACCCTCCCCTCAGACCCTTAGCTGCTCCCCCCTTCACCTCCCCCTGTACGTGTCCAATGACAAAACAGAATGTCAAGATGGTGATGCGCTCACGACATCTATCTAGGTGATTTGTAAGTACTATTTTTTTACTTTTAATAGTTGTCAGAAAATCCCTCATCATACGGGATGAAAAGTAGCCTATGTCCTTTCTCGGGCTCTAGAGCAGCGGTCGTCATACTTTACCGACCAATGTGAGTGCCAGCACCGGGCCGCAGACTATGTAAAGGCGCTTTATGATAGTTTTCGAAATAAGCACAAATTTAGTGGGTAGTACTACTGGTATAGGTAGGTTACCTTAATGGTCCAATTACATAGTTAGAAAAAATGTCGTAAAAAGGCAAGTTTGCCACGATCATTTTTAGATTGTTGCTCCTTAATTATTGTTCGCAAACTAACGATTAAAATGGGAATGCACATAATAATAACATTAGAACTCAAAAGCTTACTCACAGATGTTGCTCGTTCGACGTCTGGTTTTGCACTGACGCGAACCGAGTGCTTATATCCGACTACCCACCTTTTATTTGCCTACCCTTAATAACTTTTTATAGAGTTTCACACGTCAATGTCGTGTAAATAGCTATAAAAATATACTACTTTAGATACCTAATAATATAACTATAACCCTATAAAAGTAAAGATATGTCATAAAATAAAACGTCAAACTACAACAACAACAATAATATGTATGGAATATTTGTAATTTTTTTAGCTTAAACAATGCTTAAATAATTTTGTAATAACACGGTTAGCCTTGAAATTAAACCAGTTGAGTGTATACTTAAACAATTCTTTAATCTAAAAAAAAATATAAATAGAAACATGTTAACATCATCATCATAACGGAAACAACAATAAAAAATATAAATGTCAAAAAGATTTCATTTTGTACAAAAAAGAAGTAAACGGAATGTCCCTTTGAGGTACGCGTCACATAAATTAAAGGGACAAAAATACACTGTATTTTAAATACATTGAAAAAGGGATTGCAAAATATTATGAGTAAAAAAATTGGAAATGCATTATATAAAAGCTGTTGTTTCGGTTTATTCCGATCAGTTCGTAGTCACCTAAGGGGGACAGATCGGGAATTTTTTTTTTGATCTGTTCACCAGTCTCATTAATTTGGGTGACAGATTAAACAGGGGAACAGATTGGAATAACTCGTTAATTGGTCTTTCTCAAAGGTTAAAAACGGTTGAGTTACTTAGATGAAAGAGATATAATAGGATTGTGCAGGATGCTATCTCACTCTATCCTATATGTTTGTCTCGACTTACTTTTAAAATCAACACATTCCATAAACAGACACATTTTCTACATCATTTAAAAAACAAAAAAACAATTATAAAATCATTCTGTTCAAAACAGTTTAACTTATAAGTAAATAAAATTGAAATTGTAGTTTTAAACCAAAATAAATTATCCGAAATACTTAAAAAAAAAAACATCACAAACACATTGGAACCCTGCAAATTACAAATTGTCAATGTTTTTTTTATACAAATTAACTCATTAAAAATATTCCCTGATATAATTAATAACAACACAGTAACAATTTAATTTTGAATGTGAATTCATCTACTTGCTCGCTCCCACGAAGGGGATATGGGCATGTGCAAGCGAGACAGCATATGCCGTTAATCTTAAGATCACTAGTGTCCTATAAAAATATATCTGTAGTTTGTAAAATCACTTACTTCCTACATAATTTCTGGCAAAGATATGTGTACTAAACTTCAGATGTTAAGAATTCTATAAACCATTCAGGTTTAACTTTACATACATAACATAGGAGCCACCAAAAGATGCAATATTCAGTAACTTTATTTACATTGGTACACACATAGCTTTGCCAAAAAATATACATTTATTGGTACAAATCTGACTATAAAATTCTCCATCGTCCCGTATTAAAAAAATAGATTTGATAACCATCTTACAATAAATTGTCAGCCTACTAAAACTACCTACATAGAGAATATGACATAATATTCGTTTCTGCAGATATTTCTATGTGTATTGAGTGTAAAACAACCTTGAATATATCGTTTTTGGGCACGTTATATATACCATAATCCAATAAAGTACATATATAGAAAAAGAAATGACTATGATTAGATATATCGTGTAATTTTTTTTTTTATAATCAAAGCAAATCGACAAATATATGTTTATGATTAGCATTTTTATATACGTGTAAGTACTTCTTCATAGACAAATCTTTATTAAAAACAACCCGTGAGGGGGTCTAAAATTAAAATTATAATCTCTCCAAAAGATATCTCCCTTGTTTTAGTGTATTGAAGTTTGACAAAGACCCATTTAACACTATATAACTCAAAAACAAGCTCACTTTACACTCGATACAAAACATTCAAAATTCTAAACTACCCTCAAACTATCACTTACTTCCATACATAGTTGAAAACGTCCATTATACTGTCGTATATAATAAACGTAATGGCGACATCGCAGACGACCCTACTGAGTCGCGGAACGGTACCTTTGTAGAAGGCCAGTGGACCTTCCTGCTTCCATGTGGTGATGAAACAGTCCAACGTACTCTTGTATTTGGACGCTTCTAGGCCTTGCATGCGCGTTTTTACCACGTCTATGGGAGTGTTTCCGAAGACTGATGCGGCCCCTGTGAAGAGTGATTGTAGTAATTGACTATCGATTGTGGAGACAGGACGTCTACTCTGAAGTGACGATAAACGAAGTATCGGCCGAATATCGAGGTGTTTCGCGCCGTTTTTTCATTCGGTCCGATCGAACTCTATTTGACAGGCTTATAATATAAGTCAATGTGAATTATTCTCAATGGTTCCGAATGAGTTGTGAACTGAATGTTGTGAACATCCGGAGCAATTTCGTAGTAGGGTCAAAGGCTTCGATTCGGTCGGGCTTCGGTCGGTCCGAAAGATTCGAAAGCGGCATTTCAGAGCAGACACGAGAATCCGAAGCTATCGGGAAATGTTGGGCGGATACTGGTTTGAAGCACTATTATCTGTATGGACAGGGATCCTATACTATCTACTATAGGAAGGTAGTTACATATTTTTGTTTTTGACCTGTGCTGACGCGGGGCTTCACTAGAATACATGAGCTGCATCACCTTCCGTGCATGTCGTAAGACTCGAGTTCACTGAGGAATACATGGGCGTTCTCTTAGGCGATGCACTAGCAATTTTGTCATTGATCTTTTAACATCTGCTCTCATATGATGAATTTGGTGAGAGCGACATGTCTTACTTTTAAACTTCAAATTCACAGAGCTATAAATAACTAAATAAACTACGTGGATGTACTTTGCATGTAAAAAATTGACTTAAAGAATTAGAATAGACACTCGTTCTCGAGCCAGGACTGAATGACTAAGGGCTGATAAAAGTGGTTTGCAATTCCTTTTTACACACACCAAGTAGAAACACTTGCCTTGTCTATTTATTACTTAGCTCTGTGGATTTGACGTTTAAAAGTGAGACATCTCGCTCTCACCAAATTCATCATACCGGTTCTGGCCGCACCATGCTAAACATGTAGGATGTCTATCACGATCCGGCACTTCTGGGTACCTGTTAGGAATATAGCCCTGCGAATATGTGTGTATATTACACCCTGTAAAGCAAGGGACCTTACCAGCAATACCACCAAACAGCCCCACAATATATTTCGGCACCGGTTTGTCCTTATCCCCGCCCTTGTACCAGTCCCTTAAAGACTCCATCACGAAGAACCTGATTGCTTGGTTACTGCCCTGCTTCATTATGGTCGCAGATACACCCTTGTATACTCCACCGACACCTAGGAATAATTTATTGCATTAGTCATCATCATCATGTTCCTGCCCTCTTTCCATTCATTTGGGGTTGGCGCAATATGTACATTTCTTCCATTCATCCCTATTATCCGGCATCTCATTACTCACTCCCAGCAATTGCGATTGATCCAATGGTGAGTAAATAACGATTTCGCGTTTAGTCCAATTTGCTATTGGTCCTAAAAATGATATCCATAATTTAACAAAGGTGGTCATTTATAAAAAAAAATCAAACATACCTTCTTCCCTAACAATAGTCCTCACACCATGGAAGAATCCTTTAAACCGCGGCTTCTCCAGCCTCATGTCGTTGATAAACTTGACTTTGACAGTCTCCATGGGCGTGACAGCGAAGACAGCTTCCGCCACGCCGGCCGTGAGACCACACCCCAGCTTGCCGGCAGTCGATAGAGTGCCGTCTTCGTTAATCATGGCCAGTTTGGCTTGCTCGAACACTCCGAATCTGGAGGTAGAAAATGTGGAATGTTAATGATAGAGCATCTTCTTCCGATGGGCAAAAGAGAACGAAGTAAGACTGGCACTCTATAGATAGATTAAATAAATAAAAATTCACACACTTCACAACACATTAACCTAGTCCCACACTGAGATCCCTGAGGTCTCGTGTCGTGAGTACTAAGCAACGGTATATAAATCATATAAATAAATAGATAAGTTTAGAGACTTCCATGATTTGGAAACAATGGTTGGATTATGTATACTCTATGGGTTGAATTGTGATTATTAACATGGTCAATTCTGATCGTTACACTTACGAGTAATGGAATCGACCATATGGTTATTGTGTGTTGGTAGATCGAGTTTTTTTTTGTATGATACACTGATCTTCTATGCTGCTCTGGGAGTGAAAAAAAAAAACGTATAATACTACAGCTGCTTCTCTTGCCGGGCATACTATACAAGTCAGTAGAGGGACAAGAGGGTTTTGGTGTTTTGTAGGCGATGGGCTGACCACCTGTCACTCTAACAAAACTTGTACATCTCAACTATACCCTCAAAATTGGTCAGAAGTGGTACTATGTGGTCCTATCGGCCCTTGGTGCTCTGCTTACCCCGTAAGGGATAAAGGCGTGATTATATGTATGTATGTATGATACACTGATGATAGCCAGTGGTTGCGCTTGACGCGTGGTAGATCGAGAAACCAGTGGTTTATCTTGTTTGAATTGAATATGGCGCCGGAGAAGTCATATTGTAAAGAATTGTACCAGTCAGCCTAGCATGACCTGCGAAACACGATATGATAAACCGATTTATCGACATTTTGCCTGTCAAAATACGATAAATATAGCCGCCATGTTGAATTTTGTATAGAGACGATACGATATCCACGATGCATGGTCATGCTAGGGGGGCAGGTGTTACTATTCGTGTGCTGATGCGGGGCTTCATTAGAATACATCAGCTGCATCTCCTTCCGTGCATGTCATAAGGGTCTATTTTTGGACCAGTAGTATTTGTGCTCGAAAAGCGGTGGTAGGCTTTAACGCGCGGTACTTACAGGGCCTATTAGTAAATTATCTATTTGTGTGCGTCATTATAAATATTGGTTGTTGTACAAATGATCCATTATTTCTAGTTAATTAACGCTGTTATCTATTTGTAGTTACTACTCGTAATAAGTTAACGTTTTAGGATTTTCTAGTTACGCAGTGAGCTCGTTAATTTGAGTATTTCTGTGGTGTACTTCAGAGTACGTGTTTAAAACAGTGACCTAAGGTTTAAAACCAAGGGCACACTGGCGGCCAAGCATCAGCGGCAAGTACGATCCCTGTGATGTATGTATGTATGCATTATATCATCACTGCGTGCACTTGGCCGTTTGACATTTCGGTGAACTAGATGGCCGCTGCTGCCTGGCCACTGATTTGACGGTCACGCGTCACTCCGGTCGTCAAACTGTGGTATCATACGGAATGGCGCGTCATTCATTACTCCATATTGCACATCAAAAGACAAAATAATTAAAAATTATTTAAGCTAAACATTGTCTAAATATGACGGATATTCCATACATTTTTCTGTCAAATGTCATTTTTAATCAGTGCCTATCTTTAGACGCAGTTTTGTAATAACACCGATAGATATTACGTAAGTAGATAAATATATAAATATGTGTGACTCGGAAATAAACATCGATATCTAACATCACTATTATTTACTATGATAAGTTTCAAGCAAATATTTCCCTCTAGCGGTATTCGATTTGATTTGAACCCAGGACGTTTGGCTCAGCAAACCCGTCAAATAGACTGATTTCTTTGGAACTCACTTGTAACATAAGGTACATCTATATAGGTAATTACATCAGCGCCCGTAGCATGAACTTGGTGAGAGCGAGATGGCTCACATTTACGCGACAAATTCGCAGAGCTATGTAATGATTAGACATGTAAATGTATATACTTTACATGTAAAAAGTACAGTCTTAGCCTGAGTACGAGTGTCTATTCTAATTCCGTTTTTATACGCGAAGTTCGAACAAAGTCTTTTGTCTAGTTATTATAATATAGCTCTGTGAAATTGACGTTTAAATGTGAGATTCTCGCTCTCACCAAATTCATGCTACGGGCGCTGGCCCCGCTATGTTAATTAAAGAAGACAGCTGGTAGTGACTGGATGGCAAAAACGGGAGATCGAGCCATGTGGCGTGAACTGGGGGAGGCCTACCTCCAGCAGTGGACTGCAATAGGCTGATGATGATGATGATGATGATGTATGATATAACATCAAGGATACAAAAATGCATAAAGATTACATAAACGAGTGTAATAAAAGATATCAGATAACCAGTTGATCGCGTCAGAGTCAGACGTAGCAAATTGTTACAAATAGCGTATATTCAATGACAAACGAGGTCATTTGACCTGGCTCCATCAGGCGTATAGTTCTGAATGTAAGATGAAATAGTAGTATTCTAACAGGCTTGGGAGATAAAATTGTTAATAAAATAGGGCTTATGGATTTTTCAATGGGATATAAGGATATGTTGGCTTGTGTCAAAAAATTTACCAGCGTCAAAACAACAGCAGCTCTCCATAATCTTATGATACATATACCTATATAGATCATCAGTTACTCAATCTATTTACATGTGACAAGTTGCTAGCGTATCGCCTGAGGAAATGCCCGAGTTCTTTAATCGACTCTTACGATATTCACGGAAGGAGATGCAGCTGATGTATGCTTGTCTAGTAGTGATGTGTTCAATATATTTACATACATATAATCACGCCTTTATCCCTTACGGGGTAGACAGAGCACCAAGGGCCGATAGGACCACATGGTGCCACTTCTGACCAATTTTGAGGGTATAGTTGAGATTTACAAGTTCGGTTAGTAGTGACAGGTGGTCAGCCCATCGCGTACAAAATACCAAGACCCTCTTGTCCCTCTACTGACTTGTACAGTATGCCCGGGAAGAGAAGCAGCTGTAGTATTATACGTTCTTTTTCCACTCCCAGAGCAGCACAGAAGATATTTGTCTATTGCAAATAGCCTTAAGATAATGTTTACAACACACATCATATAATATTTTTATAGCACTATCAAATGGTTCTCTTAGATTAAATTATCGTTATCTAGATGGATGGTGACAATATATCTATAGAATGACATTTTGTAAATATTTTCATGTTTACTGCACCAATATTTGGAGTGGCGATACGTTTGACAGCAGGTTGTGGGATAAATGGTGGCTTTTCCTGCATATTTAGAAGGGACCCCGTAAGAAAAAACATTGCAGGATTTTTTCAAATCTAGGCTAACTAGAGAATAAATTTAAATATTATTAGATACTAGCATAGCGATGGTCATACTATATATATCTCATGAATCGCATTATCTATTTAAAAAAACCGCATCAAAATCTGTTGCGTAGTTTAAAAGATCTAAGCATTCACAGGGACAGACAGACAGCGGGAAGCAACTTTGTTTTATACTGTGTTATGATAAATAAATACAAAATTCAAAGTTTGTAAGAATTTCTCCCTAAAGGGGATTAAATAGCAGTCCACGCGGACGTAGCCGCAGGCGGCTGTAGTAAACCTGCAACCCAGGACCCTGAACTGGACAGAGCGAACGTCATCAATCATCCATCTTCCCGCCCTTAACCCATTATGTATGGCATTGTGCGTTGGCGCAATATGGTTTTTTCCAGAACGCATTTTGCCAAGGATTTGGCGTTTTGTTTGACGGCCGGTTAATCAATGACGACAATATTTAGCTTCGCGCCACCTACGACACTGTTCCATAGCTACAGGTTCACTGTCATTATAACGAGGACTCTGACATACTTTCCGGTGTATTTTCGGACGGGTCGGGCGGGATGAATCGATATTGTAGTATTGTATGGTTTCGTTTGTGTATGTTAGTTCGGAATGACGACCGATTGGTCTAGTAGGTAGTGACCCTGCTTGCGGCGCCATAGGTCCTGGGTTCGAATCCCGGTAGGTGCAAACATTGATATGATGAATATCGATGTTTGTTTCCGAGTCATGGATGTTTCTATACTTATCTATGTATTTATATACCGTTGCTTAGTACCCACGACACAATACTTTATGGATCCTAATGTGGGACTAGGTTAATGTGTTGTGTAGTGTGGGCAGATGTAAAAGATCAGTGATGTCACCTGAGGGAATGCCCTAGAACTCCATTTGTTTTACGTTTAAATTGTATTAGTTTCTTCGTATGGATGACGTATCTGTATTTGGGTAACTACTCATCATCATCAGCCTATTGCAGTCCACTGCTGGACGTAGGCCTCCCCCAGGGCACGTCACAAGACTGTCATGGAGGGTATTTGCCCATAGTCACTACGCTGGGCAGGCGGGTTGGTGACAGCAGTTTGTATTTTGGACTATGTTGTCACCACGGGAGGCGCTGCTGCCCACCTCCCGGAAACCCTTAATCGCCTCGTGCGATACCCACAGGCAGACATGGGGTGGTACGAATTCTACTCTGTCGGCACCACCGGCCAACTACTCATAGTATGTATTATATTAGAATATCTGTGTATTGTAGCCGTATGTAACCTTTTATAATAATAGGTGACATAGGCCCCCTGATTACCTAATTTGCAATAGCAAAGCCGAAGCAAAGCGATAGCGAAAATTGTACAATATTTGCCTTGAAATGTTGTTCCTTTGAAATTCATTTTACGTAATACGAATTTTCGCTATCGTTTTGCTTTTGCTAGTTAGGTAATAAGGGGGCGAGGGTCTGTCGATTGAGTGCGTCAAGTCTGTGATACTAATGAAATGCATTCATATCTATATCAGTCATATCATAATGCATAATTACATGCTCGACTATTAACATGCAACAAGATTAGTTAAAACGACATATAAATCTTATCAAATGTTAACCAAATATAGACTGCCGCTATGCAGTTTATTAAGATATGGCATACATACATATAATCACGCCTTTATCCCTTACGGGGTAGGCAGAGCACCAAGGGCCGATAGAACCACATGGTGCCACTTCTGACCAATTTTGAGGGTATAGTTCAGATGTACAAGTCCGGTTAGTAGTGACAGGTGGTCAGCCCGTCGCCTACAAAACACCAAAACCTCTTGTCCCTCACTGACTTTGAATTAAGATATGATTTATCATAAAAATCAAGGATATATATAAAAATAGAGATAGGAGGACCTATTTTATATACCAACTTTTCCAATTCCAACTCATTACAAACTATAAAACAAAAATCACTTGCCGCTGTCTGTCTGTCTGGACTGACTGGACAGTCTCCTTTATGACCCCGCAGTTCTAGCTGCATCATTTCGGCCCCTTGATTAGTAAAAGCAATAGCAAAGCCGAAACCGCGCGATCGCGATAATTGAGAGCGTGTGCGTGCGCGCAACGAGCACTCGGCATCCTCCCGCGCCTGCACTCGCCCAAGCACATACACACTCTCAAATATCGAGATCGCTCAGCTTATTGCTTTTACATAATCATACATACATTGTAGTAGGTATGTAACTATAGTATTGTATTTACCTATATATGGTCGTGTCGTGACCCATCCAATTCGCGATAGCTATATTCACGCACCGGCGTGATTCCATCAGTTATTTTATCACTATAATTATATTTATAATAGTGGACGCCCGCGACTCCGTCCGCGTGAACTACAGAAAAAACAAAATGTCGAAATTATCCGGGATAAAAAGTAGCCTATATGTTAAGTGGAACCTGTCACAATATATTCCTGAAAACTGCATCGAAATCGGTTCAGCCGTTTCTGAGATTAGCGTGCATAAACGCACAGACAAACCGACAAAAATTCCAAAAATCATTATTTTGGGTACTATTGCTTTAATAAAGGTCTCCTATAATATTTTTTTTCTCATATATGTTCCATGTGCAGACAGCGACCCGTTACATTTTTATTATATGTATAGATTTTATCATAATAATTCTGTATAATGTATGTGTGTAGGTATAGCTATCATGCGTGGAGTTACTATGAATGTAATCTTGTAGGTATATTTCGGATAATGCATGATCTATATGTGATTTGGTACACGCTTTTGTAGCGTGAAAAATCGTTTTCAGCGATATTACAGATATATTAGTGTACTGCCCTTCATCTTCCTGCCCTTATCCCATCATTTAATTACGAAAGTCATATTGCCGAGGATTAGGCGTTTGTTTTACGGCGGGCTGCCTGCCTTTCGTCAACCCACCTCGGGTATGGCTAAGTGACGATTTTTAAAAAAGTGTATCCTGTAAAACACTGACAAGGCAGCAATTTTACGGCGGTGGGTCAGGTCCTGGAGTTTCGAATTAATAGTATACATATTATAAATTAATTAATAGTATATTCATCATCATCAGCCTATTACAGTCCACTGCTGGACGTAGGCCTCCCCCGGGACACGCTACAAGACTACCACAGGGGGGTATTTGCCCATAGTCACCACGCTGGGCAGGCGGGTTGGTGACCGCAGTTTGTATTTTGGACTATGTTGTCAACACGGGAGGCGCTGCTGCCCACCTCTCGGAAACCCTGAATCGCCCTGTACGATACCCACGGGCAGACATGGGGTGGTACGAATTCTACTCTGCCAGCACCACGCGGCCAATAGTATATTAAATAAATTCAGTGACCTGTGATTGGGATCAAACCTGCGCCTTCCACTGAAAGGCGCAAGTCTTAACCATTGGTTATCGTCTCAGAAATAATGATTGTGGTGTCAGAGCTAATAAACTAATAATAGGTAAACCGCCACATAATAAATAGGCAGAGACAGTAACTACTGTGTTGTCAAGTGTCAGGCAAGATACAGAATGCGTAAATATAATGAAATCCTTATTCTTTTTCAGTAAACAGTTGTAGGATTTGCTAACCTTGAGGACCTTATAGAAGCCCTAGGAGCTCAATCCGAGGAGTTTAAGGGACTTTTTAGTTTATCACAACATATTTCATTTTCACTTTATCTCATCATCTGATCATTCCTCGAGGATGCGCTTTTCAGATACATAATATTATACAGTTTCCCTTTTGATTTTATATTTAAATCACAAATTATCCAACAAATTCAAGCCAAAACACAGAAATTGGTTTATTTTGAAACGAAAAGTCATCCTTTTGGCAAGCTCTTGTCATGTCACTTTTTCATTATATTACTCTTTTCATACACTCAAATCTTTACAAAACTTCATGAAGAAAAAGAATTTCATTTCGAATTCAAGAATTTGAAAATGGAGACAAAAATTCGTATATAAGCCATACAAACGGGAAAAAGTCAAGCATTCCGTCGGCTACTCAGCCAGAGTGAAGAACGGATTTATAAGGCCTTGTCCCGGGGCCGCCTGCCCCGGGACCCTTGCTGCACTTCGCCGGACTTCTTCAGCGCGAACAAACCGCGCCCGCGTCGCGTTCAGTAACCGCGCTCTGTGACCACGGACCTATACAGCGCGAACAATCCGCGCCCGCATCGCGTTCAGTAATTTGCGACCGAGAAGATTCATCTGTCCGATCCAGTACCTGCAACTTCTGCACCTGCATCTGCAATTGTGACCCGTCCGTCGAGTCTGGTACCTGCAACTTCTACACCTGCATCTACAACAGTGACCCGGCTGTCTGGTCCAGTACCTACGACTTCTGCACCTGCATCTACAACTGACCCGTCCGTCGGATCCAGTACCTTCAACTCCAGCCTGCAACTACTACACCCGGGGCGTGACTCCTGGAACGCCGTCGACCCAGGACCCTCAAGAGGACTCTGCTCACCGACTTCCTACACTTTTAGACTCCACAATCCTTCATCCACGCTCTACTCACCCTCACTCACCTTCACGCATTATTCATAGTGATCTCTCTTCTATATTGTGTTAATTTGTGTTGTAAATAAATTCGTGTAACTCATATTTTCTTTTTATTTCGTTAGGTAGGTATTATATATATGTCGGAGATCAAGATGTCATATCCTACAGTCGGATCTCCAACGCCATCTATTTTCAATCGTTGAAGTTAGAAACGTCAAGTCGACAGCTATCACTGACTGGAGGACAGCTGTCACTTGGGTAAAGACAAGACAGAGTACTGAGAGGGCGCCACTGTAGATTTACAACGACCACCGGATCGTTTGAATTGAGCCGGAGGGTATTCTGTTCTTTTTGTTGCGTCTGGAGCGAAGCACGGGTGCTAATCAGCCTCTGTCTTGTACTTACCACGTTTCTACGTTATCCGCTAGAATCCTAGTAATCTTGTGCGTAGATACAGTGAAAGTGTTTGTGATTCCTAATTAAGCTTGTTTACTACACGCCGCATTCTTTATTTCGGATTTTGGAAGATGTCGGACACACCTAACGGCACGCCACTCGACCCATCTACGTCATCAGGCGTGGGATGCAACCCGGATCACCCACATGAAACACGTGCTTCAAATAGTGACTCGAGCGAAGAAAAATGGCGTCTTCTCTTCGAGCAACAAAATCAAAATTTCCTGGCGTTGGTGCAAGCAATAAAACTACCTGCATCTTCGGACTCTATTCGCCTTCCTGATTTCGACCCAGAGAAAAGAGACATCGACGCCCGAGCTTGGATAACGACCGCGGACATGTGTATCACAGATCGACATCACCATGGATCTTCTCTGATGATCGCGTTAAGCCACGCACTCAAGGGCGAAGCATCATCTTGACTGTCTTCAATATCGTTTCCTAATATGACGTGGGCCGATTTTAAGGAGCTTTTCGTAGCAAGGTATGACTGTCCTGAAACTGCTGCTTCCTTTCTCATCAGTATGCACGACAAGAAACCGAGAGATAACGAGTGCCTGGCCTCATACGCCGCTACCCTCATAACATCCTTAATGGCAAGGTGGAATGGACTGACTACAGAACAGATAGCAATAGCAACTGTCTTAGCTCATATTTCAAAACAAGAGCCACGTGTTCAGAGGATTGCTATAACGACTGACATCAAGATGCGTAACCATTTACAAAAGGAACTGAAGGCTGTCTCGTTCCTGAAGAGAAGTTATTCATCAAGTATTTATCGTGATGGACCCGACCTAAAAAGAAACCGACCTAATGGATCTGCTGTGACCATCAAGTGCTTTAATTGTGGACAACTAGGCCACAAATCTCTTCAATGTCGCAACAAAGCCAATTCGAAGAAGCAAGATGACCGGTCCAAACACAGGTCCTTTCACGGGGACCATAACTCGACCAACCAACCTACAGGGAGAACCGATCGCATCACCTGCTTCAACTGCCGGGAACAAGGCCACTATGCATCCGACTGCCCGAAGAGGAAAATCAAGGAGGGGAACAACGGTACCGGCGGCGGCACTGGAACTGGTCCAGCTAAGGAAAAGCGAGTAGACGTGTGCATTGTGAATGCGCCTTCGGGTTCTCTGCGTCACTCTGGTGAATCATTCCCATTTACTTACGACTCAGGTTCAGAGTGTTCCTTAGTTAAAGAATCGATTGCTTTGAAATTTAGTGGTAAGCGAATTTATGACAATGTTTCTATGACTGGTATAGGACAAACTTCTATAGCCTCGACCACGCAAATTTTAACGACAATTGACATTGACAATATTAACTTTGAGATACTCCTTCATGTTTTACCTGACCATTGTTTCCGATACAACATTATGATCGGACGTGAAATTCTAGCTATCGGTTTGACTGTACATATGTCGGTAGATAAAGTACGTTTCGAGAAAATTAACATAGTCGAATCATGTGATGTAGTTGCAAATAATGGTATAGACCTTTACTTGGTAGATACTGACGTTAGTAATGAATACAGACCTAGGTTGATTGAGATTTTAGAACGGTTCAAGCTTAGTTTCATTACCGGTACACCTACTTCTCCTGCTGACACTGAACCTATGCAGATACGGCTCGTAGACCCGCACAAGACGGTAAATCGTCGCCCATACAGGCTGACCCCAGATGAACGTCAGATTGTGAGGGGCAAGATCAACGAGCTGCTTAATGCTAAGGTAATTAGACCTAGTTCTTCACCGTTCGCAAGCCCGATACTTTTGGTTAAAAAAAAGACGGTTCAGATAGAATGTGTGTCGATTATAGGGAGTTGAACGATAACACCGTTGCTGACCGTTTTCCTTTACCACTCATATCTGAACAGATATGAGTAATAGGTTGCACGGAGGACATTTTTTTACAATTTTAGATTTAGCATCGGGATTTCACCAGATCCCTATCGAGTCGGAGTCCATAGAGCGCACAGCATTCGTGACAACTGAAGGTCAGTATGAGTACCTTACTATGCCCTTCGGTTTGAAAAATGCTCCTGCAGTGTTTCAACGTGCTCTCATACATGCTCTAGGCGATCTCGTGAACAAGTACGTTGTAGTGTACATGGATGACGTGCTAGTTGTGGCCAGTAACATCGACGAAGCTTTCGATAGACTAAAGGTAGTATTAGAAGTTTTTTCTGGGAAGGGATTTTCGTTAAATCCTAAAAAGTGCTCATTCCTGAAAGAAAAAGTAGAGTACCTAGGCTTCGAGGTGCGCCGAGGTCAAATTCGTCTGAATCCACGAAAGATAGTTGCACTTACCGCTTTACCACCGACCGGCGCTCTTAATAATCAAGGTAGATTTTATGATTTTCATTTTGATTCGGGTGCTGAGTGTTCACTAATAAAAGAAAGCGTTGCATCAAGTTTCAATGGTAAAAGAATTGCTAAAACTGTCTCTCTAACGGGAATTGGTCAAACCAGTGTGTTCAGCACCCAGCAAATACTGTGTAATGTTGAAATTAATGATTATTGTTTAGAACTTTTATTACATGTTTTACCCGATGTGTATATGCGTAGTGATATTATGCTAGGTCGTGAAATATTGAGTCAAGGCTTCGTTATTAACTTGTCAACAAATAATTTTAGCATTTCAAAACAAAATAATTTGACAGTTTTAAATTGTGACGTTTTAACCGATTCTAGTATCAGTAACGACTTTAGTAATGTTGACACAGATATACCCTCTTGTAAAAAGTCAGATCTTTTAACTATTTTAGGTGAATATTCCAGTTATTTTACAACAGGTTTGCCAAAAACTCGTGTAACTACAGGTGAACTCGAAATTCGATTAATTGATCCGAAGTATAGAGGTCCTTTGGGGTATCGGGGGTGCTTGAGGGTAATCGTTATGTTCTTAAAGCCCTTAATTCCAATAGAACCTATAAGTATGCACATGACAGACTTAGGCGAATGCCTGCGAATGACATTACCAATGACATGCTGACATGTGACCGTGATGATAATCTGTGCGAACTTGACGGGGATGGACCGTCATGTTCAAATTAATGTTGAGTTGACTGATTGAGAGTGGTTTACGGATACCGGATAGAGGTATTCAAGAGTCACTGGATGGAAGTGACTAGACTGGTATACGGAAGCTGGATGGAAGTTTCTAAGAGTCACTGGATGGAAGTGACTAGACTGGTATACGGAAGCTGGATGGAAGTTTCCAAGAGTTGCTAGATTGAGGCAACTAGACTTACTTGACTGACGTTACTCTATATGGATTGTGTATACTGTAGCCTTGTTTTGGAATTATTTACCTTGTGTGTGCCATGCCGTTTGGTTTAAAGAACGCCAGTTCAGTTTATCAGCGGGCTATAGCAAAAGCTTTAGGTGAATTAGCTCATAGTTATATTTTTTCTTACATTGATGACCTGCTGGTATTGTATTCTACAGGAGAGCAGGGGTTGGAACGTCTACGACGTGTCTTAGATGTGTTCATTAAGAATGAAAAACGTAATCAAGTTAAACTAGATCCTAAATTTTAAGGACCGTATAAAATTTAATTGTTAGATGGTGATAGATACCGACTAAAATCTTTGTCTTCAAATCGAACCTACAAATATTCGCACGATCGGGTCCGTAGGGTGCCAGACCATCAAGTTCCTAGTAATTTTGATATCGAAATTAATGTGACCTCAGAGTCTAAATGAATGAATTTTCATATGCGATGTACAAGTTACTGACCGGTTTTTTTAAATTGTGACTTTGACAAACCCTTGACAGACAGTAGTATGTATTTGTGGCAGAACCGAAGGACCGAGTTTCTGCTGTAGCCGATGGACAGTGCTACATGTGTGTGTGTGGGAAACCGAAGGACCGTGTTTCCGTAGTAGATAGCCGAAGGACTGGCTATATGACTAACTGTTACTGTAATGTTGACCGAAGGAAAGGTCTGACTGATTTAAACGTATGTGCGAGTCTGCTTATCTTTTATTTTTTATGTCTTTACGTAAAGATTTTGGGAACTTGACGTTCGATGAGCGATTTTTGTGATTTCATGAACTATTGTAATAAGAAGTCTTTAAATTTAAGTTAAGTCAGAATAGCCGAGCGCAGATACTTCCTTGAGTTATCTTGTTCACAGATTCATCGGTTCTACCCGAGGACGGGTAGTCTGTCAAAATGGCCGTGTCGGAGATCAAGATGTCATATCCTACAGTCGGATCTCCAACGCCATCTATTTTCAATCGTTGAAGTTAGAAACGTCAAGTCGACAGCTATCACTGACTGGAGGACAGCTGTCACTTGGGTAAAGACAAGACAGAGTACTGAGAGGGCGCCACTGTAGATTTACAACGACCACCGGATCGTTTGAATTGAGCCGGAGGGTATTCTGTTCTTTTTGTTGCGTCTGGAGCGAAGCACGGGTGCTAATCAGCCTCTGTCTTGTACTTACCACGTTTCTACGTTATCCGCTAGAATCCTAGTAATCTTGTGCGTAGATACAGTGAAAGTGTTTGTGATTCCTAATTAAGCTTGTTTACTACACGCCGCATTCTTTATTTCGGATTTTGGAAGATGTCGGACACACCTAACGGCACGCCACTCGACCCATCTACGTCATATATTTATTAGGTAGGCTACAATTTCTTCATAACTGTGTTACACGACACAGTATTGTTCGTTTGTAGGTACGGATATTCGAGATTCATGTGCAGTAAGGTAAGCTCAGACTAGGGTTGCCAACTTATTAGACCAAAAGTATGTTTGGATTCTGCACTAGGACATTTTGCAGTGCCGCAAACAGCCTTTTCTGCGCCATGTGCGAGCTTCTAAAATTGCGCCCTATTTAGTCCTGCCTGGTATGGCCCTGTGCCTGGGCACTGGTGGCACCGCCTTATTTACGGCACTGTTTGTTGATAGCGGCGACGGGTCGCACTGCAGTCGCCCAGTGGAATATAGCCTTAAAAGTAATCATTGGCTCTACGTAGCAACGTCACTGTTTATCCTATATTCCAAGTGCAGTTGATAAGATATGGAGAGCTGTTTAGGGTTCCGTAAACAAAGAGTAAAAACGAAGTCCGTCTGTCTATCTCTCATAGGTTGTATGTATGTATCTTAAATGAACTGTGAAGGCTAGTTTTCCACCCAGCATGCAACCATAAATACATAACTTTATGGTTGCATGCTAGGTGCTTGGATCTGCCTTCTCGTTGCGACTGTAGTGTTGTGTGTTCGTGACCATGAGTCGGGAGATCCGAGGGTCAGCGGAGGGTGTAGGGCCCGGTGGTGGGCGAATCCTCGATGGAAATTTGAACTTCCGAATAGTGACGCATAATACAATTAGCTAAACAGTCGTTACACATGATGTATTGGGTAAGTGTAAGAAGGTGGCCGCGTGGTGCCGGCAGAGTAGAATTCGTACCACCCCGTGTCTGCCTGTGGGTATCGTACTACGATCAAGGATTTCCGGGAGGACATATCCAAATACAAACTGCGGTCACCAACTACCCCCCAAGGCAGTCTTGTGGCGTGGCCTGCGGGATTCCTACGTCCAGCAGTGGACTGCAATAGGCTGATGATGACGAAGGAGGTGTGAGTTCGACTGTTACCTTGACTGACCTGACTTAAAGTCAACCTCACCTGCCCGTGGTGCACCCTGCTATTTAACGGATGATGCTCTGACACTGATAGCTTATAATACCTATTTAGTATGACACGGAAACGAATTCGTTGCCGATCGCTAGATTGTTGTGTAGGCTAACTGGTGAAAAAAACCTGATAACACGCTTCTGCTGCCACAATTATATTGTGCTTATGGGCTGTAGGAAAGAGGAAGTCCTAGGAAGGAGGTTGGACACTTATATCGTCCATAACCTAGGCTAGTCTAGTAATAAAAGCCAAATTACCTGACTGCAGACTTAGGAATGGAGCCGTATAACAGCACGCTGAGGCCTCGGTACAGTCCTAAGATGCCATGACCCTGGACCGTCTTCTTCACGCAGTCCACGATGCCAGTGTACTTCTTGGTACCACCTGGAAAATATAATAGATATTTACACACTTTACATTAACCTAGTCCCACATGGTGATACCTTAGATCAGGGGTCAGCGATTAGTTTCACTCGGGGTCCATTTTAAGAAATGAAATGACCATTGCGGTCCGCGCATTTTTTTATTTATAGACAAAAAAATATTTATTAACGTGTAGGTAATTACGGAAATAACAAAGGTAATTTTTCACATATCAATGAGAAAAATTGCATTTTTTTGTTGCAATCCGCGAACTCTTTCTCGCTTGTTTGTTACTTCGTTACTTCGTCCGGCCGTTTTCAAATTGACGTCAAAAAAGATAATGTTTCCCACATTTTTATTAAAAGACGCACTCTGTATTGCAAGTTGCTGTGTTCTCGCAGTCCGCACAAAATGGGTCGCCGTGCGGATGCGGACCGCGGTCCGCCATTTGGCGAACCCTGCCTTAGATCTTGTGTAGCAGGCAAGTAGGTATGCACTAAACAACTATCAATAGTCCCTAGGTGTGTGTGATCGATTAAACAATCGATCGTCAACGATCGATCGATTGGTCTAGTAGAAACTATCAATCGTCGTCGACTAAATATATCATCGATCAAAGCCGACGATCGATCGATTGGTCTGGTAACACCCTTAAGTACAGTAAATAGACAATGCACAGTCGAAAATATCTAGACATAGGAATGTGTTTGAGAGTGGAGCATACATATAATCACGCCTTTTATCCCTTACGGGGCAGACAGAGCACCAAGAGCCGATAGAACCAGATGGTGCCACTTCCGACCAACTCTGAGGGTATAGTTAAGATGTAGAAGTTCTGGTTAGTAGTGACAGGTGGTCAGCCCATCGCCTACAAAACACCAAGACCCTCTTGTCCCTCTACTGACTTGTACAGTATGCCCGGGAAGAGAAGCAGCTGTAGTATTATACGTTTTTTTTTCACTCCCAGAGCAGTATAGTAGCATGAAGAATGCGGAAAAAATGGTTCTTCTAAGTTTATGTCGACAAAGTTTTGGGCAGCCACTAGTATCGGATATTAGGCGATAATGAATGATAATAATAACGATAACACTAGAAGCGACGCATCGCGGCCGATGTGTGCTGTAACAATTATTATTCATGTGGTACATATATTTACATACCTGTAGGAGGTATGAAAATAGTACGGAAAACATAATTAATATGCAACATCTTATTGTTAAATAAAATTTTCAAAGTAACACAGGAAGCGTAATTCTCAACTACATTACTTTAATTCAAGGTTGAAGTAAAATTAAAACTAACTAAAATAACTTTTTTTTAATATGACTGACTATGCATGTGCTGTAAATGAGGCTGCCTTTCTACAAGAAATGTACTAACCATGCTACATTGCTCTGGATGTATTTGATATCCACCAGTCAAATTAATATTGACATTGTGGACAAATGAACATTACATCCATAGGAATGTATGGTGGAAAGGCAGTCACAATGTGGGACTAGGTAATGTATCATAAAGTTTGTAAGAAGAAGAAGTAATGGATGCCTGTGCTTATGTGCAGCACCGGCCCGAAGTAAATTTTTGAATGGAGCGAGATCCAATTATGGCGTCTTTCCTGTTTGCTCCTAATAATATATACTACCTAGGCGCCTAATTTAGGCGCCCTCTAGGATTTGGCGCCTGGAGCGACTGCTCCGTTCGCCGTATGGGCGGGCCGGCCCTGCTAATGTGGGGCATCACTACAATGCATCTGCTGCATTTTCTTTGACTAAGGAATTGTTCAGTGTAGAAGAATATTTTACAGCTTCCACGTGTATAGTCTCTTCTGTGCTGTGGGAATTTGTAGAGTTTTAGGTTCGGTTCATATCTGACGGAACATGCGTCGTGTATTATCGGTCGCGTAACGCCAGAACAGACAAAATGTATAGAAAAACACTCGACCGTTCACACTCAATCGATGATACGTTAGTGCGTCGAGCGTACGTTTGCCTGTACCTGGAGATACGCTCAACGCATTTTCCGTAAGATATGAACCGACCCTAAATTGGAAAGAGTAGACAAATCTAATTGGTGAATAAAGAGAAGAACTAATAAGAAACTCATTCGAGTTTGTTGGTGACAAATTGACAATATAATTTTACATACATTAAGGATCCCACAACTACTTTAAGTGGTGGAGTTTTTATGTACTTACTAACAAATGGATTGTAATATTCATTCTAGAAATAAATGAAATTATTATTATTTTGCATTATTATTTATCCCTTACGGGGTAGGCAGAGCATCAAGGGCCGATAGAACCACATGGTGCCACTTCTGACCAATTTTAGTGTTAATTAAAAAATAGTTCATCTAAGTAAATTAACTAATTTTAGTTACTAAATTTTATAGGAAAGACTTTTATTTATAGCACATGTTATGTAACACTTTCTCAACAAAAAAAATTTGAGAGTTAATACACAAATAAATAGGTAGGCACATGTGAGTTCATTGTTTAACATATCTGTGGTTCAATGTCATTTTTGCTAGCATAACTGCAGTATTTTATGTTCACCACATTCGCAACCTAGAGTGACCTTTTAAACATTTCCTCCTTATATTTATTGTTTGCAGGTCTTAACAGAAAATCATTTACTTAATAATACAAAACCTGAGTTTATTATATTTAGAATTTTAAAGATACTGAATGTTATCTTGCAAGCAGATGAGATATCAAAGATAATGTGTTTTCTAATCCTTGATTACCAAATTATTTCTTTATACTTGTTTTAGGACAAACAAGTAAAACCATAATTAATTTTATTATTAAATAATTAATTAAGTCCAATAAGACTCTGATTGGGAAAGTAATTTAGTTGAATTCCTTATTTATGTTGAATAGCTAAGTAACATGTTTGACATTGAAGATAACTTCCTAATATTGTTAAGTAGGTATTATTTTTACAATATTTGGTGTCGTACAATTAGCCATTTAAGTAATAAAGTAGGTATCTGGGTAGTAAAAATTATGGATTCCATTCTAGCTATTCAATAGAATAACTAAGAAAACTAGTCTATCCAAAAACCGATAATTATATTTAGTTAAACTTGTCTTGTTTTAGAATAACCTTGAGGATTTTGTTATTCCGTTTGCTTTTACAATTCTTTAAAGCAAAGTCCAAAGTGAATTTTGCGTGGTCCCGACATTTAAGTTGGAAATATCGATAAGGCCTGATAAATAATTAAAGAAACCCCACAAAGTACGATTGAAACATAAGATGATAGGTCAGTGATACAATTTAAGAAATACGGAATGACGCAAATAGCCAATTGAAATATTTTTAGAAAAACACGAATCGAACATTATTTTGTTGCGCTTACCATCTAATGGATGAAATGAAGCATGCCAGTAAACTCATGAATTGTACTTGCCTTTTTCATCTAACTGCAGCTGTGTTTTTACGTATTCGGTGGGGAATGTTATACAAATCTCAATACCACCAGTTATTCCGCCGGCAACTACGCCTTTCAAACCCACTGACCCTGGACCAGCCGCAGCCGCTGCACCTGTCTCCGTCATCCATGGTCTCGAGAACGGATTTTTAAAGGTTCCTTGACGTGGAGTCATTTTTTCCAGGTTTTATCAGGCACTTATCGTTCGCGGCAACGACTGCGACCGCCTCCCCTCAAATCACAAATCGAACTGTTTTTTTTTTAAATTTTTTAATGTCAATGTCAAATGGTCAAATGCAGTAGTAGGTGTTTCCAGCTGAAGAATAAAAAAACAAACAGAATTATCTTCTTTTCTTTTGTTAACGTAATTTTGGAATATATATATATAATTATTTGAGTAGGGGGAGGACATAGGGGAAGATCGTAGTAGATTTAACAAAAAGCCAATAAAAGGTATTGCGTATTGCTTTTCTCATAATAAGTTTTCATTTAAAGCGAAAACCGGTAAAAACAGAAACATGGGACATAGAGCGCTTCACTATACATGCTGTACGCCGCCATTTTGAATTGTTTTTGACATTTACGTACATAGTTTTACCGGTTTTGTGGTGGATGTTTGTTTACAAGTGTGCATTTTATGTTATTTGGATTAAAATTTATATTTTAAATTTGTTTTCTGGATTTGAATAATTAGAATAAAATTCACCATGGCTTTGCGTACTTACGGCGATAAGCCGATAAGCTTCCAGATAGAGGAGGGCGGAGATTTCTACTGTGTTGGATCCGAGGTAAAACAAATTATTCTATCTCAATTTAATAGCTTATTTACTATTACATTAGTTATCATGTTCTATTAATATAGTTAACTATCGGGTATTACAATAATATGTATCAGTTAATTACAAAAACTTTTAGGTTGGAAACTACTTGCGGTTGTTCCGCGGGTCTCTTTACAAAAAGTACCCTGGCATGGCCAGGAGGACCCTCACAAATGAAGAAAGAAAACGCTTGGTTGATAATGGACTAGGTCCCCATGTGCTGTCTAGTTCTGTATCGCTGCTGAAGGCATCTGAAGTTGAAGATATCATTGAAGGCAATGATGATAAGTAAGTGGAAAATTAAACTAGGTTGGACTTAAATATACAATTATAAACTTCAGAATTGCTGTTTATGATCATGTGGAAATATTTGGCAAGTCTTGTCCAATGCCCACATCATACAAAGAACATACCTTCCAAGTTTTAGAGCTCCACAATCAGTGGTTTAGGCTATACATATGTTGATATGTCAGTAATTTAGGACATTTAGTGTATGGATTAAATGTTTGTCTGTCAAGCTGTAGTTCTGTTTCAAAGATAGAAATATCAAAAGTCAACCATCATAGAATAAGATGAAGTGTGGAAGAATTGTATGGACAATCAATGATAATTAAGAAATTACTTAACAATAAGTAATTACTTGTTTAAAGATACATATGGGGAGTAAGACTATTCCATTTTTCAAGCAATACACACAATATCGACATATTTAAAAAAGTTGTAACACCCGAAACATTTTGGGTGTTACAGTTTTTAATCAGGAAGAAAACATATTAAATTAGTTTATAGCATATTTATAAAATTTAAAATATAAAATCATATTTAATTGGTTGTTCAGTTATTCGTTTGTATTTTGAATCATTACTATCATACATACCCTTACTTTTACTAAATATTATTACACTAACCTAACTGTAAGATATAATAATAATAAAACAATTACCTGATTTTTCGTTTCGGGCCGTTACATTGCTAATGTAGTAAGAAAATACACCTATAATGTGATCATTATATTTTTTTTAGGAACTTTGACCAATTCCATAAAAACTATGATAACTACCCTCATATTACAACCTGGCAAAACTGTTTACAGATTGACAGTTTGTTTTTTATCGTATTTCCAAATAGGCAATGCACAATGGCCACTAAGCCAGTTTACTCAGTTACCAATATTGAAGACCAATTTTAACATAAAAGTTGTGTAATTTTTTATGTTTTGTCTGTCACATACAAGGCCGTCTTAAACTAGACTGGGCCCCTTGGGCACACAAGAATTTGGGGCTGATATTTTTTAAATTACGGTCAGATAGGCGTTGGAGCGCAGGGCCCCCCAATGCAATATTAAGCTGCGAAAATTAAAGGCAAATTGAAGGGATAAAAACATTTTCCTGGGATAAAAGTAAAGCCTACATGTTAAGTGGGACCCGTCACAATATATTACTGAAAACTGCATCGAAATCGGTTTAGTCGGTTCTGAGATTTGCGTGCACAAACCCACAGATAAACAGACAAAAATTCCAAAAATCATTCTTTTGGGTACTATGGCGTTGTTAAAGGTCTCCTATAATATTTTTTTCTCATATATCTTCCATGCAAAGACAGTGATCCGTTACATTTTTGTTATATGTATAGATAGATTAAGGTTGAGATATTTAAATCGGCTCATTGCTTTTGATTTGTGAAAAAAGTGTAATGTGCCCGACAAAAATGTTTTGAGAATAAATGTGTGAGAGAAATTGTCGGTCTTTCGGGGCCCCTTAAAATTGGGGGCCCTGGGCACGAGCCCCGTGTGCTCTTATCATGAAGACGGTATTGGTCACATATAAAAATTTGGAATGTTTTCTTTCAACATTCATCATATTTATCGCAAAAAGAACAACTAAATTTTTTTACACTGAGTAACGTTTGTCATGGAATGACCCAGGAATAGAACTGTGTAGAAAAGATAAGTATAGTTGGTAATAATTTCTGTCTAAATACCCAATAAACTGTTTTTCAGGTACAAAGCAATTTCTGTGAGCCAGGAACTTGCAACTCCTCGAGAGAGCAAGAGTAAGAAGACAACCAATCCATCATGGCTGCCAGTCATGCCTAACTCCTCACACTTGGATGCTGTTCCTCAGGCTACTCCGATAAGTGCACAGGTACATAGCCTATGACACTCCCTCACCTACTTGGGAACTATAAAGGCTGTGCTGTATCCTCCAGGCTAGGCCTCCGAGGGAATTGAGCGTGACGAGGGTGCACAATAACGAGCAGGTCATTTCACGAATGAAACTGATACTACCTCTCAGCAGATCCGATAGGGGTATCGTCAGCAAGGACTCAAGTTGCTGATCTATCGATAGAGAGGGCATGAATAACCTGTATCAGTTTCTTTGATAATATGACTGACGTACAACATCTTCACAACGGGAACTACTGATGTGCAAATTTTATAATTTTTGGGTGTAAAGCCAAGAAACTCCTAATAATGTTTGATATATCCTATGCCATAAAGGCTTATGGCACCTTTTTCCCAGAACATGTAATAATGCAGTTTGCATTTACTGTGTTCAACTTAAATTTTTACATGAGGGTTTTCCTCATTATTACAAAAGGATATAGATATTTCATACATTTTGTTGTCAAATGTAATTTTTGAACAGTGTCTAATTTTACACAAGGTTTTGTAATAAAATAACACTGTTGGGGTCTCAACTTCTCCAAGTAAAACGTCCAGTAAGCTATTTCACAAATAAACTTACTCTCTGAGTATCACTCATCGATGGATAAACTAATTTAAAATTACCTCTGAGTTTAACTTGCTGGTTATTGCTATGAAGTACTTAACTATCAGGAACTTGAACAAGGCCCTTTTTATTTTTTTGTATAGCCTTTTTATTTCCAATATTTTGAAATGTTTATTTACATTTCAAATGTTGTTAGTTGAGAGAAAAATTGTTGTTAGTATTATTTTACTTGGACCCTAGTTTGGGTAATAGAATTCTTCCTCCAGAATGCTCCATTTTCCATGTCCTCTGCCATCTTTAACCAATCCTCCTGTCGTGCCAACTTGGCTGGCATGTCATCTTTCCACCTTTTGTGTGGATGGCTATCTCCCCTTTTCCCTTTTGGACCTTAAGGACAAACAAGGACCTTACATCAGTAAAATTTATACATATTTTCATCAAGGATTCGCCCACCACTGGGCCCTATACCCTCTGCTGACCCTCGGATCTGCGGACTCATGATTAGCATGCAAATTAACATCCAAAAATATCAATGAATAATGTTAATTGAAATATATGTTTTCAGTTGCGGACATTCCCTCTATGCTTCGACGACACAGATATGACTGCAATGTTGGAGAACGCCTCACAGAAGCAAGTGCTTGTTCCCATCCGACTAGATATGGAGATTGAGGGCCAGAAACTGAGGGACACTTTTACATGGAATAAGAATGGTGAGCCAAGTTATGCTTATGTACTTTTACAGTATTAATTTGTGTAATGTTTGTTGTTAGGCTTTATTAGTGACTATATGAATAGCGGCCACCCACAACTGTGCGTGAACTTTAGAATGTTATTTCCTGTCCCCGCGGGAATTTCGGGAAATCCCTTCTTAGTGGAATTATATGTCACGAAAGTAAGCCTCAGACCAAATATCACGTTTCTATATTTAGTAGTATTCTATTATTATATTATACTAGGCATCCGCCCCGGCTTTGCACGGGTGGAATGCCTTTTCTTTCACGTGGACAAAGTCGTGGGCCGCCACTATAGAAGAGTGGAAAAGGATTTTTTTTTCAATTTTCTCTCCGTAAGAACCATCCTCGTACTGCAAGGAATATTCAGTGATTCATTTTTATATTATAGATTACTTTATATACTTAATAGATGGTTTTAGGTTTAATATCTCAAGGTATTAAAATATATTTCTTCTATGCTGCTCTGGGAGTGAAAAAGAAAACGTATAATACTACAGCTGCTTCTCTTCCCGGGCATACTGTACAAGTCAGTAGAGGGACAAGAGGGTCTTGGTGTTTTGTAGGCGACGGGCTGACCACCTGTCACTACTAACCGAACTTGTACATCTCAACTATACCCTTAAAATTGGTCAGAAGTGGCACCATGTGGTTCTATCGGCCCTTGGTGCTCTGCCTACCCCGTAAGGGATAAAGGCGTGATTATATGTATGTATGTATTAAAATATATTTCTTTGACACCTGCCTTCAATATTTCCTGAGGAGTGTAAGAAAGTGTTAATAGCGGATTCATAGGAACGGAAACTTAACTTACTTATACTATTATTATTATTATTGTGTACTTATTTATACTTTAAAAACTATACCTAACTATGTATTTTTGTATACAGTTGTCAACTGTCCCAAATAAATAAAATAATAAATAAAAATAAAATAAACTATTTTCACAGACGTAAAACAAAATAAAAATGTCATAGTTTCATTGAAATGAACACTTATTTACTTTACCTTGTATTGTTACAGAGTCAATAATAACACCCGAGCAATTTGCCGAAGTCCTTTGCGATGACCTGGATCTGAACACCAACACGTTCATACCAGCTATAGCATCATCAATCAGGCAGCAGATAGATGCGTTCCCGAGTGAACCACCACCGATTTTGGAGGAGAACTCTGATCAGAGAGTCATTATTAAACTTAATATACATGTGGGGAACACTTCGCTGGTTGATCAGGTATTTATTCTGTATTCAAATAAATATAATATGTATATATGGGGTTAATTTTAAAACATCAATAACCTCGCAAGACTAGGTAGCTATCATCATAAACAGCAACATTTGTTCTATGAGTTTTTATAATTTGTCACATTTTACTTTCATACAAAAATAAATATCAATTTAATATTACCTCAGAATGTTCTTAAGTCTGTACATAATACTGAGGCGCGCGCGATCGCGGACGTTAACCTTTTCGTATACCTACCTACGAATGGCACATAGACTTACAAATGTCACGACAGTACAATAAAAGCTTGGAAAATCATTTTCAATTAATGTGTTGAGTTATGATAAAACTCGTAGAACAAATGTTATTGTTTATGATTTTAGCTATCTAGTCCTGCGAGGTTATTGATGTTTTAAAATTACCCCGTATAATATGGTAGTTTTAAACAAGATCATTTTTAAATAAGTGAAATACTCGTGCAGGCAAGCAGCCGGCCGTAAAACAAACACAAAAGTGTGAAAAAAAATCTAAAATGATTAACTTACAGGTTGAATGGGACATGGCAGAAAAGGAGAACAATCCTGAGCAGTTTGCAATGAAACTGTGCTCCGAGCTAGGTCTTGGCGGGGAGTTTGTGACCGGCGTAGCATACAGTGTGAGGGGGCAGCTTGGCTGGCATCAGAGGACGTATGCTTTTAGTGAGGCTCCATTAGCTGTGGTAGAGGTTCGTATTTTTAAATCTAGTAGGGCGTTTTTCCACTAGACAACATGACAACGACACGACCACGAAATTTCGTCATTTACTATGAGAGGCCGTAGTTGTCGTGTCGCCTAATGGAAAAACGAGCCATACTGTTTAATACATTTTTGCTTCCAAAAAAGCTGCCCATATTCTGCAATTTGTTATGCTTGTTACGCTAAAGTAAAGCTAAAAAAAATTTAAACGAGTAGGCGGTCAGCGATGAGCGTAATATTCCAATCTGTCACCCTGTGTGATCTGTCCCACTATTAGTATGAAGAGGGAGAGATCAAACTTTTTTTTCGATTTTCCGATCTGTCGCCTTAGGAGGAGAAAATAGGTTGACAGATCGGGATATTCCCTTTTCCCGGAGTGTGGTTTCGTTTGTCGCTGGGCGGTAAGCGAGTGTGCAAAATGAAGAGATTCTACGCTTCACGCGCGCGACTTTTTTCGTTTTTTTATTTATTATAATATAAACTAAATTAATAGACCTGCCACAGGCATGTCTGCCATTATGTTAAAAATTTTCACCACTGTTAGTTCACTTAATTCACCTAGCACTTGGCCATAAATGGTTATTACGAACCATGAGAGATGTTTTCACCTATAAAAATATCCTTCTCGTTATGTAACTCCCAGAAATCCCTTTTAATTTTTTCCTGGCAACACTGTCGCGGTGTCACTGTCACTAAAGCTAGCCAACGACAAGGTAGAGGCGACTACAATACGTTCTCAATAGTCCACAACTAATGTCTTCCAGACGCCATATCGACAGGCGTCAGACGCTGAGCAATGGGCGCCGTATTTGGAGACGCTGACTGATGCAGAGATGGAGAAGAAGATAAGAGACCAGGATAGGAACACCCGGCGAATGCGGCGTCTGGCCAATACTACACCCGGTTGGTAATCACTACAAATTATAAAACAAAGTCGCTTTCCGCTGCCCGTCTCTATGTATGCTTAAATCTTTAAAACTATACAACGAATTTGGATACGGTTTTTTTAAATAGATAGAGTGATTGATGAGGAAGGTTTATATGTATAACTAGGGACCCGCCCCGGCTTCGCTCTCTCACGCGGACGAAGTCGTGGGCGGCCGCTAGTTACCACTATAACGTTATGTAGCTTTAGTGATAATTTTCAGCTTTATGTGTTGTCGCACCTTTAGAACAATAATGGGATAACTGAAAAAAGTCATATTAATGAGATATACTAAAATGGGAACGCATATGGTGTGTTAACAGTATAACACTGCAGTTATAACATGAAGCATAGTTCATTTTTAATGTTTACGCTATAAACATTACCTAAATTTGACAGATATTCCATAAATTTTGCCATTAAATATGTTATATTTAACTTTACACATTTTATGAATAAATATTTCTTATTGTTCTAAAGAATGCGATATTACTATTTTGTTTCTTAAATCATTGGTTAAATTATGTCCTTTAATGCTTACTTTTGTAGTAGAAAGGTAGCCAAAGGTGTATTATGCTAATATAGGTTTATATTGTTGTTAGTTGTTTTTAGCAATCAGTGCATGTTATATATAGGTGTGGATAAAGAAAAGTTGTACCTTAATTTATTTTAAATATTATTTTAGTATAAATTATTATTAATTTATTATGCGGTTTACTTTGTGTGTTTTTCATAGTCATCTTTTATTTATTTTGAAGTCAGCTATTATCCAAATAATTATATATACTGTACTTAATTAGAATAATATTAAAGCATGTTTATATTTGGGATCACTACAATTTTAAGGATCTTTATTTTTCCTAATGTGACCTATAATTTTATTTTGTCAAGACCCTTTAATTCCGTAAATACATTTACATAGTTTTTTATAATCAAATAAAATACTAGATTGTTGTATTTGTGCCCGAAAAGCGGCGGTAGGCTCATCACATGGGACTTAATAGGCTAGTTGGTGAAAAGTGGGTGTGTAAATTGCACACTTCTGCCCAACCTCCTTAGGGGATAATGGGCATGACCTTTATGTATGTATGTAAATAAAATACATATCATGAATTACTCCCTGACAAAACTACACTAAAATGAAATGTCTTTATGATAGCGCATGATTATTTAATTAAATTGTTTACATATAATCACGCCTTTATCCCTTACGGGGTAGGCAGAGCACCAAGGCCCGATAGAACCACATGGTGCCACTTCTGACCAATTTTGAGGGTATAGTTGAGATGTACAAGTTCGGTTAGTAGTGACCGGTGGTCAGCCCATCGCCTACAAAACACCAAGACCCTCTTGTCCCTCTACTGATATGTACAGTATGTCCGGAAAGAGAAGCAGCTGTAGTATTATACGTTTTTTTTCACTCCCAGAGCAGTATAGAAGTAAATTGAATTGTTTATAAGTACAATAAAGCCAATGATGATGTTAATGATGTCGTATGCCAGTATTGTTAATTTTTTTATAGGAATACAGAATACACGCTCTAGCTATATTGCATGTGGAGTTTTATAATTTATGAAAGAGCTATTTCTTTCTTTCTTTCTTGTAAGTGGGTGGATTGTTACATTTTTACCTAAATAAAGTTTAACTGGTTAATTTTGTTTTATTTTGAAATAATTTAACAAAAATAATGTTTCCCTTAATAAGTTATGACGAATGAAACAATCTGCTAACCAACAATTTTATGGAAAATACAAAAGGAATCTCAGGAAATAATTATAATTAGAATCTACTTGAACTCACGGAAATGTATTGATTGTGCATAATATTGAAATAAACTGAACATCCAGGCCGGTTAGTTAAAATATGTATGTAGCATTAAATATATTATAAGTACTTGTAGTAATAATTTAGTTAAGTGTATATTTTAATGATTAACTTGCTTGTATGCTTACTTGATTAACTTGTTTGTACATTACTGACCCAAAAATATATTCTTACAAACCACGACATTGAAAATTATATTATGGAAATGTCCAGTCTGTTTATTAATTTTACTTCCCCCAAATTAAGTTCCTTGACTGTCCCTTTCCTCGAATGTTTCTAAAAACAGTATTTTTTGACTTATTACAGATGTGTCGTTGGGCCGCGCGGTTAATCGCCTGATTCGAGCAGACGAGGCCCTGTTCCAATCCACGCCTGAGAAGAGAAGGAAGAAGATATAATGTGGCAACACTGACGCGCAGCTGGCAACACTATCCCCGGTCTCTTATTTTAAAATTTTAAAAATAAAGCATACAAGTTGTTTATATTCAAACCTATAGTAACAACTAGCGGCCACGATTTTGTTCGAGTAAACTTTAGAATTCTCGTTATTTCCCGTTCCCGCGGGAATTTCGCGAAATCCCTTCTTAATGGATCTCTACGTCGTAAAAGGTAGTTGCTGTCTAAATATCTCGTTTCTAGCTTCAGTAGTTTTGCCTCGGCGTTGATGAATCAGTCAGGACATAAAATTGGTTATTTTTTCGGTTTAATTTTAAAATGACGTTTCTTTTACTTTGTGTTGAATTATGGCGGGTCAATGCGATGTTTTAATTTGCAGGTAAAGATTTTGATAGAAACAGATAAAAAAAAAACCCGTTTTCGAGGATTTTCTCGTTCAGAGTAAAAAAATAGTTTCTGGTAAAGACAATGGCTATATAGGTATAAACACAGTTTTCTTTGCACTTCTTTTGTGATAAATAAATGAGCAGAGTTAAAACAACTTTTCTCATGATGCAGTGTACTTTTATCATCGCCTAGGATATTTGGATTTGAATCGACATCTCTTTTAAATTAGGACTTATAATGTATTTTAGAAATTAAGATTAATATGAAAATAAATGATTCCTCTCATCTTATCTAGCAGTTTTATTTAATTAATTCCGTAACCCTATATAAGTACCTGGATAGTTATTGTATCTCATCCATTCATACAGATATATATATGAATATATATATATATATAATACGGATTTATACACGGTACAGTATACTAAAATCACATTTTTTTCTACTAATTATTTCGCACCAGATGTCTCCCTTTATAAACTAAAGGGATGTTTCGGCAAAATTTTTCATTTACAATAAATATCGGATACCTGTAGGTAAATCTCAGCATTAAATGATATTTATTTATAAACAAAAACATACCAGAGTCACCCTAACTATCTATAAATATCCATAAATACGTGGTTAACTAGTTTCTACATTTTCTTAGTATGAATATTAAGATGTTTGATTATTTAGTTTTATACAGAATGTAACAGAAATGGTATGTTAAGCGAAAAGGTATGTAAATAGCCCACTATAGAGAACCTATCTCCAAAATTTCA
Source organism: Carposina sasakii (assembly GCA_014607495.2). Taxonomy (NCBI): domain Eukaryota; kingdom Metazoa; phylum Arthropoda; class Insecta; order Lepidoptera; family Carposinidae; genus Carposina; species Carposina sasakii. Next base: position 2,600,441 of record CP053169.1, read on the forward strand.
GGCTTTAAATCACATGTTTATTTTTTAGGATTGTATGAACGTTCCTGGCTTGTTAAGGAATTCTCCATACTATCTGGAAAAATAAACATGTGATTTCGAGACTCAAATTTTGTGGGTAGGTTCCTTATAGTGGGCTATTTACATAGCTTTTCGCTTAACATACCCTTTTTGTTACACCCTGTATAGGAGACATCTAGTTTGATCTTCCACACTGATTCGGGCGAAACTACCCATATACATTTTTAAAACTAGACATTTGGCCCGCGGACGAGTTTTTTCGTGGGCGAGATGTACCATAACCTTAGGCTACCTACCTACTTCTATTCCCACGGGAACGGGAATTAAATGGAATTATAAATTTCTCGCAGATTAAATTATTATTTTTGGTAAAACGGTGTTCCAGTTTTCTTTATTTGGACTAGATTAATAGGAACGTTTTGGACGTCATGGTGATAAAACCACGAAAAAAAGAACTACAGAATCACGAAACCCACATTTTGCATAGAGGGGTCAGATGTAATAGATAACAAGACAGAGTTCCTAAGTCAAATCCAACTACATGCACATGATCAATAGCCGCGTCAGTGTTGCCACCTTAGCCCTTTTCCGGCTAGATCTAGCACTTTTTACTGTGGTTGAACTCGTTTTTTCTAGTTATAGCCCGAAAAGAGCAATCTTTTCAAGCGATACGAAAACTTCGCACCACGATTACCAATTTATTCTTCTTTTTTTATTTACGCTTCTTTACTGGGGAATCCCCAAGTTTCTTTCCAAGTATAACGGATTTTTAAAATAGGTAGGTACTTAACTCGCTCTTATAAAAAAAAAACTCTTGGAAAAAATCTTTAATAACCCAGGTACTAAATTATTAATAAATAATAATACTTTAAGTACATACTAAATTCGTTTCATATACAAATAAATATTAGCTTTTGCATTTGTATTTATTTTTAGCCCTTTCTAGCACCACTTTTGCTAAATCTAGCCCTTTTTAGCTTGTCCGATTATCCTTTTCCAAAAACCGAGGTGGCAACACTGAGCCGCGTACTGACTGAGCGAGCAGCCTCGCGAGGCAGCTGCGCTAGGCAAATCCTGGCAAACGCACGCGCTGCCTCGCCCGAGCGTGCCGCAGCCCGAGCCAAACGTCGGTTTTTGTCCATGCTCAAAAGCGCCTCAGTAAGTTTGCCGCGCGCACTTAAGACGGTTGTGTTTTGCCTCGCTTGTTCGCCGACATGAATAAAGAACAGTAATACAATTATATTTTTCTTTTTTTGTACATACAAGAATTGCAATAAAGGCAGTGGTGGCGAATTGGCGATAGCCTTCCGAACGCACGACCTCATGACAATCTTGAGCAGAACTGAATATGCGCTACGCTCACGTGGCTTCTGTTCGACTTGTGAGTCACCACTGAGCGTTTGACTTTGGCTCAGCCTCGCGCCAGCTCGGCGTTGTCGCGCGCGGCAGCCTCATGCATTTTAAATATAGACCGAGGCTGCCTCGCGCGGCAAACGTTGCGCGGCAAACGCCCGAGGCTGCCTCCCGAGTCTCTGCTCGCTCAGTCGGTACTTAGTTACACAATGTGCGTTTTACCTTATAGTTCCGATGCCTGATGGCGCTAGTTACTATGTGTATGACGACATTTTCTGATTCACTGCATACATAAAATGTTAGTTTCGAAATCAGGCATAGGAATTATTCTATGAAACGGACAATACATACCTACTGAATACTTAGGTAGGTACCTACCTACCTACTTACATATGTCAAGTACCTACACAAAGTACCAACAATCAAAGTATATAGTAAGTAGACTCCGTTTCATAGAGTAACTCCTATGCCTGATTTCGGAACTAACGTGGCCACACACATAGTAACTAGCGCCATCATCCAATGGAACTATACGGTGAAACATGAAACACAGTCTACTCACCTACTCTTGTACCAACCGCTTCAAGCAGAGTCCCTAAGTGTAAGCCTTTATTACAGTATTAAACTGAGAGTCGGAAATATTCAGAATGGTTTATGACTTTTCTCTGTAAGTAACTTGTTTCAAACCAGCTTAGAAACAAATTTATAATAAAGGCTTACGTACGGACAAAAGCGAGTCCCAAAATCATCGAAATATACGCACATCCTACTAAGTTTGTAAGTAAGTTTGTTTATCTTTCACGCAAAAACTACTAAATGGATATTGATGAAACTTCATAATAATATAGCTTAAATATCAGAATAGCACATAAGGTACAATTTATCGCGGGAAAATATTTTCAACCCAGATAATTTCGACATTTTGTTTTAACTGCAGTCCACGCGGCCGCAGCTTAGTCGCGGGCGTCCACTAGTAGGTACCTTAGATTAATGATAGGTCTTCGCTCCGCTGTAGGCACATAATATACAGACGGTTGTGTTCCCGAAATGGGGTAGCCAGAACTGCAGGATCATAAAGGAAGTCCCACAGCCACGTTTAGCATATCGATGATAGCTGATGTAGTTAAATACCCAATCAGTGACAAGTTCATAGCTTGGAGAATGCCCCTGAGTTCCTTAGTCGACTCTTTACGACATGCACGGAAGGAGATGCAGCTTGTATTCTAGTGAAGCCCCGCATCAGTAAAACTTTTCTGTATTACAAAAACCCCAATATGAAGTCTTGTTAAATCCGTACAAGTCATATTTTTTCACGAATCGCAACACATTCCGAAACTATTGACTTATTTCATGTTTACGAATAGAACATTTTGGCTTCAAAAGATTTATAACATTCGAAGACATAGGAATACCAAGTATACTGCCACAGTAGTGGGGGCGACACTGTCTTTAAAACAATGTCACTTGCGTTATTTTTGCAAAGACGCTTTGTATTGCATGTTATAATGTTTATTGGTCGAGGCGTTCTGCAGATAACTTGGTATTTGTACTTATTTGTATGAAGAAATTCAAGTTTTGTGAAAAACATGTCTCGCGCATGCGCACAGCCGGCCAATCTTCGGCCGGTGCGTGATGAGAACAATATCGAAATAGTGATGGGACGGTATCGATGATTTGAGATTAGAGATGTCGGATAACAAAAAAAGGATCTTGTAGCTGCAAATTATTCTGTTTGAGTATATTCGAGTGCTATTTAGAATTAGTACAGTTACGTAATATTATCTGTGAATATATCGGTGATTTACCTACATTACTTATTACTTTTTCTACCCGATTTAAATGTAAAAGAGAGCACATAAACCGAATCGAACAAAGTGTCTTAAACTTTAAAACAAAGTAACAACATTTTTATTGTTACCAAGCAAACGCTATCACCATAAAACTAAGCTATAACGAGTAATTCACTGCTATCCATTCACGGTCCTGTGTTTACTAGTGTACTGGCTTTATAAAGGTTTTATGTGATTTTGTTATAAAATTATTATGGGCAATAAACTCGACGGTACATCCCTAACGTTAGATTTGAGCTTCATTCAGTGTGATAAAATGCTTGGAACAAGCGGATGGCACCACGCGGGCCCGCCTCCCGCTCCCGCCTTTCCACATTTCAAATTTGACACATGGAACGTGAAATTAAAATTAGAATCCCGTTCGTTCTTTTTGTTTTAATTCTTTTGTTTTTATGTAAAAGTTTTTATTCGTATCCTAGCAGACTGTGGTAGTTTCGGTTGATTTTGTGTACTTTAATGTAAATTGCATTGGTTATAGAATAATTATCGTAATGGTGTGTTTAACTGTGTTAGGATAAAAAGAGAATTTAAGGTGAAAAATTAACTTAGAACCTACTTGAAAGCGCGCACAAAATAACTTAGTTTAAAAATAGAATGGTGAACTTGTATTCTCAAGTTTTTGAAAAAGGAACTTTTTGGAGATATTTCAAGCTTTACATAAATCAGGTAAGTTATTATTAATTAGTTAACTAATTTAAAATATACCTACATAGTCATCATCATCATCATCAGCCTATTGCAGTCCACTGCTGAACGAAGGCCTCCCCCAGGGCACGCCACAAGACTGCCACAGGGGGGTATTTGCCCATAGTCACCACGCTGAGCAGGCGGGTTGGTGACCGCAGTTTGTATTTTGGACTATGTTGTCAACACGGGAGGCGCTGCTGCCCACCTCCCGGAAACCCTTAATCGCCTCGTACGATACCCACGGGCAGACATGGGGTGGTACGAATTCTACTCTGCCGGCACCACGCGGCGAACCTACATAGTAAACTATAGAAATTATGAATACTGTAGTTACTTAGTACTTAAGTCCAAATAAATAGACAATAATTACTATTAAGTAAACAAAAACTTTTACATATAGGCAAAAGAAGCACGAAAATCATAATTTAGTAACCCTATGTTCACTTGGAGTCGGCGCAGTATGACTTCCCTTCCATTCATCCATTTTATCCATATCTCGTTCGTTGCCCACGCTGTCCAAGCATGACTAAACTGTAGACTAATTGATACATGCTCTGGTAGTGAAAAAAAAAAAACGTATAATACTACAGCTGCCTTTCTTCTCGGGCATACTGTACAAGTCAGTAAAGGGTCTTGGTGTTTTGTAGGCGATGGGCTGACCACCTGTCACTACTAACCGAACTTGTACATCTCAACTATACCCTCAAAATTGGTCAGAAGTGGCACCATGTGGTTCTATGGGCCCTTGGTGCTTTGCCTACCCCGTAAGGGATAAAGATGTGATTATATGTATGTATATATGTACTCGTATACATCCTAGTACCTCCTACTAATATTATCAACGCGAAAGTTTGTAAGTATGGATGGATGGATGGATGGTTGTTACGCTTTCACGTAAAAACGGCAAGAGCGATTTATATAAAATTTTGTATTGAATTAGCTAACACCCTGGATTAACACATAGGCTACTTTTTATCCCGGGAAAATATTTTTTTCCCGGATAATTTCGACATTTTGTCTTTTATGCAGTTCGCGCGGACGAAGTCGCGGGCGTCCACTGTATTACATACATATTGCTGACAAATGTAAACTTTTAAACAAAGTCTAACTTTAAACGCGGTTTTGTATAACACCGCTAGCGTTTAACATGTTACTGTTGCGGCGTTACAAACCTTTAAATATCCATTCTCAGAAACTGTTATTAGTATAATGCGTTATTATGATAAATGTATAACTAAAACCTAAAAAACTGCGATTATTGACATGACATAAAATATACATACATACATATAATCACGCCTTTATCCCTCACGGGGTAGGCAGAGCACCAAGTGCCGATAGAACCACATAGTGCCATTTCTGACCAATTTTGAGGTACAACTTCGGTTACATAAAATATGTACAAATAAAAACAGGTTATAAATAAAATGGCGAACTTGATGAACTCATACTTTAATTAACTTTACTTTATTGTAAAGGAGCAAAAGTCGGGCTTCTAACAAAAAATATGAAAATTGCGCAGTACTATTAGCCGTAGGATGGTTACGGAATTTCGTAGCAAGTCTACGAAGTTTCGTAGCATGACTACGTGATTTTGTAATCGAGTTAATGAAATCCATTTATAGACTTGCACCTTTGGTAACTAGGTAGGTATATTCTTATATCCAGTAAGACTGATTCAGTATTTAGCCCTTTTCTAGATGTATAGGTAGGTCGTCATCAGCCTATTGCAGTCCACTGATAGATATAGGCTCGTGGGGTAAGCACGAACCTTGTTACGCGGCGTAACGCTAGCGACTCGCTAGTAAAATCTATGTGATTTGACAGTTGGATTGGATGATAGCGTTACGGACTATCGAGAGGTTCGTGCTTATTCCTCTGATCATTTGACGACTGATTGGTGCAGTAGGTAGTGGCCCTGCCTGCGACGCCATAGGTCCTGGGTTCGAATCCCGGTAGGTGCAAACATTGATATGATGAATATCGATGTTTGTTTCTGACTCATGGATGTCTCTATACTTACCTATGTATTTATATACCGTTGCTTAGTACCCACGACACAAGACCTTAGGGATCTTAGTGTGGGACTAGGTTAATGTGTTGTGAAGTGTGTGAATATTTATTTATTTATATAGGCCTCTCCCAGGGCACGCCACAAGGCTGTGCATTGCCATGGGGGGTTTTTGCCCATAGTCACCACGCTGGACAAGCGGGTTGGTTGGTGACCGGAATTTTTTTATGTTGTACGTATACAAATGCAAACGAACCAGCAGGGAACTGCTAGTTATTTTCTTATCTTACTTAATATTATAAAAGCGAAAGTTTGTGAGTATGGATGGATGGATGTTTGTTACTATTTCACGTAAAAACGGCTGGAGCGATTTTAATGAAATTTGGTATAGAGTTAGCTGACCCCCTGAATTAACACATAGGCTACTTTTTATCCCGGGAAAATATCTTTATCCCGGATAATTTCGACATTTTATTTTTTCCGCAGTCCACGCGGACGAAGTCGCGGGCGTCCACTAGTAGTTAATATTGTTGTTGTGAGAAAAAGTCGAAAGCGTGGGCATGCAATTCGAATTACCATGTAGCAAATGAAGCAAACATAATCAATTAGGCGCATTGCCTTGCACTCGATGCAAGTTCGCAAACACTACGTCAAGTGAAGTGTCGGCATAAGGGCACTATCTCACTGAATAGCTACTTCATAACATAGGATATTTGTCGAGTCTGTCGTAGAAAGGGACATGTACTACGTATACAGGGTGTAACAAAAAGGGTATGTTAAGCGAAAAGCTATGAATATAGCCCATTATAAAGAACCTATTCCTAAAATTTAAGAATCGAAATCACATGTTTATTTTTCAAGATCGTATGAACATTCCTGACTTGTTTAGGAATTCTTCATAATATCTGGAAAAATAATATAGGGTAGGCAGAGCACCAAGGGCCGATAGAACCACATGGTGCAACTATGTACTACATGTAGGACTAATTTTAAGATTAGGTTCAAGTGTGACGGTCAGAATCGGCCATATTGTCATCAGTTCGTCACACGAATTTCATGATTTTTTGCCCCTCCCCCCCTTTCCTTGTCACAGCTCGTCACATTTGTGAGACCCCCCCCCTCCCTAGTGTGACGCCACATTTAGCTTTTTTTGCAAATTTTATTTTGAGATTATTGAATGAAAATGTGACGTCACGAAATTTAGGACCCCTCCCACCCTCTTGTCACACAATGTCACAGTTTGACGACCGCCTCCCTCCCCCTTAACCTGTGACGTGATCTATGGATGGCCCCTTGGAAGTCCACTGCTGAACATCAATCAATACACATTATTTTCCTATAGTAGAATAGAGATCCTAGATAAAAAGTGAGGATACATACATACATACATACATAAAGGTCACGCCCATTATCCCCCAATGATGGGCAGAGGTGTGCTTACACACCCACTTTTCACCAGTTAGCCCATTAAGTCCCACGTGATAAGTGGTGAGCCTACCGCCGCTTTTCGGGCACAAATACAACAATCTGGCGACCGGTAACGAATCCAATGGAATGCCTAGATCTTTAAAACCACGCAAAAGATTTTGATGCGGTTTTTTCAATAGATAGAGTGATTCAAGAGGACGGTTTCTATGTATAACTAGGGACCCGCCCCGGCACGGGTGTAATGTCATGGGCGGCCGCTACTGAATAGTACCTATACAGGGTGTAGGTGACAGCCAGGCAAATACTGAAATGCTGAACAACTACCATTGTGTTGATTATACGACAGTGTTATTACTTACTTCTATTCTATTCTTCTATACTTGTGACTCTTCATTAGGGTTGATCAGTAATTTGAACTTTTTTGAGAGCAACGTTTTTTTGAAAATCATCTTTTGTGTAAAATTTTATTTTTAAGTCATTATCTAAGTCCTAATTAATCGAACTAAACTATTTTATTTCCTAAAAATATGAAAGAAAGTTGGAAAATTGTGGAATATTCCTGCGAAAATTTTCAGTGTTTCCGCCTCAGAATCATGGTCTGAAGTCACGGTATCAATATTTGCCTGGCTGTCACAAACACCCTGCATAATGTGGAGACCTTATGAACGCCGACGTCGACTATGACCGATAGAAATCATAGTACGTTCATCTACAAGAGGTTCTATTTATATGCCATTGGGTGTACGGAACCATAAACTGGCCGTTGACAGGCAATGAGTGCGGAAATACGATCGCTTTACGTGATCGCTAACGAGCTCGTTAATTGCATTGCTCTCGTCAAGTTTGTATCCTTTTTTATTGGTAAACGAGATGATTTTCGATTTGCTGGTTTTTAACTTTTTAAGCTAGCAACTTTTCACTGATAATTTACTTATGATGATCTCCGACCGTATTTCGGTCAAGGCGACCAATCTCTACGGAGATTGGCCAGGTACGCAGGAGATATTATAGTGCACTAGTGTGTGCGCAAACACAGATGCACTCTCTATTCCGTTACTCTCATAATCCGATGGGACGGAAAGCCGACACGACCGGAGAGAAATCAGGCGCAGGACCAACGGTTTTACGTGCTTTCCGAGGCACGAGCTAAGAGACAATTTTACAAACATTAAAATCTGTACATTAAATAAATTCATTGGTACAGGGGGTCTACTCTGAAATGCCGCTTTCGAATCTTTCGGTCCAACCGAAGCCCGACCGAATCGAAGCCTTTGACCCTACTACGAAATTGCTTCGGATGTTCACAACTCATTCAAAACCATAGAGAATAATTCACATTGACTAATATTATAAGCTTTCTATTATCTAGCCTTATACCTGTCAAATAGAGTTCGATTGGACCGAATAAAAAACGGTACGACTGATCCGATCGAAGGAAGTTCGTAGTAGGAAATACCTCGATATTCGGCCGATACTTCGTTTATCGTCACTTCAGAGTAGACCCCCAGGCCCGTGACTGGGATCGAACTTACGCCTCCCGCTTGGAAGGTGCACGTCTTAACCACTGGGCTGTCACCGCTTATTAATTAATTTACTTATATCCCCACTACCTATACTAAAAGAGGAAGTGTTCCTGCAGTTAATCCATTTTAGGAATAGCCACAGCCATGTATATGACCTTTTTTGTGGGATTCCTATACTCGTATTGTACAGCGCTAACTAGGTAGAGGGTTAAAACTTTTACATTTTCTAAGACTGTGTCTAACTAAACTTGAATCTTTTAACAGCACTTATCAACATTACTCATCATGTTTTTTTTAGTTCAAATTCACTTATGTCTTCTTCTTCTTCTTCAGCCTATTACAGTCCACTGCTGGACGTAGGCCTCCCCCAGGGCACGCCACAAGGCTACTGTCACAGGGGGGTTTTGCCCGTAGTCACCACGCAGGGCAGGCGGGTTGGTGATCGCAGTGTTATTTTCAGACTATGTTGTGTTGGCGCTGCTGCCCACCTCCCGGAAATTCTTAATCGGCTCGTACGATACCCACAGAAAGGCAGGGTTGGTACAAACTCTACTCTCTATTTATTGCTGTTATTTCTATAGTAGAAACAATTGCATGTTCCCAGTTCCAATAATTCCATGTTATTTTGTATTGTTGGCTGTAAAGTGCTACAATATTGCCACAAAACAATGTCTTTCTTCATTTATTAGTATCAGAAAATTTCTCCTCTAATGATTAGACAAATATAAATTACTTTAAGGCTATTACAAAACGGATATTACTTTACACCGGTAAATGAATAGCCCGAAACCACACCGCCCTTCTAACTTAAATACTAAATATATAGGACTTCAAAATGAATTTTGTAAACTGAAAATTGCGATTTCCATTGATGTTTAAAAGCTTCAAGGGCCCGGTATCGCGGCTTCGACCCCTTTTTAATGTCGAATGAAGGGCTGTTAAATGTACTCGTAGTTGGAACATGCTGATTGTATTTTCCATTGCTGAGGGCCTATACAGTATAAATGGACAATTGAAGTACCTCTTACATATTTACGTGATATTACTATATAACTTATCTACATATAGTATATAATTTAACTCTCTATATAATTTAACTCTCTACGAGGTGTGTTAAAAAAATAAGGTGACTTTGTATTTTTAAGAAAAAATATTTATTTATGTTGTCCCCTTCAAAGTAATCCCCCTCAGATACAATACACTTATGCCAACGGTTTTTCCAATCCTCAAAGCACTTCTCATAAGCACTTTTCGGTATAGCCTTGAGCTCTTCCAGCGATGCAGTCTTTATCTCTTCAATCGTTGCAAATCTCCGTCCTTTCATAGGTCTCTTTAGTTTTGGGAACAAGAAAAAGTCACATGGGGCCAAATCCGGTGAATATGGTGGCTGAGGCATGATTGTGGTGTTGTTTTTGGCCAAAAAATCTCTCACAAGCAAAGATGAGTGAGCAGGGGCATTATCGTAATGCAAAAGCCATGAATTGTTTTTCCACAATTCTGGACGTTTTCTTCTTATTGCTTCTCGCAAACGGCGCATAACTTCAAGATAATACTGTTTATTGACCGTACGACCATATGGTAAGAACTCCTGATGCACCACGCCATGGTAATCGAAGAAAACAGTGAGCAAAACTTTGACATTTGATCGAACTTGGTGTGCTTTTTTCGGTCTTGGCTCATCTGGGCTCTTCCATTGGGACGATTGGACTTTGGTTTCGATATCATAACCATATACCCATGATTCGTCACCAGTTATGACCCTTTTGAGTAAATCTGGGTCGTCGTTGACGTCATTCAACATTTGATTACACAAAGTTTGATGCAAATCCTTTGATCCATATTTTTCGATAGCAAGAAATCGCCGAGCACGCAAAACACTTATAACCTTTACGCTTCTCACAACCAAACAAAAAATGCTATACACTTGAAATTTGGCACAGATGTTCGGGAAGAGTGTACCAACATAACAAAAAAATCGATAATCGAAAGTACGTTGCCCGCGAAATTTGAAAAGACACCTTACTTTTTGAACACACCTCGTATGTATAAACTATATATATATTTTAACTCTCTGTATAACCTTCCTAACTGTCATTGTAAATGGAAGTTACTGTCTCTTATAATACAGGATTTTTCTTAGTTTAAGAGACAGGAAAACATTATATTAAACATAGGTTATCTTATGAAAATAAAAATAAGTAAACAATAAACAACAGTATTACTTTATTGACAAATTATGTAAACGAAGCTAATAATTGGCAGAAGAGACATTTTGTAACAGAAGTAATCGAGAATCGAATTCAGATTTTGGCAAAAAAGACACCCTTACACTGAGATATTGCAACTAATAATAGTTGGCAACACAACTGGATGTAAACGCGCTATTTTTGAACCAGAAACGGTATTTTATGCACATTTCATATCGTGCTATATTTTAACAACGTTTAAAGCCGTAACTAACATTTAAAGCCTAGTGACTAACCTAACCTAACCAAACGTTCCGTTAACGTTGTCATTTTGCTCGATTGCTCTCTTGACGTGGAAAACATCTGAAACGCTGTCAAATGAACACAGCTAAACCATAACTAAAAACGTTCCGTTGAAAGGTAAGGTTAATACCACTGGTGGTATAAACATATTCCCTTCAGGTTCCGATTGATTGCATTGTTCTCATCTGTCCATTCATGATCAGGGCTCAATTTAATAGTCTATATTAACCCGGGTTTACTGCTTAACGAATTGTTTGGTGCAGGTTATGATGATTGCCGGTGATTTTGTTTTGTTTTGCTATTCAACTGGGCCCTCCTGAGGCTAGTACGTTTTCAGCAGGGATTTTTCCACTAAATCAAAAGCATACTCGTAGACATACTGGGTGTAAAAAGACAACTTTGTTCTTTTAATAACTCGTATTCTTTGTAACATCACGATCATTTTTTTCTATGGAAGCACCCCTGGGAAACCACGGATTTCCAAGATATTGAGGTCTAAAGTTACATTAATATTATCGTTTTTTTTTACATAAATCTATCTGAAATCGGTTACCAAACGTTTTTTTTCGAGGATACCATATCAAAATGTTATAATGTTAGTTTTATAGGTACATTTGTACTTTAAGCATCAAACGAATACATTGCTTGCAATAAAATGACAGTATTTTTTCATAATTTTTTTGTCGTTTCCCAGGGTTGGTTCCATAGAAGAAAATTATCGTAACCTTACAAAGAATACGAGGTATTAAAAAACATTGTTGTCTTTTTACACCCTGCATAGACGACATGGCTGTGTTACCGAAGCGGAGTAGCCGGAGCTGCAGGATTATAAAGGATATGCCGCAGTCACGTTCAGCATAACGGCGAGAAATTTATCAGTGACAACTTTTTAGGCTTTTCAACTGAGAAAATGCCCGAGTTCCTTAGTCGACTCTTACGACATGCACGGAAGGAGATGCAAAGTACTAATTAGGTAACAATAGTAAAAATATCAATAGACGTGGTAGAATTTTATACTTTTCTTCTCGTAAAATCTAACGTATATAACTATACATAAAATCACGCCTCATTCCCACAAGGGTAATCCAGAGTACGGACCTTCACACACATACCTCTTTCGCTTCATCGACATAATAATTTTTATGTATCTACCTTTGCCGGTTTAAGGTACTCTTTACCTGAACTTTTTCTAGAATTTTATCGACTTGTTCAGAGAAAGTCCGGCTAGGGTTTCCTCTTCCAACTCTGCCGTTGTACCTCCTTGGAATATCTTCAAATAATAAGAAACTGACTTGAAAAGCCTCAAAGGGCTCTTGAAAAATGGCTGATAAAAGTGAAACACTGAGCTCTGAGTAGTTCCGCAAAGTTTAATTGGATGTAGGGTGCCTAGACAGGTGGATTAGGAGTAGATATAGACTAGACTATAAATAAATCAAGGTTGACTTAGTTAGCGAACAATTTGCAACCTATGGAATTCGACACAGTTAAAGTTGTTCAACCAAGACCAAGGTGTTCGATCAGTGCGTTCTACCAGCTATGACTTGGACGAGACGTGGAACCTGACGGTGGGGCTGGCTCACCGAGTGCATATCACTCAGAACTGGAAATGTCAATGCTCGGAATCTCACACATAGTCTCAAAATGTAGCAGACTGAAGTGGCAGTGGGCAGGCCACGTCTGTCGTAGAACCGATGGACGGTGGAGTAAACGGGTTCTCGAATGGAGACCGGGCCTCGGCAAGCGTAGCGTTGGGCGCCCTCCGGCCAGATGGACCGATGACTTAAAGAGGTTGGCTGGTAGTGTCTGGATGGCAAAAACGGGAGATCGAGCCATATGGCGTACACTGGGGGAGGCTTACGTCCAGCAGTGGACTACAATAGGTTGACGACGATGAAAGTTTATGTGGAGAAGAAGTAGATATCATATACCTATACACATTGCAGTCCACTGCGCATACGCAGGGTATGCCATAAGGCTATTGCCAACGCCGGGCAGGTGGGTTGGTGACCGCAATGTGATTTTCGGACTATGTTGTCGACACGAAAGGCGCTGCTGCCTGTGGGGTGGTGAAAAGGGAAGCGCTTCTGATCCCACCGGGCTACTAGTCGTTGTTTGGTCCATCACGAAACTTCGATATCGCGTTCTAGTATATTGCATTCGAATGTGGTTCTCTCTTGCATGCTCCGCTACATCTGGTGGCTCCGCTACATCACTCCCCATCCAGACCGGAGCTCGATATGTCTTTCGGCCCCACCGGGCCACTAGTCGTTGTTTGGCCCATGTATATATTCCAATCATTGTGAGAAACTTTGATATTCTGTTCTAGGATTTTGCATTCGAATGTGGTTCTCTCTTGCATCCGATAGGTGGCTCCGCTACACTGCCCACCTCCCGGAAACCCTTAATGGCCTCTTAGGATGCCCACGGACAGACATGGGGTGGTGCTACTTTGCTCTACCGACACCAAACGGCATAGATAGTGATTACCAGTGGTCGGAGTAGGTATATTGAATTAAGGTCATTGACATCAAACGAATATGTTAATATGGATACGCCTCCGAGTTTCCGGATTATTATGATAAAAATAAAATAAAAATACCGGAACGTCGAAATTATTACATGAAACTAGTTAAAAATGTATCAATACTCTCAACGCTATGCTGCTAGTTTTTGGAAACTCCGGTACATTCCGGAAAAAATGCATGTCCATGTTGTGATATCATGACGCAAGTATGTAAAATCAATATACCTACTCTGACCACTGGTGATTACGTATGTAGAATGTTCCGACTTTCTGAGTCAAAGTCATTCTTAATCAAACTTGAACTGGGAGCCTCAAAACTTCGACAATTGGAATAAGTGGGATTCCCCGAAAGATTACGGCTATCATTGGTTGGAATTTTAGCTGAGAACGAAATTAAAAATGTTTGATAAAAGTCATGAAAGTAGGTAATCTGATTCAGTTTTAGAAACGTGGGTATATTTCTTGTTGAACAGCGCAGATGCCCTTGGGCACCTTTTTTAATGCATTTGTATGTATATTGTTGGTTGGAGACAGCGCTGAAGCCTTTGGGTACAATTTTTATGTTAAAACTAATGTAATTAATTTTAATAGTACCAAAATAACCTACAGCAGGTATCGAAATACTATGTAGTAATTATTACTGTTCGGCATTTATCCGAAAAATCAGGCATTTTAGGTACCATGTACAGGCACCCCTCTATTTACATATGGTAACCCTACTTGAGACGAACGCGCAGACACTATTGTATAAACATAGTAGAATTGAAAGATAAATATAGAGAAATATAGATTGCCTATGTAATCTTCGTGGGTGGGAGTGCACTGCACGAGCTCTCCTTAGGACGAGCTGCCAGTGTTTATGTATGTCCTTCAAAACATATTATTATTATGGGGTGCACTACTAGCTACTATTTTATTAATAAAAATCCGTTATCTTAGTCTCGGCATGCTCCAAATTTTCCGTACAAAATTAAAATTAGGGTTACTGACAAAAATAGAGTGGATATAAAAGGAAATTCCTTAGAGGATATCAGTTATTCGTTACTACAATAGCTGTAGTGTGAAAGTTTGTCATCAAAACGTAGACAATATCTTGTATTCCAAACATAATAACACATACATAGGTACGTACCTATTCTATATAGGTAACCCTATGGAGGAAGGGCAAAAGGAGGTGGCCTTACAATTTTTGTTTATTTATAGACAATCGAAGAGGCACTGCTTCGACATCGGCGAGCGTGTTACAATCTAAAGGTGGGTTCCCACGGTGCGTGATTTTGCGGACGGACGCGGACGTGCCGACAGCTACGGACGGACGCGCAACAAGGACGCGTCTGTATTACCACGGACGCTCCGTTTCCCACGACCCGTGAAGCGGGCTGGTGCGCGTCCGTCCGTAACGCACCGTGGGAACCCACCTTTACATAAAGTTCTTTGTATAAAATTACATGGAACATAGTACATATTCGGTAATTTTTTTCGATATGTTCAAAGATTTTTTCTACACACATTGTCGGAATTAAATACAGTCCGCTTTGAAATTGTGTAACATTAAAGTATCTACTAGTGGACGTCCGCGACTCCGACCGCGTGGACGGAAAACTGGCTATAAAGTAGAATAGTACTTATATATTCTTACTCAGTTTTAGACTAACTGTGTACCATAATTGAAATAGGTTCAGACTTTTGACGTGAAAGCACGCCAGTAGGGCAGAGTTAATTTCGCACTTAAATATTAGTAAGGATAAGGGTATGACCTAAGGGTTACCTTGTAAAAGACAAATATTACCCAGTGATTGGATCACTGCGGGTTGCAGGTCTATATCGCATCTCCTCCTGTCCTTACTTTACGTAGTAACCCAGCATTGTGGCAGCCACTATTCACGAAATCCGTTACTGGCCTATATACAAGGAATTTACTTGCGGTTCCAAGGAAATAGAGTCTGGATTGGACAGATTTCGGGACGTAGGTATGTAAGTACTTATGTTCAAAGGGTACGGCTTAAGTGTTGTGTTCGAATGAACGGTTTACTAATGATCTTTAATTATTGAAAGATATTTCAGTGGTCGGGATGTTTAGATTGTAATTGTCTTTAAACTAGCTACACTCTCACTTATTGTTCGACATTTCCACACTCGATATGTTGGTTGGTCCCATGTTGGTCTATCCAAATATCTGAAAAACAAAATGGCGGATATTTGAAAAGCTGATTTCAACAGCACTTTTGGTTAAGTTTCAATTGTCAGCGCTGTATAGTACGTATCTCTAGTGGTCGATACCATTTGAGATGAATATAGAGTGCAGGTGGTATGTACTCGTATTAAACTTACTATGTACATACTAGGCAAAATATCAGCTGATCATAAATCCGCCATTTTGATTTTAGCTATAGAGGAGATACCAAATCCCTGATTTGTATGCATAAATATGTCGAGTAATAAGTAAAAATTAGGGGTTTGATTGATGCGGGGCTTCACTGGAATATATCAGCTGCATCTTCTTCTTTACATGTCGTAAGAGTCGACTAACAAATTCAGGGTCATTCCCTCACGCGATGACTTGTCACTGATCTTTTACATCTGACCCCGCTATATTAAACATAGCTGTTAGATCTTCCTCATGATTGCTGAAAAGGTGAAAGATATCTTTCGACCCAAGAAAAAGTAGATGTTACATACATAGATACATATAATCACGCCTTTATCCCTTACGGGGTAGGCAGAGCACCAAGGGCCGATAGGACCACATGGTGCCACTTCTGACCAATTTTGATGGTATAGTTGAGATATACAAGTTCGGTTAGTAGTGACAGGTGGTCAGCCCATCCCCTACAAAACACCATACCCTCTTGTCCCTCTACTGACTTTTATAGTATAGTATTGTAAAGTAGATGTTTTCCCCACTAAAATTAGTAACGCATCATTTTACGTTGCAACGATCTTGCCCCACCTAATTACCCATCGTTCATGTCCTGAGCACCGTGGCTGATGTCATTCAAAACCCATTAGCGCTTGAGGACTGAAGTACTAGCCTCGGAGGCGAGATGTACCGTGGAAATGCATTTTCTTATACATGTAAAAATACAGGTATACATCATGGGGACGCTGTTTTACGGCGGAAAATTGTCGTGTTTTGATAACGACAGATCACACCGAGACGCAACGCGACGCGACGCTGCGCGCAGATTTCAATAGAAGAACTCAATATAGCTATACTTCATTAGCTTCGGATGGGTGCAACACTGATACTTTACCTAAAAACCTTCCGCTTGAGTCACTCTATTTATTAAAAAAAAAAACCGCATCAAAATCCGTTGCGTAGTTTAAAAGATCTAATACATAGGGACAGACAGACAGTGGGAAGTGACTTTGTTTTATATTACTTCATTTATAGGTATGTACAATACGAAAAATACACATTTTATGTGAGAGTTCAGAATACGTTGCTCTACTCAGCGAGATGCCGCGCGGTGCAACGATGCATCTACGGTACGTGTAGTGGTAAATAGTTTGTGCTACTGTTTTACGATACACCATCGCGCGTTGCGATGCGCCTCAACCAGTCGCGCGGCGCATAGCGAAAACAATGTGCGTTTGTCTCGGTTTTATCTGACCCTAAGTTTCACTAACTTTCTACCACAAGTTTGTGATACTTCATTTTCTTCAAGACTGTGAATGAAAATGTCGACCGACGTTGCAATGCGCCTCGAGGCGTCACGCAGCGCAGCGTCGCTTGAACGCGTCGCTTCTAGGTGTGATCTGATCCTAAGTTTCACTTACTTTCTTTCTATTACAAGTTTGTGATACTCCATTTTCTTCAAGACTGTGAATGAAACTGTCGACACTGTTCCAACTTTTAATATTCAAACTAGTGAAGAAACTCAAACTTTATCCCACTTTTCTGATATAATACAGTTTATTGAATAAGAAAAGTGGTACATTCCGTTAGCTGCGACTTTCTAACTAAGTATATATCCTTATTTA
This sequence comes from Carposina sasakii, assembly GCA_014607495.2. Taxonomy (NCBI): domain Eukaryota; kingdom Metazoa; phylum Arthropoda; class Insecta; order Lepidoptera; family Carposinidae; genus Carposina; species Carposina sasakii. The sequence goes on from CP053169.1 coordinate 2,618,308, forward strand.
CTTTAGTTTTATCTTGAGTGAAAATATCACGTAAGCAATCTCGACGCAACTAAAGAGAAAAAGTAAAAGTAGTTCTAAGCGTACCGTTTTTACGTGTCTAGCAAAACCAATGCGAAAGCAGAAACTGTACAATTTTCGCTGATTCGTTTATTACCTACGTATTGCAAAGGAAGAAAACTACTGTTTTCTCTATCGCCATCCTATCGCTTTGCTTTTGCAAGATATGTAATATGTTTTATACATATATAGGTAGACACGACTGTGTTCCCGAAATGGGGTAGCCAAACTGCAGGATCATAAGGGAGATTCCACTGTAACGCTTAGCATAGCATGTACAGATGTTAATGATCAGAGACAAGTCGCTAGCTTATAGACTGAGAAAATTCCCGAGTTTCTTTCGACTCTTACGACATACACGGAAAGAGATGCAGCTGATGTATCTACTCGTATTCTAGTGAAGCCGCGCATCACGGGATGTTTTATTACGACTTTCAAATGTGCCTACTGATAAAAACTTAACTATTTTCATACTCTGTCTTAGGAAATAGATACATACTGAATAACCTTTGTCAACAACAAAGGCACGTCACGTTTCCTTCCCATATATTTACTTCCGTAAATTTAATATGCTGACAGTTTCATCATAGACTTAATATTAAAATAGAGTAGATCAAAAAATTATACTTTAAAAAAGCTGCGTCTCTAAACAAGTAGGTAGGTTGTTAAAATCGACTACATCATGATGGCAGTTCCTTACATCAGTCCTCAGTATATTAAACATGGCACCTTGAATTTTTTTTAAACCTATATATGGTACCTTCGGTAAAACAGAGGCAAAATTGAGAACAAGATCACAATAAAATTGTGAAAATTTTCAAAAAGCAAATTGTACTACCGAAAGTGCGATATGGTTACGTTTAAAAAAATCTCGTTCTATAACAATTTATATCACTGTCCCACAACCTTATTAGTCTATTAGGACATCGTAACGCTTTTCCTACGTCGTATACCTATTGATACTCATATGTTGACACCACGGAAGATCATAATTTAGTGGAACTGTTATTTACTCGTAAATACAGGGTGATTTTTGGTCGTCAACGTTCCCGAAAACTACGGAATCTCCTCATCATCACGATCATTTTTCTCCATGGAAGCATACCTGGGAAGTGTCTGGTTTCCAAAATATTAGGGTCCAAAGTTGAGTAAATAGACTGCGTTTTTCTGCATAAATGCACATAGACGCGCGTAGCAGGATTTTTTCACGAAAAATAATTAATATCTGTCTATAAAAAAACTAACATAAACACTAGACACTATAAATTTCGCACGATCAAGGAATTTAAAATTTTTTTTCAAAAAAACAATTTTTTTCCCAGCATTTTTTTGGCATAAACTTACTTTATTTCATGTATAGAATACGTACCCTTCGTTAAAGGTGTATAACACCCTGTATATGAATAACTAGTGGACGCCCGCGACTGCGTCCGCGTGGACTGCAGGAAAAACAAAATGTCGAAATCGGGAAAAAAATATTTTCCCGGAATAAAAAGTAGCCTATGTGTTAATCCAGGGTGTCAGCTACCTCCATACCAAATTTTAATAAAAATCGCACAAGCCGTTTTTACGTGAAAGATTAACATCCATCCATCCATCTATCCATCCATCCATCCATACTCACAAACTTTCGCGTTTATAATATTAGTAGGATAGTGAACGGAGTTTAAAATAAACTTATAAATTGATCAGTTGGGTAAGCATGAACCTTTATACGCGCTGTAATGCTATCCAGGGCCGGCCCGCCCATACGGCGAACGGAGCAGTCGCTCTAGGCGCCAAATCCTAGAGTGCGCCTAAATGGTAAAGATATAGGTATATATTATAGTGGAGAAGTGTTTTTATAAATTTATCTTAGTCAAGATATTATATATTGTAAAGTACCTATTCAACGATACCCCACTTGATATAGTTTGTTGACTTAAATTTTTTTCATTTACACAATATGGCGTCCAGTAGTCGCCATATTGGATTTTCACTAACGTCATATTTTTAAGTGACACTCTCCGGACTAAGAGGAATCAATTGACGTGTGAATCATAAAAATCGGCCCAGGCGTTTGGTCTGTATAGTGCTTCAAAGGAACATAAAATTATACATACAAACTTACATACATAGGCTGTTAAACACATACTCCTTTGCGTCGCGCCGTCGGGTAAAAATGTATCGAATATCAGCCCTAATAAATGCTTAAAGTTTTTAAGAAGTAAAGCCCTAAAATATCTGATAAATGTTCTTAAAAAACGGTTGTTAACCGACTTCAAAAAAGAGAAGTTATCAATTCATTTGTATGTTTGTATGTTTTTTTAAATGTGTGTTACCTCAGAACTCCGCCATTTATGAACCGATTTCAATTTTTTTTTTATAGTTTGTCATGGTATGCTTCCAAGTTGGTCCCATATTCACCATGTCAGGATCTGATGATGGGATCTTGGAGAAATCGAGGGCAATCCTCAAATATTGTAGGCACATATAGTCTGTTTTTATATTTTTACTGAGCGTTTTGATCACCTCCATATAAATCATAACATCTGATGATGGAATCTCTAAAGAATCTAGTGATATCCTTAAAATATAAAAGGCACGAGTAGTCCGTTTTTAGATTTTTATAGAAAATTTTGGTCAGTTACACATAATATAAAGGAAACGAGGGTCTGATGATGAAGCCGCCGAAAAACAGATAGTGGAACTTTTTAGTAACAAAATCCCCCTATGGCAGGGGGAGGCCTACGTCCAGTAGTGGACTGCAATAGGCTTATGAAGATGAAGATAATTGTGTTAAGTAGTGAAATTATATGTTGCGTTAAGCCGTGTCCGAAGTAAGATGGTTATAGAGGAAGAGGTAGACATTAGAATAACGAGATGACGGATGATAGGGATGAATGAAAGAACAGTACCTATATATTGCACCGACACCAAATGATTGGGAACAGGGCAGGAAGAAGGAGTGTAATTATATGTTGCTTATATTGTCAGTCGTAAAGTTTCGAAGCCTACTCATTTCTCTCTTTTGTCATGTGGCCTATTTAATCATTTGCTGGCATATAAATCTAACAATAGTATGCCTTCTAAACTTCGTAGACGGCTTATCGCAATATATATTTGCCCTTTAGTAAAATTTTACTTTTGTAAGCTCGAGTTTTGGGAGGAAGTCGGTTTTTCGTTTAAATTTTTTTTTAAAACTAAACTCTCCAATTAAATAAAGTATAACGTTTTAACTTCGGTTGTAACTATTTCAATGGCTACTTCAAATGAGATACGTAAAAATGCTTGATAAATTATTTACTGTTTCCAATATGCAATTAACCGTGTATTTTAACAGCTGGGAAACTGTTACACTGCGTTTAATGAAGTCCTTTGCGCTGTCTGGCGCTAGTGTCTGTATAGTTTTAATACTATTGCACGTATTTTTATTTTGTGTGATAAAAATAATCCGTGGGACTTCGTCATTTATGCTTTTATTTAATTGGGACTTTTTTTTTTTTTGAGTTTTAGTATTATGTAGCTTCAAGTCTTTGAGTATACAGGATGTAAAGGTCTTGCGGTCTTCAAGTTGAGAGTGATCCGGTTTCTTGTAGGCAAGCGCGGCCCATCTTAGCCTATTTATTAAAAGAGTAGGTTAAGCGAAATGCGATGAAAATAGCCTTTCAATAAAGAACCTTTCATAAAATTTTAGACTTGAAATCGCATGTTGCATCAAGTTTATATGAACATTCCAGAGTTGTTTAGAAATTTTCCATAAAATAAATACATATGGGGGTGGGTTGTCTATAGTAGGCTTATACTCATTGCATTTCGTTTAAAGTACCCTTTATGTTTCATCCTGTATAATGAAGTTTTCAAAAATGTTTAAAGCTCTATTAAATATTGCATTTATAAATATGGTCACATAACAAAAGGTGGTATAAAATAAATTAAGCAGTTTTAAAAATGGACTAGCCCTAATATCTTAATAGGCTAATTGATATTATATTTGGACACCGAGAGCTGATTTTTTCAAACGTTAGATAGATTATTTTAGAATTTTATTTAGAACTAGTGGACGCCCGCGACTCCGTCCGCGTGGACTACAGAAAAAACAAAATGTCGAAATTATTTTTCCGGGACAAAAAGTTGCCTATATGTTAAGTGGGACCTGTCACAATATATTCGTGAAAACTGCATCGAAATCGGTTCAGCCGTTTCTGAGATTAGTGTGCACAAACGCACAGACAAACTGATAAACAGACAAAAATTTCAAAAATCATTGTTTTGGGTACTATTGCGTTGATAAAGGTCTCCTATAATATTTTTTCTCATATCTCTTCCATGTACTGACTGCGACCCGTTACATTTTTATTATATGTATAGATAGATGTTGAGATGGATGTGTGGAGTTACAAGAATTGATAAAATAAGAAATAAGTATATAAGCGGAAGTTTGAAAGTTGCGCCGATCACAGACAAGTTACGAAGTAAAGTAACCGTCTGTCTTGGTACGGGCATGTAAAGCGACGATGAAAGGCATATTTTACAGAGACCGTTGTGTGGATGGATATAAAGGAAGAGGTAGACCAAAGAAATGTTGGATGGACTGTGTGAGATAAGATATGCGTGTACTGGGAGTGAGCAATGAGATGACGGATAATAGGGATGAATGGAAGAAAAGAACATATTGCGCCGACCCCAAATAAATGGAAACAGGGCAGGAAGATGAAGATGATAGACTATTTGAAGAATGAAGTCGATGCTGTCTTTATCATGATCAAGTTTAAGAGAAAGATAGCATCAACCTTATTGTTCTGATAGGCTATCTGAAATTTGGAAAAATCGGCCCTAAATCAAATTATACAAATAAGATACGTTCATGGATGCAGCCTGCTTCCGACCGGTCGGAGTGGAGGTTGTTGAGGGAGGCCCATGTCCAACAGTGAACTTCTCAGGGTTGTAAATGATGATGATGATGAAGCAAACATTTAAAATTAAACAAAGTCGCCATGCCTATACTAAGTAGGTCCAACGCAAGTCCTATTATCTGACTAACCCAGATACCGCGGCTGGAATGCCCACGTACCTTCACAGGGCCTTATTGCGATACCAGAAGGTTGAAATTAGATATCATTCCAAGTACCTCACGTATTTGCTGTAAATTACAAAAGTTCCACTCATTATTCATCCCGCAGTTCCGGTCGAGAAAGGCCCTTATAATCGGTTCATTATCGTGTAGAGCTTGACGGATTTATCTGTGCAGTTTGCTTATTTATAAGTAATGTATTTATAAGCTATTAATGAACGCCCGCGAATCCGTCCGCGTGGTCTGCAGAAAATAAAGTGTCGAAATCATCCGGGATAAAAAAAATCCCAGAATAAAAAGTAGGCTATGTCCTTTCGCGGGCTATAGACTACCTGTATACCTACCTTATTTAAATCGGTTCAGTACCTAATTTTGGTGTGAAAGCCAGACAGACAGACAGAGTTACTTTCGCGAATTTATGTAAAAAGTTTCCTAGTATATCGCACAGAGAACTTTGTTATATGTATGTATTGTATATACTGGATAGCGATACAAATCCATGGCTACCTTCGATCAAATATAATGGTAGATGCACAGTCTCATACTAAATCAAGCATAAACGATGGCGCCGCATCAACACTTTATACGTACTTATACAGATCTAAACTGTTGGAGTTGCTTATAATTAGAAAGACTTAAGTTGGGTCATAAGTATGTTAAGTTAAACCTTATATCTTAGTAATAAAGTTGTAACACATTTGCATCTGATTCTGACATATAGCCATTTACGTTAAAGCAATAAACCTATCACACAAAAAATATTTATTAAGAAAAATAACTCTAATGCTATTTATATAAAGTATAAAATTGTAAGAATTAATACTCGACTTGTTACTTTTGTTTCGCGCCTACCTTATCGCTGCCGCTAGGAACATAGGAATAATGGAGTCGCAATCGCATATAAATATTTTTTATACACCGTGAAATTTTAGTAATTTTATTCCCATGTTTGAAATTGAACAAATTTATAGAATGAGCCTACGAAATAACACAAAATTCTTAGATTAAAAAAAAGAAATATATAACACTTATGCATAAAAATATTAAGCTTTTTACAAGCTTTTATTTAGTCAGACATTTCTCGTTGTCTGTACATGTCCCATTGTCTGTAATCAAATCGTGCAAGTTAAATTTGATCCAGTTCCTGGCTTCCGATTGAGCTGAAATTTTGCATGCATGTACTATAAATCGGATGTCAAAACAATGATGTCTCCACATCTTTCCATACCAACCTTGTTCTATCTATGTAAGTTCGGTGTCGTTTTCACTTACACGAAGCGCACCAGTGTGCGAAAGGGATAGTTGCGAAGTAAGAAGTATTTGTAATTGATATAAAATATTCAGTAATCAGGAAAAAAGACATGTTTCCATGAACAAATTATTATCAATATTGATTACAAAACAGTACTTACTGAAAATATAACATCCATCTTTTTTTTTCATTTTTAATATGTAGTTTTTATAGTTTTTCACGTCATACTTTGGCTGACGCTAAAAGAGTGCCAACTTTTGATTTATGCCTTCTTTTGGCGGTGCCACTTTTCGTGCGTATATTGTGTATCTTCTTATATATTTGATCGAAGATGGCTACTATCTTTACATTTAAATGCATGTTTGTACGGGCTCATGAATGTTTTTATAAATATCTATGTATTTAACCGACTGGTTATGTTTTTCGAGTGTATCTATGTAAAGTATATCTACCTACTAGTTGGGCTTACTGTTGTCTGTAGTTTTTGTGTATTATTACTGGTATCCAAAACCTAGGGCCGTGTTTGCACCAAGAACGTTCTGTTAATATATCTCTGCCAGAATCTAGACCTAGAACAAAATGATGAAACGCTTTTTAATTGGTGCCTTTCTCTGATTGTCTTAATTTTGTTTTTAATAATAAAAACAATAAGGCCGCAGGGCAGCTTTGTGGCGAAGCTGTTGGTGATTGGCGTCACCACGGACCCGAGTTCAGAGGGCTACTTTACCATCTTTGGCCCTCGACTCTAAGCTTGCTTTCATTGGCCGGCTAAGAGGGAACAGCGCAAGAGCGGAATCTTTGCTCCAGGGTGGAAGTGTAAAATGTCATAACGCCGGGGGTAACTAACGTTCACGCCCCGCAGTCTCACCTCTCTGCACCCTTAGCCGCCCGCGCCGGTGTTGCCTCCCCGGCATGCGCCACTTATGGGAAGCCCACCTCATGGCCTTATATTACGGGCGGCAAGTCACCGCCTGCCACCTAACAATTCTAGGACTAGATTGTTATGGCAGGCGTCCGATAGTCTCCCTATATACAATAGCCCTTATTCAGCCACCCAACATTCAACCCTATAGCCCATGACCTTAGTCGCACTCTAATAGTCTTTGCACATGGCGGGGACCATCACCGGGTGTATCATATTGTGCATTCGGTGATGGTATCCGCCATGTGTATCCCATACCATATTAATGCTCTCTTAAAAGGGCCTCTACATCTTGGCTACGGCCCGATGCACGCCTCTCAAAGGACCGGGACTCTGTAGTCCCGTGAATTTGAAAGAGATAACAATAATAATAATAGTTTTTTTTTATTTTTAAATGTTTATTTTATACTTTTATATATTGTAATAAATTCATATTTAAAAATGTAGAAAAATAAGAAAAAGTGTTGAATTAAGGGAACACTTCAGAATATTTCAGACACATGATCCATACAATATAATAGATAATTTAAAATAAACATAAACATATAATACTACATACACACAACTAATCACATAGTTTGAATGACGGCCGACCGCAAAAACAAGATCCCCGGCTCGCAACGTACCCAACCTCGAGATCCCGCAACGCGACTGGCCGCCATTCCCATGCTCGTACTTTTAGGTGGCGACACCTTGCGCAGCAATGCCTACCCACCGCCTATACCGGCGTCAGATACACCCTATCGGCCAAACTCTTTACAATTGTATTTTTAGACGTGTCAACTCTGGACATAAATGAATCTATTCTTTTCCGCTGTATGGCATTAAACGAATCAACTCGAAACTCGGTGTACATTTCAGATGCGCTACAGTAACGCTTTAAGCCCATTAGATGTCTAAACACATTATTATACGCGACACGTATAGCATAGTGTGCTTTTTTAGTGTAATTGGTCCAGAGTTGACACGTATAAAATGACTGACAGAACTACTTAAATAAGGTAACTTTCACGTGTGACGAAGATTTATAGAATTTTCTCGCAATTATGTTTCCTCCTACTACACATAACGACCTACGCTGCCGCTCAATGTCCGAGCTATCTTCCATAGTACTGTAATAGTTACAATGTGCCCAAGATACTTAAAGCTGTCTGCCACTTTTATCGGTTGCTTGTTAATTGAGACAGCAGGCACATTGAGGGGTCCTATAACTGCCCTGAATATCACCATTTCCGTTTTCTTTACATTATATGCTAGAGAATGTTCGGTTGCATATTTTTCACAGATGGACAATAGTTTTCTCAGGCCCTTGATAGAGGGGCTGAGCAGCACCATATCGTCAGCATAGCTCAGGTTATTGACATATCTATCATCTAACCTGAGCCCGACCGGAGTGCTCGGCTGTCCCAAAATAAAACACTGAATATGCCATTTTGTGAAAATACTGTTTATCCCAATTTTGGATGTTCTGTGTTAATATCTTCCGTTTATGGCGTATTCTGTGTTTTTGGACCTTGGTATCTTTGCCATTTTAACCATTTTCAAAAAACTGATTTTTGATTTAGGTAGTAGTTGCACACAGAACATCCAAAATTGGGATAAACAGTATTTTCACAAAAATGGCATATTCAGTGTTTTATTTTGGGACAGCCGTGCTACTCAGCTCCACTATCAAATCATTTAAATATGTGTTAAACAAATCAAGCCCCCCCTGCTTGCCTGGCTCCAGTTTCATACTATTTCAGGATAAGCTCAATGCAGATACTTTCATAATTTTGGGAGTCTTCGTCAGCCTATTGGAGTCCACTGTTGGACGTAGGCCTCCCCCAGACAACGCCACAAGGATCGATCTCCCGTTTTTGCCATTCAATCAATTTTGGAAGTACATAGACTATGTTCTGTAGCCCATGCAGTCGATGTCGCGGGCTTTAGCTAGTCTTCAAATAAATATGTTTCCTCGTACATTGGTGAACATCTCTAGGGAGACCGGGATGATGAATTTCGCCGTTTATATGTGCATGGCTGCTGCTGATAACGCGGTATTAAATTTTTATTTGAAATATAATATATTTGTGAGTCTATTTATGAATACTTTGTGATAAATGGGTTCTTAAGTTTTTATATCTATACTAATATTATAAAGAGGTAAACTTTGATTGTTTATTTGTATGTTTGTTTGTTCTTTTGCACCGAATAGGCTCCGAAACTACTGGACCGATTTCAAAAATTCTTTCACCGTTAGAACCCTTATTGGACCCGGATGAACATAGGCTATAGGGTTTCGCATAATTTCCTCTGGGCTGGAATAAATATGAAATATATACAAAAATTTACCATTTGACGCTTGGAGGTATAAGTTTGACATACAACATAGAATAACAAGTCCCCAGAAGGAGTCATCAAGGACAGATGTACTCGTATTCCGGGCAGTGAAGCAAAAACGAGTCAAAAATTCCGCATCGTGCGCTCATCTTACACGCCGATTGTTGCCAAACCGATAAATATTATCAGTTTTTTAGATACAGTAAATAGCTTGTAAAAATTTTACATACTAAAAAGTTGCTTCAAAAGTGTGCGTGATCACGGGTTCTGGGAATTTATTATTCTGTGACGTACAGATGACATGAGACAACATGACAGATGAATTTTTTTTTTTGTTTGGTTTATCCCGAAGAAAGAGCATTAGGAATACAGCATCCATACAGCCATTATTTTTAGTACTGATGATTTCTGAATTTATGATGGACGATAACAATGATGAATGGAAACGTCGGGAAAATCCTCAAAAACGAGTGTAAAATTAGTCAAAATCTAAAAGAATTGCGAAAACGACATACCTACATGACCCCACGAAGAAACGGACACATGTATACAAGTAAAACAGCCACTCCCTTTTGGTGTTTATGTTCGTTAGGAGGTATAAGAGAGTACTAAGAACGGATTTCCTAAAATTCCCATGGGAACGGGGCAGACAGGAATTCCAAATTTTACCGAAATTTCCACTGTACCGGAACAAAAACTTATTCAATAAGTATAAAAATAAACCGTTTAACGTACACAGATGAAATTTTGTGTTTATGTTTGTTAGGGGGTGTAAAAGACCATTAAGAACGGGTTTCCCGAAATTCCCATGCGAACGGCACAAACAGGAATTTCAAGTTTTTACGAAAACCACATGACATATAGAGATGAAATATGACAGATATATTCGGTAGGGAGTGTAAGAAAGAACTGAGAACATATTTCCCGAATAGGGACTGCTAGGGAGCACAAAGAACGGATTTCCCGTAATTCCCACGGGAACTGGTCAAACAGGAATTCCCAATTTTAACGAAAACCATTTGACACAATATAATGATGAAATTTGGTAGGGAGAGTGAGGAGACACTGAGAACGTATTTCTCGAAATTTCCACCTGAACGGGACAAACGGGAATTCCATTTTTTACGAAAACCGCTATAAATATAAAGCAGAAATCGGGCATGTCTATTCGTTAGGGAGTGCAAGGAAACACTAAGAACGGATTTCCCGAAATTCCCATGGGAACGGGACAAACGGGAATTCCCAATTTTTACGCAAACCACTTGACACATAATGATGAAATATGACAAGTATATTCGTCAGGGAGTGTAAGGAAGTACTGAGGACTTATTTCCCGAAATTCCCACGAGAGGATATGTACCGAAGCGAAGCGAGGGCGGGTCACTAGTTTGACATATAAAGCCGATGGGGTATGTTTGCGAATTTTCATTCATTCTTTCATTTGTGTCAATTTCTCTAAATAACCTTAGTGCAGACGGCCATGCTCAACGTGGCTGTGGAATCTCATATATGATCTTGCACTTCTGGCTACCCCTGGCCGGTGTGGAAATATATATATAAAGTTTACCCTTCACGTAGATATTAATACCTATAGAGATTCATTCAGAGATATCCATAACTTTCCAATAAGAAACTTTTTCATTGTTCTCAACTACTACGGTGTGATTTTATCTTGATATTTATGTTCTAATAAATTTATCTCATAATTCCGAAAATAAAGTTTTAAGACCTAAACTTAGTGCAGTATTCTAGAAGATGGCACCGCCGAGGAGCGGAAAAATTATACGGAACATTAGTTTTTAGGGATCCGCGTACAAATGATCGCAAAACGATCGTACCCTGGGGCACATTGACTCAATTCGTTTTAAATGTATTTGACTCGAGATAAAACTACTGTGACACGATTTTGTTGTAGGTATGTAAATAAAGTAAAGTTCAGGGATACCAGGAATTATCAGTAATCATGATAAAAAATTATATTCCTATTCTTCGGGATTATTATCTTTGTAGTCCTGTCTTGTCACTTGTCTTTTGATCCATTACATCTAGTTACTACCAGCCGCTCTTTTCAAGTCATCATCGGTCCATCTGGCCGGAGGTTGTCCAACGCTACGCTTGTTGAGAAGCCATAGAACCCGCTTGCTCCATTCGAGAACCTATTAGATACTAGTGTACGCCCGCGACTCCGTCCGCGTGGTCTGTAGAAAAAAACAAAATGTCGAAATTATCCAGGATAAAAATATTTTTCCGGCATAAAAAGTAACCTTATCCTTTTCCAGGCTCCAGAGTCTCTAGACCATCTGTGTACCATATTTCATTTCAATCTGTTCAGTAGTTTTTGCGTGAAAGCCAGATAGTCAGAGTTGTATTAATAATATTCCAGAGCTAATAAGTGTAGGTACCGATATTAAATTAGATTCAAAATCCTTAATTTCTTAAGCCGATAAGAAAGTTTAATGCATACTCCTGATGGTTTAATCAACTCCGGGGATATCTCCTTGAGGTATTGAGGTGTTTTAGGGGATTAGTGAAATTAATTCGACGTCTCACTGGCTCCTTCAGGGCGCTTCACATAGGCTTAGCTTGTAGACTGAGCCTACATATTGATTTGTTCGATATAGATAGCATTATAGCTTCACTCTATAAAATGTTGGTTTTCAATGGAAAATTCTAATTTTATTGGCTTATTTAGGATGTTACTCCATTGTAGGCATCATGTCTCCGATGTATATCTACGTCGCGTCGTTCAAAATGGTTAGATTTCGTATTTTATAAATTGTGTTGGCATTTTTCACATGTCTTATGTAGAAATACATCAGCTGCATCTCCTTTCGTGCATCTTGTGAGAGTCGACTAAGGAACTCGGGCCTTTTAGCAACGATAAGCTAACTTTGTCAATGATTATTTATTATTATTATTATTTATATCTGTCCCCGCCATGTTAAACGTGGCTATGGGATCTTATTTATGCAATTCTGGTTACCCCATTTTGAAAACACAGCCTTAATACAGTAGAAACCGTTTATTGTGACTCCGCCTATATTGACATACCGCTTATAACAAATAAATAAATATTCACACACTTCACAACACATTAACTTGATCCCAAATTAAGATCCATAAGGTCTAATGTGTCGTGGGTACTAAGCAACGGTATATAAATTCATAGATAGGTATAGAAACATCGATGATTTCGAAACAAACATTAATATTCATCATATCAATGTTTACACTTCGAACCCAGGATCTATGGCGTCGCAGGCAGGGTCACTACCTACTACACCATTCGGCCGTCAATAATGACGAATTCTTTGTAAAAAGTCGGTTATAGTGACTTCGTTTACAGTGACATGTCGGTTATTATGACCATTTTTATTTAGTTTTAATGATGAACAGTCGCATTATTGGTTGATTGGGCGTTTTTCCACTAGACGACACGACCGCGACCCGACCACGACCCCCCATACTAGATGACGAAATGTCGTTGTCGGGTCTTCTTCTTCAGCCTATTGCAGTCCACTGCTGGACGTAGGCCTCCCCCAGGGCACGCCACAAGACTTCTGCCACAGGGGGGTTTTGCCCATAGTCACCACGCTGGGCAGGCGGGTTGGTGACCGCAGTGTGATTTTCGGACTATGTTGTCAGTACGGGAGGCGCTGCTGCCCACCTCCCGGAAACCTTTAATCGCCTCGTACGATACCCACGGGCAGGCAGGGGTGGTACAAACTCTACTTTGCCGGCACCACGCGCTTGATCTAGACAAGTACATATAAAACAGGTTTTTTTTACAAAACGTTTTGTATGACCTCCGCTTATTATGACGTGTTCGTCAATTCCCTCCGATGTCATTCTAAACGGATTCCAGTGTATGTACCTATATATGTATGTATTGGCATTTTTATAGCACTGAGGTACCTATGTAGTGTTGGAATGAGATTGGATTACTTTGCTTGAATTATCTAAGCCCAGACTAGATAGAAATTTTGTCTCAAGATGGTAAATGCGAAATCATACAAATCGCCTGCTTTAATGTAAAATTTTGAACAACAAATATATATCTATGTAATAAGTACATACATTATTTTAGAAAATAATTTTACACATTTCTACATTAATATTCGACAAAAAGGTTGTAATTCGAAAAGTCCTTTAGAACTGTGAGATTAATTACTCTGTGAATTGTATAGAGGCGGACTTTAGAAATTATTTACCACGTAAATACAGTCCAGTTTGTGGTAAAACTAGCCAAAATAAACTCAAATAGAGACGGAGTAATACCTACCTACCTACCGGTTTATGTAAGGTTTTCTTGTTTTCACGGAAAATACATAAAAAATAAACAAAACATAGGTAGGTACCTAATTTGCAACACATAACCTCTAAAGTCTAATTTGTTTATTAAATAATCTTAGCATGAAATATTATTTGTATTATATGTACCTATACCTACTGTGTGTGTGTGTGTGTGTGTGTGTGTGTGCTGATGAGAGGAATCACTAGAATACATCAGCTGCATCTCCTTCCGTGCATGTCGTAACAGTTGATTAACGAATTTTGGGGCGTTTCTCAGGCGATGAGTTAGCAACGCCATGCTAAACGTAACTGTAGGATCTCGTGCATGATCCTGCAGCTCTGGCTATAATATTTCACCTTGAAATGAAAGCTTATTCTATTTTAAATAACGTAATTTCAACCTTATTTTTACATACTTACGTATTTCGAACTTGCTCAACTCACTTTTCAACTTGGACCATCATGAGCAACAAACTTTCGGAATGTGGTTATTAGAAATAACGTAACTTCAACCCTGTATATACAATGTGTTTTTTTTATACTTGATCAAACGAAATGTGCGGATACTAGATAAAAAATTATCGCTAAAAAAAAATTTAAATTTTTTTTTATGTAAGCTATTTCAAAAATCAAGGCATTTTAATTTTTTTTAAAGTAAAATTCGTATCTTTCGGTTTTTAAATTTTTTTCTCTTTAAGTAAACGGTGTATTTTTTTCAAAGTAGTCTTATCTGAAAGCTAGAAAGAGTAAATAGCAATAAAAAATTTAAAAACCTACGATATCGAGCAGAAAATCAGTTAAAACAATTAATAAGATATTTTTTTGTTACATAAATACTTTTTTATTTTTGATATGTACCTTCAAAACTAGCACATTGAGGTAACTTTTTTAGCATGTTTTGTTAAACTACATTACCTACTCTACAAGTTCTCCAAAATAAGTTGGGTTCTATCTCTTGTCGTTGTTGAAGATAATTAGTATTTAAATAAGGTAAGTAATCTCAGCGCTGAAATCAAAAGTGATCTAATAATTGATTAAAGATAGATAAAGATATAAAGACTTATAAACGCCGGTTCCCTGGCAACGGCGGCACTGCTGCCTGCTGCCCAAATCTAGCTACTCTTTGAAGTCATCGAAGCTCTTAGAGTATCATATTCTAAGTCGAAGCTACAGTTTTGTTTATCAATTTTATCATTCATCTGAGTACAGTTTGAAGAATGACAAATCACAGTGACAAATAACAGTGACAAATAACCAAGCTGACAACTTGGGGACGATGACGTTTTGAATGTTTTATTATTTATTTTCAAATAATATTTACCTAGGTACTTTTATCTAGTGCTAGTTTAGTAATAAGCAAATTTTGCTTTAATTTTAAATCCCTACCAAGTGCCTGTATGGACAACCGGAATGTCACCCAAAGCACTTCGTCACTGGATAACAGTATCATCTGCAACGAATGTTCCCAGCCGCGCAGCTTTAAAACCCTAAGGGGCCTCAATATCCACGTAGGTAAGGTCCACAAGAATACGAAAAGCCCCCCTGTCATCAACAATAGCCTACCACTGAACGCACCGCTGAACAATAGTAACCAGACACCATTTTGGCAAACCCTATCCAAATTAAAACGAAATTTACCAATAGTTAAGCGTATTCCACGAGGCGCTCGTATTCTTGTGGCTCAGCACCTTACGGGGGATATAAAAAAGGCATACGAGGAAAACTCTGAGCGAGCCTGGGAACATTTATTGACTTTCCCGTACCGAATCCTACATGTTCCCCGCTCACAAACAAACCCGACCTCCTTAACTACCCGGATCAAACATAACTGCCAAAATTCGCCAATTGCTAGCGCACCTTTTAATACGCGCACTCCATCTAATCACCACGCCTCTTCTGTCCCCTACCATTTAGTTGAAAACAAACTAAATGATGGGGACATCAGAGGTGCAGCGCGTCTCTTATTCTCCAGTGACAAAGTTGCTACAGATTCCCCTGAAACCCTAACAGCGCTGCAGGATAAACATCCATCTGCAGCACCACACACCATTTTTCCCACACCACCCGAGGATGACGCGCTCTCTGTGGTCGCCGCCAATGTAATAAATGCCATAGGGTCTTTCCAAAGTGGCTCGGCTGGCGGACTTGATGGCCTAACACCGCAGCACCTCAAGGACCTGACAGGCCCCGGCTGCGGCGGCGCTGGCGAGAGTCTAACTGCAGCTCTGACCAATCTGGTCAACTTCATGCTAGCCGGCCACGTAAACGGAAATATTCTAGGTATTCTATACGGCGCTAATCTATGCGCCCTCACCAAAAAAGATGGTGGCATAAGGCCCATTGCTGTTGGCACCACGTATCGCCGTCTTACAGCCAAAATATGCTGTAGGGCCAAAAGCCGAGTTTTGTCGCAAGAGTTTCAACCGACACAACTCGGCTTCGGGTCCCGTGGCGGTTGTGAGGCAGCGGTCCATGCGCTCCGCACGCATCTCTCAAACAGCGATGGCGGTGACGTGCTGCTGAAGGTGGATGTAAAAAATGCCTTCAACTCCGTCGACAGGACTACACTGTTGACGGAAATTAAAGATAAAGTTCCTGACCTCTTTCCTTTTCTTTTACAGTGCTATGGCCAAAATTCCAAATTAATATATCGAAGTCACATCCTCTCCTCTGAAACAGGGTGTCAACAGGGGGATCCCCTCGGGCCGGCTATTTTCAGTCTCGCGATTCATCCCATCATTAAGAATTTGGAATCAAAATTTAATGTATGGTACTTAGACGACGGAACCTTAGGAGGCGACCCGAAAACCGTTTTTAATGATCTGAAATCTTTAATTTCCCAATTTAAAACCGTTGGCTTAGATCTAAATTTTTCAAAATGTGAACTCTATGTAAAAGAAACATGCCATTCCAGAAACGAAATTTACAAAATGTTTAATACTTTGGCACCAAACATAAAAATTCTAAACAATAGCTCGCTCCGCCTTCTAGGTTCCCCTATCCTCGACGAATCTATACCAGACTTTGTCGAGGAAAAGCTTCAAAATTTTCGTTCTTTTTCGGATAGACTCGATAAAATTAACATGCATATGGCCTACGTAATATTAAAATATTGCCTTTTTGTACCTAAATTCACATATGCTTTAAGATGCTGTCAACTCTGGAAGTACCGTAATCTTTTACAACAGGTGGACAGTATTTTGAAGGATACAATCACCACCATCTTTAACATCCCTTTGGACGATCGAACATGGAGCCAAGCAGAACTCCCAATAAGGTTTGGAGGTCTTGGCATCCGCAAAATTTCTAGTGTATCGCTGCCGGCATTCCTGTCCTCGGTTATGGGCACAGAAAAATTGATAAAAACTATTCTGGCACCCAGCAATAACCATTCCGACACCGCCTACACAACAGAGGCCATGAATGCATGGAATTTAGCCTGCCCAAATAGCAGCCTGCCCAAGGACCTGTCCTCGCAGAAACAGTGGGACGACCCACTCAGTAAGCTGGCACGGAATAGACTCTTAGAAACGTCCAGCAACCCCACTGAGAGGGCGCGTCTTCTTGCTGTATCCCGCTGGGAATCAGGTCTTTGGCTGCAGGCCCCTCCGTCAAGTAATCTGGGAACGTTACTTGACAATAACACTTTCCGCTTGGCCGTTTCATTGCGCATTGGTGCCCCATGTATAGTGCCTCACCGATGCGCCTGTGGTGAAACGGTAGAGCGCCTCGGTCACCATGGACTATCCTGCAGCAGAAGCGCGGGCCGCATAGCGCGCCATAGCGCTATCAATGATGTCATCCGCCGGGCTTTAGGAACCGCGAACATCGCCGCCGTACTAGAGCCAAATGGCTTAACGCGCGATGACGGGAAAAGGCCCGACGGCATGACACTAATTCCATGGAAGATGGGACGGCCCTTAGTGTGGGACGCTACATGCGTGGACACACTGGCACCGTCCCATCTCCCTGAAACGTCGCAAAAAGCAGGCGGCGCTGCTGAAGCTGCGGAATCCCTCAAACGGCGCAAATATTCCAGCCTCGACAGAGGCTACTTATTTGCGCCGTTCGGCGTGGAGACCCTGGGCCCCTGGGGACCGGCGGCGCTCAAAACATACAGGGACCTGGCCGGGCGGCTCGTAGAGTCCACACGTGACCAAAATGCTGGCTGCTACTTAGGCCAAAGAATAAGCATAGCCATTCAGCGCGGCAACGCAGCCAGCATTTTGGGCACGCTACCTGATAAGGTAGATCGGCTGACCATCCTGTAAAAATTTGGATGGTCAACCGATCTCCCACAAGTACACCATAGATCTAAGTAGTTCTAAGTTAGTTTTATATTTAATTAACAAACAATTTTATGACAATAAATTAATCTTAGTCACAAATACAAAGATCTAACTAACAATAATTGATTTAATTGCCATAAATTATTGAATAAAAGTAAAAAAAAAACAGTATAAAAGTAAAATGATTTAGTTTATAAAATTTTCAAAATGACCACCATTCTCATCCATACAAACAGTTGCACGTAATGCCACACTACGTACTGTTTTTTTTAATACAGTACGATTTTCTTTTATTTGATTTGCAGCAGCCATTATTTTTTGTAACAACTCTTCTCTTGTACTAATTAGAGTGCTGTACACAATCTGCTTCATATGACCCCATAAATAAAAATCAAGGGGGGTCATATCAGGGCTTCGTGCCGGCCACGTTACTGGTCTGCCTCGTCCAATCCATCTATCTCCGTAACGTTCGTTTAAATAGTCACGCACGATAGTGCTGAAGTGAGCTGGAGCGCCGTCATGTTGAAACCACATCCTCCTCCTTGTTTGTAAATCCACATCACTCATCAGGTTAGGTAGTTCTTCTTGTAAAAATAATAGGTAAGCAGGGCCTGTCAACCTTGACCGAAGGATAAAGGGTCCGATTAAATAATCTCCTATCATTCCAACCCAAACGTTAATTGAAAATTCGACTTGAAATGAAGCTGGTCGAACTGCTAATGGATTTTCTTCCTCCGGCATCCACAGGTGTAGGTTGCGAAAATTTGTAATTCCAGTTCGGTTAAAGTTTGCCTCATCGGTCCACAAAATATGGTCACAAGGTTGCGAAATAAACGCCTTTGCCGCAATAGCCACGAACAGAAAACACTTCTTCCGTTGTAATCTGGCTCGTGCAAATTCTGCCCTCTTCGAAAATGGAAGGGGTACAAACATTCCTTTTTCAAAATTTTCCACACTACGACGTGATTAATCCCCAATTGGAGCGCTAATCGTCGAGTACTAAATGTGGGGTCATGGTACACCAAACGCAACATTTGTTCTTCCACATTCACCACTTCTCTTTTTCCAAATTCACTCTCTCACTCACTCGTTTTGGCTTAAATTCATTTATCTCTTTCTATCTTTACCTGCCATTGTTCGACCAAGTGTTTGAATTGGCGCGGCGCATACGCGCAGATTAACAAACGGATGGGATTGTTTGATGATTTTTATTTTAAAAACGAAAAGAGATAGAACCCAACTTATTTTGGAGAACTTGTAGAGTAGGTAATGTAGTTTAACAAAACATGCTAAAAAAGTTACCTCAATGTGCTAGTTTTGAAGGTACATATAAAAAAAAAAACAAAAAAAAGTATTTATGTAACAAAAAAATATCTTTTTAATTGTTTGAACTGATTTTCTGCTCGATATCGTAGGTTTTTAAATTTTTTATTGCTAGTTACTCTTTCTAGCTTTCAAATAAGACTACTTTGAAAAAAATACACCGTTTACTTAAAGAGAAAAAAATTTAAAACCGAAAGATACGAATTTTACTTAAAAAAAAAATTAAAATGCCTTGATTTTTGAAATAGCTTACATAAAAAAAAATTTAAAAAATTTTTTTGCGATAATTTTTTATCTAGTATCCGCACATTTCGTTTGATCAAGTATAAAAAAAACACATTGTATAAGAGTACGTGCTAATCTCAGATCAAGCCTTCAAAGTCGAGAATATCAAGTAGGTATATAATTATCGATGAAATTTATCTTCGTTAGCAATGGAGTAAGAATAAAGAGGAATAGCAATACTAATGTAGCCTACACGTAACGCACTATACGTAACCAATAACTTGATAACATTTGCCTTTCATTTGTCTCTTTATTCTCATCTGTTCGATCGACAAACTTCTGTCAATTTTTAATTTTCCCATTTGTTTTACTGAGGTTATTTCGTGTATAGGTATTTTATAACTACTTTTCCTTATGACTAGCTGACATAGACAAACTAACAGCCGAAATCACTGAGCGTACAAAGTTTTTGTTATATGTATAATATGTTCTTAGGAGAGTGTACGAAAGCGGGGATTTCTCAAAATTCATACGGCTAAGGGGTGTCTTAAAGTGGCCATTGACGGTCACTTTTGCGTATCACTTCGGATGTAAAACAGTGACGTCGTCACTCCAATAGCGCCGCCTGTTTTTTGGAGTGGTGGTAGGTAGTCTATGACTACCTTAAAGTTTATGAGAATGAAATCATGCTAGCTTTCTATAAAAAGTTTCTATTATATGAACATTTGTTTATCCACCTCCTGTCGTCCTTCCTTCATGTTAGCACCAATCTATGATCCTTTGACCTGAAGACGGTTACCCTTGAAATCTGATCGAATCTATTAATACTGTGTAGGTACTAAGGTAAAGAAAATAAATTACCTTCAGAGGTAGCGGCGCTGATAAAATCATAGTAAATAAGCAACGGGCAATGAAGCGAAATACACACAACTTCTTCTTCTTCTTCAGCCTATTGCAGTCCGCTGCTGGACGTAGGCCTCCCCCAGGGCACGCCACAAGTCTACTGCCACACAACTTAGTGTTCTCAAAATAGTCAGAACTACAGGATCAAAAAGGAGAGCCTGCAGCTACGTTTAACACAACGGGGTCAGATGTAAAAGATTTAGTGACTAGGTTACCTCATCGGAGACCCGACTCTTACGACATGCACGGAAGGAGATGCAGCTGATGGATTCTAGTGAAGCCCCGCATTAGTATAAGAATAGATAGATGAAAATTTTGTACTAAAACAGGGTGTAAGAGACAGCGAATGTGTCATGTAACTTGGCCGCGGCATGAACTGTAATATGATTACGGTAGCGCTCCAGTCCGGGACGGAAGCCCTACAACGGTGACGATTATTTCCGATTGTACTGGATATTGTGTAATAACTTGAAACCTGTATTTTGTATGAGCCATGATCTATTTTCATTAATATTCGTTGATGTTATGCGGCTCAGTTGAGAATCGTATAACTAGAGCGTAGCTATACCACATTTTATTTAGAAATAGAAAGAATCCGAAGGAACGAAATCAGGTTTTTTATTAGGCACAGTTTTGTGTATTATTGTCATCAATTGTTCCTAAAGAGTTTTCTACTCAATTCAATAGTACCTACTCTGTATAAGTTTACACTATAAAAAACCAAAAGAATCTGATTTCGCAAACACAAAACTGAACTTTTTAGTAGGATACATCAATATGGAAAAACGTGAAACTTCACTCATCTACATATATCTATACTAATATTATAAAGAGGTAAACTTTGATTGTTTATTTGTTTGTTTTTTTGATTGTATGTTTGTTTGTTTGTTTTTTTGCAGTGAATAGGCTCCGAAACTATTGGACCGATTTCAAAAATTCTTTCACCGTTAGAATCCTTATTGGACCCGGATCAACATAGGCTTTAGGGTTTCGCATAATTTCCTCTGGGCTGGAATAAATATGAATTAAATACAAAAAAAATTACCATTTGACGCATGGAGGTATAAATTTGACATACACCATAGAATAACAAGTCCCCAGAAGGAGTCCTCAATGACAGATGTATTCCGAGTAGTGAAGCAAAAACGAGTCAAAAATCCCGCATCTTCCGCTCATCTTACCCGCCGTATGTTGCCAAATCGATAAATAATATCAGTTTTTTAGTTCCAGTAAATAGGTTGTAAAAATTTGACATACTAAAAAGTTGTTTTAAAAGTGTGCGTGATCACGGGTCTGGCTCAGGTTTAGTTTATCCCGAAGGAAAGGCAAGGGGAACTAAGCCCATACAGCCATTTTCTTTAGTAAATGATTTCTGAATTTATGATGGATGATAATGATGATGATGAATGGAAACGTCGGGAAAATCCTCAAGAACAAGTGTAAAGTAAGTCAAAATTAAAAATTATTGCAGAAACAACTTACATGGGCCCATGAAGAGATCGTATTCCGGCTAAAGTTTTACTCAGCTTACCTGCGTATAAAACCATGCACACGCACTAGATTCACATCACAAGTAGTCAAAATATAACTTATCTACCAGAAAACATCACTTTACAGACACATGCAAGCCATTTACAAATAATTTTTGATTTTCACAAGAAAATTACACCTGCACCTTTCCAGCTTTTCCCGCCGAATCTCACGGGTCTGGGAATTTATTATTCTGTGACGTACAGATGACATGACACAACATGACAGATGAAATTTGTTTTTTTTTGTTGTTTGGTTTATCCCGAAGAAAGAGCATGAGGAATATAGCATCCATACAGCCATTGTTTTTAGTACTGATGATTTCTGAATTTATGATGGATGGTAACGATGATGAATGGAAACGTCGGGAAAATCCTCAAAAACGAGTGTGAAATTAGTCAAAATCAAAAAGAATTGCGAAAACAACATACCTACATGACCCCACGAAGAAACGGACACATAAATAAATTTTAAATTTCACAAGTAAATTACACCCACTCCCTTTTGGTGTTTATGTTCGTTAGAGTAAGAGAGTACGGACGGATTTCCCAAAATTCCCATGGGAACGGGGTAGACAAGAATTCCAAATTTTTATCGATATTTCCCTGTACCGGAACAAAAGCTTATTCAATAAGTATAAAAATAAACCGTTTGACGTACACAAATGAAATTTGGTGTGTGTTTGTTAGGGGGTGTAAAGAACCATTATGAACGGGTTTCCATGGGAAAGGCACAAACAGGAACTTAAAGTTTTTACGAAAATCACATGACATATAGAGATGAAGTATGACAGGTATATTCGGTAGAGAGTGTAAGAAAGAACTGAGAAATATTTCCCGAAATTCTCACCGGAACGGAACAAACTGGAATACAATTTTTTAAAGAAAACCGATATAACTATGAAGTTGAAATCGAAGATATGTGTTCTTTAGGGACTTCTAGGGAGCACAAAGAACGGATTTCCTGTAATTCCCACGGGAACTGGACAAACGGGAATTCCCAATTGTAACGAAAACCATTTGACACAATATAATGATGAAATTTGGTAGGGAGTATGAGGAGGCACTGAGAACGTATTTCTTGAAATTTCCACCTGAACGGGACAAACGGGAATTCCATTTTTTACGAAAACCGATATTAATATAAAGCAGAAATCGGACATGTATATTCGTTAGGGAGTGGGATGAAGCACTAAGAACGGATTTCCCGAAATTCCCACAGGAACGGGACAAACGGGAATTCCCAATTTTTACGCAAACCACTTAACACATAATGATGAAATATGACAGGTATATTCAGTAGGGAGAGTAAGGAAGCACTGATAAATTTCCCGAAATTCCCACTGGAACGGGACAAACGGGAATTCGAAATTTTTGAGGATATGTACCGAAGCGAAGCGAGGGCGGGTCACTAGTCCTTAATAATAACATTAACAAAATACTTTAATAGAGATTTGTGACATTTATTTCCAAATTTGAAATCTTGCATGAAAACAATTGAAGATCAAATCTAGGACATGCAAATACATAATCTCTTAAGATTAGTTTGCAATTAGCTGAGACAGATTGAGTGCTAAAGGTAGTTATGTTACTTAAGTGGATAATACCTAGGTTACAAGTTAGCTAGATCCTAATAGGTATACAATAATGTAAAATATTGTGTAAAAGTTCTAGAGTGGATAGCACATATCGGCAAGCGCAGCGCGGGAAGGCCATCCGCGAGGGGGACGGACGACCTGGCCAAGGTCGCGGGTGTCGGTTGGATGCAGGCTGCTTCTGACCGGTCGGAGTGGAGGTTGTTGGGGGAGGAGATTAGTATCTTATAAGTATGAGTGTTCTAATGTTTACAAACAATGCTTCTTCTTCGAAAATGATTTCTATCTTAAAAAAACGGGGTATAGATTGTTTCCTCGTAACTATTCGCGGCCTCTTAGTACCTGGCATAAGCTTTGACTTACTTGACTCATGTTTCTATGTCTTCTAGATGTGGCATATGGTCTCAACGGTTCTCCTCGATCCCACGGTGCTTCATGCCAGTACTAGTTTGCTTTAACTTGTTTTGACATTTTGACACGCTACCACGTACACCTATCTTAGATGCGATGGCAATTTTTTTTTAATATTTGCTGAACGCTTACGAAATTTGAAAGTACTATGCAAGAGCTGGTTCCCACTTATCGGGTGTCGGATCCGTATATTAATCGGAGGTTCCAGTGGCAAAGCATGTTATATAATGCTATTCACACGTGTCGGATACCGATTATGTGTCGGTGCCGACAATAAATTCAACACAATTTTCGTAGTCGCATTGCTACTGCTTTGATTTTGCAAGATACATAATAATCCCACCGGTCCGGCCCCTTAGCACGTAGTATAATAATTATCAGTCACGTACGGTCGTTTAGCTCCACGCTATTAGCGCTAGCACATCACTAGCAGCTAGATTTGGCTAATTGATCGCATGTCTGTCAGCGAGTAATAAATTGAATTACTAACGTTTGGTTCCGACATGTTGGGCGTTTCTATACGTTTCTATCAACTGTGTACTTATTTTGATTCTATTCTATTCTATTCTTTATTGTACACAGACATTTTATATGGAAAAACATTTTACATTGACAATGTACAAAGGCGTGCTTATCCCTATAAGAGATTTCTATTTATTTGATATTACGTACTTTAGCGACGCTTGGGAGGCGTTAATGGGTGCAGGGCAGTCGGAACAATAATAGCTATGTAGTGGGTTCTCAGCTCGTCTGATGTGACCGTTATTAGATAAAGAGAGATCCCACAGCCACGATAAGCCTAGCGAGGAGAGTCGACCCTTCCGAGTTACGACATGCACGGAAGATGTAGCTGATGTAATTCTAGTGAAGAATCCTAGCATAGGGTATTTAAATATCTATGTAAAAAATAAGATAACACTAGTATTTTTCGAAATATTCTCTCTTATTAGAAATCCTGAACAAAAATCTGATATTTCTAACATAAATTTTCCATTGATCATCTGGTTCATTGCTTCTCAAAGTGTGCACTAACACCCACCGGTGCGAACTGTTGAATATTCTAGAGTTAAATGCCATAAAGTTTATAACATGAAGAGTGTTTTGACATTACGAACGTGAATATAAAATCATGACTTTTTGTACTAAAAAGGTCTTATTTAATACATATTATTTCAAGGTCTGCAAGCTTGTAATGTCCTTTATTAGACCTCAGGATAACGGGTTTTTTCACGCAACAACCCATAAAATAAAATTGAACCAATATTTCTAAAGAGAAAAACCCGACTGCATAAAAATTTTAACCCAGTGTTCTCTCTCTTGACTAAGACGAATCTAATGACATCTCTCAAGCTCAAATGCGACAAGCCGTTTAAGCTCCAGTACATTTGAAAAACATAACCATTCATTTGACGCAGTCGGCTAAAAGAGCTTTGCTATCAGTGCTCGTAACTTAATAAAAAAATAAAATGAAAGTAGCGTAGTGATGGCGTAATTTTACTTCCAGCAGGAAATCATGTAGTAATAGTTAAATTTTCTATGACCAGTTTGAGTTTGAGATAAAATTGTGCTTGGGTTACGATGGATATTTTCACTTAACACGGCTTTAAAAGTTTAAGAATTTATTAATATATTCAAACTCTCTGGTTGGCCTCCGCGGCGGCGATATGAATTGCAAATGGAGTTTTTAACTTACCTACCTCTAAAATAGATTGATTAGAGATGAATTCGTTGACCTTACGCTATTATTTGAACTTCGACTTGTATCAAGTTTCATGAATTTTAAGATGGATATTTCAATACTTAGTACTAAATCTGAAGTTAATGTACGTAACTCTCGAAATTAGAGTTAGGGTGTTTTAACACACAGTGAATATTCACTCAACGATAGTTAACGAAATTAGTAAAATGACTGATATATGAAAAATCATAATATAAAACTATGACAATGTTAGGTAAATAAGAATTAGGGTATTTATAGATATTATATCACAAATATTAAAACTCCAAAAAAATGCACCGACCAAATTACACAAAAATGATTTTTGCAGTTGTGCCAGTGTTAATCCAAACGAGCGATATTATCTGCGACTCAAGTATTAGAATCAAAACTGCCAGTTTCAGTTTCAAGGGCCAGTTAAATTCGTATAATTAAAGTTGAGCTCAATTTGTAACTACAAAAGTTCTAATTTTCCGACAAATTGTTCCCAAACTTCTGACCCTTGTCTGCTAAAGTATGATTTATTCCAATTTTATGCTCAGGAATGTTGTTCGGCTCATTTATAGTTAAGTACTATTAAAGTTGTTTTAGTAAAAAATAATTGATTTCATATATCTTTTGTCCTGTACTAATGCAGAGCTTCAATAGATCATACAATGCATCCGAATACATCAGCTGCATCTCCTTTCGTGTATGTCGTAGCGGCGATAGCACAGTGGTTAAGACGTGCGCCTTCCAAGCGAGAGGCGTTAGTTCGATCCCAGTCACGGACCTGTACCAATGAATTTATTTCATGTACAAATTTTAATGTTGTAAAATTGTCACTTAGCTCGTGCCTTGGAATGCACGTAAAACTGTTGGCCCTGCGCCTGATCACTCTCCGGTCGTCTTTCCGTCTCATCGGACTATGAGAGTGAGGGAATTGTTTGTAATCCTATCAGGAGCACGGCCGTGTATTTGTACTCGTGTATATGTTCGTCCATCACAGAGTTCACACTACCATTATCCATCTTTATAAATCTGATCTAATTTTCCTGCTCATTACCAAATAAGATTAATTAGAGAATAGTTCAAATATGTAGAATGAAAATTAATTTAATTATCTTCATACCAAACACATCCACAATCCATTAAAGTTTGAGGTTAACTCCGTCCCAAAATAGGGGCGACACTGTATACGTGAACTACTAAATCAATATCGAGACCATTGAGTTTCATATAAATCTCGTAGGACGTCGTAAGTCGTTACACAGGCCATTATCCCTATCAATCCCGAAGACGGGAATGGGTTTTCCCTCTCTCTTTAATTAAGGGCTTGTCGAAAATTGCGTCTCTTTCTAATTGAATACCCCTATTTTGCTTCGACACTGCGTCTAAATTGGGTATGTTTCCTAAACTAGCCGGTTTTTTTTGGTAAATACCTTCCCGAGGTTTTGGTGAATTAGAGGATTAGGACGATGAGTTTGAAAAAGGTTGGAAAACCCCGTTGAAAGTTTCCTAGTAAAACAATCAATATTCGACATAAAAGCTTTGATACAATTTGTTTGTCGATTGTCAATAGGGTCGATTTCGGTAGTCAAACTTAGCCTAAACCTAATCTTAGTCAGGTCTATCTCTCCCCGTTCATAACATAAATGGCTGAGAGAGAAAAGGACAGGTAGGACTAAATTTTACGTTAGGTTTAAGTGTGACTGCCGGAATCGATCATAATGTTTCACACGTTACTTTTTTTATTTGTTACGGACTGTAGTTAGTTTTTCAGGGCTGTGGTATTTTGTAGGTAGGTACAAGTGGGACTATCCCTTGTTTTATAAAATTAACCTTCACAGGCAAACAAAAGGTATGACCTCTCAACTGTCGACGCGCTAAATTGCCGAACCCCGTTGACTATCGCACATCCGTCGCTCGACAGTCAAACGACGGACGGTTTTAGTTTTTCCTTGATTTCTAGCTATATATAGGTACTAGGTGTAAAAAAGACAACTTTGCTCTTTTGATACCCCGTATTCTTTGTAACACCATGATAATTTTTTTATAAAGATACCATATCAAAATATTATAATGTTAGTTGTGTAGGTACATTTGTACTTTGCGCATCAAACGAATACATTGCTTTCAATAAAATGACAGTATTTTTTTAAATTTTTTTTGTCGATTCTCAGGGTTTGTTCAATAGAAGAAAATGGTTGTAACCTCTCCCAGGGCACGCCACAAGACTGCCATGAGGGGTATTTGCCCATAGTCACCACGCTGGGCAGACGGGTTGGTGACCGTAGTTTGTATTTTGGACTATATTGTCAACACGGGAGGCGCTGCATGCCCACCTCCCGGGAACCCTTAATCGCCTCGTACGATAGCCACGGGCAGACATGAGGTGGTACGAATTCTACTCTGCCGGCACCACGCGGCCTAATATGGATAGATACTGTATAATAGGCTATTTTCGCTTAACATACCCTTCTATTACACCCTGAATATGATCAAACTGATTTAGAACCTACCCCTAGTATATCTCGGGGCTACGTTTAGCTTTTATGTCTCCCTAATGAGCATCGTTTACTATGACAGGCGGGAGTTATAGCTTCACATAGCGGCAAAGCCCGGGAGGAAGTTTATTCACCAAATGGCGGTTATTATAACCTGAATCTGCGTTTTACAGCTCTAATGTTGACAATCTAAAATAAAAAAGTAAATAAAAAACATAAGAAGTGATAACCTCTCTTTTTTGGAAATCGGTTAATAAATATAGTTGCGAACGGAGTAACTTTAGATTTATAACTTACTTATTTCCACACAACTCACAATATTTCGTGCCAACAGTGTTTACATAATTCATTACTGTTTTTTCTGAACACTGCCGTCGTCCCTTTTCAAGCACAAAAAAAAAACCCAAAACTATAAATAAAAAGCTAAAACACACCTACTTATCCTACATCTAACATTACTATTTAATATACCTACTATCCACCGAGCGAAACGCACCATACAGACTAGTAAACAGCCGTAACTTTCTCCGCTTGCACCCTTTTTTACATACTTTAAATTTTGTGTTTATTTATAATACTCGTATCTAATCCAAAGCTCATATAACAAGTTTTAAGCTCTAGAAATGACGTAATTTCCATAAAAACTTTCATCCCCTTTTCAAGCCTTTTTTGGTATTAAGCCTTACTCGTATGTCCACTCTCAGGCTCTAGATTCATATCTGTAACAAATTTAATATAAATCGTTTCACTAGTTTGGAAGTGAGACTGCGACAAACATAGTTACTTTCGTATTAATAATATTACTTAAGCATAGGTGCGAAAAGACAGTAGCGGATAATAAAGTAGACCATGTGAGTATTTTGAAAAAGCGATCTGACACTCCCGAAAATTTTGAATTTTATCGTTTACGTACGACGGCAGCGACTCGTCTAGGATAGGCGACCCTAAAAGGCGAAGCGAGCTCCCTTCCAGTACCGATTTGGTGCTACTTAATGGAAAGCATGGTGTTTGACGTGGACTGTATGATAATAAATAAAAAACTGCTTCGAAGATCAAACGGAATATCTTTATTTTCACAAAATCACGGGTAGTTATGAACAATAGCTACTACAACTTGTAGTGTTAGTTAGAAGCACAGATCTAATTTGAACCAATGGCGGAACTTTACAATTTTGCATAAATGGATGTGGTTTTATTTAGCCAATAAGGAAGTTAGAAATATGAACAAGTTTGGACAAGTTGGATGACGTCATACTGAATTACAAATAATTTAAAAATTATAAAGTAAACTAAAATAGGTTTAATTACTGTAGTTACATTGTAATAAGAATCTTTTAACTGAATTTAACAGAATCTATATAAAAGGCCTTCGTGTAGGCATAAAAGAAAACTTATCGTTAGAACGAAGAAAACTATTTAAACCTTAAAAGCTATATTAAATATTTACACAAAACTACGTTACAGCATTCTAAACCTATTTAAAAATAATCAACAAATCAAAGACACAAAACACACGATTTTGAACATAAAAACTAAGCAAAAAACTAAGTGTGTTCTGATTGGCTATTTAGAATAGAACTTTTGATTGGTTGAAAGTAGAGGAATCAAAATATTTATTATAAAGTTAGTTATTTCCGACACATGGGTTAAGTTTGTTCATTGACATTTTTATACCTAAACGGTTGAATGGATCTGGATTGAATTCAGTATACCTAACTAGATACATAAATAGAAAATCTCTTGTTTATATACTATATAAATATAATCTTCTTTCAGTAAGTTACGAATTGAGAAAAAAATACGTGGTACTATCTCGCTTAGATTATTCCTATCCAAATAAAAATACCTAATTAGATCAGTGGAGCAAGCACGAACCTAGTCCGTAATACTGTCGTCAGACTGTCATATCTCAGATTTTGCTTGCGAGTCGATAGCGTTACGGCGCGTAACAAGATACAATGCTTTCCCTATATATTCCTAGTTTTAGTGCTTCTAATTTCATCTAACTGACATTGATCCTTGTACGACAAAAACCGTACCCTGCCCTAAAACAATACCCTACCGTGTCAGTCCCCACTTACCCTGTCTCTGTGACCCGTCACGTGTGGTCACAGCCCGTCAGTGTGAATGACGAGCTTGAGTTTACTATAGTTGTTAGGAAACGACCTGCGGTGATGGACGCATGTGGTTGTGTTAGATATGAGATTTTATTTATTTATTAACTTTAAAATTATACAGTTGTTTTACAATACCCTGCAAAACTGCTTACGCGATGATGACGACGTGTGTAAATATATAGTTACCTATGAGTAAACTATCTATTTTTTATATCCTTTATCCGTGCGTCCTTTATGTCTGCCTTTAGATATCGTAAGAGGCGATTCGTATATTTTACTTCTTAGTTTTTCTTATTTTTTGACGGCTGTTTGGCATAGTTAGTAGTAACCTGCCTGCCGCATACAGGGTGTTTTTTCGTTGCTACCCTTAACGAAGGGTACATACTCTATACATGAAATAAAGTAAGTTTATGCAAAAAAAAATGCTGGGAAACGATGTAATTTTTTTTAAAATTACTTGATCGGGCGAAATTTATAGTGTCCAGTGTTAATGCTTGTTTTTTCATAGACAGATATTAATTATTTCTAGTGATAAAATCTTGCTATACGCGTCAATGTGCATTTATGCAGAAAAACACAGTTTATTTACTCAACTTTGGACCCTAATATTTTGGAAACCAGACACTTCCCAGGTATGCTTCCATGGAGAAAAATGATCGCGATGATGAGGAGATTTCATAGTTTTCGGGAACGTTGATGACCAAAAATCACTCTGTATATGTCCTGAGTTCGAATCCCGGTAGGTGCAACATTTAGGCGATACAAGACCTTATGGATCACAGTGTGTGACTATAGGTGGAATGTGTTGTAAAGTTTACGACTTTCACTATGGGTGCGCCCACCACCGGGCCCTACACCCTCCACTGACCCTCGGATCTGATAACTCATGATTGCGACAACAGGCACTTGCACTAACTACAATCGCCATAAGAAACCAGACCCGAGCACCTAGCATGCAAGACGATACATTGCACCATTCCGAAATCAAAAACTAGATAAATAATCTACATATGTTTCGCCAACAACCGTGGCATCCTCAGGATTATAGAAATTAGTAAATTAGTAAACCACTAATTATTATGAACAGATCAGAGGTTCATGGTGTTTTTTCATGGTGGGCCCGGTGGTGGGCGCACCCATAGTGAATGTTTGAACTTCCGAATTGTAACGCCTAATACAATTTCATTTATAAAAAAGTTTACGACTATTTAATATTTATCTTCATAACATGAAAGTGTAGTACATATGCCTATCATTCGAACTAGCACTTAAGTGTTTTACGCAATAAAGTATACCTATATACAAAATACCAAAGAAAGGGATTCCGTACACCTGACTGCTCTGGCATTTCTTGGGCCACTGATCTTATTGATTTCCGGAGAATGATTTGCTGCGTGGCTTCCTTTAGCTAGAGATGTACCCTTTTAGCTACAGGCATACTGATACGGGGCTTAGCTGTATCTCCTTCCGTGCATGTCGTAAGAGTCGACTAAGCAACTCGGGCATTGTCTCCGGCAATAAGCTAGCAACTTTTCACTGATAATTACAATTGTTTCCGATATGCTATATAACGTGGCTGTGGATACCGTCTTCTTCAGCCTATTGCAGTCCACTGCTGGACGTAGGCCTCCCCCAGGGTACGCCACAAGGCCAACTGCCACAGGGGGGTTTTGCTCATAATCACCACGCTGGGCAGGCGGGTTGGTGACCGCAGTGTGATTTTCGGACTATGTTGTCAGTACGGGACGGCGCTGCTGCTCACCTCCCGGAAACCGCCGGTAATCGCCTCGTACGATACCCACGGGCAGGCAGGGGTGGTACAAACTCTACTCTGCCGGCACCACGCGGTGGATACCGTAGTACTCTTATTAATTTTCGGTTCTATTATTTAATACTGAATATTGTAAAATAGGCATTATAATATAGGCAAGGTAATATCGTATATTCTATCATCCTAGTTTTATAATTGTCAATTATAGCACCACTATCACTATATAAGCTGTTATATAGCTACTAACCGACCAATGCAAACTGGGCGTCCTTCCGCATGGCGACACGAGACGGTCATCAGTCAACTGCCGTGACGGGCTGAGTGCTCAAGTTCTACAAGAGTAGATTAATAGCAACGGGTAGGATCGCCCATTTAATGTTTTAGTAAGTTGTCATGTGTGAAAGAAAGTCGTATAGTAGTGATATTTGAGTGGAACTTGTGCACTTGTTTTTGGGGTATAATATTAAAGATGGAATAAAAACAACTTAGCGAGTGATACGATATTTTAATTACTTGAGCGGTATGAATTTGAGTTTCTTCTTGACTACATTTCTATTAGTCACATATTCACACGGCTGTGTTTCTGAAATGGGGTAGCTAGAGCTTCTCTTACTATCGCTTGGAGAATACCCGAATCACTTAGTCGACTCCTACGACCTGCACGGCAGGAGAGATGTAGTGTATTCTTGTAAAGCCCCCCATCAGCACAGGACTTTCAAAAAAAGTAATCTCACTCGACTCTGCCAGATTAGCCTAGAATTTTTTACTATAACTTGATGCCATTACCTAGCTATAGGAAAACAACAAAAAGGTATGATACATTTTTGTATAAAATAGATGAAACGAATACGAAATATAGGAATACAATATTCAGTAAGTACTTCAGTAAAGTCCATCTTCACCTAAAGTTAAGTACATCAATATCGAAAAATGTATTAATGAGGAGGCATATTAATTATTCATTCTTAGATTATACAGGGTATAACAGAAAGGGTATGTTAAGCGAAAAGATATATAAATAAAAGGAACCTACCCACAAAATTTCGAAAGAGTCGAAATCGCATGTTTATTTTTCCAGATAGTATGGAGAAATCCTAAACAACTTATGTGCGTACAAACTTGAAAAATAAACATGTGATTTCGAGTCTCAAATTTTGGGAATAGGTTCTCAATAATGGGCTATTTACATACCTTTTCGCTTAACATACCCTTTCTGTTACACCCTGTATAGTCACGCCCATTATCCATTCTCCATGCAAAGAGATTATCCATTCAAAGAGATTGGGCAGAAGTTCGCAAATTGCAGTGCGAAACAATCTAGCTACTGGTAACGAATCCAATAGGAAATGTTTCTGTGCCGTTGTAAGTAGGTGTTGCGAGTATAAGCTATTTAGCGTCAGAGCCTCATCCGTTAAATAGCAGGGTGCACCACGGGCAGGTGAGGTTGACTTTGGGTCCTAAGGTATTTTTCGAAGCCACTTACAACCGATCGAAAAGCGGACAAATATAACTCGAGTACTTATGTCATCAAATCTCGAACAAGCTAACCTTTGATACTTGTATGCTGAATTTCGAGATATAAAAGTATTCAGTGTTTCAAACGCGGATTTGATGAAGGACGATCTATTTTTTTTCGATTTAGTTGGTATTTGGTGCTTTGGAGTACGAATTTGAGAGCAAATCGATAGCTAGTCTCTCTTGTAATCTACGTTATTGTTTGTGTTCAATATCTATGTTCTACAGCTACAAATACCTATAACAACCTATGACAGTGTATCTGTGTTTACATAACCTTTTTACTAGATTGGTGTCCTTTAGGCCTCTGGTCTGAAACCTATTCTTTAATATATTTTATTCTGCACACAAACATTGACAACTATATATTTGTCAATGTTTGTGTGCAGAATAAAGTATATTAAAGAATAGGTTCCCACAGTTACATAAAGGCGAGCTTATCTGTTAAAGAGATTTATTTCAGCTTATCCAAAAAGGCAACATATGACATAATTAACTATGTCAATAGATATGATTAAATCTGTGTTCCTCTCACTGCTGACTGCAGAAAGTAGATCGCAATATACCTACAAAGACCCCGAAATACCCAAAAAATTCCTTCCATAAAAGACTTATTAAGGCATTAAAAGTAGCCTATGTATGTCCATCCCAAGATATCCTTCTTCATGTGTTCCAACCATTCTATCCATATACCTATATGGCACAAGTACCAATATAACCTTACTACGTATAAAATTTAAATGATTCCTTTCGTAAAATACTTGAATTCTATTCCAGATTCGTAATAAGAGATTTCACTTTATTAAAAAAAATATCGAGTGGCTCTTGTCACGTCTCGGTTATTAAAATATCAAGTTCTTCGCTTTCGAAATAAGGTATCAATGTCACTTTTAACTATGCAAATGCCTACTTAGAATAAAAATTAGTTTTTAATAAAATACTTTCTTTTCCCGTACCTACTTATAGTACAAAAATCTAAGGTCCGCAAGATCCGGCTCAGAGGACCAATAACAGAGTTAAAAGTAAAAAAACATGTTTAAAAACCTTTTTGTTAAGCTGAAGGAAATCTTTAGGAAATAAGCACGCCTTTGTACATATTCACCGACTATTTGAACAATTGTATTTGTAAATTTTTTATTGTGCATAAAGCATAATGATGTTTTAATAATGAGCTATAAATACATATTATATTGACTCATGCCCATCATTTTCAATGCGGGTGGGCAGAAGAGTGCTAATTACACGCCCACTTTCAGATAACTCTCACTTTTTAACAGTAAGCCTATTAGTTCCCACGTGACAAGCCAAGCTTTAAGTTTAGCAAATTTCGACTGTACAATACTATTTTATTTAAACATAGAGAACATCATGGAGAAGGTAAAAAAGAGGAGGTGAGACTATGAACTGAGTCGTGTGGCAATCGTGAGGCCATGACGTCATGATAGGGGCGGAGCTTCAGGGCCAGTGTGTGTAACGCAGTAGCTGTAACTACACGCTTATGCAAGTAGTTTGGCTAGTCACTACAAGGTGGTTTATATGTAAATGGGCAGGGCTACAGTGTTAGGATGCTCCCCTCGTCGCATACTTCACCCCCGCTCAGCGGCGCACTATTTTTGTATGAAAATATACTTAGCCGCTGCTCCTCTTTTATTTCTTCTCCATGGAGAACATTCATTATTGTACTAAATTCTGCATATACCTACCTGCGTACTTATACCTATACATACGGCTGTGTTTCCAAAATAAACCATGAAAGACATCCTAAGGCACGTTTAACAATTTATTTATTTATTATTATTATTTATTATAAGATTCTAGCTCATCGCCTGTGGGAACGGCCCAAGTCGACTCTTACGACATGCACGAGAAGATTTGCAGCTGTTCTAGTAAAGCCCCGCATCAGCACAAGTATTTTAAATTATCATCATCATCATCATCAGCCTATTGCAGTCCACTGCTGGACGTAGGCCTCCCCGGGGCACACCACAAGACTGCCATGGGGGGTATTTGCCCATAATCACCACGCTGGGCAGGCGGGTTGGTGACCGCAGTTAGTATTTCGGACTATGTTGTCAACACGGGAGGCGCTGCTGCCCACCTCCCGGAAACCCTTAATCGCCTCGTACGATACCCACGGGCAGACTGGGGTGGTACGAATTCTACTCTGCCGGCAACACGTGGCCAATGACAGGCTGACAAGCTTTGAATATAATTTCCGGGCCGTATAACAGTTTTTCAACGCTATTTTAATATTGACGAACACCTGCCATATTCCCGGTATGTAACTCGTTTATACAACCAGAAAATGATCGGCATTT
The DNA here is from genome assembly GCA_014607495.2 of Carposina sasakii. NCBI lineage: Eukaryota > Metazoa > Arthropoda > Insecta > Lepidoptera > Carposinidae > Carposina > Carposina sasakii. The sequence goes on from CP053169.1 coordinate 2,654,406, forward strand.
TAATTAGATAAACAACGCATTAACTTAATCGATTTTATAATAATAGCTAATATACATAAAACAATGTCTCTTTCCCGGAAGGGTCCTATAGGTACTTTATATGTAATGATGAAATTTGAAAAACTTTGTGAAATGGGTGATGTACATAAAAAATACTAGGGACAAGAATATACTTGCCGCTCAGTGTCTCGTCTCCGCAAAGTTAATATATCTTTCACTGGACAATAGATTTAATGCTACCAAGTGAATAAGTGTACTATTCAAACTCAAATTTATACATAACACAAGCTAATTCTGCATAGCAAAAAATCCAAACAAAAAATACAATAACAAAACCGAATGTCGACGTAACAACATCTATTATCTTCAACTCTGTTTAGTTTTTTTTTCTTTATATCAAGTTTTCGAGGAAGTTTACTAAAGGAAAAAAAGATGCTAGTAAAAATCACACTTTGGGGAAAAAATCATCTAATTCTTTATTGTATTCTATTTATTTTCTATGCTGCTCAAAAAAACTGAAAAAAAAAGTATAATACTACAGCTGCTTCTCTTCCCGGGCATACTGTATAAGTCAGTAGAGGGACTAGAGGGTCTTGGTGTTTTGTAGGCGATGGCCACCTGTCACTCTAACCGAACTTGTACATCTCAACTATACCCTCAAAATTGGTCAGAAGTGGCACCGTGTGGTTCTATCGGCCCTTGGTGCTCTGCCTACCCCGTAAGGGATGGGGGCGTGATTATATGTATGTATGTAATTCTTTATTGTTATGTACCCCTATTATTGCAGATTTATTTAAGTAATAATACGAGTACTTTTATGTACATACTCTTAGCAGCCGCTCGCGATTTTGTATGCGGACTAGATTTCCGTTCTTTCATGTTCCCCTGGAAATTCCAGGAATAAAAGTATATAATTATTAAAGCCTATATTACCTACTCCTAATAACCTTCCTTATAACTCCTTATAAACCGAACTTGTACATGTCAACTATACCCTCAAAATTGGTCAGAAGTGGCACCATAGGTTCTATCGGCCCTTGGTGCTCTGCCTACCCCGTAAGGGATAAAGGCGTGATTTTATGTATGTATTTATTACTTACTCCTTATTATATCGGCTATCTTATGTTTCTTTCCTCTTTATAGCGACGATTATATTTTAAGATGATGATGATTTATAACATAACAATTTTCTCATAACATACATAACATAACAATTCCGAATGAATGATGACTTAGTAATTTGGCTAGTGTATAGCTATCGGGATGAAAAAATAACGTTGCCGAAAACGTTATGTAAGAATAATTTTTTTTTAAAGAGATGGTCAAAATCGTCATCCGAGTAGTTGACCCGGTAGCTCAGTTGGTGAGAGCTCTGCACGGAATGTGAGAGGTCGTGGGTTCGAGTCCCACTCGGGTGAAGATTTTTTTCATTTCTTAAAACATATTTATAATCTTACCGTACTTCACACCCCTTGAACATAAAATAATTCTGCACTTATGTAAACCCTCTCAAAGCAGGCCTTTGAATTGTAAATACAGAATGACTGCTACAACTTTATGTACATAAATGCATGAGTTCTGAAACTCTCGAACTGGTAACCGCTGCAAGAAGTATATCGCTTTCAAAGAAATTTGTATATGTAGTCTTGTAGGCCGTAACAGAAAACTAAAATGAAGCGAAGCTATTCAAATTTGAAAGATATATGTATCAAAAATAGTCATATTATTTCCGCAATGAAATGGACCGAATATCCCTTAGTTGACTGTATCATGAAAGTAATACCGCTGCCAAAGTAAAATAATATCATTGTCAAAATAAAAGGAAGGTTCTAGAGAAAGTACCTACAGATCTACAAAGTTATTTGTGAAGTGGCGAAAAAAGGAACTACCTACGCCCGGCGATTTGAAATATTATTCGATTGTTAGAGTAAATTGACAACAAAGACACGACAGTGTCGCACCCTTAAGTTCACAGATAACTTGGCCGGGCTGTAATAACAAAGGGCGACGACCTATACGTGACTTCTTTCATAAACCTTTTGGTAATCCGTGGTGGGATATCTGAACCTTTATATTAACAGAATTCATAATCCGAAATCGACGGTAACTTGGACCTACGAATACAAGCTAGAGGCTACTCAAGGCTAGGTATATTTTTATTTTACAAACTTTTCTCGAATGGAAAGTTCGAAACTGCTCATTAAGTCCGCAATGAAATTGTTTCAATACTACACAAGAATTTTTATTGACATCCTTTTGGTCATATAAAAGTGATTTTAGGGTGAAATTCTGAGCGAACAATTTCTAAAACTTAGCTGTTACACAACTTTTTAATTACTGTCCTCTATTTAAAATTGCCGCTCTTCAAAAATGTTCGTAGCTTGAAAATTTTTTCAATTAACATTTCTTTTTTCGACCCCCGTTTTTATAATCACCTCGTTTGAAATTCCGGATTGCGTAACAACTCAATTTAATTATATATAAAAAATTGTTTGTTACAGAAACTTAATAACTTAATTTTGGAATCAAAATTGTTTAATTTCCGACACTAGAGTATTGTGGAGTTAGGTTAATTGTGTTTTCTGCTTGTAATTTGTTGTGTACCTTTAAGTTGTATGATTTTATAACACATGTTTTTATTCATACGTTTACATTTGACAACGTATAATTCTGTGGGGTAAGCACGAATCTTTTTACGCGGCGTAACGTTAGCGACTCGCTAGCAAAATCTATGGGAATTGACTCTATAGCGTTACGGACTATCGAGAGGTTCGTGCTTACTTCTCAGTTTTTGTAGGTTGAGTGAAAATTATAGTGGACGCCCGCGACTCCGTCCGTGTGGATTACAGAAAAAACAAAATGTCGAAATCATCCGGGGTAAAATATAAAGATATAAAGTAGCCTATATATTAAGTGAGACCTGTTACAATATATTCCTGAAAACTGCATCGAAATCGGTTCAGCGGTTTCTCAGATAAACGCACAGATAAACCGACAAACGGACAAAAATTCCAAAAATCATTCTTTTGGGTACTATTGCGTTGATAAAGGTCTCCTATAATATTTTTTCTCATATATCTTCCACGTACAGAAAGCGATCCATTACATTTGCACAATATGTAGAGTAGATAGAAGATATACCTATAGATATAGATTGCTTGTCATACCATATAGGTAGTTTATTAATACGGGGTGGATCATTTATTTATCTATAATTATTTACAATAATAACTAAACCTACGTAAAAAAAAAAACTAGAGCTACAAAATAAAATAAAATTTACAAATACTAATAAATGGAGGACTTTGTGTAAATATTATACTGCATTATTTTTTTTATAGTGATCCTGTAGTAAGACAAACTCAGACAAGTATACAACATAATAATACGTATTTTTACACCTGCCCAAGTAGCATTACCTGCGAAACACGATATGATAAACCTATTTATCGACATTTAGCCTGTCAAAACACGATAAATATAGCCGCCATTTTGAATTTTGTATTTAGACGATACGATATCGTACGTTACGATATCCACGATGGGTGGTCATGCTAGGGGGGCTGAATTATGATATGCATATTTTCCTTTGTCATGTTTTGTTAGTCACGTTCCACCCTAAGTATGTTGCTTCGTACGTACCTAATGGTATTTCTTCATCGCATCAGATTGAGGTGATTCTAGTTTTTTCTCCAGCAGCGAGCAATATCATCTTGTTTGTTTACAAAATAATATAGAGAAAAACTAAATATTTTACGAAACTTGTAGGAAAATAAATGAAACATTTTCATGTTTTTTAAAAAAGTAAATTAATATGGAACGTGCATTTAGTTTGCATTAATATTTTAATTTTTTTTACCTGACTGTGCCAGAAGAAGATTTTCGAATGTAATGTATGTTTGTATATTTCTTTGGCACGCTATAGAGCCTAAACATGGGTGGTTGCATTTCAGACAGGTATCGTCATATTCGTCTTATTATTATTTAAATGAAGTTATTTTGATAATGTTTCATAGTTTTAGGTGAAAGAAGATTACATTGATGTCTTTATTTGTTAGAATACACGGTAATTAAAAATAAATAGGTCAAATGCAATTAAGTTGAAAGTAACATAGTTAAACTTAATTTGATCATTATAGTTTATTCTTTTTATGGCTAGTCCCCATGTATTTAAAAAAAAATTATTAATTTAAAAAAAACTTATTTAAGTTATTGAACTTCTTAATACATCAAAGTATTGAGATCAACATGACTTTATGATGTAAAGGAATAACAGACAAAGCCTCAAGAATGCAGGACAAAGGTTTGAACTCTGATAGCGCGGGAATTGGTCACAAGTAGGGTAAGTTAAGCGAAAAGCTATGTTAATAGCCAACTAAAAGAAACCTACCCACAAAATTTCAGACTCGAAATCACATTTTTATGATAGTATGGAGAATTACTAAACAACTCAGTAATGTTCATACAATCTTGAAAAATAAACATGCGATTTCGAGTCTCAAATTTTGGAAATAGATTCCCTATAGTGGGCTATTTACATAATTTTTCGCGTAACATAGCCTTTCGTTACATTCTGTATAATACACACGTTTGTGTTCCCGAAATAGGGTATCCGGAACTGCAGGATCATAAGTGAAATCCCACAGCCATGTATAGCATAGCGGGGACAGATGTTGATGATCAGTATAACTTGCTAGCTTATAGCCCGGGAGAAAGCCCGAGTTCTTAGTCGACTCTTAAGACATGAACGGAAGGAGATGCAGCTGATGTATTCTAGTGAAGCCTTGCATCAACGCAGGCATGTAGTTCCGCATTATTAGAATAAGTAATTAATTAATGTTATTGCTTCTCAAATAATACATTTACTTGAAACGTAAACGTATCTACTCAAAATTTAAAACATTTAAGCAGAGCATTACGATACAGTCACTACTGAAAAGTTAACTCTGCTCAACGGTTCAACTTTAACCGCAAGTTTTAACTGACCACGAAGAGTAGGTCCTGTTACTTTTCCTAATTAACTGGTCAGTGTAGTTTGGAATTCTCTCTTTTTGCCCGTTTTAGGTTTAAGAGCTTAGTTAAACCGCAAAACCTTTTGTATGAGAGAAAATACTTAGGCGCTAACGTTAATTTGTTTTCTTTTGTGTTTATGTGATTTTAAATTTTGTGTGTTTGTTTATTAATTAGAATAAAATATAATAATTGGTTGGATCCTATACATTGTTTTCGGTAAAAAAATATTCTGGATTATTCTATTCCTGTGCTAATTTGGGGCATGGAAGAAGATGCAGCTGTTCTAGTGAAGCACCGTATCAGTACTGGTATTCGACATTATTTTGTGCAAATATTTTAAATAGGAGGTTAGGACTTTAAAAGCTCGATATTATTACGGACTGGTTTTGTCAATGCGGCGTAAGTTTTCTGACTTATCAATAAGAAAGAGCTCGTTAATCATTTCCACCGACAGGAGTCGACGAGACAAAATGGCCGACATGTTTTTTTTGTTGTAATTTTGCAAAGCTGTCATTTTTATCTTGTGGCTAACGAACAACAAGTTTATCCTGTACTAGTGGACGCCCGCGACTTTGTACGCGTAAAATTTAGGAATCCCGTAAATTCTCGTTGCCATGGGAATTTTGGAAAATCATGAAAAGACACACCCTCAAAGCTTCAGGTCTTTTTTAGACATTCAGAGCAAAGCATTTTATATGTATAATAGGTCCTAGATTCCGAATGTATGCTACCTGCTATGGCACTAGTGGCTGCAAGATCTCCTTCATGATCGTGCAGGTTTGGCTATCTCATTTAGTCGTATTTAGATGAGTGTGTATTTTAAGACTGACCGCTTTTAAAATTTTATTTTTAAAAATATACAGGCTGTTTTTTGGTTGTCAACGTTCCCGAATTCTTCGGAATCTCCTCATCATCACGATCATTTTTCCCAAGGAAGCATACCTGGGAAGTGTCTGGTTCCCAAGATATTAGGGCCCAAAAAAAATCAAAAAAACACCTGTATACTAAAATATTATACCTACGTGACAATATATGATAGTCCTCCCAAAGAAGCCAAAACTGCATGATATACAGGGTGATGTTTGGTCGTCAACGTTTCCGTAAACGTCGGAATCTCCTCATCATCACGATCATTTTTCTCCATGGTTTTTTTTTTAATTTCTTGATCGGGTGAAATTTATAGTGTCCAGTGTGTATGCTAGTTTTTTCATAGACTGATATTAATTATTTCTCGTAAAAAAATCTTGCTACACGCGTCAATGTGCATTTATGCAGAAAAACGCTCAACTTTGGACCCTAATGAAACCCGACACTGGCCGGGTATGCTCCCGTGGAGAAATATGATCGTGATGATGAGGAAATTCCGTATTAGTTTTCGGGAACGTTGACGACCAAAAATCATCTTGTATAGTTTAGAATAAATATCCAAACAGTAGGATCACGGTTCACATATATTTATTTCTCATCAAGAGCATAGAGATACGAGACCAACATAAATAACAGACGTAAATTATGTTCAACGTATAAGATTAGGTACCGAGGTACGTTGATGGAATAACAAGCTCTTACTGTACGTTGACAGTATTGCGAATGTATTTGTGTTTATTTAATTACTATACTAACAGAGTAAGATCCCAGAGCCCACAGACCTTAGTTATTTTCTCACAAATACTATGTATATAGGATAAAGTAGTGTCAGTAGGTGCCTTAAGTGTGTGCATACCAGCTAGCTTGAGTCGACGGGCCAATTCATAGGTACAAGGATCATAAAAGAGATCTCACAGCAACGTTTAGCACAGCGGGAACAGATGTAAATGGCCAGTGACAAGTTGATAGCTTATCGCCTGAGATAATGGCCGAGATGCTTAGTTGACTCTTACGACATGCACGGAAGGAGATGCAGTTAATGGAGGTATTTTAGTGAAACCCAAACATCAAAAATATTGAAAACGTCATGGAAAACGTAGGGGAGACCGGGGATAGTTGACTATAGGGCTAGGTAGAATAACTGTCAAAAACTCATTCGGTGCAAAAGCTTTAAGGCAACCAGTGATGCACAAGAGTCCGTCACTGACTGCCGCTCAATCACCAAAAAGGCGACGTTGCACACGCAAGTCGCTTGAGAGAAGGAACGTAATATTGAAAAAGAACGCATGCTAGTAACTATTTTTGTCATAATGTTATTTGTAATAATGCCTATTTATTCATGATTATTGATTGTTTAAGTATTTGTATCGAATGTTTGATTCATGTTTTTTTTTATATATATTATTCTATTTGATTTGGACGCAGTTTTGAGATTATGGCCCTTGGTAAAAAAAATTTAAAGGTGGTTCGGGGCTAGTAAACTCATAAATAATGGGGCTGGTTGACCTATATATATTATTACCAAATAACAAATATAATTTCATTAGTTTAACGAGATTATTTATTACTAAATAGTTAAAGGTTATAACAAGTTGTCTCATTTTGTTTGAAATACTTAATAAGTTAGTACTTTGTCTGTTTTTAGGTACTCGAATTGATTGTTTTATTTTTATAACTTGAATTTTATTGTGTTTAATCTGAAGTTGCGAAAAACCGTCTATTGGATTTAATTAGTAATTTTCTATACATTTTTGTGTATTTTATACTATTTCCTCGTAAATTTTGCCCTTTTAACGTCATTGTTCACTTTACCCCAGACTGGGGTAAGTTGACCGGTTTTTCCTTTTGTACAAAAGCTGGTTTGTACTACCATAATGAATCACGTGCATTTATCCACTTATTTCCAAAGCTTAATAGTCAATCTAATAATTGTACCTGTTTTAAAAATAATTAACTGTAAAGAAATAAAAATAGACACCTCTAAGCTGAAAATTGGTCAACCATCCCCGGTCTCCCCCCTTATTATGAGCTGATTTCTAGCGGAATTTAGTGTTGAAAATGCATCAACAACCTAGAGAAAGGCAAGAACGGCCTTATTCTTTTAATTCTCATAATAATATCGTACACGAAAAGCATAAATTAATAAAGTTACAAAACTAATATTATGTATCATCTAATTAACAAGGAAGTAATACGTACTTAAAATTAAAATCCGGTTAATTAGTTTAATGTAGGTAGAGAGATGTTTTGGGAAATTAACCGAGTTTCGGATTAATTTGAAGGTTATATCTTTAAGGGTGTATACAACTAATTTTCGAGTTTAAAATTTAATTTAATTCATAGCCTATTGGGTGAAAGCGACCTTCGATAGCGACATTACGTAACTAGCAAAAGCAATGCGATAGCAGAAATTGTTCAGAAGTAACGTATTACAACAGCAATCTCAAAGGAATTTGACATTTCAACGCGAATATTGTACAATTATCGCTATCGCATTGCTACTGTTTTGCTATTGCTAGATACGTAATCAGCCTTCAGGTTAGTCGGTGTATTAACGTGGGTTTGATTCCTACTTACGCCTGTTTCGTTGATTTTAAGTTTTTTCTTATGTTTTGGTATTAAGTAGATTTTAATAAGAACTTATAAGCTTACAATAAAGTGTCCAGAATTAAAATTCGCTATTTAGTAACAAATTCCTAAATCTAAGTTAGTAAGGTATTTAATATATAAGAAACTGTTTATAAATACCTACATAGATAATTATAGACAAATCTAGGACTCAAAAACAAATATCGATAATCATAATGTTAATAAACATGTCCGCTACAAATAGGGTGTATAACAGATGATGATGTACATAACAGAAAGTAACCCGAGTAAATAATAATAATAAGGGTGTGTTAAGCGAAACGTATTAAAAAGAATCCACTATATAATTTTAACTCGAAATTTATGTTTCCTAGTATTGAGAAATCCTAAGCAACTAAGGAATGTTCATACAATTTTGAAAATAAAAATGTAACACCCTCATTTTTCTCCATGGAAGCATACCTGGGAAGTGTCTGGTTTCCAAAATATTAGGGTCCAAAGTTGAGTAAATAGACTGCGTTTTTCTGCATAAATGCACATAGACGCGCGTAGCAGGATTTTTTCACGAAAAATAATTAATATCTGTCTATAAAAAAACCAACATAAACACTAGACACTATAAATTTCGCACGATCAAGGAATTTAAAATTTTTTTTCAAAAAAAATTTTTTTTTCCCAGCATTTTTTTTGGCATAAACTTACTTTATTTCATGTATAGAATACGTACCCTTCGTTAAAGGTGGCCACAAAAAAACACCCTGTATATATATATATATATATGTAGTGTACCTATTAGGCTCGCCCTTATCTTAATGAAGCAGTCGTTTCGCCACAAACGGGTTATTTTGTAAACAATTCAACGAAGTGCCTATTGAAGTGGCGCCCACTAGTGTCATTAAGGAGTAAATTTGTTTCTCATTCTATAGCTTGTTTTATAGCATTAGGGCCGATTTTCACAACTTTCATGTAGCCTATCTAATGTAACTTAGCTATACCCGAGATGGGTTGGTGTCAGGTAGGCAGCCGGCTGTAAAACAAACGCTAAATATTTGGCAATATGGGTTTCGAAAGAAATCATATTGCGCCGACACCATAATAATGGGATAAGGGCAAGAAGATGATGATACGAGTATAGCCTATCTGTTTAAGAAGGGGCTGGGTCAAGGGGAAGGTTCTAGAAATAGGTAAGTAGGTCGAAAAGGTACCTGTGGGGTTTTGTTCTTTCTTCTTCCGCACGGAATCTCTCGTAGGGTTCTGGGGTTTTCACTTCAATCCAATTTAGGTATTCTGCACTGGTACTTCACTTTTAAATGAAGGGCACTCCTTTGGGTAGATCAGTTTGTCACACAAAAATTCACTTGTCGAGACGCAGGTCATTACCGGCGACCATTGGGCAACTAGCAGATGCAGGGCGGGGGGAAAACACACGTGGCCAGCGTCCGCGGCGAGGAAAAGAGAGGGCAATAGGGAATATGCGTCTGACACGAAAACAGATTTTTTATATTTTATTCGAAAGATATTACAAATACAAACCGAATAGTGCAAAAATAACATCAATCGGTTAGTAAATACCAAAGTTACAGGAGTTTAAAAGTTGAAAAATTTAACGAAAAAAATTACGGCATAAAATGAGTCAAAACATACAATTTTACCTATATTTTGAATTATCTCATTGATTTAATAAATACTTTATTAATATCTGCACCTATTAATAAACGATTTTTATTGACAACAATACACAAAATATAAAATATTACGTTTATAAAATAAGATTGCATTTTTCCCCATGCTAATTTGAGACTGTTGTCTATTATGACGTCAAAGTCTTTGCCATTTTAGTATGGAGCAAACGGAGCGTTTCAAAAACATTTTGCCGGCTCGTATTTTTGAATTGCTGTAAATCCAAAACGGTTAAAGTTAGATATGCCATTCCAAGGACAAACTTTATTCATTTTTTACGTAGAATATAAAAATGGAATAGAAAAATTTCATGCATATACCCTATTAGAAGAGGGAGATACAAAATTATAGTATTAACACTATCTAATAAAAGTTATGCTGTTTCTATTTTGTTAAAATTTTACATAAAAACAGCATTTAATGTATCCTTTATAATACGATAGGCTATCTGACGACCGTTGGAAAAATCGGCCAATAGAAAGAAAGAATTATTGGTGTACTATCATCATTCTGTAGTTACCTACTCATCTTATAGACTTTGCAGTATAAAAGCGGGTGGGGCTGTGTCGGGGCACACGGCCGTTGGTTTTAACGTGAAACGTCTATGTTAGCGAATCGCTTTTAAAGTAAAAGATTGAAATGAAAACAAGATGGACGCTGTTTTAAGTATTTTAATAAAAAAAGAACAGGTACGTAATAGAAACATAAAATACATAGCAAATGTTTATATATTTACTAGTGGACGCCCGCGACTTCGTCCGCGTGGAAATTGAATTGTAGCTTATATGACACGTTTGTCGGTTTACCATAGCAGTGCCATCTATTGATTACTTACTCAATCCAGTCGAAAAGTATCGACATCTGTTAGAATCTTTTGGAGTTAACAGATAATTGTGACTGTCAATTAATTATAGACAAATAATTTGCAATAAAATAAAATTGCGACTATAATTAAAGATCTAAGCTATCCTATCTCTCAAGTTGGACCAGACTGCTCACGGTGTGCCAATTTAATTTAAAATCGGTTAAGTAGTTTAGGAGTCCATCGCGGACAAACATCGTGACAGGAGATTTATATATATTAAGATTGTCACTTTCTGGTTATTTTAAATAGCAGCCGCCCACGACTTCGTCCGCGTGAGGGGGCGTTGTACCCGTGCGAAGCCGGGCAGGTTGTTGTATAGACTGTAGCCTTCCTTGGTAAATGGGCTATCTAACACTGAAAGAATTTTTCAAATCAGACCAGTAGTTCCTGAGATTAGCGCGTTCAAACAAACAAACAAACAAACTCTTCAGCTTTATAATATTAGTATAGATATAAATACTGTCCAAATTACACTTATTTTTGTATAAATCAATCGGTTCAAATAAACTTGACAAACACACGAAAGAATCACCACGCTATAAAGTCGGAGTCACGAGTTACACTGAATAGAAACAAGCGTGAGCGCCGGTTTCGCACAGTTATCGCAGTATCCCTCCCCCGCCCCCCCGCTTGACCCCGACACGAACTCAATGTCATAACAGCGAGCTGACAAGTGTACACCACATAGACAATAGTTTTTTAATTATTAAGGTACGAGCTGACTATACCTGGTAATGTGTCGGCGCGATTTTAAAACGTTTCACGTCAAAAATACGGCATAAAATGAGTCAAAACATACAATTTTACCTATTTTTGTTTCTAAGACCAATAGTTTTATAAAATAAGATTGCATTTTCCCCCATGCTAATTTGAACTGTTGTCTATTATGACGTCAAATGATATAGCGTTTCAAAAACATTTTGCCGGCCGTATTTTTGAATTGCTGTAAATCCAAAACGGTTAAAGTTAGTATGCCACAAAGGGCAAACTTTATTCATTTTTTACAGAAATAAAAAAATTTCATGCATATACACTATTAGAAGAGGGAGATACAAAATTATAGTTTTAACACTATCTAATAAAAGTTATGCTGTTTCTACTTTGTTCAAATTTTTGCATTTAATGTACGGCTATCTGACGACCGCTTTTAGAAAGAAAGAAAATAGGTGATTCTGTAGTTACCTACTCATCTTATTGACTTTGCAATATAAAAAAACTTCAAGAAGCAATATCGAGTACGCATCATAGTACATAAGCTATAATATAAAAGTATAAGCTTCGTTCTATTGTGTTCTAAATTTTCATGTTTATACACTGGCCATTGGTTTGCATGTGCCTACGGATCACATTATTTGTAAAGCGCGCTTTACAGCTTTGTAAGCGAGAAATTAATATAATAGGTGTTAGAAAATCCAACATACGGAACTATTTCGAGATTATCACAATGCACCGCGAAAGAAATTTAACTCGGTACCGTAAAAAACTAAACTTAATCCGTAATTCGGTTTCTTAGGGTGTATTTTTACAGCCAATCATTCTTCAGAATGAATTTTTTTCTTTTTTCCTTACTAATCAATTTTTTCTATTGTTTGCAGGTACGATTAAAGATTGAATTTGAAGCAGCTAGCTTATAAATAAGGTATCGTAATTGAACCTTCTTGATTTAAAAGCTTGTAAGAATAGATCGTCGTTGTCAGTGCGTTGCAGTCCACTGCTGGACATAGGCTTCCCCAAGTGTACGCCACATGGCTCGATCTCCCGTTTTTGCCATCTAGTTACTACCAGCCGTCCTCTTTAAGTCATCGGTCCATCTGGCCGGAGGGCGCCTAACGCTACGCTTGCCGAGGCGCGGTCTCCATTCGAGAACTCGTTAACTCGACCAATAAGTGTATGTAAGAATAGATAAACAAATAATAATTTTATTACAAATTTGACATCTCTATCATATTCATATAATAAGCTATGGAAAATTTCGATGAAACTTGCAATTTATGTATGACCTAGTTTTTTCAACTCGCATATCTTAACTGACAAGAAAAAATTCGTCGACGTGAACTTTAGAATTCGATATTTCGAGTGACGGCCTTTCTTAGGTAGTGACCCTGCCTACCATTCCTTTATTGCAAACATTACATATGATGAATATCGAGTTTACGAGTCATGGATGTTTCATACTTATCTATGTAGATACCGTTCTTTCAGCATACCTTAGGGATCTTAGTGTGGGACTAGGTTAATGTGTTGTGTAGTTTAAAAAAAAAAAAACAAAGGTAATAATGTAATTTCTACCCTATTTCTATTGTCCTTTTCTATGTTACTTCTGTCCGTGTATGTGTAATTTTCAAATAAAAATCTATTCTATTCTATTCTAATCTAACAGACACAATTAAAATTATAAATTTCATCTTCATTGGTCAAGTAGTTTTCAATATTTTGTGATGAGCGAGTGAGTAACCTTTCGGTTTATTACGTACAGATATTATAGGTAGGTAAATAGTACATTTACCCATACTTAGGTAAAAACCTTTAAAAGTACCGTCAAATTTTTATAACTTCCCGCGGGTAAAGTAGTGTTAAAACATTTTTTTTTACAACGTAGCCAAGCTTCGAGAAATTTCTACTCGAGAATTTACGAGATGAAGCTCAATGGGGCATACAGCAATATATCGATGTATCCTTGCCCGCGGTGTATTTTGCATTTTATATTGGAAAATATATCATATCTGTGCAGAAAATATGTCAGAGACATGTAATTTAAATGAGGATAGGTTCTGGATTTATTTTATCTACAGCAGAACTGCAGGATCATAAGGAAGGTCTCATAGCCACGTTTGGCATAGCGGGGATAGATATAAGTGATCAGAGACAAGTTGTTAGCTTTTCGCCTGTGAGAATGCCTTACCCAAGTTCCTTAGTCGACTCATATGACATACAAGAAAGGAGATGCAGCTGACGTATTCTAATGAAGCTCCTCATCAGCACAGGTATTAGTATTCAGAAGTATCATAAAAATGTTGTTTATCTATTTATGTAGATATTAAAATCAATTTTAAATTCGTTCAATGTTAATTCCATCCGCCCATAGATTAGTTGAGTCTTCGCTGCCCTTTGGTTTTGTGGATGTAAAGGGTATGAGTGACAGCCAGGCGCATACCGAAATGTTGAACAAGTACCATTATAGGTATGTTGATTTATACGACAGTGTTTTTTCTCGCAGAAAAAAAGAATCGTGACTGATTTTCTTCCTACTATTAGCAAGTACAATGGAATTAGTGAATACCCAGCATGACACTGTAAGCTATGCAAGAGAACCGTGAGAATGGTGCAGCTGTGGAGTTCACGGGTTCATGCATTTCACGATAAAATTATAGTTAAAATGAACTGAAAATACGCTTATTCAATGCAAATAGCTGTTTTGCTCATCTTTACTACGAAATGCCTGTGCTAATTCGGGGCTTGACTGGAAACATCAGCTGCATCTCCTTCCTTGCATGTCGTAAGAGTCGACTAAGGAACTCGGGCGTTCTCTCAGGCGATGAGCTAGCAGCTTGTCAGTCACTGATCATTTACATATGTCCCAGCTATTCTTAACGTGCTGTGGGATCTCCTCATAACTCTCCAGCTCTGGCTACCCCAATTCGAGAATAGACCTGTGCATAATACCTACATATTATTTCTACGAACACCGTCAGTGGAGAACAAATAAATAGGATTGACACTCAAAATTGTTAACTAACTAAGGCCCACTGTCCCTCTGTTCACGTGGCATACGAGTATTGCATTCGTTATTGTACGTTTGGCTGCTGCAGCAGAATACAGTATGTTTTATGGAATAACTTCCGTGCATGAGTTCGGAATACGGTAGTTTTCGTATGTTGTTACACAGATTGTCATAAACATAACAACTATCTCCATAGTTCAAGGTGACACACAATTTTATAATAGGTCGCTGGTATAAATAATGTGCACATGAAACATTTTAAATAGCTTTATTGAGCCTAAGTAAATTAAATTACAATTAAAGGACCCACCGTTGTTAGTAGCAGAGAATAGATGGGACGCTAATTTGAATTTAGCTCTAAGATTAAACTACCCTGTTCGGATACATATAGTGTTCTAGTACTGAATACAAGGGAACTATGTTTTAGGTGAAACTCACGCACACGTATTGTGTTCACCTTAGTTAGTGTGTTCAACGAATGTGTTTGTTAGAGATTCGTACAATGTTTTGTTCGTTCGCTTTCAGCTTGTGTCGTTATTGCCAATAAATGGTTTTGACATGGCAATTTGTTATATTGGTTTTATTTAGTAACATTTGTAATTTTGTTAACAGCGTTAAATATAATTTTGTAGAGGCGGTTAGGTACACTGCCAATGATTTTCCAAACATCGAACAGAAATGTTTGTATGAGATCTCTAATAGTAAGACTTCTGCTCTGTCCTCATATATTTGGAATCGGCGCTATATGTACTATACTTCTATTCATCCCTATTATCTGTCATCTCATTAAGTCACTCCCAGTGCATATCCTTTCTCACACAATCCATTCAACACTTTTAAGGTCTAACTCTTCCTATATAACTATCTCGTCTTCAGCCTATTGCAGTCCACTGCTGAACGTAGGCCTCCCCCAGGGCACGCCACGAGGCTACTGCCACAGGGGAGTTTTGCCCATAGTCACCACACTGGGCAGTGTGGGTTGGTTGGTGACCTATAACTATCTACGTCTCTAATAATAGGTATTTAAGATATATTACCTATGGTACGATCTATATGTAATAGGCACTGCCATAGCTCATTCATAACGTAATGCATACAAATACGTTGTTATCATATTTGTTCCTTCATTCGGTAACAATTACAAGCGAGCTCCGCCATTTGCATTTTTGATTGGCGGTTTACAGATTTTATTTTATTTAAATATAATCTACATAATATGTAGATTAAACATATTAAGTTTCGCCAATTTCTTGCATGCTAGGTGCTCGGGTCTGGTTTCTCGTGGCGATTGTAGGTAGTGCAAGTGCTTGTTTTCGCAGTTATGAGTTATCAGATCAGAGGGTCAGTGGAGGGTGTAGGGCCCGGTGGTGGGCGCACCCATAGTGTTTGTTTGAACTTCCGAATTGTAACGCCTAATACAATTTCATTTACCTACTTGCTAAATAAAACAAAACACTAGCGCGAACACAAATAGCTATGAGAAATGTACATACCTATGGTGCCACTTAATGTTGGTATATGTATAAATAGATCTATATTTTCAAGACAGTATCCAGAACCGTTGTTTATGTAAATAGCTACCGTCCTACGGCTTCGGTCGTGTAATCGTGTTATACTGTCTTCTGCATTAAGGCTGTGTTGCCCAATTTTTTAAGTTATTCCCTTAAATTGGGGTGGTGTATTTTTTTTCGGGAATTTGGTTTTTCTTTTTAAAATTTTGCGTAATTGAAGTAGTCTGCTTGGTGACAATTATAATTAATTTGTGGGTTGTACTAATAAAATCATAGGTAGGTACTATGAGTAGGTAGTATTTTCTTCTATTAAAAAAGTTTATGCCCCAAAGTGGCACGTGAGAAAAAAGCTCATATTATTAAGCGAAGAAAACAAGTTTCTTACCTATATACCTAATACCCGTGTTAGAATTTGTAGGTAGAAGCTAATACACCCACGTGTTTGTCATATTACAAACGTAGTTCTGCTTTATAACAACAAAAAACTTCAAGTAGTAAAATATAGTTTGAATTTTCTTTAGGTACCTTCCTCTAGCTATAAAAGATAAAGAATCATGGCTTGATAACTTGAAAACTATGGACTTTCAATAGCTATCTATCTAAGAATTATGTAGTACTAGTGGACGCCCGTGACTCCGTCCGCGTGGACTACAGAAAAAACAAAATGTCGAAATTATCCAGGACAAAAACATTTTCCCGGGATACAAAGTAGCCTATATGTTAAGTGGGACCTGTCACAATATGTTCCCGAAAACTGCTTCGAAATCGGTTCAGCCGTTTCTGAGATTAGCGTGCTCAAACGCACAGACAAAGAAACAAAATTCCAAAAATCATTAGTTTGGGTACTATTGCGTTGATAAAGGTCTCAATATTTTTTCTCATATATATTCCATGTACAGACAGCGATCCGTTACATTTTTATTATATGTATAGATGATACAATCACAAAATAAATTGTTTTTACATAGCAAGAAAACATTTTCACTAAGAAGATTACATCGCAAGGGTCTCGCGAGACCGGGTGTCTGAGTGTCTGGCACACTTACGTCAATCGATCTCAGGACACTAGATTGAAGTGAACTCAGATGTCTTCTGTGATAATGTTACATAACCTCTGGAGGAAGGACACAAAAGAGATGCGATAGAAAAGGTGTAGACCTGTGACCCCTAATGTGGACATGTGACCCCTATGTTGGTGTTGACCTGGGATCCCTAGTGTAGACCTGTGCTTCTTATGTAGACCTGTGTAATTTTATGTGGAAATTTTATCCTTTATGTGGACCTGTGATCCCTCTAATGTAGACCTACGACCCCTGATATAGACCTCACACATTACCCTATTGCTGTACGTAGGCGTGTGTTTTTGCTGGGCAGGTGGCCTGGAGACCGCAGTGTGATTTTCAATTACAGGCTGACATTAGTCTCCCACCATATAGAAAAGCTTTCCACCCGTCACTCAAGTAATACTGTTTCCTATAAGAACACATTATAATACCACCTCCTTTATGTCACTCCTTCATGACATAACGTTATTCTTTCATCACATAGAGTAAGATTGCGATGTGTCTGGACATTTTAGCTCGTACATTACTCACTAGAGGCTGCCTTGCTTGCATTTTATTAAAAGAGCTATTGGTTAAATAATACATTTATATTTATACATATTGTTTAAATATACCTACGTAAGCATTGAATAACGCTTAATTGATTTTTTCGACTTTTTAAATTATTTAAGGACAAAGATAGTGTAATTCGTTTAATTAGCCCTTAGATAATGCTTCATTGAGGTTATCTCCGTCGCGCATGGACCTTAGAACATATGATTTTATGTATGAAAATGCCTAACAATGAAATACGTATGTACATTACACCTATGCTCTACTAAGGCAAAGACAATACATTTTTAGCAGGTTACATGCCATTTACCTCTTTCGTAGCTATGTAACAAAGTAAATCACAAGGTAACAAAGCGGAAATAAAAATGATCTGACAAATTTGTCAGGACAAAAAGGCATGACTGATCCCCTTTTGAAATAAATTCACTTTAAGCAGCGGAAATCCTGTAAGCAGATAAGTCTCGCGATTAAACGGAAGTTTAACGGAGTTTATATGAAACAATCTAATCGGATTTTAGACAAGAAATGAGTTTTCTATACTTACCGAAATTTCTTACTTAACAAAATTTCTTACTTGGCGAAGTTAATGTAATTAATTTCTACCGATATAACGACCGAGGGGCTGGCCAATATTTTGGACAAAGAATTATCCTCGCCATCCAGCGGGGTAATACGGCCAGCCTTTTGGCCACGTTACCAGCGGTGGAGGAGTTGCAGGCAATTTTCTATTTGTAAATATGTTTTACATTGAAGTTTTTTTTTTCTGTATTTACCTAACTACATAATTCAAAATAAATAAATCAAATCATCAATCACTTTCTTGATACATGTTTTAAGCTGAAGTATGGACAAGGATTATGAGCTGTTTATCTCTCTCAGTCGCACATATACAGAGTGTAGCATAAACAACTCAGGAATATTAGTTTAATACAGGATTATACTCAATTCTCAAATTCGAGTTTGCAGAAATACGAGTACACCCCAATAATTTATTTATTGTATGAAAAGGTCCCCATTTTCCTGTTGACAAAATTCACAGAAATACATCCATTCTTGATTGTGTGTAATCTTATTATATTACGGAGCAAATGCAAGATCGTATTCGAATAAATATTGAAAGCTAGCAAAAATAACCTTCAGTGCTGATTTTTCATCGCCAACAAATCGAAAAGCAGATTATTATCTTGTTAATTTTACACGAAATAAGGTCAGTCTCAGGTTTGAGACTAGCGTTGTAAACGCGCCAATAAGTTCGTTTTACGACGTTTCATAATGTACCTTTTACCACAAATTTACCTACTGATAGCAAAAAGGCTACGATATTTATCTTTATCATTAATGATATAAAAAAATTCACGAAAAAATCCAATTTTAAAATCATGTTTTTCGTCTTTCCCATAAACGCTCGGTAAAAACGACTACCATGTTATGACGACGTCACGCCTAGGTAATTTGGATGCTCGCACAAGAACTTTCCTTCGATAGTTATAGTAAATACTCCATTTCTAAATATTATGGTTACATTAGTTGCTATAAAAAAACACGCGAGCGTTGACGCAGTAGGTCTTATAATCTCGTAAAGAAAGATTTGGTCCAGAGTAGGTATGCTACTCACTGACTGAACGGATCATCACTAGTTCGCGCATACAAGATAGCCTTTCCTATACAGGGTATAGGTGATAGCCAGGCAAATATTGATATGCTAACCAGACCATTATTCACAGACTTTTAAATTTTTCAGGAAAAAATGGTTTAGTTCGTTTAATTAGGCCTTAGAATAATGGCTTCAAAATAAAATTTTAACCATACGATGATTTAAAAAAGTTCAAATAATTGATCAACCTTAATGGAGGGTCACAAGTCACTCACAAGTGATCCAAAAAACAGCAATGTGTCACACAATAACAAATAAGCTCATTTATCTAGTCACATGATCGCCCGACAGACATTACCGATAATCTCATTAAAAAATGCATTTCCTGTCAGTAATATCACAATGGTACTTGTTCAGCATTTAAGTATTTGCCTGGCTGTCACGCACATCCTGTATTACGCTTTCAGTTTTTGCAGAGCGCAATATAAGCCTGCACGTGTAAGCGCGTAGTAGGTATATCGCACCATCTGTTACACGCGCAAATGTGAAACCGCTCTCAAAAGAAGCGTTCATTTTCCGTCATTATTGAGCGGAACTTTAAAATTTAACAGACCAAAATATAGGCATTTTTCCTTGACTTTATGGGCAATATACATAACGCGTATCGGCTAACTGTTTTTATAATAAAGTAAAATAAAAAGATAGGATTGGTCTTAAAGCGACAAACCTTTACTTTATATACGGGACTTATGTGATTTAATACAGATAGTTCAATAGGCGTTTATAGCTACGAGTAAGTGTATTTTTTTTTAGAAAAAACCATATAATAAATTCAGTGGTCTGTACCACGTAACTGGGATCGAACCCCGTCCGATTGGCAGGCAACACGTCTTGACCATTCCGCTATTAACGCTTTTCAGTAAGTCATCTATGGTTTTTAAAATAAAGTAATTTCCTCTTTATTGTGAGCCTTTGTTTTACTCTAGTGTAGACCATATACGAGAAAAATCTCTATGATTGAGTAAAAAAATATATCGTCGAGAGAAACCTAGTCTAAGCTTTCACTAACTCCACGTTTCCAATAAATTGAAAAGTAACTATGTCAAAGAAATATCCAGTGGAATTGAATCCACTGTCTTCAATTACCAGGCACACATAACTCGATTGGAGTCTTAATTTTCTCATTACTTCATGATTGCTTTCAGTGAACGTGAAAATAGATTATTTGCTACTGTCTGTAGTGGATATACACTATCATATTATTAGATAACAGTAAGTTACACTAGTTAGTTACACAAGTGAATAAAAAAAAATGTCATTGTCACTAATTACTCACATTATTGACAGATTTCTCCTTTATGATCCTGCATACCTGGCTAACCTATTTCGGGAAAACAGCCGTGTCATGTATGTTTGTGAAGCAAGAAATAAAGTAAATAATAGCAGGAATATTGGTTTACACGAATCACCAGTTTTCCCTTTATCTGCCAATGTACCAGGCGCACATAAACTTGCAGGGGTTTTCATAGCCCGTTTCCCTCGAGATTGCTTCTGCACGCGGAAATAGATTATTTGCTATTGATTGGATTGCATGGCGACGCGGCGCGTCTTGTGACGTAAACAAAACACTTCGTCTATTCATAGATTGCAATAGTGAATCACTGCTGAAAGGGGTTTTAAAAATATCCTGAGCTGATGCGGGGCTTCACTAGAATACCTACATTATTTCAGCCGTGCATGTCGAACAAAAGTGTTGATGAAAGTGGGTGTAAAATCTTTTATCAAGAGACTCTCTTACTCTTTTAGCGGGATCTTTTATTGCAAGAAGGGTGCGACCTTTTTTCAGAGTCCATATTATGAGACTATTAAAAATTTCCTAACCCCTTTTACGCATTAATATTCTGTATTAATCCCAACTAATAATATACAGTACAGATCCACTGATTTGGTACCTACAGACAGAAACCGATATAGAGGAACACCCAGCAAGCCTAGCATGACCTGCGAAACACGTTATGATAAACCGATTTATCGACATTTAGCCTGGCATAAATACAGCCGCCATGTTGAATTTTATATAGATACGATACCATATCGTACCTTACGATGCGTGGTCATGCCAGGGGGGCAGGAGGATGTGGAGGGACGACCTGGATAAGTTACAGATGGAGTGGGCATTAATAATATGAGTGGGCCACTATAGCGGGCATAAGACAAGTGTGGGCTAGAATCGATAGGCTGATTTTTACGTCTTCCCACGCCCCACATTCACCCAGCGCACTAACTCACAATTTTCACCGTCACACCATGATTTTCAAGTTATGTTACCTATCCTATAAGGGAGCCCTTTGCCCAGCAGTGGGACACGTAGGCCTTTTCTCCACGAATACATTTTTAATTCAGTATCTGTTATCGTCTGACCGCGTGAACTCTGAAACTTGCGATAATCCTCGCTGCTATCACAGCTTAAATTAAAACGATTATACCCATGGAGTAGTATCAATAGAGAGATTCCATATTTGTAAAAAGAGATAGGTTGTATCGACTTGTAAATTGTTGATGTGTGGAATAACAGCATACCTACTATTGTCTATTATAGGACTAGTAATATTCCAGTTGCGTTTACTCCGTATTTTTTCGACAATTTGGTGACTCAAACGATAATCTCACAATATTTACAGCATCGACAGCTGTGAGAAGGGCGCCATAATCGCGTTTACAGATCGTTTACTCGACATATAAAGCTAGAGTGAATAGGCACTTTCTAGGCAAACATGTATCACCCTAGGCCGCATCTTGCTTAACATCAGGCACGATGGCGGTCAAATATTTGCCTAGCTAATTGTAAAAAAAATATATATTGTGAATCTGTATCACTCATTCAGCTGAAATAGAAACGTGTTCTTGACTTTTTCAATGACATTGGGCGTTTTTCACTCAATTTTTTTTTGAAGCAAAATTGTATTAGATGTGTGGCCTCCCATACTAGATGACGAAATGTCGTGGTCGTGCCGTCTAGTGGAAAACGCTCATTATCTGCTAGTTAGTGCGTTGCTACATTGACACCAAGACGCTAATTGATAACAAATTGACTACATTCTAACAGCACTTCATGCACCGGCTTCATGATTATACCGCCCAGATTAACGTGGACCAGAGGTGAACATTTAGCAGCGGAATTTTTAAAATTTATTGCGTTTACGTGAGATAGGGTGCGACACTTTTAGTAGGGGAGACCGGGGATGGTTGACCAATTTTCAGCTTAGAGGTGTCTATTTTTATTTCTTTACAGTTAATTATTTTAAAAACAGGTACAGTTATTAGATTGACTATTAAGCTTTGGAAATAAATGGAAAAATGCACGTGATTCATTATGGTATAGAGTACAAACCATCTTTTGTACAAAAGGAAAAACCGGTCAACTTACCCCAGTCTTGGGGTAGGTTGACTATTTACCTGGGGTAAAGTGAACAATGTCGTTAAAAGGGAAAAATTTACGAGGAAATAGTATAAAATACACAAAAATGTATAAAAAATTATTAATTAAATCCAATAGACGGTTTTTCGCAACTTCAGATTAAACACAATAAAATTCAAGTTATAAAAATAAAACAATCAATTCGAGTACCCAAAAACAAACAAAGTCCTAACTTATTAAGTATTTCAAACAAAATGAGACAACTTGTTATAACCTTTAACTATTTGGTAATAAATAATCTCGTTAAACTAATGAAATTATATTTGTTATTTGGTAATAGTAATAATATATATAGGTCAACCAGCCCCATTATTTATGAGTCTACTAGCCCCGAACCACTTTTAAATTTTTTTTTATCAAGGGCCATAATCTCAAAACTGCGTCTAAATCAAATTGAATAATATATAAAAGAAAAAATTGTTTAATGTTTAGTTGAATTAATTTAATGTAATTTTAATTTATGTTCAATAGTTTGTATTTAATTGTCATTTTATTTTATTTATAACTGTTTACTAACATAATATATAAGTCATCTCATACTAACCACTATGGAGTAATATCCGAAATAAAATATTTGAATTTGAATTTGAAAAAAAAAACATGAATCAAACATTCGATACAAATACTTAAACAATCAATAATTATGAATAAATAGGCATTATTACAAATAACATTACGACAAAAATAGTTACTAGCATACGTTCTTTTTCAATATTACGTTCCTTCTCTCACGCGACTTGCGTGTGCCACGTCGCCTTTTTGGTGATTGAGCGGCAGTCAGTGACGGACTCTTGTGCATCACTGGTTGCCTTAAAGCTTTTGCACCGAATGAGTTTTTCACAGTTATTCTACCTACCCCTATAGTCAACTATCCCCGGTCTCCCCTACTTAAGTGTATAAGCTGAACAGAAACAATGAGAGTATTTTTTAAATCCTACTGGTTTCACATGATATTATGGAAACGATTATATATACATACATATACACACGGCTTGCAGTCCACTGCTGGACGTAGGCCTCCCTCAGGGTACGCCACAAGACTGCTATGGGGGGTATTTGCCCATAGTCACCACGCTGGGCAGGCGAGTTGGTGACCGCAGTTTGTATTTTGGACTATGTTATCAACACCGGAGGCGCTGCTGCCCACATCCCGAAAGCCCTTAATCGCCTCGTACGATACCCACGGGCAGACATGGGGTGGTACGAATTCTACTCTGCCGGCACCACGCGGCCTTTCATCCTACTTCGTACTAATATTATAAACGCGAAAGTTTGTGAGTATGGATGGATGGATGGATGTTTGTTACTCTTTTACGTAAAAACTAGCTGACATCCTGGATTAACACATAGGCTACTTTTTATCTCGGGAAAATATTTATATTCCGGATTATTTCGACTTTTTGTATTTTCTGTAGTCCACGCGGACGAAGTCACAAGCGTCCACTTGTAAATAATAAATAACATGTAATAAGACTATATGTTCACATGAACATATGTTACAGTCAAAACTCGACCAGTCAAAAGTACTTTTAACTAGCAAAATCATTCAAAAATAGCTTTCGACAATACTACTTTTAACTGAAATAACTTTGATAGCAAGGGCATTACTACTTTTGTGTATACGTCTTATTGTATGTATGTACTTAGTACATAGCACAAGACCTAAACTCCTACACTCGTTATATCCATAAGTTTGTGAGTACAGTTTGCAAAGCTGAGATTATAAATCATTCTTAATATCACATTGTAGTCATTAATCACCGAGTCTGATCCTGTATCTGACAAGATCGCTATTAAGGACGATGTTCTAAGTATCGATTTTGGTGTGAAACGAAAGCGGATACTTATAAGTCAGATAGGTAAGTCATTAAGTCGAAAGGATGCCAGTCACGGGCCTAAACCATTGCATTTATTTGATGTACGGATTTTAATACACTTGGTTATTTGACTATACCCAGGGAGGGTAGGCGTCAGGCAGGCAGCAGGCCGTAAAACAAATGCCTAATCCTTGGCAATATTAGTTTCGTTCGAATAAAGCCAAATTGTACCGGATAAGGGCAGGAAGATGATGACGTAGGAATATTACGACTTGTAGGTAGTAGCAAATATCTAAAAATTCAACAGAGGGAACAAATTCGTTGATCAAAGATCTTCTTTTATTTCCATACAAAAAAATAGAATCGAATATTTTATGGATCTTTTTTTCTTGAGCTATGCTTATGTAGTATAGAAATTCGAATACTAAAATAATCCATACAGCGATGAATCCTACATTTTTTGGGTTGTCCTTAGTACTAGCGGTAAAAAAAAATATTATCTTCAATATTCCTATCAAACGTCATGTGTAGTACAAGCCTAATGCTAGACGGCAAATTGTGGTCTTAAAATGCCATGAGGTTCACCGCGACGCAACGACCTTAAACGATACGTTCTGAATGGAAATCAGCTGTGGTTATGCGCGCCTTGAATTGGAAACCGAATAGTGTGGAGATAACTTTATGTACCTAATACCTATATGTATAACTTTTAAACTTTTATGCGGTGATAGCCCAATGGTTAAAATGCGCGCCTAGATGGAAGGGGCGTTAGGTTCGATCACGGTCACGGGTCTATACCACTCAATTTCTTTCATGTACGGATTTTAATTATGAAAAATTGTCACTTAGCTCATACCTCCTTAGTTGTCCTGCACCTGATTTCTCCCTAGTCGTGTCGGATTTCCGTCTTATCGGACGATCGATAGTGCACCTATTATTTAAGCATACACTGTCTTGTTTATTATGATATTTCATGCATAATTGGCTAATTTTTATTAAGATTGGCAACGTGACAGGAAAGTAAATACGGTCGACGACATTATTAATTTTAATATGACTGTTACTTGATTTATTAGGGTATCTTATTCACAACTGCTACTTTAAATTGGTATATTTATAATAGTAAAATATAAGAGGATATATCCAATAAGATAACTTCCCTTGCCTTTCTATCCTGTCAGCAAGCAATCGTTTCCCGATCGGTACCAATCCCTTAGTCCTTTTTATGGAGTCTCATGGATATAAATGGTATTACAGGCCCCACATAACGGGCCCCTTACGCCATCCGAACCGGATTTCTTTAAGAGGAAGCTTGTTTATTACTGATTAGTTTATGATAAGGTCATGATTTCAGTTTGGAAGTTCTTGGAAAAACGATTCGGTGAGTCGACGATACTTTGAATGTTTATTTTTTCGTTTGACCAAATTGACATTCAGCTGTTATTAAAGTGTACATATGTATGTTTGTTTTTCCAAGTTTCCAAGCACGGTTGTAGCTTAATTCGATTAATGAATTTATAAAGAATAACGGACAGAGTGTTGTGACTACACAGAGTGAAGCATTCATAGTAAGCTCGGCAACGATATTCCATGGAATAGGGATGTGTATTGACGCGTTATTCACACACATATACAAACCATAGTAAGCTCGGCGCTTACTGAAAAATACGCACACATGCCCAACGCGCCGCCATTTCGGTGCTTCAATTTGTGCAGTGACAGCATTACGTCCGTTGTTCTTTATACGTTCATGATTCGATTGATAATTTTTGACATGTAAATTATAATATGCTGATATCTAAACAGCTTATGATACAAATATTGATATAGAGTTGATAGTTCGTAATACATTATTTTAATTTTTTTTTGTTCAAGTATGGCTTTAGAAAGTACGTAATTTCTGAGATTGATGAGGATATGCGCCTTAATTAGCCTCACATAGTCACATCAGCTTATTGCAGTCCACTGCTAGACGTAGGCTTTCCTCAGAGCATGCCGCAAGGCTCGATCTCCCGTTTTCGCCTACCAGTCACTTCCAAAACCCTAGGTAGGAAAATAAAATAGATGATGATATTAAATACTTTTTCGTAAAGATATTTACATTAAAAATAGTTTTTCATATAATCGTGGTACGTGTCATAATCCGTTTTCCTCTACATGTCTCGCTCCAGTGAATGTACATACGTTTACGAAATTCGCTATTATTTATGATTTCTCGAGAAATATCCGTCAGTTGCCGGAGAGGTCGGTATGTAGAAAGAGATGTGTACAATTATACATACATATATAAGGTCTATTTAAAATTAGTGATTATTCTTTGACACGAAACTAGGTAGGTAAAAAGAAACAATTCCGGGTGAGGAATTTTTTCCATTTCTTTATTAATAATTTTATAATATATAATATCTTGACTAAGATAAATTTATAAAAACACTTCTCCATTAATATAATCCGTTAGGATATGGTTGATCGTTTCATCTTTGAACATTGTGCTGAGGGATTCAGCTTTGTTTGCCGAGATTTGGCTAGTGTATAGCTATCGGGATGAAAAATAACGTTGCCAATATGTAATTTAGAAAAGAGATGGTAAAATTCGTCATTCGAGTAATTGACCCGGTGGCTCAGTGGTGAGAGCGCTGACACGCGGAATGCAGAGGTCGTGGGTTCGATTCCCACCCGGGTGAGGAATTTTTTCCATTTCTTTATTAATAATTTCATAATAAAAAGAAACACATTTCACTATGGGACCAACTCTTTCGAAATATTGAAAATAAAAAAACCAGCTGTTCCATACATTTCAGTGCAGTACTCGTATTTATTAGAGATGGTATGGAACAGCTGATATATTTTTTTTCAATATTTCGGAGTTAGTCCCATAGTGAAAGTTGTTTCTTTTTACCTACCTAGTTTCGTGTCAAAAGATAATCATTAATTTTGGATAGACCTTATTTAAAGAATAATAAATAAATATACGGCTATGTTCCCAAAATGGGCGAGTAAGAACTTCAGCATCATAAACCCTTAGCATATCGGGGACGCATGTTATTTTTAGTGACAAGTGTCACCTTATCGCCTGAGAGAATACCCGAGTTCTTAGTCCACTCTTACGACATACATGCACAGAACGAGATACATACTCTAGTGTTGCCCTGCATCAGTACAGGAAATTGATATATAAAATAGCCAATCAAAAGTGAATCGAAACTTAACTCTTTTGACGGAATTCCTGAAAATCTAAAAGTCCATCTATGGTTTCTAAAAATATTTTTAGCAATTGTCCTCTTGTGTCGAAATGGAAAATTCGGCACGTTTTGCGGGAAACCCTCTTAAGTTAACAATGCGAATATACCATGTCAAGGACATGTGTTCACGATCTATGGAATAATTTATTCATTTGCTCCTTAAGGACAGATTTGGTGGTACGTATAAAATAATTTTCAAATGAGTAGCTTATGTTATGACTGCATACGAAAATATGCTAGAGCCTATAAAATTATATTTTATTGGCCTCTGATTCCTTCGTATCTGATTCCTTGTCTTTGTTAGACATATTTCTTCACATTATGTTACCTACATAATCATAATAAGTCCTGTGAGTACCTACTATATTAAATAGGGTTTTTTTTATGGAAAAATTCTTGAAAATCTGTCGATCACACTCATAATATATGTCGTATCAACACAATATAAATAAAATAATCAGAGAAAATTAAGTCACACTTAATAAACCAGTCTCCACACAGATGTCCCCTCCAAAGCATAGTTTGGCGGAATTGCGGTACAGAGTTGTTAGTAACGTAACGGCATGGAACGGAATACCTCTTTTATGGCTCCGAAACGTGTGAGTTTACCTTTACTCTTTATATATCTTGGATTTACTTGTACTTTATAACTTGGTCTGCATTTTTTGTGATTGAGTTATGTACTTACTAAGAAAACTTGCCGAATTGAAAATATTGTCAGTAGAAAAGTTATAAGGAAATTATAAAATGACAAGGACAATAAGAAATACACAATTGCTGCGTCAGAGGAAAAACGTAACCCATTTTTCATTTTTCACCGGAAACGGCCATAAGCTCACGACTTACCAAATACCTAAAGACGGACAAATTTAATATTGGGTAGGTAATTTGCACGTTTTTTTTTTAGATGGAGTGAGTCTATTAGTTTAGGTATAAAAGTACAGTATAATAAAGTAAATATCGCCTTTTCTAATTTATTTGTAGCTTTGATTTTAGTATCTAATATTTGAAATTAGTTTTATGTAGGTACCTATAAGCCTTCTAGCTTTTATTGTACAAAAACGTCGTTTGCATTTCAATGATAAACTAAGTGAAGTTTCAAGTTTGAATGCAGATAAAACCCATGTATCG
Organism: Carposina sasakii; assembly: GCA_014607495.2. Classification (NCBI taxonomy): domain Eukaryota; kingdom Metazoa; phylum Arthropoda; class Insecta; order Lepidoptera; family Carposinidae; genus Carposina; species Carposina sasakii. The sequence goes on from CP053169.1 coordinate 2,683,530, forward strand.
TAGCTCTGTCGTGCCTAATTGGTGTACTCTTTGAGCTGACTCTCAATGAAAGTAAACAAGTAGATACAGCGCTTCAGATTTTGGTCTTTGACAGCAAACTGCTTTGTGTCACTTAGAGATAAATTGCCACACAGCGTCGTTTAATTACTTAGGTCACTATTAAATAAAGATTATAATATATTACCTCTCGGAATAAGTTATTACTGTCATTGTGATATGAAATTTGATATTAGTTAAATACATCCACTTCCTGCATTGCCACACGCCTACGTCTTGGTGCGCCGTGCAATATCCCCCTCCGATGCCGATGTGGCGACACCGTTGATCAATTCGGACATCATGGCCTCTCATGTGCCAGGAGTGCTGGTCGCATCCCACGTCATGCTAGCATTAACGATATCATCCGCCGGGCTCTTGCCACCGCCAGGGCACCATCTGTTTTAGAACCTGTTGGTTTGGTGCGCGACGATGGCAAGAGACCGGACGGCATGACCCTCGTGCCCTGGGAGATGGGGCGCTCTCTAGTATGGGATGCTACGAGTACATGCGTCGATACTCTGGCAGCGTCCCATGCCCCAGGCGCAGCCATAAGAAGTGGCTCTGCGACCGCCACAGCGGAAAACGGCGCAAATATGAAAAAATCAGTGGAGACTATATATTTGAGACGTTTGGGGTTGAAACTAAGGGGCCATGGGGCCCGGGAGCCCATGCCCTTTTTAAGGGCATTTCGAAAAGGCTAGTCGAGGTGTCCCACGACCGAAGGGCTGGCCAGTATTTTGTGCAAAGAATTAGCCTCGCCATCCAGCGGGGCAATCCGGCCAGCCTTTTGGCCACGTTGCCAGCGGTGGAGCAGTTGCACGCAATTTTCTGTTTGTAAATATGTTTTAGATTTAGCCTTTTTCTCTGTATTTACCCAAATATATAATTAATTTTTAAAATAAAAAAAGTTAAATATATTCTATTTATATTATACAATCTAAAAGTTTCGGAGAATGGATATTTGGAAGTTGTAAGTATTTCACGCAAAAGGTAGGCAATGAATTTTGATGAAACTTGGCCATTATAAAGATTATAGATCAGAACAGCACATACCAAAAATTTATTAATTATATATTCAGGAAAATACTACGCTATCAGTAATAGCAAACTAGGTGCTTATTATGCCATTTAATGAAATAGGCTTTTTTTTTGTTTTCTCTGCTTTGGTCGGAGTTGCCAAGAACTGCCATTAAATAAAAAAATATATCTTTTAAAACACCCTGAAAGCCAACTGAAAGGATGAGTAATATTTCTTATTGTCATTCTCTGTAGATTTACCGTTTTTGTCGGGTATTGTCGTCGATACAATAGATCTCCCATTAATGAAATACTTGGCGAATAGGTATCGGCGGCGTCTCGGGAATAGACTTTATTATAGTTTACTGGGTCTTCTCTTAGTTATTTACTAGCCTGTGACTTCGTCTGCTATATTCTTTACTATACTATAACAAAAATAGCGTTTATGTCTTTACTTGTAACATCATAAGCACTGCTTGTCTCGAAGAAATCTATCTGACATAGGTAAACTCGCATTTGAGCTTTTTTTTTTAATTAACTTCACTACATACATAGTATAATGTCTTTATTTTTTCTCACCACAATGTTGCATCTTAAATTACACGGCAATATTAGGCATATTGTTATTTTCAACAAGTTAGCAAACTGCGGAGAGACTGGAGCCTAAGCTAGGCTTAAAGCCTGTATTTCAGGTCACCAGGTCTCAACTCTTATAGATACAAATAACAATAACAATTTGTCTATGTGTCTAAAACAAAGTCGCTTGCCGCTGTCTGTCCGTCCCTATGTATGCTTAAATCTTTCAAACTACGCAACGGATTTTGAAGCGGTTCTATTTAAATAGATAGAGTGATTCAAGAGGAAGTTTTACGGGTGTAATTCTCTTTCTCGCGTACGAAGTCGTGGGCGGCCGCTAGTTACCTATAGATAGAAATTCTTTACTGCACTACAAATTCTTATACAAAGTTGGGCTTAATGCCTTCCATGGCATTTTCTACCAGTTAATCTAGTTCCTTGAGAACTATTCGGTAACGAATGCGAGCCAAGTAACGTGGCTGTGAGATCTCCTCTATCCAGCAGATCTGGCTACCTTATTTTGGGGATATAGTTGCGTGAATATATATACAGAATGATTTTTGGTCGTCAACGTTCCCAAAAACTACGGAATCTCCTCATCATCACGATCATTTTTCTCCATGGAAGCATACCTGGGAAGTGTCTGGTTTCCAAAATATTAGGGTCCAAAGTTGAGTAAATAGACTGCGTTTTTCTGCATAAATGCACATAGACGCGCGTAGCAGGATTTTTTCACGAAAAATAATTAATATCTGTCTATAAAAAAACTAACATAAACACTAGACACTATAAATTTCGCACGATCAAGGAATTTAAAAATTTTTTTCAAAAAAAATTTTTTTTTTCCCAGCATTTTTTTTGGCATAAGCTTACTTTATTTCATGTATAGAGTACGTACCCTTCGTTAAAGGTGGCCACAAAAAAACATCCTGTATATAGGTATGTATATAAATACATATAGGGGTTATCAATCACTAACGAGTTAATGACTCCATCTCCCACAAACGAAACCTACTGAATGAGGGTGTTATGACAAAACCGCGTATGTATGCGAGCCAAGTTGGCAAATCATGGAAGAAATCCTCATTTTGGAATCGAATCAACTTGAAATTATCTAGTAGCTAACAAAATGGCTATTACGTTTGTTAACGCATCAGTCTATAGCAGGGATGGCGAACCAATGGCACGCGTGCCACCCCTGGCACGCAACAAAATAGTTCAGGCACGCCTAATGATACAGATAAGAATGAATAACATAAAAAAATTGCATCGAAACCGTTTGTCAGATGACATGAAGTATATACTAGTATATATATATATTTTGTTCAATAATATCAATATGCCTAAATTATTTGATGGCACGATAGATATATTTGTCTCATAAAAATGGCACGTATATCACTAAAGGTTCGCCATCCCTGGTCTATAGGAAAACGCGGTCGCTAGCGATTGTATAGCTATTCAAGACTGATAACCAATGTGACATGTATTGTACTTCGCATTATTGTATGATGCTGTTTATTAAATGACATACTATATAATGAGATAGGAGTATATCACGTAGATATCCTCAAGTATCTACTCAATTTAAAAAAACTCATTTTGTACTCTGTATTAAAGAGTAAATATGAATCTCAATCAGATCTCCAGAGATTCGTCATCGAATTATTAGAATTACTCGTTTATTAGCAAGGAAAGTCGATGCGAAGTAATGTTACATTATTACCTACAGAGTGTAACAAAAGGGATATGTAAAGCGAAATGCTATGAAGATAGGCAATGTAGAGCACCACGAACGACAGCGCAATGATAATTCTATTACCAATGCACATAATGGGCAAAAAGACCAAGTCTTTATTACTTTGCGGTCAAAAAGACTGACCCGTCCCATCTGCTCAGCTCTCTTTATGTGATGGTAACTCCTATTTTTGCGAAACTAGCACTACCGAAAAGTCTAATGGTGCCAGTGTTGCCAGGTCGTACATTGCGAAATTATCTCAGATTTGTTGCAAAATTATCGTGTTTTTATCGCATGATAGAATATATGGACAAGGTATGAAATCCTATGAAATCCTACCCCCCCCCGCCTACGAGTTAAAGAAGTTAGAATTTACGCCGAATCAAAGAGACGGAATATAATATATGAAACGGACAAACCCTACCCCCCCCGCTCACGAGTAAATTTCAAAATTCTTGGGGGTAAAATTGATGTTTACAAAATTATCGTAGATTTGACAAAAATATCGTTGAATTTGAACGAATTATCGTGCGATACCTAATTTAAATTTTTAAGCCATGGTACTCAAAATTATCGTGGATCTACGATAATTATCGTGCATCTGGCAACGCTGAATAGTGCATCGAAACTGTTAGTATGACATTAGCACTCTATGTCTACATCTATTCCTCTTTGGTATAATATAGTTTCCCTACGATATAAATCATGTTTATATAGGACATTTGGGTTTTAAAACTTACTTAGTCGGTTTTGGGGAAACTAAAATAATAGTGATCTCACAAAGTATGCTCCACTCTGAGGAAAAAGGTTTTTGCAACGTCGATTAGTGCTGTCAAATACTAGAAATTGTGTAAGTACTTTCTTTTGTAAAAAATGTGTATGAACTTTCAAACCTATTAAATTGACGGCTGATGGGTGTAGTAGTCATCCTGCGACGCGATAGGTTCTGGGTTCGAAACCCGGTAGGTGCAAACATTGATATGATGAAATATTGATGTTTGTGTCGAGTCACGGATGTTTCTATACTTATCTATGTATTCAAATACCGTTGCTTAGTACCCACGACACAAGACCTTAGAGATCTTAGTGTGGGGCGAAGTTAATATGTTGTGAAGTGTGTAGGTGATAAAAAAAGAAGTGGTAATAGAATAGGAGATACAATATTTGGCACAAAAATTGTTGAGTTATCAGCTCAGCATCCTGTCTATATGTATGTATACTTGTAGGCATTTCAAGTAAATAGGAAGAAAACGTTTCCTACTATTGATATAAAAAAACTTATGAACATCCAAAAAAGGAAAGTTTATTTAATGTTTCAAAAAAGTAATCCGTCTGATGTTCGTATAGTAAAGAAATCCTTCCATATATTTACCGGTTCGTGCTTGGACGGTTTTGTTTGATCGTGTCTTACTTAAGCCTTTCTTAAGCAAAGCCAGGTTAATCCGTCTATAAAGCCGGAAATCTTTTACATTGCCTTCTTTAGAAGATTCTTTACTTACGGTGCATTTTTATAGCCGGTAATTCGATATTAGGTATTATAAATTGTATTATTTACATATAATATGTACCTACATATTGGCCGCATGGTGCCGGCAGAGTAGAATTCGTACCACCCCATGTCTGCCTGTGGGTATCGTACGAGGCGATTAAGAGTTTCCGGGAGGTGGGCAGCAGCGCCTCCCGTGTTGACAACATAGTCCAAAATACAACTGCGGTCGCCTGCCCAGCGTGGTGACTATGGGCAAATACCCAAAATGGCAGTCTTGTGGCGTGCCTACGTCCAGCAGTGGACTGCAATAGGCTGATGATGATGATGATGTACCTACATACATTTATACGGCTGTGTTTTCAAAATAGTATAGCCAGAACCGTGCAAGATCACGAAGAAGATCTCACATCCACGTTTACACACTACACAACACATTAACCTAGTCTCACATTAAGATCCCTAAGGTCTTGTATCGTGGGTACTAAGCTACGGTATATAAATACATAGATAAGTATAGAAACATCCATGACTCGGAAACAAACATTGATATTCATCATATCAATGTTTGCACCTACCGGGATTCGAACCCAGGACCTATGGCGTCGCAGGCAGGGTCACTACCTACTAGACCAGTCGGCCGTCAAATTCGCAGCATTCGGGGACAGATTATAGCTTATCACCTGTAAAAGTGCCCTTAGTTGATTTAATAAATAAAAACGAAAAAAAAAAACATTTATTTTCAGACCAAAGACCCATAGAATGTTAGTAACAATATAATAGCTTATAAACTATGTTAGTAGTTATTTAACATGCACGGAAAGAGATGCAGCCGATGTATTTTATTGAAGCCCCGCATCATACAGGACATGATGAAAAAAAAATAAAGTGTTTATTTTTTTATTTGCAGGTATGTGTGTAGCTGCCTAATAATGAAAGAATTTCATAAAGGGTACTGTATCATTTTAGTCTGTAAAGTAAGGATATTTTTTTTTCTTAATAATAACTTTTGATGTTAATAACATATAGGTATGTAGATTTTTGAACTTACTAGATTAAAAAAAATAGCATTATCAATATGGCGAACCTTAGTAAATAAAATGCTTATCTTATATCTTTGCCAAATCTTAAATAGCTTTATTTGGCAAATTTTTACTATGCAACAGCTTGCTCACTTAATCTTGTAACTTTAGTGTAAAGATATTTGGCAAAGAACTAAATTGTAGTTAATTATACTTATTACATGTAACTTCGAATATTGAGATCATTAGTAATCAATTTAAAATATTTTTATATAAACAGGGTGTAACAAAAATGGTATGATAAGCGAAAAGCTACGCAAACAGCCATCTAAAAGGAACCTAGCCACTTAAAATCACATGTTTATTTTTCAGATATTGTTCAGATAGTATGGAGAATTTCTAAACAACTCAAGAATGTTCATCAATATTGTTGATGAATAAACATGTGATTACGAGTATAAAATTTTGGAAATAGGTTTGTAGGTTGGCTAGTACGGTATAATAAAAGTCAATACGTACGTTTAGAACCTAACGTTTATTACGTGCACTTCACAACACAAAATTCTTCTACATATAGTTCACAAGCAAAAACAAGCACAAGGAAGAAAGTTTGCAAAGCACAGCACAGAAGGAGTGAAGGGATAAGAAAGCGTAAGATTACGATACAACCAGTGCGAGAAAGCGAGTACAAAATATTTAGCTGGCAAGCGTGCGCTCCGCGTCGTAGTTAGTTACTAGACTGAAGGTCAGTGAGAGGACAAGCGAGGATCGGTCCGGCCGGTGCGCACACACACATACGCAGCCTAGAACAAAAGGCCTGTCCAGTGATTACGCGTTTCCATTGCACTTTATTATTTATTGTTTTATGGTTACCATTAATGTTTAAATATGTTATTATATGTAAAGTTGATTTATATAAAACTAATAATAACATATGATGAAGAATTAATTAATTATATTTAAATGAAAGTGAAGTTTAATAAAAGTAATAAATAAATATAAATTAAATTAGGTATATAGCTCCGCTACATCACTCCCCCGCGGAGACCGTTGCTACGGGCGGAAGTAATCCGGGAAGCGGACTAAGCGGCCTGAACGTGTTCTCTTTTCAGGAATACTTGGGGTTTCAGGATCTTTTTCAGGTCGTGGATGAGTGGTTGAACTAGTCGTATCTTTTAATCTATTATCGGCGTCTAGTACGTAAGCTGGTTTTAATCGGTCGATTGATACGGTACTAGTTTTACCATTTAGCCTAATAGTAAAAAATTTATCTCCTCTCTCGAGGATCTCGTAAGGTCCTGTATATGCAGGCTGTAAAGCGCCACGCAGTGCATCATCTCTGACGAACACCTGCTTGGTCGTGGCTAGATCCTTGAAGATAAACACCTTTTGTAATCTATGGCAAGATGTCCGAGTTGGCTGAAGTTTTTCTGTTATGGATCGTAGGCGCGACGTATACTGCGTAATGTCTGTGGAGTTATAACTGTTGGTCTCAAAGAAATCTCCTGGCAGTCTGAGCGGCTCTCCGTATACCAGTTCGGCGGCTGAGGCCTGAAGATCTTCCTTATACGCGCTTCGAACTCCGAGCAGTACTAAAGGCAAGGCTTCTGTCCAACTGTTCCCGTGGCAGACAATGGCGGCTTTCAGTTGGCGGTGGAATCTTTCGATTAGGCCATTGCATGCTGGATGATACGACGTCGTCCGTCGGCGCTTAAAACCCATTAATTTGGACAGCTGGTCAAAAAGGTTGGACTCGAACTGACGACCTCGATCCGTGGTGATGTCAGTAGGGCAGCCGAATCGAGCAATCCATCCTATCATTAGGGCCCTTGCTACGGTCTCCGCAGTCATGTCCGGTATGGGTATAGCCTCAGGCCATCGTGTGAACCGATCAATGGCTGTGAGACAATATTGCTGGCCATGGGATACTGGTAATGGGCCTATTAGGTCTATATGAATCTTCATAAATCGAGCCCTTGGTAAATTGTATTTGCCTAAAGGTGCTGTGACGTGTCGTGTCGTTTTAGCGCGCTGGCATGGTATGCAAGAGCGTGACCACTCACGACAGTCTTTTCTGACGCCAGGCCACACGTAGCGTTCTGCTACGAGTCTTGCGGTGGCATTGGCGCTAGGGTGGCTCAATGAATGTAGGCTTTTGAAGACTTGACGCCTCAACGAATTGGTGACGAATGGTCTAGGTGGATCAGTACTGGTATCGCAACAGATATCGATTTTACTTCCTGGTACCTTTACTAATTGTAGCTTGAGGGATGAACCGTCCTCAAGAAGCTGTTTCAATTCGACATCTGTTGCTTGAACTCTTGCCAGTACTTCCATATCTATGGGGGTAGTCATTTCTTCGACACGAGATAACGTATCTGCCACCACATTATCCTTTCCTGATATATGCCGGATATCCGTTGTAAATTGAGAAATTAAATCAAAATGACGGAATTGTCTCGGCGAACAGTTGTCTTTTCGACCGGAGAATGCGTAACAAATGGGCCTATGGTCTGTGTAAATCGTAAATTCTCTTGCCTCCACCATGTGTCTGAAATATTTTATAGCTTCGTAGATCGCAAGTAGTTCGCGGTCGTAAGGAGAGTATTTCTTCTGCGACGAACTCAACTTGCGAGAAAAGAAAGCGAGTGGTTGCCATAAGCCGTTTATTCGCTGCTGAAGTGCTGCGCCTATGGCTGTGTCTGAGGCGTCTGTGACAATTGCCATCTTGGCTTTTGTATCAGGGAATGCTAAGAGCGCAGCGTCGCATAAACTCTGCTTACATGCGTTGAATGCGCTTAGCTTTTCTCCCTCTAAATGTATTGGGTGGTTTCCTTTTACGGACCCCATCAGCAATGTGTTTAGTGGTGCCTGAAGTTGTGCAGCATTTGGGATGAACCGCCTGTAGAAGTTTGTCATACCCAAAAATCTTCTTAGCTGCTTAACTGTTGTCGGGGCTGTAAAGTCTTTGATAGCTACAACTTTGTCTTCTAAGGGTTTTACTCCATTTGCTGAGATTTTGAAGCCCAAAAATGTGACCTCAGAAACGCCAAAGATGCATTTAGATGTATTGATCACTATTGAATAATTTGACATTCGGTCAAACAGCTGTCGTAAATGCTCTTCATGTGTTGCTTCGTCTGGAGAGAAGACTAAGAAATCGTCGAGGTAGGTATAGCAAAAATCCAGACCTCGTGTCATTTCATCCACAAAGCGCTGAAATGTTTGGCCTGCGTTTCGTAGTCCGAAGGTCATGTAGGGAAACTCATAAAGGCCAAACGGAGTAGTAATAGCGGTCTTTGGGATGTCGTCTATATTAACAGGTATCTGATTATAGGCTTTTACCAAGTCTATTGTAGAGAAGACTTTGGATCCGGCTATGCTGTGGGCGAAGTCGTGTATGTGCCGGATTGGGTAGCGATCCGGTATGGTACGCGCATTTAGCATCCGATAATCACCGCATGGTCGCCACTGGTTCTCCTTCTTGGGTGCCAGATGTAGAGGGGAAGCCCAAGGACTCTCGGAAGGTCTTGCTGTACCACATTGTAGCATTTTATTAAATTCGTCCCGTGCGATTTTAAGTTTATCAGGGGCCAGGCGTCTTGGCGTGCAAAACACGGGTGGTCCTGAAGTTGTACGAATATGGTGTACAGTGTTGTGCTTCGGGGTGCTTTGGGTACCGGAGGGGCGTACAATGTCGGGAAAATCTCTTAAAATATGGTGATAGCGAGATGTACCTGTTGCTATTTTGACTGAAGAGATTGTATTCCTTGGGTCTACTATGGTAGCGACGGTAGAAAGTGTGGTAGTGCCGTCGATCAGACGTTGGTTCCTACAGTCAACGGTGAGGTTGTAATAAGATAGGAAGTCGACGCCGATGATAGGTTTCGTGACATCTGCTACAACGAATCGCCACGGATAGTTGCGTCTCAAGCCTAGGTCTAGGACGAGGTGTGCGTATCCGTAGGTATCGATGGTGGTACCGTTGGCTGCTGAAAGTTGGTAGCTTGTCTTAGTTCTACGTTCCCGAAGAGATGTGCGTGGGAAGACGCAAAGGTCGCTTCCTGTGTCGACAAGGTACTGTGTCTTCGTTGCTCGATCCGTTATAAATAGGCGACCTGTGGTGTTGGGACAATCATTCGTCGCCATCACTAATTGTCCCGGACGTTTCCCGCTACGAAGTCGCATGGCTTGACGCAGCGTCGAGCGTTGTTTCCGAACTTGCTATGAAAGAAACAAATGGGGAACCTCTGGTAGTTCGAGTGCGATCTAGACGATGGGCGGCTACGGCTACGGCTTTGTTGTCTTCCGCGATACTCGGGTCTCTTGGGTCTTGACTGGCGGTTGACTAGTGTCGTCAGAGACTGTACTTGTCGCGTGAGCTCGGCGGTCTGTCTACTCATGCAGTCGATAGTGCTCCCAGGGGCTGCAGCTGCTGATGTTGACGTCGACGCAATTTGAGGGTCCAGTTGAACCACGTCGTGTATGCGGTCGGCGAGGTCAGCGACAGCCTGCAGGTTTGTACCATCCTGTGCTGCGATGATGGACTGCGTGCTGCGTGGTAGGCGGCTACTCCATATTGTCCTCAAAAAGTCATCGGGCATTCCTGGTCCGGCAAGGTTTTGCAGATGCCGGAGGAAACTGTGATGGCTTCCTATCACCAAGCTCTTCGTGAATCAGGAGCTGTTGAACTTGCTTCTGACGTGAGGCTGATAGTCTTTTTATTAGCTCAGTTTTCAATTTCTCGTATTTGTCAGTTGCCGGCGGGTTTATGATAATGTCCTCAACCTCTGCTGCGTACTGAGCTTCAATATTTGACAGAACGTAATAATATTTTGTATCGTCGGTTTTTATTCCAGATAATATGAATTGGCCCTCTATTTGCGCAAACCATATTGCGGGCTTGTCTGGCCAGAATGGTGGTATTCGTACTCCGACACGGCAAACGTCCGATGTGGTATCAGTCGTCATTTTTGGTGTCGTGGAAACGCGCACTGTGACGTCACTTTTATCCGAGTCGTCGGATGTAACAGACATGAGTAGGTAAAGTCACTGTTCTTATTCACTGCTTTTAAGTGTACTTCGGGGTCACCAGTGTAGGTTGGCTAGTACGGTATAATAAAAGTCAATACGTACGTTTAGAACCTAACGTTTATTACGTGCACTTCACAACACAAAATTCTTCTACATATAGTTCACAAGCAAAAACAAGCACAAGGAAGAAAGTTTGCAAAGCACAGCACAGAAGGAGTGAAGGGATAAGAAAGCGTAAGATTACGATACAACCAGTGCGAGAAAGCGAGTACAAAATATTTAGCTGGCAAGCGTGCGCTCCGCGTCGTAGTTAGTTACTAGACTGAAGGTCAGTGAGAGGACAAGCGAGGATCGGTCCGGCCGGTGCGCACACACACATACGCAGCCTAGAACAAAAGGCCTGTCCAGTGATTACGCGTTTCCATTGCACTTTATTATTTATTGTTTATGGTTACCATTAATGTTTAAATATGTTATTATATGTAAAGTTGATTTATAAAACTAATAATAACATATGATGAAGAATTAATTAATTATATTTAAATGAAAGTGAAGTTTAATAAAAGTAATAAATAAATATAAATTAAATTAGGTATATAGCTCCGCTACAGGTTCTCTATAGTGGACTATTTATATAGCTTTTCGCTTAACATACCCTTTTTGTTACACGTTGTGCAGTCACGGCTATGTTCCCAAAACGATGTAACTAGAACTGCAGGATCACGAAGAAGATGGTTCAGCCACGTTGAGAATAGCGGGCTCAGATGTAAAAGTTCAGTAATAATTTGCTAGCTCATCGCCTAAGAGCATGCACGAGTTGGTCAGGGCCGGATTTAGAGGTCCGGAGGCCTCGGGGCAACAAAGGAGTGGAGGCCCCCTCAAATTATTTTCCAAATAAAATGAACATGTTTTTTCAGTCGAGTTTTTTTAAAATAAATAATTCATTGTGAAACCAAGTAGATTCTCTTAATATTTAACAAAGATATATGTATAAATATAATCGCTAAGTGTTTCCTGTTTGTGGAGGCCCTAGGGCTTTCGCCCCGGTTGCCCTCCCCTAAATCCGGCCCTGGAGTTGGTCGACATGCAGGAAAGGTAACGCATCTGATGTACGAGTATCCAGTGAAGCCCCGCATCAACACAGGAGTTGGGAATAAAAAACTGGTTCCTGTTTAATTAATTAAAAAAAAAAATCACCTGAAAATATCAGTACTTTTTGCGAGTAATAGGAGTCGGAATTATTTTCCGTGTGCTCAGACTGAGTATTATTGTTTCTCGATAGATCTCCATTTCCTTTATTCAGCACGCTCGTTAAGTGACGTGATTAATTCTAACCGTCATTGGTGCAAAACGTTTATTATCTACACTCAGGAAAGTTCATTGTTCGCCGGCAGCTAATGCACTTAAACTGCATTGACAGGTATTAGTTTCTGGTTTTAAATAAGCGTTTACGCCCTGTCCTATGCTGTTGTGGAGCTTCACTCGAACACATCAAATGCATCTCCTTCCGTGCATGTCGTAAGAGACGACTAGCCATCAACTTGTCACTGACCATTTAAATCTAACCCCGGTGTGGTAAACGTGGCTGAAGTATCACCTTTATGATCTTGCAGTTTTGGCTACTTACTTTGGAAACACAGCCGTGAGTAGGTACCTTCATGTATGTATGTTTACGCTTGTTGAATAACGTAACAAATAAATAATTATTTGTAATATGTTATTTAGACAAATTCTATGTAACCGTCCGTGTGAATTCTGCCAGTACTGCGATACTATTATTTATTCTTTCTTTATTCTTTATTGCACATACACAAAAAGAAATATGGCATACAACATTAAAGAAGAGATGCATGTGCAATGGCAAGCTTATCTCTACCAGAGATCTCTTCCAGCAAGCCAAGCAAGTAAAGAGAAATTGTTAACAACAGGGTAACATGTGCAATTAAACAAATTCTAAGAAACTACAAAACTACATTAAGAAAAAAAGGAGAAAAAACAAATGACAGCATATTCAAATAATGGACAGGTAGTGATCCTTCAGCTTTTCCCTAAATGTGCCACTTCCGTGTGTGTGTACTACTTCCGTTCCACTGTTATAGTTTCGCAGCGGAGGTGTGTTACAGACATTAGAATGCTGGTTGGCTCCATATGCCCTTATGTATTATTTCGGCAGGGGAAAAACGTAGTTTGGAAAATCAAAATTGTGTAACTACGCAGGTGAGTCGGAGGCGTGGGAGGACGCCACACATACGTCACACGCACAATTTTCGCAATCGCATTGCTTTGGCTTTGCTATTGCAAGTTACGTAATCGGCCTACGGATCGGACGCCAAGGCATGTCAACCGCATATATGTCATGTATCAACGTCCATGGAACTCGGAGCATGCGAAATAGGCTCACGTCAATAATATAAATCGCTTTATTCATGTGAGCGCTTTACGTAGCTAAAATATATGTAGCTATGTGAAAACCACAATCATAAAATAGGTTTGCACATCCCAATCCTGCTAATATTATAAACGCGAAGGTTTGTAAGTATGGATGGATGGATGGTTGTTACTCTTACACGTAAAAACGGCTAGAGTGTTTTTAATAAAATTTGGTATTTAGCTGACACCCTGGATTAACACATAGTCTACTTTTCACCCCGGGATAATATTTTTATACCGGATAATTTCGACATGTTGTTTTTTTTGCAGTCCGCGCGGGCAATGTCGCGGGCGTCCACTAGTCTTTAATAATATTAGAGATGCGAAAGTTTGTTACTTCTTCCAGCTTTTATCTTAGCGAATCTTCAAAAAATTTTGCCTACATATAGTTAAAAGTACGAAGAAGGACATAGGCACCTACGTGCTCAGAAGAGTGAGCTATCATCATCTGGCTTGACGCCTAAACTATGATAGGAGATTGTTATGCCACTGGTTCGTACTGCGAAGGGTACATTTTGACGAAATATGGTTAAAAAGATATATCCGAGCTCTTTGTTATCAAAGCTGAACAAAACAGATAGATAAACTTTTGCGCGGGAGTAAATACCCCCGAAGAGTAGTCTGTCTGGCCCCGAAGAGTAGTTTGTTTAGTTTCAGTGTTGGAACAATCAAAACTTATGAGAAAACCTCATTAATAATGTAATAGATGTTATTTGAAACTATTATCTGAGCGACCAAGGGTATGTCGACAGTGGAAAGGCAAAAACGCTAAAGCGTCATTTGGTAGAAAATTTACGTCAATTGAGTCACAAAAAAACTGCATTGATACTATTTTATCCTCATAGAGAGGCAAAAGTGGGTAAATTACACACTGACGTTTAACCGTTCAGACTATTAAGTCCCGTAGTAATGGGTTAGCATACCGCTTTTTAGCCACAATTACTCAATGTAGTCGTTAACATCTATTTTATTAATAAACGAGGTACCTAGTTTTATTACAACTTATTTCCAATGGTCGAGTGAAATTATAGTTTGAGTCAGTGATTATTGATACGGGGCTATATAGACATTTACATACATCTTACCTTAAATTCAAAGTGTGATAGATGACATTTCGTGGACCCCCAACATCTCAAGCGTCGATTTGTCCCCATCAGGATTCTTTGACATTTCTCACGACAGCGGACCGCAGTGTAAAATATACCGTTGAAATATATAGGTATATTAATCTTTTATGTCCACAAATACTAGAGATCGAGACAAATCTTCGAGATACCAAAATAAAATTTATGCACGAAAACCATCTCAATTTTTACCCGACTGCGCGACGCAAAGGAGTGGTATTGTGTTTAACAGCCTATGTATGTTACTTTGAAGCACTAAACAGACCAAACGCCTCGGCCGATTTTTATGATTCATACGTCAATCGATTCCTCTTAGTCCGGCGAGTGTCACTAAAGACATGACGTTAGTGATAATCCAATATGGCGACTATGGCGGTTACGATCATTAGAAAATATTTTATGTTATTCAATAGTATTCATTCCATAATCTAAATATATAAAATTCTCGTGTCACGGTGTTAGAAGTTAAACTCCTCCGAAACGTCTCGACCGATTTACGTAAATCTTAGCATGCATATCGGTTAGGGTGGAGAATCGGACAACATCTATTTTTCATCCCCCTAAATGATAAGGGTGGTCCATCCCTAAATTAAAAAAAAATTCACAAAATTTTTTGTTTTTATTTTTTTATGATACAGTATACAAAAATACATACAACCATGAATTTTCACCCCTCTAGGATCAACCCCTTTTATATGGCAAAACAACGTTTGCCGGGTCAGCTAGTAATATTATAGAATTCTAGACCACCGGACATCTAAGTACTTATTTTTTTCTTTTCAGTTTTTTTATTGTGTACATTATTTGGTTCTTTTTTAAGCAGTCGGGTTTTTGGATATTTTAAATTATTATGGTGAGAATAATATTTTTTATTACGCTAGGGTACCTATATATTTTTATATTTTATAAACTTTAATTTGGTTCCGACATTGATTTTAATATTAAGCGGATATTATTACGTATTATATTCAACACTATATTCACATTTTATTAAAATACTTGACCTTATACAACGTAAAAGATTTAAGCCACAAAATAGGAATAACAAAACTTAGACCTGACCGTTGGAAAACAAAGGAGATAGGTTTAAACTTTAAAAAATTATAATTTTTCACCGTAATTGGACCGTCTCAACAAGTATGGAAACTTTGAATTGTGGCATTCAAAGCTTAAGAACACAAAAAACATCGAAACATCAAAAAACTGGGAGTTGGAACTTATAGAATTAAGGCTTATATATAATACACTTGCAGCCACAGAGTACCTTCTCTTAAGTTATAGAGTTTACGATCCGTAAGTAAAAAAAACGCATCATGAGAAACTTATAAAAAGAAGCCTCGCACTGTCAAATAATTATTCGATCTCACGTAGACCCAAGCTCAAAGCAAAAAGTTATTAATTCTACAAGGCCTAACTTTACGAACTCTGCTCCTAAGTCAAATCACTTCAACATTCAATGTATAAACAAACTTAAGTCCAGATTGATTACATTTTTGTAAAGATAGAAAACCGTCACTATCTACTATATGCACCAGAATATCTATCTCGTGGGAGACGATTGAAATATTCCCTTTGCTTAGTTTGAATAAAAATAAGCAGCTTAAGAACTAAATGCTATTTACTGTATTCGTCTTAAAGTAGTATATATCGTTTATTTTCTTTTGTGTTAGTTCTTCGTGAATACTCCATTTTGGCTTATTTACTAAAGCAATACAAAAAAATTAAACCATTAAAATCTTTAATTCTCCTTTATTTTCTCCAGTATTAAATATGAATATTTTCTTAGATCCGCTGTCTGTTCATGTTTCTTGTATATCTGTCATGTCGTTTCCGCGATCCATATCGTGTTATTGTTGTAGACATGTTTATAGCTTTATGTTTATTACTTCTTGTTTGACCTAATTTATCATTTTGATAACATATATAGGTAGGTATATAAATTACAACAAAGTATTTTAAAACTAATAATCCCTTCGCACATAAAAAACTAATTAGTAACAACGAAACATGCATATTTAAACATTGTCGCGTATTAGATGTTTATGACAAAACAAAACTGGCAATATTGATAGAGGACGATCAGAACAAAAAAATTGTGATACCAAACAAAAGATTAGAAAAAGTACGAAAGCTAAGTTATCTGCCGGCGTTTGTTAGGCCTAAATATAATAATTTCAATGGAAAAAGAATGTGGCAAGATATTCTAACAGATATTATAAATGAATTACCTTTAAACATACAAACTCATTATTTACAAATACATAAATATAGAAATATAATAAAACAACACTATTTGAATAATGAACGTTCGTAGGTACGTTTTAGGCTGGGGGTACGTAAACCGACGAAATACAGGATAGACCGCACTAGGCGGATAAACCCAAAGGGTTTTCGATACCTAGTGATTAAGTGTTTTTTATAAATAAATGTAACATGTTTATAATTAAATAAAAAAAAAATTGTTCTGCTTATACAGGCTGTAACAGAAAGGGTATGTTAAGCGATAAGCTATGTATATAGACCAATATAGAGATCCTATTTCCAAAATTTGATATTCGAAATCACATGTTTATTTTTCAAGATTGTATGAACATTCCTCAGTTGTGTAAGAATTTCTCCATACTATCTGGAAAAATAAACATGTGATTTCGAGTCTGAAATTTTGTGGGTAGGTTTCTCTTAGTGGGCCATTTACATAGCTTTTCGTTTAACATACCCCTTTTGTTACACCCTGTATATTAGTGTTATATAATATTGTGTCAGAGTCTTTTCTGTAAAATATAGCACCATGACTATGTAATATGTATATATACCTATAATCATGCGAGATGAACGGACGTCTTACGACCCCATCCCACGGTGCATGTCGGTGCGGGCTGGTCCGCGTCCGCCTACATATATCACCACGGATCCAGACGCACCGAGACGCTCCCCTTCCCATGGTCCGTGGTGCGGGCTCGTGCGCGTTGGTCCGCAATATCACGGACCGTAGGAACCCACCTTTAGCTATGGTCGCGGATATCTGATGGACCTATATGCAGGCCGCTTCCGACCGGTCGGAATGAAGGTTGTTGGGGGAGGCCTATGTTTAGCAGTGGACTACTCATGGCTGAAAATGATAAAGATGATTGGAATACTGAATACACACAGCCCTAATCCGTTTCAAAGATTTCTATTTAAAGACGGACACGGTAATTACCAAAGTTGTACAATTGTCGAGTTGAAAACTGTATTTGGTCAAAAAGCTGGGACGAAAATACCTTATGATTTCCCTTTGTTTTAATTAAAAGAGTTCAGGACACTTCCTCAAAGAAAATAGAAGTATTTCTGAACTTTTTGTGGAACTGTCATTCATTTTAATTATCCTATCTTTTTAATAATTAGGGATAAGCGTGATGAGTTTAACCACTGACATTAAAATCTACTGATATTATAAACGTGAATGTTTGCAAGAATGCATGTTAAGTATTCGCAGCTTTCATACTATAGGGGCACAACTCGAAAAAAAAATGAGTATTGGGAAAATGCGTTTAAGATGTAGCCGTGTTGATTTTGTGTCCTAATATTATAAAAACTCGAAATCAATTTTTTTTTTAGATGTGCCCCTATAGTATGAAAGCTGCGTATTGTTTATTACCCCTTAACGAAAAAGTACTAGGTAAACAGATTCTGTTGAAACTTAGCGCATATTTAGCTTAATCTATTGACAGAATAGCTTATACGTCGGAATAACACACACCTAAGTAATATTTAGACGTGCTTTTTAGGAAATGTATACTCAAGTAAACTTATGTTTTCACAAACCCCTTTTAACCATTGGGATACTAGACGCAGACTAGCGTATCACCCTTATGTTGTTGATATCTCACCCACCCGCACCAAACGTTATGCTAACTCGTTTGTAATTCCAACGGCTAAGGAGTGGAATGCACTTCCTGCCGATGTATTTCTCGAGCACTACAACATTGGTCTCTTCTAGAGTGGGCGCTTCTAGGCACTTTATAGGCAAACATGTACCACCCTAGGCTGCATCTTGCTTAACATCAGGCACGATGGCGGTCAAATGTTTGCCTAGCTAATTGTAAAAAAAACAACACAACTAAAAATAGAAATACTGTTCGCCTTATAAACTAATAATATCTTTTCATCCCATAGCTTTTCCAACTAAATATATCTATGTACCTACTGTTGTTAGAGCTCGAACAGCGGACACAATAAGGCCACAGGTCGGCGACTTTTGCGCCGTGACCAAACTTACTTAATATAAGTTGTTGGACCTCTAATGGAATATAGAAGAGGATCTAAAATAAACCAAAACACACGGTGTAATAAAAGGTATATGTTAGGCGAAACTATAAAAAATATCCTATATATTTATTTTCACATAGGTACATAACATAATATTTATTTTGAAATAGTATGGAGAATTCCTTAATAACTTAGGAATGTTTTTACAATCTTATAAAATAAACATTTGTAGAGCCAGGTGTTCAAAATATGAAACATATCTTCTACATTCATAATTTTTTTCATAATATACTTACACGTCGGTTTCTGGGGGTCTACTCTGAAGTGACGATAAACGAAGTATCGGCCGAATATCGAGGTGTTTACTACTACGAACTACCTTCGATCAGGTCAGTCGCGCCGTTTTTTCATTCGGTCTCTCTATTTGACAGGCTTATAATATAAGTCAATGCGAATTATTCTCTATGGTTCCGAATGAGTTGTGAACTGAATGTTGTGAACATCCGAAACAATTTCGTAGTCGGGTCAAAGGCTTCGATTCGGTCGGGCTTCGGTCGGACCGAAAGATTCGAAAGCGGCATTTCAGCGTAGACCCCCAGGTGTACAAAAACCAAAAACATACAAAATTCGTAGTGAATTCGTAGTCTTCCACACTAGGATATCTCGTGCAGTGGAAATAAGCATCCTCCTCTTGACTCTAGACTAGAAATAATATTCAAATCCTCTAAAAATAAAGGAGGATACTCAAGGTCCCGATTCTCACTCCCCTTGATATATTTATTATGTCTGTATATGTAGACTAATTTTCCCATATGAAACTCTTAAAAACAAAATGGCGTCGCATTTATAAACAGCTGATATTCTTCATAGTGTCTAGCATGTCTAGCACACGACATTCATCTCTAATGCCTCCTACCATAATACTGTTCAGTGCTGACAGTGCCTGGCAGTTGATGCCTAAGTTAAAGAGTTCTTAATGTCAGCTGTTCAAATGAGCACCATTTTCTTTTTTAACCTCGCCGTAAAGAAACTGG
Source organism: Carposina sasakii (assembly GCA_014607495.2). Classification (NCBI taxonomy): domain Eukaryota; kingdom Metazoa; phylum Arthropoda; class Insecta; order Lepidoptera; family Carposinidae; genus Carposina; species Carposina sasakii. The sequence goes on from CP053169.1 coordinate 2,703,278, forward strand.
ACGAGTGTTATAAGTGACCGCTTTATGTGTACCTATATATACTAATGTTTATCTGTATATCTGTCTGCGGCATCATAGCGCACAAACCTACTGGACCGATTTTTTTTTATACGAAAGGTTGTACCTATCGTATTGATATTATCAAGATGGTTATATAGAGATATGCCTGATGAAGATCAGTTCAACCGTTTGAAGGCTATCAACTACGCTTTGTTTCATACACTGTTGTGTTAGGGTTTTCTGAATTCTTAATTAAATTTAACATGTTATAAGATATCTGTATTTATTTCGTATTAAGAGATAATATCGACGGACATGAGAATCGGGGCCTAGCCTCCCGCTAAAGCAAGCCACACATCGATTTGGGGTGTCGATAAAGCGTCCTATTCACGTCGTGATGGATCGCTTCCGATGTATCTGAGTTTACATTTAGGAGTATACTACCGCGTTAGTAGAGATAAACCTTTTTTGTGGATATAGGAATCTATACTATACTATTATATAATATAATAATAATATTATAAAGCTGAAGAGTTTGTTTGTTTGTTTGTTTGTTTGAACGCGCTAATCTCAGGAACTACTGGTCTGATTTGAAAAATTCTTTCAGTGTTAGATAGCCCATTTACCAAGGAAGGCTACAGTCTATACAACAACCTGCCCGGCTTCGCATGGGTACAACGCCCCCTCACGCGGACGAAGTCGTGGGCGGCTGCTAGTGTGTATATAATTCCCGTGTCTTTTATCCCGGGAAAATGTTTTTATCCCGGATAATTTCGACATTTAGTTTTTTCTGTAGTCCACGCGGACGGAGTCGCGGGCGTCAAGTAGTTTATAATAATTTTGTAATAGCATGGTCTATATTCATTCATGCTACATTACAGTCTTTAAAAAATACTGTTACCTCCTTACAGCGATAAACACGCCCTTTTTATTACAAATGGCGGTAAATAAAGCAGATATCCGTAAACGGTACTGTCAAGTCTGTAGACGAAATCATTAAGGAATAATGAACAAGAGGTGACCTGGCAACATTATATGAAAACCTTATATGAAATAAATATAAATAAATAAAAAAACCGTTTATAAAATCAAATTCATAACTTAAAAAGTTTTATTTGTGGATTGCAATTTTTTTCTAGGTAACTCACTTTTTATTTAGCAAATTACTATCAGATTATATACATATTCACAGGGCTTTATACCTAAAATGGGGTAGCTAGAGCTGCAGGATCATGAAATCTGCAGATTATCTGATCTATCTATCTATTCTATCTTTACATATAATAAAAATGTAACGGATCGCTGTCTGTACATAGAAGATAAATGAGAAATGATATTATAGGAGACCTTTATCAACGCTATAGTATCCAAATGATTTTTGAAATTTTTGTCTGTTTATCTGTGCGTTTGTGCACGCTAATCTCAGAAAAGGCTGAACTGATTTGGATGCAGTTTTCAGGAATATATTGTGTGAGGTCCCACTTAACATACAGGGTGATTTTTGGTCGTCAACGTTCCCGAAAACTACGGAATCTCCTCATCATTACGAACATTTTTCTCCATGGAAGCATACCTGGGAAGTGTCTGGTTTCCAAAATATTAGGGTCCAAACTTGAGTAAATAGACTGCGTTTTTCTGCATAAATGCACATAGACGCGCGTAGCAGGATTTTTTCACGAAAAATAATTAATATCTGTCTATAAAAAAAACTAACATAAACACTAGACACTATAAATTTCGCACGATCAAGGAATTTAAATAAAAAAAAAAAAAAAAAAAAAAATTCCCAGCATTTTTTTTGGCATAAACTTACTTTATTTCATGTATAGAATACGTACCCTTCGTTAAAGGTGGCCACAAAAAAACATCCTGTATAAGCTACTTTTTAGCCCGGGAAAATGTTTTTATCCCGGATAATTTCGACATTTTGTTATGTGGACTATAGAAAAAACATTTTCCCGGGATAAAAAGTAGCCTATATGTTAAGTGGGACCTGTCACAACATGTTCCTGAAAACTGCATCGAAATCGGTTCAGCCGTTTCTGAGATTAGCGTGCACAAACATCGATCCGTTACAATTTTATTATATGTATAGATTTAAAATTTTGTATGAAAACAACGGAATATTTAATATAGGGTTGGAAGGGGAAGACCTCGCCGGACTTTCACCGATCAAATTGGTGACATTCTAAAGAAAGGTCAGATCAAGAGTACCCTAAACTGACGAGCGTGCATGAAGAATATCATGAAAGTAGATGAAGCGAAAGAGGAGTGTCAGGATCGTAGCAAATGGAGATCCGTGATCTCTGCCTACCCCTCCGGGAAAGAGGCGTGATTATTATGTATGTATATGTATGTATGTATGTCTACATTTACAAGTATCATTGCATCTCCACTTTACTCCTAATCCATGGCCGAGATAGATTGACGTCGACACTCGAGATGACGAGACTCGGGTCTGCGCTAAATTGCTTTCTCGTCTTGTACTGATTTGTAATCGAGTTTGATATAGGAAATATAATGTTTTTCATTGTTTATTACTTAGATATTTACTGTGACTTTGTTCACTGGCTGATAGTGGCAGCTATTGATTATATTCATATAATATTATCAGGGTGTAAAAAAAGGGGTATGTTAAGCGAAAAGGTATGTAAATAGCCCAATAAAAGGAACATATCCACAAAATTTCAGACCCGAAATCACATGTTTATTTTTCCAGATAGTATGGAGAATTTCTAAACAACTCAGGAATCAGCTTCACAGCAGGTGTCAGCTAACTCTGTACCAAATTTTATTAAAATCGCTCCAGCCATTTTTACGTGAAAGAGTAACCAACATCCATCCATCCATCCATACTAAACAAACTTTCGCGTTTATAATATTATTAGGACTATGTAAGCTTTTTTTTAATTGTCGATAACCCGAAAACATTTTCTCTATTACAGCCAATTTTAATAATCGATCTTATTTCGGATTTATTGTCAATTTTTTCAATTTTTAATTTAATATTTTACAAAATTATTAATGAAGAAATGGAAAAAATTCTTCGCCCGAGTGGGAATCGAACCCACGACCTCTGCATTCCGTGCCAGCGCTCTTACCACTGAGCTAATATTTTACATCGAAATTGGCCGTTGAATTAGAATTTGGCCCAGCAGAAATGCTTTGAAATTCGTTCTCCTATTGGCTATAGGTTTCGTCCAATGATTTAAAATTCGACTCAGATTAAAATTTCATTAAGATTTGAAATCCATGCTTACTAATATTATAAATGCGAGAGTAACTCTGTCTGTCTCGCTTTCACGCCTAAAATACTGAACAGATTTAAATGAAATTTGGTATTATAGAAACTGAGAAAGGACATAGGCTACTTTTTATCTCGGATAATTTCGACATTTTGTTTCTTCTGCAGTCCATGCGGAGTGCAATCGCAAGCGTCCACTAGTTTTAATATAAAAATACGAAGCTCATCCAAATTACACTACATAATAATATAATATATTTCATTAAATATTGAATTGTATCAGGCGTCACTATTCGGAAGTTCAAATCTCTATTGAGGGATCGCCCGCCACCGGGCCCTATACCCTCCGCTGACCCTCGGATCTGCCTACTCATGATCACGAACACAAGACACTACAGTCGCAACGAGAAGCCAGATCCAAGCACCTAGCATGCAACCATAAATACATAGCTGCTAATCCGAAAACCAATTAAAATTTTAATCGACATATGTTTCGCCAACACCCGTGGCATCATCAGGATTAGTTTTCCATGTTAGTTCTATCTACCGAACCAACTAACTAACAACTAAAACCAATGTATTGCAAATCATTTTTATACCCTCAATCAAAATATAAAATAAAAAATGTTAATACCTACATATTAGTTTAGAAATGTAAAATTATTATAGATAAATAAATATTAAAAATATACATTAGTTATTAATTGTTAAATTATTAGAAGAAAAATAAATTTATAAAGATATTAAATATATATAAAAAAGACCATATCAAGGCTGTACGACAAAGTCATTACCTTTGTCCGATCCTATTGACTTTGACATTGACAGATTGCAGCCAAAACTGGGCTCGTGTTTACAAAATCTATTTGATTATTTACCAAATTAATGCCTGAAAATTTTGCTTTCATAATTTCTAGTTTTTCTAAAATAGACAGATGGATGCCTTTATCTGCAACATGTAGAACTCTTAACTCATTATTATCTGCCAGGGAGTGGCCCGCCTGGAGTAAATGTTCGGCAAAGTTGGATTTATTAGGATTACCATTTCTAAAAGCTGATATATAATGAGTTAAGAGTTCTATATGTTGCAGATAAAGGCATCCGTCTGTCTATTTTAGAAAAACTAGAAATTATGAAAGCAAAATTTTCAGGCATTAATTTGGTAAATAATCAAATAGATTTTGTAAACACGAGCCCAGTTTTGGCTGCAATCTGTCAATGTCAAAGTCAATAGGATCGGACAAAGGTAATGACTTTGTCGTACAGCCTTGATATGGTCTTTTTTATATATATTTAATATTTTTATAAATTTATTTTTCTTCTAATAATTTAACAATTAATAACTAATGTATATTTTTAATATTTATTTATCTATAATAATTTTACATTTCTAAACTAATATGTAGGTATTAACATTTTTTATTTTATATTTTGATTGAGGGTATAAAAATGATTTGCAATACATTGGTTTTAGTTGTTAGTTAGTTGGTTCGGTAGATAGAACTAACATGGAAAACTAATCCTGATGATGCCACGGGTGTTGGCGAAACATATGTCGATTAAAATTTTAATTGGTTTTCGGATTAGCAGCTATGTATTTATGGTTGCATGCTAGGTGCTTGGATCTGGCTTCTCGTTGCAACTGTAGTGTCTTGTGTTCGTGATCATGAGTAGGCAGATCCGAGGGTCAGCGGAGGGTATAGGGCCCGGTGGCGGGCGATCCCTCAATAGAGAAATATATTTAATATTGCAGTTTAGAATCGTTTCATCTGTGGATCCTAAAAACCGCCAGTAAAAACTTCAACTGGCTTTAACGTTCAAATTGATAGCGCTATATATCAGCACATAGCTGTGTCGGGCAGCTTGTGGAACAATCTCGATGCTATATATCATGTCGGGCACAAAAAGCGAAAGATTCTCGCTGGGGGCGCATCCGTCATTCCGGTGTCATTCACTTGTAAAGGATTTGTCGATTCGCGTGCTGTTGGTGTATATTGCTATCGAGTTTTGTAGGTAATGGGCGTTTTTCCATTAGACGACACGACAACGATACGTTTACGAAATGTATAGGGCCGTGTCGTCTAGTGGAGCGATACTATCTATTACATTTTTGTTTTCAAAAAAGCCGTAGTCATTTAGTGGAAAAACGCCCATTCTCACTGGGGGTGCATCCGTCATTGTAAGCACTTGTAAAGGATTTGTCCATTTGCGTGCTGTTGGTAAATATTTTTTCCACTAGACGACACGACAACGACACGGTCATGACCACGGCTTTTTTGGATGCAAAAATATATTAAACTAGTGGACGCCCGCGAATCCGTTGGCGTGGACTACTGACAAAACAGTCGAAATTATTCAGGATGAAAATATTTATTGTAGCCTATGTGTTACTCTGATATAAAAGCTATATTATTGTGAAGTTTTATCAAAATCCATTCAGTAGTTTTTGCGTGAAAGAGCAATAAACATCCTTACATCCTCACAAACTTTCGCGTTTATAATATTAGTGGGAACGATAGCATAGGATAGTATAACTAGTTTTTCCATTAGACGACATGACCACGACACGGCCACCCATACTAGATAACGAAAAGCACTAGTCGTGTCGTGTAGTGGAAAAACGCCCCACTTGTAAAGGATTTGTCAATTCGCGTGTTGTTGGTGTATATTGCTATCGAGTTTTGTAGGTAATGGTTGGTTTTGTCTATTTACGTTGAAGCTAGAAATGTTTTTTTTTTACTCTTCAATGTTTCGTTACTGTTATTTTTTATTGAACCGAGCGTGTATGAAGAATATCATGAAAGTAGATGAAGCGAAAGAGGTGTGTTAGGCAGGACCGTAGTAAGAGGAGATTTGTGATCTCTGTCTACCACGCAGGGAAAGTGGCGTGATTTTTATGTATGTATGTATGTATTTTTATTGCTTGTAGATTTTTAGACAACTGGCGAATACCTGTGATTTCTTTTGTATGAACTACATAGTTTATCTGATATATAACTTAACTTAGCGATTAATGTATATGCTAGTGATTCTGCCTGCCGCGCCATAGGTCCTGGATTCGAATCCCTGTAAACAAATGTTATTCTATTTTTGTTTTTCTACTTTCTACTAATATGACAAACGTGAGGGTTTATAAGAATGGATGTTCTGATGGTCTTTTACGTAGAAACTGGATAAGACTTATCTATACGTGATGCCTTAGCTGAGTTTTGCACTTATCTGAGAGTGTATAGACTTTGGCCCAAAGCGCGATGTGTTCTTTACTTGTCAAGACACTCACACAAAAGCAAAGCTGAGCTTATGGTGTGCGCATTATACTATAGATAGCTGTTGCCGTCAGCCTATTGCAGTCCACTGCTGGACATAGACCTCCCCCAGGGTACGCCACATGGCTCGATCTCCCGTTTTAGCCATCCAGTCACTATCAGCTGCCCTCTTTAAATAATCGGTCCATCTGGCCGAAGGGTGCCCAACTCTACGCTTGCCGCGGCAGATATATAGCTATACTATAAATAAATAGCAGTTAAACTAACTGTGAACTAAAACTAGATTGGATTTAGGTAGCTGCAGGCTATTTAAATGTGCGCGGTTCGGTAGAGATTGTAGAAATCTAATTCCATGTCTGTGGAAATAGAACCGTGGCGGTTTTAGAGATTTGGTTCGTTTTAAACTTATTTTTACACATACTCGTACATGTGCTGAAGCGAGGTTCTACTTGAATACATCAGCTGCATCTCCTTCCGTGCACTCTAAGAAACTCAGGAAGAAACCCAACTCAAACCTGCCACTGATAATTGATATCTAGCCACGTTATGCTAAACGTCGCTGTAGGATTTCCTTCAGGTTCTTGCAGTACTGTCTACTTCACACTGACGTGTGTATATGTATGTATATATGCATAATATCGATGTAACGGTGTTTGTAGGTCACCATTCTGTCGTATTGACAATATGGGACTTTAGCTGACGTACTGTTATAAGGATACTCTTGAATGCTTTTTTAAAAAAAGGTTTATTGGATAAATCCTAGATTTATCCTTAGGCAGGTTTCGCGCGAGACGGCTGAGAGGAGACTGACTGAAAGATTTCATGAACTAGGCATGAGAGCTCTAAAATGCTACATCATCAAGTTATGGTAAGCGTAAGGCCTTTTGCATACAGCTAAGGGGTATAACAGCCCCCCGGAGAAGACTAAACTTCGGGGTTAAAATCGAAGTTTAGTGAAAGAAACTAATAATGAAATAACTATAATATAATACAGGAAATAGTAAAATTATTCAACTTGAGGATTTGGATCATCGCGGATTCTACTCGTATCTTTTCTAAAATAATTGCGAAATCTGCCGCCGGATGATTTACAATATAAGTGAATCTTAATAATTAATGAAATTAAAATTATACAAAATAGGATTAAAACTAAAGACGAATAGTGTGTCCCGTATTTGACAATATGTGGAGAATCGATAATCGAGTTGGTATCATTTATAAGGGAGGAAATTAATTGATCATTAAATTTTAAATCATCTAAATCTATATTCTTTAAGGATATAGGGGACACATTATTAATTATTTTACTTATTTTATTAAAATTACAGCAGGAATCATTAATTATGGAAAAATCGGAATTCTCTAATTTTAAGCTTACATTCATAATAGTACTTGTAGGTATTAACCTAGTTTCTGTACAATATATTGTGCAGTGCTTCGGAACACTGAGGATTCCTGTACCATGGATATTTGTTTCGAACAATTCAGAATTAGTACAATCTATTGATAATTTGCTTATATCGGACTGAACAAAAATCCATCTATTATTTACTAGAGGTTTCCAAATATTAACCTGTCCATAAATTGTTTTTGTTTCACATTGAGATGGTAATACACTAATCACTTTTGATAATAATTCACTTTCACAAGTAGGGTGCGCATTAGATGAAAACACAGTGGTGACGTCACAGATGTAGTAGTTCGCATAAATTTTGGTGCAACTTTGTAGATTGTTTACAAAACAGAAACTGATTTTGTCTTTGGTCATTGCTACATATGTATTACTAGGAATGATTAAACTGTATGTGTCAGCTAGCTTAGGATTATGAGGCACAGGAAGTGGTATGTTATGGTATAAGTTGAAATCATTCTTTGTAACTAAAGGAAGTTGTACTATAAACATAATCTTGTTTTTGTAAGAATAACACTGTAACAAAGAAATACTCATAACTACATGAATGTTGTTTAAATCTAATCTTAAAGGTAGTTCTACGTCATCAGGTAGATGCCTGTAGTTATCGATCAATTCTCGGTATAACTGTGCCGGAGTAATTACTGACGGATGTAGGATGTTTGCTTAGCGAATAGTATAGAGTTGGTTATGTCTTCAAGTTGAAATGACAAAGTTAAAAGTGAGCTTTCTAAGCTATTTATGATAAATTCAATTTTAGAATTAATAACTAGATTATTCGTAATCGTAGAAATATTTTGAATAGTTTCCGAGAGCTCATCAATAGCTATATTTAAATTATCTTCATTAATTTTAAGTTTATTAATTTCTTTACCATAGGCGGAAAGAGTCGACGAAGTAACTAAAATGTTTTGTTTTATTAATGAAGCTAATTTTTTAGTATCTTCTTGGACAATATTGATTGCATTATCGTATTTAATGGCGTCGTCCTCATTGAGAGTTCCAAAAATGTGCTTAAAAATGGTTCCAGCGAAACCAAACCAGGCTGAACGTTTATTTCGATAACCAGTAGAAGCCAAATGAGCTATAGACTCGTAATCTCGGGCTGCGTCATTAAAGCGCGCAGTAAGCGGTTCTAATACATTGTTGCAAACAAAGTAAGTAGTGCTTTCGAATTGTTTACATAATGACCGGAATGTTTTTATGATAGAATCGAGGTTCACAATGTGTGAACTAATGTAGGATATATCTAGAGACGCAATTAAATTAAGATAACCATTACTTATTCTTAACTTTCCTAAATAATCAAAATATATTCCAGGGCTTGAAGTTATGGGCTGGACATAGTCCGGTTGTAACGCTTGGCATGTAGCGCTGAAATAATAGTATAATAATAATAGTATAATAATAATAGTTAGTAGAAATATAATTAAAACTTAATAATAATTATAACTAGGATACGTTTAATTCTTCCGTTAACGTTGCAGGTTTAACCTGATCGAAATGGTGTTTGACATGGCGTCTATTGATTAATAATGATAACGTATTGTTACCATGTACCTTAACAACTTTATAAGGTCCTTTCCATATAGGAGATAGGGCTTTTCTAAGGCGGAGATGATTTCTTAGAAAGACAAAGTCACCAACTTTGTATTGAATAGGGCGTGTACGTGAATCATAATATGATTTAGAAGTATTTTTAGATTTATTAATATTTTCTATGGCCTTTTCTCTTGAGAGTATTAATCTATGTTGTAACATTTTTACGTACTCAGGATATGTCGTGTCTGGAGTAGAGTCAAAAATAGAGTCGGGAATAAACGGTTTATGTCCGTACAATAGTTCGTATGGGGTATAGTTAGTAGTGCAATGAACATTTGTATTATAAGTTAGTATGGCCGTGTAAACATATCGCGGCCAGTTATCTTGATTATCGTTAACAAATGATTTAAGATATTCCTTTAAAGTGGAATGGCTACGTTCGAGTGCGCCTTGAGTCTGTGGGTGGTATGGACTTGATCATAAGTGTTTTATTTTAAGGAATTTGCAAGTTTGTTCAAAAAGGTCAGCTGTAAAGTTTGTTCCTTGATCTGTAAGTACGGTTTTTGGAATACCGAATAACGAGATGAAATGTATGAAACATTCACTTGTTTCTTCAGCTGTCACACTGCGCATAGGATATGCAATGGAGAATTTAGTAAGATCATCTTGAAGTGTCATGACATATTTAAGCTTAGCAGGGCCAGACTCAGGTAGGGGTCCTACAATGTCGAGAGCTATACGCTGAAAAGGGGCGGTAGAAGTTGTAGTAATTTGCATAGGAGCTCTATTAGTTTTCCTAAGAGCTTTGTTTCTTTGGCAAAGGAGGCATTGTTTTACATATTGTTCTATTTCATTGCGCATACCTTTCCAATAATATTTCTCTTGGATTCTTTTCAGCATTCTTACGGAGCCTAAGTGTCCGGCTATTGGTAAATTATGATTTTCATTAAGGATTTTCTTAATTTCACTTAAAGAAGGATAAATTATGCTGTCATGGTATATGTTAAGGAGAATATTAGTATTATTAAAAATATAGGTAAGAATATTGTATAATTTAATAAAAGCGTGTTTCACTATGGGTGCGCCCACCACCGGGCCCTACACCCTCCACTGACCCTCGGATCTGATAACTCATAATTGCGACAACAGGCACTTGCACTAACTACAATCGCCATGAGAAACCAGACCCGAGCACCTAGCATGCAAGACGATACATTGCACCATTCCGAAATCAAAAACTAGATAAATAATCTACATATGTTTCGCCAACAACCGTGGCATCCTCAGGATTATAGAAATTAATAAATTAGTAAACCACTAATTATTATAAACCTCTAAAACCCAACACATTACTTACACAGAATTAACTACCCTCTACTAAGTATTAAAAAATATATAAATAATTACCCACCATTATTTATATTTCAAATAAATATATACTATTTGTGCACACAAACCAAATAGTATTGGGTGAATTAATTAAATTTAAATGAAAAAATTCAAAAATTCACCAAAATATTGATAAATTAGTAAAGAAAAACAAGGATGTATGCAACAACATATTCCATTGCCTACAAAAACAAAAATTGTTATTGACATTGACAAGCCACTACATTCTAAGGTTACTGTTTATTTATTTATTCTAGCCAATGAGTTTAATAGCGGAGACGAAAATTCAACCTGTTCATTTAAAAGGTTTACACCAGAATATTTGGCTTTCAAAATCTCCAACTGTTCCAAAATAGATAGACGAATGCCCTTTTCACACGTATACAGACTAACAAAACTGTGGTCATCTGGAATTTTATGATTTGAATCTAACAAGTGTTTGGCAAAATGTGATTTTTCAGGGAAATTGTTCCTATAAGCTGCCAAATGTTCTTGGTATCTAATCTTGAAGTTACGACCCGTTTGACCTATATAAACAGAATTACAGTCAGGACAGTGCAAGCTATAAACTCCTGATTTTTTATCAATTGGTAATATTTGTTTTGTGTTAATTAATCTATTTAAAGAATTAAAAGTCTTAAAAGCCACCAAGATGTTTTGTTTTTTCAATGATTTTGCAATCATCTCTGAGATATAGCCAAAATATGGTAAACTACCAGTGTAAATATTTGTAATCTCCTCTATTTTTGGGTACAACATTTGTTTAACTAAAATGTTTTTCTTTTTATCAATTAGGTTATAAATTAGTTGTGAACTATATCCATTTGATCTGGCTATTTGTATAATAGTATTTATTTCTTTAACATAATTAAAGTTATTAAGCGGTAACGTTACTAACCTGTGTATCATTGATTTGTATGCCGCTAGCTTATGTTGCCATGGATGGAAAGAATCAATTGCAATAGTTACATCCGTATGTGTTGGTTTCCGGTAAACTGAAAAATCATGCACTATGGGTGCGCCCACCACCGGGCCCTACACCCTCCACTGGCCCTCGGATCTGATAACTCATAATTGCGACAACAGGCACTTGCACTAACTACAATCGCCATGAGAAACCAGACCCGAGCACCTAGCATGCAAGACGATACATTGCACCATTCCGAAATCAAAAACTAGATAAATAATCTACATATGTTTCGCCAACAACCGTGGCATCCTCAGGATTATAGAAATTAGTAAATTAGTAAACCACTAATTACTATGAACCTCTAAAACCCAACACATTACTTACACAGAATTAACTACCCTCTACTAAGTATTAAAAAATATATAAATAATTACCCACCATTATTTATATTTCAAATAAATATATACTATTTGTGCACACAAACCAAATAGTATTGGGTGAATTAATTAAATTTAAATGAAAAAATTCAAAAATTCACCAAAATATTGATAAATTAGTAAAGAAAAACAAGGATGTATGCAACAACATATTCCATTGCCTACAAAAACAAAAATTGTTATTGACATTGACAAGCCACTACATTCTAAGGTTACTGTTTATTTATTTATTCTAGCCAATGAGTTTAATAGCGGAGACGAAAATTCAACCTGTTCATTTAAAAGGTTTACACCAGAATATTTGGCTTTCAAAATCTCCAACTGTTCCAAAATAGATAGACGAATGCCCTTTTCACACGTATACAGACTAACAAAACTGTGGTCATCTGGAATTTTATGATTTGAATCTAACAAGTGTTTGGCAAAATGTGATTTTTCAGGGAAATTGTTCCTATAAGCTGCCAAATGTTCTTGGTATCTAATCTTGAAGTTACGACCCGTTTGACCTATATAAACAGAATTACAGTCAGGACAGTGCAAGCTATAAACTCCTGATTTTTTATCAATTGGTAATATTTGTTTTGTGTTAATTAATCTATTTAAAGAATTAAAAGTCTTAAAAGCCACCAAGATGTTTTGTTTTTTCAATGATTTTGCAATCATCTCTGAGATATAGCCAAAATATGGTAAACTACCAGTGTAAATATTTGTAATCTCCTCTATTTTTGGGTACAACATTTGTTTAACTAAAATGTTTTTCTTTTTATCAATTAGGTTATAAATTAGTTGTGAACTATATCCATTTGATCTGGCTATTTGTATAATAGTATTTATTTCTTTAACATAATTAAAGTTATTAAGCGGTAACGTTACTAACCTGTGTATCATTGATTTGTATGCCGCAAGCTTATGTTGCCATGGATGGAAAGAATCAATTGGAATAGTTACATCTGTATGTGTTGGTTTCCGGTAAACTGAAAAATCATGATAATCTCCCAATCTAGTAATAGTTACATCTAAAAAATTTATACTATTGTTTATTTCTTGTTCTATTTTAAATTTAATCTTAGGATGTTTTGTGTTAAGGACGTTAACAAAAATGCAATTAGTGCAAGTGCCTGTTGTCGTATAGTATATATTTATTTGAAATATAAATAATGGTGGGTAATTATTTATATATTTTTTAATACTTAGTAGAGGGTAGTTAATTCTGTGTAAGTAATGTGTTGGGTTTTAGAGGTTCATAGTAATTAGTGGTTTACTAATTTACTAATTTCTATAATCCTGAGGATGCCACGGTTGTTGGCGAAACATATGTAGATTATTTATCTAGTTTTTGATTTCGGAATGGTGCAATGTATCGTCTTGCATGCTAGGTGCTCGGGTCTGGTTTCTCATGGCGATTGTAGTTAGTGCAAGTGCCTGTTGTCGCAATTATGAGTTATCAGATCCGAGGGTCAGTGGAGGGTGTAGGGCCCGGTGGTGGGCGCACCCATAGTGAATGTTTGAACTTCCGAATTGTAACGCCTAATACAATTTCATTTATAAAAGCGTGTTTATCAAACTGATTTTTAAAATCGGATATAGCAATTTCTGTTACATTTTCTGTTATCATTATATTATTTCTAACTCTCTTTAGGGTATTGAAAATTTCAGGATGTGTGCATTGATCAAAATGATGGACCTTAGTAAATAGTAAATAATAAATTTTGTTACTGGAATCGATTTTCAGGAATGAATATAATTCTTTTTCTTTATTTAGAAGTTCGTCTTTATTTTCTATGTTATTGAATAATTGCGGTAAATAGGGATTAGATTCGTCTAGATCAATTGATGTAGGAATTAGGATGATTTTACAAGGTGATTTAAGAAGGGATTCGTTATGTTCTTTAATTTTAGTATTTTGTATGTAATCACTTTTTTGAATTGCCTTGAGAAACTGGGAATAATCACCATCATTTAATTCAATTTCAGGTGATGAAATAGGAGGGTTAGGAGCATTGGAGGTCGACGGTTGAGGATCAAGAGGATCTATAGGTAAAGGAACGTCGATATTATCCAGGTCAATATCGATTTCTTCGCTATTAGGACTGAGATCTAAGGGGCCAAGATCAATCAGATCTTGAATCGTGATTAGATCATCGAGGTTATTAGAATCAGGGGATCTGTCAGGGTTTTCAGAAGAAGGAATTTCTTTATGGATTGGATTGACAGGGAATCGGGAAAGAGCATCAGCGACTGAGTTGAGTTTACCTTTACGGTAGGTTATATCGTATTCATATTCCTCTAATTTTAAGCGCCAACGTTGTAACTTACTACTTGGGTCTTTATGATTGAATAGCCATTTCAATGGTCTATGATCGGTTATGATTAGGAATTTGCGCCCAAATATATATGGTCGGAAAGTTTTACAACCGAAGATTATTGCCAATAATTCTTTTTCTGTTGTACTGTAGTTGCATTCACTTTTATTTAGTGTGCGTGAAGCAAATGCTATGGGTCTATCTTCACCGATAGGACCTTGAGATAGGACTGCGCCTACGGCGTGATTTGAAGCATCACTAGTTAGGATAAAGGGTTTGGTAAAATCGGGATAACAAAGGACAGGAGCGGATATTAATTTTTGTTTTAATGATTCGAAAGCAAGTTGTTGCTGGTTTTGCCAATTGAAAGATACATTCTTTTTAAGAAGATTAGTTAGAGGTTTAGCAGATTTAGAAAAGTCTGGAATGAAACGGCGATAATAAGAAACGAGTCCAAGGAAGGATTTAATATCCTTTGGTGATTGAGGTATAGGAAAATCGGTTACTGCTTTAACCTTATCTGGATTCGGTTTTACTCCATCTTTAGTAATAAGATGACCGAGATATGCGACTTCACGTCGGAGAAATTCGCTTTTATCGGGTTGTAATTTCAAGTTAAAATCACGAAGTCTTTGAAAAACTGATGATAGATTCTGGATATGAGAGTTAAGATCATGAGAATAAATAACAATATCATCTAAGTACACGAAACAGCGGATGCCTTGTAGGCCTGAGAGTGCAGTGTTCATTAACCGTTGAAAGGTTGATGGGGCGTTTTTTAACCCAAAGGGCATACGAGTGAATTCAAAATGACCTTGTGGTACACTGAAAGCAGTTTTAGGTGCATCTTCTTCATTTACAAGAATTTGGTGAAAACCAGAAGCTAGGTCTAACGTGGAGAAGTATTTACTTTGACCTAATTGGTCTAGAATTTCGGTAATCTGAGGAATAGGATATGTATCTCCGATTGTGAGATCATTTAACTTTCGGTAATCTATGACGACTCGCCATTTTTGTTGGCCAGATGAGTCTAGTTTCTTGGGTACTACCCAGATAGGGGATGACCATGGGGAAATAGAATGTTTAATGATACCTTGATCTAGCATTTGATCTATTTGTTTCTTGACTTCTGATTTATGAATTTCAGGAAAACGATAAGATTTTACATGAACTGGGTTATCTGACGATGTTTTAATATTATGTTTGATAGAGTTTGTATATGTCAATTTGTCATTTGGAAGATGGAAGATATCTGAAAAGTCTGAGCATAGTTCACCAAGAGCATTGGCTTCTTCTGAATTAAGGTGAGATATTCTTAGTAAATTTAGAACTTCTTGAGTTCGCCAATAGGATTCATTAGTGACTTCAAGAGCATTAACTGATTTAAATTGTTTTTGATTATTGAATTCTGTATCAGACATAGGTATTGGAATAAGCGTTAGCTTGAGATTGGAATTAACGGAAATAGGAGATTCAGAGATGTTAAGAACAGATATATTTATTCTATTATTATTTTTTACACGAACTACACAGTTAGCGATTAACAAGTCATCGGAAATTTTATGATCTAGGATAAGACCTTCTTCTAGATCTGGATTTGATACAGAGCATTCGATTATTGTCTCAGAACGAGGTATAATCATATAAATTGGTTCAGTGAATTTCAGTTTTACGACAATGGAGGAAAGTTGTAGTGTATTGTTATAGTAATTAATTGTACCATAATATTTATTTAAAAGATCATTACCTATAATACCATCGTATATTAAGTTAATTTTATCTATGACATGGAAAGTACTAGAAATCTTAGGTATTATATCAGGAAATAGTTGCATGTCGAAATGACCTAATGTTGAAGTAGATTCACATTCAGTATCAATACCTTTTAGTAGAATAAACTCCGGATTTAGTATGGGTAAATGAGAAATTGAAGTCTTTTTTATGAGGCTCACAGATGATCCAGTATCAACCAAAAACGATAGTGGTTGGTCTGACACGGGTGTTTTTAACAAAACGTAGGGGAGAGACAATTTATTGTTATTTGAATTGATTTCATAAACTTTTAAATTATTATTATTATTATTTTCCAGGGTTTCTACAGAAGTGTTTTGGATACTGATAGGGTTAAAAAATTCAGGGGATGCAGTGGATTCGGTGGATACAGTGGATACAGCGGAAACAGCGGATGCTGTGGATACAGTGGATACAGCGGATGCTGTGGATACAGCGGATACAGTGGAAACAGCGGAAACAGTGGATACAGTGGAAACAGTGGATACAGCGAATACAGTGGAAACAGTGGATACAGCGGATACAGTGGAAACAGTGGATACAGCGGAAACAGTGGAAACAGTGGATACAGCGGAAACAGTGGGAACAGCGGAAACAGCGGAAGATTTAGTATCGTCTTTGCATTTATAATTATCATTTCCTGTGCGATACCGAACAGGAAATTCTAGTCGTTTAAATGGTTGTCGACTTCGTCAACACCTTCATCGTCTGTTTGATTAATATTAAAAATCTTACGTTGTGGATTCGGAGCAATAAATGAATTTGTTGGACGATTCTGAGGGGATTGACCCTGTAATTTTATGTTATTGTTGTACTGTCTCTTTCGGCAGTTTTCGATACTATGTCCAGGATTTTTACAATAACGACAAATTATATCCCTGGAGTGCTCAGGGCGGTTTTGAAAATTAGGATTAGAAAATCTTTGTTGAAAAGGACGAGGTGTATATTTTATTTTATCGTTATTATGTTGTCTGACTGCAGTTGAAGAAGGATTTCGTTTATAAAGGGTTAGTTGAATCCGTTCTTCTGAGGAAGCAAGGTTAATGGCTTCATTGAGGGTTTTCGGCGATCTACACCTCACAATATTCGAAACGCGAGGGTGTAGGCCCATGAGGAAGTGGTGAAGTGCTAGGTCTTCCATGGCAGCTGTTCTACCAGGAATTTCCTTAACTTTAGAAGTAGTAAATGAAATTTCAGTTAGTAATTGTGATAATAGTTTTTCTATACGCAAACCAAATTGACTAACACTTTCTGTTTGCTCTTGCTTGCTTTCCTGTAAATCGGTTAACAGGTGCGTATAATCTTTACGTTCACTGAATTGAGTTTTAAGGAAATCTTTGAGGTGATTCCAAGATGCAAATTCTCTAACTGAACATGCAACTTCGGCTTTACCTTGGAGTTGGCATAGAATATATTTAAAAATCAAATCCTTTTGAGAATCTGACGCTAAGTCGAAAGCATTACTGCAGTTTGTAATAAAAGAATTTAGTGTATCCCTATTGCCATCATAGGGTTTGATAAACTTGAGTATAATGTTTAAATCTATTTCTACTGGTTTTGAAGTTATGGTCCTTGTTGCTCTGGTTTTTCGCGGAGGATCAATTATGGTAATGTTTTTACCATCAGAGTCTTCTGCTGACTCTGGGAGTGACATTTCAGGAACCTTTAAGATGTCCTTATGAGGTTGCGACATTTTTAAATTTACAGAATTAAATATAGTACACAGAAATAGTAAAATATAACAAAAAGAAAAGATATAGAAGTAGATTTCTAGCTACAAAATTATTTAAATGACCAAAGACTTACAATAGTAGGATTAAGTTGTAGTACGCGATTTTCATTCTTGCACTTTCTGGATTCAGCGACGACGTTACCTTCTGGCACGTTTGCAGGATATAGTAGAATATAGCAGGATATAGTAGAATATAGCAGGATATAGAAGTATATAAATGGTCTCGGCGAAATACAGGATACTGGCCTGTGATGTTGACTGCCTTATTGAGTCTCGTCGTAAATAGGTATCTTCTGGTCACAGAAGTCGTCACGAAGACTTCTATGGGTATCTCGATGTTGAGTTCTTGATCTTGAATACACTCACTAGAACTGGGTTCACTTTGAATATAGTATAGTACGGAATGGAAAATAGAAACACACAGAACTAGGAGACGGTACCAAGGATTTTTAAAATCCCTTTACGCTGCCACCAAATGTTATAAGGATACTCTTGAATGCTTTTTTAAAAAAAGGTTTATTGGATAAATCCTAGATTTATCCTTAGGCAGGTTTCGCGCGAGACGGCTGAGAGGAGACTGACTGAAAGATTTCATGAACTAGGCATGAGAGCTCTAAAATGCTACATCATCAAGTTATGGTAAGCGTAAGGCCTTTTGCATACAGCTAAGGGGTATAACAGTACGCTGTTGCGCTTACACATGTTCATCTCATATTGTCAATACGATAGAATGGTGACCTACAGACACCATTATACCCAGATAGACATACATCATTGCCCCTACTTGAACTTATAAGACTAAATTTTTTGTAAATGATTTTTTAAATTGTTAACTCTTACTAATTGCATCTTACTAATTCTACATAGGTCGTACAATTCGCACATTATTTTTCACAGCTCTCTTCTATTACTTCTTCATGTTGTCTTTGCTATAATTTATCAAACTTGTCAACAAAGAACGCGGTAACTTTGTAACGCTTTCGTTGTCATGTCGTCGGTGTATGTAACCTATTTATGTAACAGCGAGAAGTTTTAGATGTAATAAAAGTTAGGTTTTATTCGTGATATTCTAGGAGAAAACATAGAAAAATATGACTAACCCAACTTTTACGTACAGTACGAAAAATAAAGAGTAGAATTTTTAATAATTTCCATGGTCAAATAAATTGTCTTATACCATCGCGTTATTCGTAGGATTGAATGCGCTGGCGCTTTTCGTAGCATACTACGGACGGACTACGAATTTGCTACGGTAAATCGTAGCCCATAACTTGCGGTTTCTTACTACTAATATCCCTAAGACGAAATGAATAGTTTTTCATACTTTATTTTTATTGGTAGGATAGGTGACGGATGGATGACCTATGAAGTAGATGTAAGTAGGAGGTGGAAAAAAGTGTCTTGGCTTTGATAAAATAAAAGGATGGCGTAGTTTCAATAATTTAATAAACCTCACTATACTATTATTTAAATACCCTCCCAACGGCGATACTTCGTTGCTTGTACACCTGCTTATTGTATGAAAAAAAAGACGGCAAATTTCGGAATTTTCCTGCGAAATTTTTCAGTAGATTTCGGCTCAAAATCATAGTCTGAAGTTAGCATATCAATATAAATCTCCCTAAGTAATTAACTTTTGTATATTTATGTGTTAATAAGAAATGTTTAGAGTATGATTGAACTGAAATGGTACCTGTGTGTTTCAAAGCACCTAAATTTAATAAAAAAAAATTCTCTGACATTCAAACCTTGTATACATTCTGTTATATGTCTCTACTCCTGTTGTTGAATCTTCAACACATAAATCAAGCACATCCCGCCCTAAAGCGTGTCACGATAAATATGCCCACCAAAGTTCGACAAGTCGTATGCCGAACTTAAATTAACTTTGTTGATTTTTGCCGAAAGATAAATTTGTATGGAGTTCAGATGAGATTTGAGGATTTGGGTATGGTTTTAATGTTATTCAATGCGGTCTTTCTGCTGTATTTTCTCCCAGTTTACAGTTAATATTAAAAAGCTGTATAAATAAATAGAAATTCTCTAACTTTAGGTACAACACATTAATCTCTATTGAGGGATCGCTCACCACCGGGCCCTATATATATTCCGAATAGTGACGCCTGATACAATTCAATACAACACATTAAGCTAGTCCCACGTGCTCCCTGAAGACTTATATCATGGGTAAACAATGGTAAATATAGGAATGCATAGATGGTTATAGAAACATGCATGAAATAAGCATCAATATTCATAATTTCAATGTAACCGAGATTCGGACCTAGGACCTGTAGCGCGGCAAGCACGGCCACAGTTGGTGCGCCAAGTATGTATGTACAGTATGCATGTACCGAGGTTAAGACGCGCACCTTCCAAGCGGGAGGCGTAAGTTCGATCTCAGTCACGGGCCTGTACCAATTAATATATTTCATGTACAGATTTTAATGTTGTAAAAATTGTCACTTAGCTCGTGCCTCGGAAAGCACGTAAAACCGTTGGTCCTGCGCCTGATCTCTCTCCGGTCGTGTCGGCTTTTCGTCCCATCGGACTAGAGAGTAGAGAGTGCATTTGTGTTTGCGCACACACCTGTGCACTATAATATCTCCTGCGTACCTGGCCAATCTCCGTAGAGATTGGTCGCCTTGGCCGAAATACGGTCGGAGATCATCATCATGTACCAAGTGGTTGTGTCGGATATGGCTCCTCAATTAAGGTGTTTATATTGATCCTGAGCTGATGCGGGGCTTCACTAGAATATAAGCTGCATCTCCTTCCGTGCAGGTCGTCGTAGGAGTTAACTAAGTACAACACGGGACCCAGGGGCTTTCTCTCAGGCGATGAGCTACTTATGAGGACCTGTCACAGATTATTCACGTCTAGCTATGCTCACTATGACTGTGGAATCTCTATTATGATCCTGCAGTTATTGCTACTTCATTTTCGGGAATAATATTCCTTGTGTATAAGTTTTCCTCTTATATTATTCGAAATGTCCAATAGTTTTGTAACGATACTACAATTATTATTATTATTATTCAACACGCCTACAATATCCTATGTATATGTCGAAGGCATATTGTGTAACACGCTATATTACAAAACGGCTAGGCATTTTGAATGGTATGGGTTTTGGAGCGAGACAATTTGGCTTCTAGCCATTTTAGACCTGTTTAAATGACAACGAAAGGAATTTTTTCTTTCATACTATTCAAAATGCCTAGCCGTTTAATACGGCGTGTTTTACAATAAGCCTGCGACATGTACCTACATACAATCATGCATGTGGGGTGTGAAACTATACAGCCCCATAACATAACAGATGCCGACTAAACGGCGCCGCGAACAATAAATTGCGCCCAGAATAATCATATTTTGTTTGCTATTAACATACGTATAGTTTGTGAAGAACAATACCATTAGTGTAAACGAGTTTATGCGAGGGAAGTGCGTGGGAGAAGTCGTTGTTAGGGATAAGCGCGCCTTTATTTACCTAGATGCATTTTTTGTGAGCGATAATGAATAAGAAAGTGTTATTTTTTTAAAAGTGATTTAAATGATATAATTTGATTTAAGGCACGACAATATGCACTACACATTTAAAATACTTTCGCTAACTGTAATGGCCTGGCAATTGTTTTTCCAGTATTTGCAATGAATAAGCTAAATTATATTGAAATAAGTGAAAAAAGAAGTATATTACTACAGCTGCTTCTCTTCCCGGGCATACTGTATAAGTCAGTAGAGGGACAAGAGGGTCTTGGTGTTTTGTAGGCGATAGGCTGACTACCTGTCACTACTAACCGAACTTGTACATATATACATACATACAATCACGCCTTTAGAAGAGTTTGTACCACCCCTGCCTGCCCGTGGGTATTGTACGAGGTGATTAAGGGTTTCCGGGAGGCGGGCAGCAGCGCCTCCCGTACTGACATCATAGTCCGAAAATCACACTGCGATCACCAACCCTTCTGTCCAGCGTGGTGAATAGAATAGAATAGAATAGAATAGAATAGTTTTTTATTTGAAAATTACACATACACGGACAGAAGTAACATAGAAAAGGACAATAGAAATAGGGTAGAAATACAGATTAAAAGAAGTAAGTAGACAGGTAGAAGTAACATGAAACGAAGAACAGTAAGTAGAACTGTGTGCCCTATTTGGAGCCCGTCAGTCCCGTGTACGTGCAACCGCCAAACGGGTCCCTTTTCAGCTGGATGCTGCTAAGACAAGATAGGCATGCCTACCTTGCAAGCAGCGCTGGTTTTCAAAAGGGACCAATTAGGAGCTGACGTTATGGAAGGTACCTATAGAATATACATACATACATGAGTTACAGATTATAATATATAAATATATGTACATATCCATAAGTTAAAATAAATATGTAAGTAATAACATGCAAAACATATAAATAAAACAGTGCAATAAAATATGTACTTAAAAACTTTTGAAAATCAAAATTTATTTGTGAATGTGTCCATAAAGTGATGTTTACTAAAGATAATGGCTGAGTGGGCATAGTTCCCCTTGCCTTTCCTTCGGGATAAACTTAACAAAAAAAAGGAAAAAAAAAATATAAAAAAAATAAAATAAACAAAATGAAGTCGAGAAAAAATAAAAAATAAATGTTGTGCATACATACGACGACTAAAATTGATTTGAATAATAAAAATAAAAGTATGCATATCAAACGATAAATAATAAACTGGATGGAGCAAGACCAGGCAGGCAAGCAGGCCCACGTGCATCAGCCATAGAGGTGGATCAATGCCAGGGTAAAAGGAACGACTCCCTTTTAGCTAATCGTGTATAAAACATTAGTAAGTAAACTAGGTACCTATCTAAAACTAATTTGGGAAGATAAGAGTAGTTTCCTAAGATGACTTTTAAATGTACCGACTGTTTTTAGGGCACGAATTGGAGGGGGCAGATCATTCCAGCATTTGGAGGCAGCAAACCTAAAAGAACCCCTGAAGGACATCGATCTGTGTCTAGGCGTAGTGAACACGTGAGTGCAGCTCCTTCTTTCATAGCGAAAGTAATGGTCTTTCGCCCACCTAAGCTTGGTAAAGAGATACTCAGGTATCTTTCTGTTCAGGACTCCAAACAGAAGAGTGGCAAGGTGAAGTCTCCTGCGAGCCTTCATTTTAAGCAAGCTAGAATTATTCAAATATGGGGTCACATGGGTCCGAGGAGGGATGTGAAAGCAGAAACGCGCACATGCGTTTTGCACCCTCTGTACCAACCTCTCGGTTCTAGCCAGCAAGCATGGGCATGAATATGGGCAAAACCCCCTGTGGCAGTAGCCTTGTGGCGTGCCCTGGAGGAGGCCTATGTCCAGCAGTGGACTGCAATAGGCTGAAGAAGCCTAATAGTCCTTTAAATTTAATAAGCGCATCCGATCCAATGTCGAATCGAGTGCGTGCTAGTCTAGAAAGTATTAATTAATTTGATGCATACTACCTACGCAATTTCAAATAATATCAAAATGACCTAGTTAACTTTCGAAATTGGTAAACAAATTTAACTGAAACGTTTACTTTCATAGCTCGCCGATTGTTTGCTTTACTTTACAATTTCTGCTTTAAATTTAACGTGAAAGTATCAACAATTTAACGTTAAATTGTTTTAAAATAACATTGATCAACAAAGTAGACATTAATTTATTTACAGAACATTACATAAATCAACATAGTATGTTTTATAGCCTTGTAAAATGCTGTACTAATTGAATGGTTTGGCTTCAATCTTACTTTAATGATAAAAGGGACCGTAAGGGTGATCTTTGTTTTTTAACCTAAAATGTTAAGTAGTAATCATCGGATTTTAAAAAAAATCTATTCTACTTATAGCGTTAATAAGAGACGATTTATTATAATACTAGTGGACTCACGCGACTTCGTCCGCGTGGACTGCAGAAAAAACAAAACGTCGAAATTATCCGGGATCAAAATATTTTCCCGGGATAAAAAGCAGCCTATGTGTTAATCCAGGGTGTCAGCTAAATCCATACCAATGTTTATTCAAATTGCTCCAGCCATTTTTACGTGAAAGAGTAACAAACATCCATCCATCCATCCATACTTACAAACTTTCACGTTTATATAATATTAGTAGGATTAATGTTTCAAGCGCTATTCATGATTGAGTTAAACACATTTATCTATGAATTTATTTAAGTATGTTTCTTAGATACATACCTCTGTGTTCCCAAAATAGAGTAGCCTGAACTGCAGGATAACAAAGGAGATATTAATGAGCAGTTACTAGCTCATTGACTGAGAGAACGTCCCTGAGTTTTTTAGTCGACTTACGACATGCACGGAAGGAGATGCAGCTGTGATGAAGTATTTTATCGAGAATCAATGTTAATTTCTCTAACCCCGCTGGTGCTAGCGCACTAATCTAGGCTTTGCTTAGTGATCTATCTTCAGCAGATAGGCACGTCCCGGGATAAATTGCTTGGACATAATCACGGAGGAAACTAGGTGGATATGCGATAGTTAATGTTCAAGCGCAGTGTAAACCAATCACTGGGTAGTATTTGCTGCCATTCATACGCCCTTGAGTTCACACTGCGAAGGATTTCAGCATCGTTTGTAAAATTTGACGAACACCGGAGTTTTTATACAGGGATTTAAGGCGAACCTTTTCAGAAAAACTGGGGAATCATGTTTTTATCTGTACCTGTAAAGGATATGTTGACATACCAGAGTATTTTTATTCAAAGCCTAGACTTCTTTGGTGTTTATTTAAATATATAAATTCTTTTATAATAATACGCTATATATTTAATTGTATTAGGCGTTTTCGGAAGTTGGGCCCTACAGCCTCCGCTAACCCTCGGATCTGCCGACTCATGGCCACGAACATAAGACATAACAGTCGCAACGAAAAGCAAGAAACAAGCACCTAGCATGCAACCATAAATACATAGCTGCTAATCCGAACAACACCCGTGGCATCATCAGAATTAGTTTTTCAGGTTAGTTTTAACTACGCAGATACGTGGTGGGTGAACCCTCGATGGTAATACGCTATAGTTTAGAAGAAACGCGTGTAAAAAATATACAAAATTCGGTGTAAGAGAGACTTAATCTTCATTCCGATGGTGAAAATTATTTTGACTTTCAAGCCCTACATAATATTATCCATCACCCGAGTAACGACTATATATACAATAATTTCTATGAAAAAGATACCCCTCCTCTGTATTATCTCCTTGAACTTAACGTAATATATAGCATTTCTCTTCGAGCATCGCCTAATTGAAAATGCCACGGTTTAAAAAGAAACGGCGCGTGGAAAGGAAGAGAATTGTGGTTGCCGTGCTATTTTTACTGCTGCGCTTCTGGTAATTGGTTGCCGTTGTTGATTGATTAATAAGTATTATTTTTCAAGCGCAAGATATTATGGCCTAGTGATTTAAATGTGCGCCAGGGGACTTATAAGTCACTGCTGACTCTCCATAAAGGTAGATCAAATTGAAAATCATATATTGTTTATAATCTTATTTTGAATGCATTATCTAAGGCTTCAAGAATCGACTAAAGAATTTAGGAGCGTTCTCTCGGGCAATGAGCTAGCGCTAGCAACTTGTCACTGAACTTTAACATCTGGCCCCGACATGCAATAGAGGAGTAAGATGTCATAGAGTGCTAATGTCGTACTGTTTCGATGCACCATTACACTTTTCGCTGCCTCACAATTCCAATCCTTGACACTTAGATTCTATTAGTGTAATGTATAGTGATGTACTACATAGTAATGCAATTTAAGTGTCAAGGACTGGAATTGTGAGGCACCGAAAAGTCTAACGGTGCATCGAAACTGTTAGCATGACATTAACACTCTATGTCTATGTCGTGGCCATATCGTTGAATTATTTATATCATGAAATGGTCAAAATGCCCTTGACCATATGATGATAATGAATTGATCATTTCATGATACTAACCTAACCTAACCGACCATTTCATGAAATTACTATTAAAGTGATTTGGCCACGACATCTACATCTTATTCCTCTATGGACATGCAAAACGCACATATTTAGTGGCTGAACGTTGCTGTTGTTACAGTAGCTCAACATCATCGCCATTTATCTCATAATGTCACAAGCTCGTGACTACGTAATATGATACTTCTGCTTCTCAAAGTTTAAAGACGCGTGCAAACCTTATGAATTTCCCAACTTAATTTAAAGTTAAAATATGATTAAGTTATCGTCTCTTGGATCTTGTTGAAAGTTCAGCTACTGGGTTGGATTACTTAAACCATGTGATAAAATGTTGTAAACACTGTATCGTACTCTATCTAGCTGAACTGTCGCTCTATGCTGTCGTCAGAGAAATCTCGCTATGTATTTTCGATAGCGAAACTAGAAAAGGTTTAGTTGTTTATGCAACGTCTTTCCAATCCCATAAATTTCAGGTAGACTATCTAATCATTGGAAAAGTCGGTTCTTATATTAGTAGGAAGGTAAGGTGTATTAAGTAATGGCGAAAAGAAAGCAGTATCGTTTAGAATTTCAGCGTTACAATGACCTTGCCTTTTTGTACACAATTCTCTCTTTTATTACAACCCTGCCCTGTAGCCATCTATACGAAATATCCATCATTCCTTACAATATGGCTTTTTATTCTCATCTTCATAGTCAATAATAGCTCATCTATCATTCTGTACGCGCACAGATTTTATGAATAAAAAAAACTGGTTGGAAGTCTGACAAAACTCATATTTTATAACTTTATGGTGGACGGTCATGTCGAAAATAAACCAATGTACGACATTTATAAAACAAAGTTTTTTTTTATATGGACGATTTTCCACTAGACGACACGACAACGATACGACCACGACATTTCATTATCTACTAAGGGGCCCGTGTCGTGGTCGTGTCGTCTAATGGAAATACGATCCATACGTCTACTATCTATACATATAATAAGAACGTAACGGATCGCTGTCTGTACGTACATGGAAGATATATGAGAAAAAATATTATAGGAGACCTTTATCAACGCAATAGTACCCAAAAGAATGATTTTTGGAATTTTTGTCTGTTTGTCTGTGCGTTTGTACATGTACACTAAGGCATGTAATATCGGAAGGTTTTGAATTCCGATACTGAATTTCGAGGATTATTCCCGTTCGTCCCACCAGTGACTGATAGTCATAGTCCGATGGGATGGAAAGCCGACACGACCGGAAAGAGATCAGGCGCAGGACCAACGGTTTTACCTAAGTGCTAGGTGATAATTTTGCAACATTAAAATCTGTACATGAAATAAATTCATTGGTACAGGCCCGTGACTGGGATCGAACTTACGCCTCCCGCTTGGAAGGTGCACGTTTACATAAATAACTACGTTGAACGTAAGTGTTTTTCACAAGACAGCATAATTATCATGCAATTTATGCTCACCTGGTTTAACTATAGAACTCCTCTTCTTGCTTAAAAAATACAAGAGCAAATCCTTTACCATAAATGTATTATTTATGTTATGTAAATGTACCCCTGACATGCCACTACCCTGAGTTTTAACCCTAAAGATGAGGGTGTATTTACGCAAGCCTCATTGAGCTTCAGTCAATTTAGACAGCGGTTTACTTAAGCACAGATAACGTACCAATACATACTGTACAAGTAAGTTATACATGAATGGTTGATTTTATAATATAAAATTAATAAATATTAGAATTCAAATGCTCGTGGGTATCGGAATAAGTGCTTCCTGGATATGAGCAGCAGTTCTTACCGTGTTAACAACATAGTCCAGAAATCATTCTGCGGTCACCAACCCGCCTGCCCAGCGTGGTGACCTGGTGACTATGGGCGAAAACCCCTATGGCAGTAGCTTTGTGGGGAGGCCTACGTTCAACAGTGGACTGCAATAGGCTAATATGTAAGGTGTATCCAAAATTACTGATTATTTTTTGACACGAAACTAGGTAGATAAAAACAAACAACTTTAACTATGGGACCAACTCCGAAATATTGAAAAAAAATCTGCAGATTTTAAATAGACCTTATATGTGTGTAGTGTAAAGTTTCTATATTTTTTTAGATACTGTACGTATTACAGGAAAAGAAATATATATACATATATTACAAACGCTACATGAAGCTGTAACAACCCTATAGGAGGTAAAGTAATAGTTATTTTTTAGGCAATAAGTTTTTACTTTCTTTAGAGTAGCCTCCTCGAACACGGTTTTTTGATCTTTAAATATTTAACTCATATATATATGAGCTCTGTCCGATGTTTATTTCGTATGCGCCGAGCTCTTCCTGACTATAGACATGATTAAGTTTGAGTTTCAAAGAAGTTAAGTAAATAAAATATGCCTCCGTATGTCATACGAGATGTAAAAGATATTTTAAAATGTGTAATAAAAGCTTAGGAATTACATTTCGCCGGTAACTTATATTTATTTATTATTTAAATCATGATTCGAGTCCGACATATAAGCTGTCAACATTACGGCCATTTTTCAGTTTCCATAATTTATGACAATGACGCGGCTACCACTTTCATGTGACAAGCGTGTTGTGCACTTCAGCGAGGTTGCTTATAAAGTATTGCTATCTCTTTTGCGCTCATGCTAACTGTATCTTTCTTTATCACTCATTACTACATTTTAATAGTTGAACGTAACTATCTACTGTTATAATAAATAATAGTTTTTAGGGGATTCGGCGGGAAAAGCTGGAAGGGAGCGGGTGTAATATTCTTGTGAAAATCAAAATTTATTTGTAGATGGCTTGCATGTGTCCGTAAAGTGATGTTTTTTGGTAGATAAGTAATATTTTGTTTACTTGTTATGTGAATCTAGTGCGTGTGCATGGTTTTATATGCAGGTAAGCTGAGTAAAATTTTAGTCGGAATACGATCTCTTCATGGGCTCATGTAAGTTGTTTCTGCAATTATTTTTGATTTTTACTAATTTTAAACTCGTTCTTGAGGATTTTACCGACGTTTCCACTCATCACCATTGTCATTCATCAGAAATTCAGAATACATTTTACTAAACTTATGAAATGTAAAGTGATGTATATTCCATGCTATAATCTTGATAAAGTATACCTTTATGTTAAGCAGGTATTACTACTCATGTGTTTTAGTATATACTTTGTGGAATCTATTATAACAATTAACTGCGCGTACCCAATAATATTTACAATATACCTATATATACAATACCTTTATATTAGGCAGGTAGTTTACATTTACATTGGTATACTCTCTGCGGAACTTATATTAAAAGTGATTGTTTGCTCTTATCTTATATGTCGTTATATGCCTTTTTATAAAGAATATTTATACTTTTTTTTCTTCTTCGGAAATACACTAAACGACGCAAAACTGAGTAATGCTCTGCGGTTTAGTATTCGGTTTTCTAATTGTTTTCGTCACTGTGTTTACTTGCCTGCTGACATATTATTTTTGAATAGGTATAAGATAAATAAGATAAAGATACTAAAGCAATATAAGTATACAGACTTCGCACTGGCTTATTGTGATTGCTTTTTGACAAAAGACAGACCTGATAGTGTGTTATTTTATTATGGCTTCTCGTAGATTACAGGTATATTATCAGAATGTGAGGGGATTGAGAACCAAGTGTTCGCATATCTTAAGAAGTATTCAGTCTAATAATTTCGACATAATTGTTATTGTTGAGACGTGGTTGCATGATGGTATTTTTGACAACGAAATTTGCGATGATCGATACCAGGTTTTTCGTCTAGACCGTAACGCTGTCACGACCGGTAAAAAGTACGGTGGAGGGGTTATGATCTGTGTATTGAGGGAGCTGGGAGCCGAGCTGCGCTCCGAGTGGTCCTCGCCTCTCACTGATTGCCTGTGGGTGACGATTCCTTCGAAATCCTTATTCCCTGATCAACATAGGGGTTCTTTGGATCTCCACATTGGAGCTGCCTATATCCCTGGTGGGCCTCCTAATCAACATCGTGATATCGATGTTGTACTTAACTCCCTGACTGCCGTGTGTTCTTTAAACACACCTGCTAACGTTATGTACTTGGGCGACTTTAACCTACCCTGTATTCGGTGGAATGAAAATGGACCCATAGTTTTAAAACGTGGATTACAAGACATCCAAGAGGCTGCTGAAAAACTTGTTAATATAACAGCGGAATTAGGTCTCTCTCAAAATAATACTATAGCTAACCATTGCGACAATGTACTTGACCTCACTTTCTCGAACTTCTCAGTCGAAATAAGTAAATCGGATAGTCCCTTACTACCTGAAGATGTCGCTCATCCGGCTTTTGTTGTTGATGCTACAGACCTTATAATAACACCCTTAGCTGAAAACAAAATAACTAGATTCAAATTTTATAAAGGAGACTACGATAAGATCAATGAATACCTCTCAAAAATTGACTGGTCGAGCAAACTCAATGAGAACATTTCTGTGGAAGAGGCGTCGAATATTCTTTATGAAGAAATTATTAATAGCATTAACCTTTTTGTTCCTTTTACTCACAGCCTACCTAAGCAAAGATATCCCTTATGGTATAATACATCTCTTATTAAACTTTTAAAGGAAAAACTAAAAATTCATAAACGCTGGAAACGATTCAAAAATCCTCGTGATTACGATGAATTCGCCCTTTTAAGAAAGAGATTCCATAAATTAGAGCGTCAATCCTTTGTTAGTTACACGGAAACAGTCGAAAAGGATATAATAAAAAATCCCAAAAGATTATGGAGTTATGTAAAGTCCAAAAGGGGTAGCTCAGTTTATCCTCAGAAATTTACACTTGCTACTGAGACTTTTACCGATGGTAACGACGTTGCACGGGCGTTTAATAACTTTTTTCAAAGTGTTTTTCTTCAATCTACTTCTCCGCTATCCCAAAATACACCTCTGCCGTCAGTCCCACCAACAACATTAAATACTATTGCGTCCATTATTGTTACTGAGAAACAAGTTCATGAAAAATTGAAATGCGTAAACCGCAACAAAGGTGCTGGAAGCGACAAAATCCACCCAATATACATAATTAACTGTGCCGAAAAACTGTCCATTCCTCTCACTATTCTTATTAACCGCTCCCTTAAAGAAGGCATCGTCCCATCGAAATGGAAACAAGCCCTTATTGTCCCTATTCATAAAAAAGGTCTAATAAGTAAAATCGATAATTATCGTCCCATATCTATTCTCAACATCTTCAGTAAAATCATAGAAAAAATTGTATTTGATAATATTTATGGCATAATTTGTGGTGGCATTCCCGAAAACCAACATGGCTTCCTCAAACGTAGGTCGGTGTTGTCTAATCTCGGGCTATTTTCATCTTTTATATTGCATGGTATGGACAATGGTGGTCAGGTGGATGTGGTTTACACAGACTTTGAAAAAGCTTTCGATCGCGTGGACCACACCATCCTGCGCAATAAGTTATACAAACTAGGGATCTGTGGAAATCTATTGAGGTGGATTGAATCGTACCTTTCAAATAGGTCACAGGCTGTGGTGGTCGGTGGCTACAGGTCAGATTTTGTTGGTGTTTCGTCTGGTGTGCCGCAAGGTTCACTGCTGGGACCACTTTTTACAACGTATTTATCCATGATATTCATGAATGTTTTTCGCACTCTGAGCACCTATTGTACGCTGACGATAAAAAGATATTCATCAAGGTAAATGATATAAGTGACTGTCAAAATCTTCAACAAGACCTAGATGCACTATCTGAGTACTATGTATTAAATAAAATTACTGTCAATGTCAATAAATGTGAGACAATTACTTTCACACGTCGTCGTAATCCAATAAAATTTAATTACTGCCTTAATAGTAACATAATTAAAAGAGTTTCTTCTGTGCGTGATCTGGGTGTGATCTTTGACAGCAAATGTCTGATGGATGAACATATAAATGTTATAACTAACAAAGCCTATAAGAACCTCGGCTTTATTAAGCGAATCTGCCAGCATTTTAACAAGCCGTACTGTATTAAATCATTATACTTTGCCTATGTACGAAGTATCTTAGAGTATGCTAGCTGCATATGGACACCTCAATATAGAAAATACATAGATCAGATAGAACATATTCAAATTCAATTCATGCGTTTTCTAAATTATAAACAAAAAAAGTACTTTAAAACCTATGAAGATACATGCACACATAACAACTTATTGACGCTGGAGCAAAGAAGAATGGTGCTCGATTCTATGTTTCTATATGATGTCCTTCATGGCAGGCTTGTTAGTCCCTCTCTTCTAAAAAATATTCAATTTTGTACACCAAGACGTCGCACAAGACATACTCCTCTATTCTCGGTCTCGCTGACAAGTACAAATTATGCCAGAAATGCCATCTTTCCCCGCATTTTGTCTGTTTACAATAAACAATTCAAAACTATTGATATCTTTAATCTTAGTAGGAATAGTTTCAAGTGTCATCTTGTAAAATCTTTTGTTCGTTGAGACTTATTTTGTATTTTTAATGCCATATACCAGTCTGTATACATTGGTTCTCATTCTCATCATGATCCCAAAATTGCTGCGGCGTTTGGCCGGCAGGTAGTTAGGTATACTAGGGGTGTGGGAATGATACACCAGTTACTATAATCAAAGCACTATAATAACGTTCTGCACAAGTGTTCTGGTAGGTATGTTCACAATCACTGGCCTGAGCTGGTCGAGGGTGGAAGCACGCTGGGAGTCCGGATCCGTAGGTAGTCCAGGACCCGCAGATCTGCAGAGTAGCTCGTGCCAAGCTTCGCTTAACCACGGCAGCGGAGAAGGGCAGACTTCCACCGGTACGAGTGGTAAGCGGGAAAGAAGCAGAAGAGGCAGAGAAGGCAGCTAGGCAGTGGAACCCTGGAATCGACATCCTAACATGAGGAGATGATCGATCGTCGTTTCTTCATGCGCACCTCAAGACACAGGACAAGCATAGCGTGATTATGAATAGGCGAGTCTTGAGTTGTGATGAAAGATCGGACCAGTAGCTTAAATAAATACATAGATAAATATTGCGAAGGTCGGGTAAAAGAAAATACGTTAAGATTCAAAAGAACTAGTTACATACGTTTTGAAGTACTACCAGAATTAAATGAAATGGATGTAGCAGTGAATAAGGGTAGCCAAAAACATAACACTTACCCTAGAGGGGTTGTAGTAAACACGTATTTAATTTAAATCGAGAATTTGTTGAAACACGGCAATAGCTTCGCCGTCGAAAGTTAGATAGGTCTGAGGAAAGGGTCCCCGCGCGCGTCCTTATATGCGTGCTCCGGCGCCGCTGGCCGACGCGTGTGCGTGTGTGCGTAAAGCTCACAACGCTACAGTACCCCGCTCCTTAGAAAAGAATTTTTCCTAGGGAAAATTCGTCTACTCTTGACTCTCCCAAGCACTCAACCTAGCTGTTGCCTTAAGTATGTATACCTAACAAAAATACATAACGACTCACAGTAAAAGTTTGAACATAAAAAGAAATTATGGTTTAAGTTTTATAATTATGCAATTTAAAATCTTTAATATGCCAAGAGCCCAATTGCTGACCGTTCATATCCTCCAATTCGTATACGAGAGGCGATCTTTTGTTGACAATTCGGCATTGAATATATTTAGGAGCTAGTTTTTTATTGAAGAATTTACCTTTGTCACTTTGGTAGAAAGTGCGTTTCCAAATAATGTCACCTACATTAAATTCAGCGGGTCGACGACGTAGATCATAGCTTGTACAATTTCTATTATGCGCCTGAATTAGAAGTGATTGCACTCTGTCAAAAATACCCTTAAGCGAGCCCAAATTTTCGGCATACTGATCCCGAGGTAGAAAAATTATGTCATCTATTGTGTCTACAAAATTGATATAATGTGAACCACAATCTACTAGTTCTCTTCCATGTACGAGAAAGGACGGCGTGTAGCCTGTAACTTCATTAACAGAGTTATTTATTGCAAATTGTATTTTTGGAATATGGATATCCCAATTTCTCTGGTCGCTTTCAATGTAAGTTGAAATACATGTAACAATAGTTTTGTTGTATCGCTCTACAGTATTTACTTGAGGAGTATATTTAGGTGTATAGAACACTCGAGGAACGCAATACTTCTTAAACATATTTTTCAAGGTATTACTAACAAACTGTTTACCGTTATCAAGAAGTACGCAAGATGGTATACCATGCACCATAAAAACTTTTTCCTCCAGTATTTTAGTAACAATATCTGCGGTAGCACTACGTATAGGAAATAACATACAGTATTTAGAAAAACAACATGTAACAACTAGTAAATGAACATTTTGGCAGCGAGAGACGGCAACGGGCCCACTAAGTCTACGCTTAGCATCTGAAAGGGTCTAGAACAATCTTTAGGTCGCCCCATTTCTCCTAAGGTGGCGTGGTTAGCGTGTTTGTGAGAAGTACAAATGTTGCAGTTAGTAACAAACGATACGGCGTCGGAATGCATACCCGGCCAATAGTATTTGCGTGTTAGACGCTTGTAGGTTTTGAATATTCCCAGATGACCTGACATTGGTTCTGTGTGGTTCTCGTGAAGTGTTTTTTCACGCAGTTCTTCAGGAATAACCTCTTTCCAGTCGAATTCAGTAGTCAGTGCACACTTATTCTTCGTAAGACGAAATAATGAATTATTAGAAATAGTATAATTTGGGAAACTATCGGGAGAATTTAGACATCCGGTGTATACCTTCCGATACCAGTTATCGGTTGTGACTGAGTACGAATTGCTCGTGTTAATTAGTGCTATAGGCACAGCTCGCGATAGCGCGTCGGGGATAACATTTTCCGAACCCTTTCTGTGTTTTATTTCAAAATTAAAACAAGATAGACGTATTCCCCACCTGGCCAATCTACCAGTTGGGTTATTAAGTGTGAGAAACCACTTTAAAGCAGAGTGGTCAGTGTAGACGGTAAAAGTTTTACCATTCTCTAAATAGCAACGCCAGTGTTCTAGTGATAACAAGACTGCTAGTGCTTCTCGCTCAGTTATACTATAATTTCGCTCTTGAGGTGATAAGGATTTGCTCATATAGGCGATGGCGTGTTCTATACCGTCTAAAGTCTGTGTTAACATAGCACCCACGCCATAATCGCTCGCGTCTGTATGTACCTCGAAGGGCAAATCGTAGTTAGGGCAAGCTAGTACCGGCGCTGAGGCAAGGCATTTCTTTAGTTTTGTAAACGACTCATTTGCTTCCGGAGACCATTGGAAGGGCGGAGCTTTCTTTCCGGTGCTTGTGAGTTTATTGAGAGGGCCGACTAGGTTACTGAAATTAGGGACGAATCTACGGTACCAGGAAGCCGTACCAAGAAATCTTTTTACCTCTTTGCTATTTGTAGGAATAGGAAATTTGGTTATGGCTTCGACTTTTTCTGGATCCGCATGTAATCCACTAGAGTCTACAATATATCCTAGGTACTTAATTTGGTTCCTGAAAAAATTTGATTTCTTAAAATTAATTGTTAAGTTAGCTATTTTTAGTTTTTCTAACACCAATGAAAGTAAGTTTATATGTTGATTGTAGTCGTTGGAAACAATTATAATATCATCCAAAAACACAAACACGCGATGTTCGAATTCTGGGCCGTAAAACAAAAGGTCTACTAATCTTTGCTGTGTGGCAGGTGCATTAGTTAGTCCGAAAGGAGTGGTTTTAAAACAAAAAGTTCCTCGAGTAGGTATATAAAAAGCGGTTTTTTCTTTATCT
Organism: Carposina sasakii; assembly: GCA_014607495.2. NCBI lineage: Eukaryota > Metazoa > Arthropoda > Insecta > Lepidoptera > Carposinidae > Carposina > Carposina sasakii. Next base: position 2,739,033 of record CP053169.1, read on the forward strand.
TTTTCTGAAAGTGGTATTTGCCAAAATGACTTTGAGAGATCGATACTACTTAGGTATTTAGCATCGCGAAGATTGTCTAAAATTTCCGCGATGTACGGTAAGCTATACGCATCCTTTTTAGTTATAGCATTTAGTTTCCTACTGTCTAAACAGAAACGCATATCACCGTTTTTCTTTTTAGTTAGCAAAACTGGGGTAGACCATGCACTTTCACAAGGCTCAACGACATCGAGTTCAAGCATTTCATCAAGTTGTTCACATAGGATTCGCTGTTTTTCAGGTGACATTCTGAAGTAACGTTGACGAATAGGTTCAGCATTCCCAGTATCTATACTGTGAGTGATTAGATGAGTTCGCCCTAAGCCACGTTTTTCTGCTGAAATATTTTCGAACTGTTCTATAATACTATCAGCTTTTTCGCGTTGAGTTTGAGTCAAACTGTCGTAAGAGTGTACGTGATCATTTTGTTGTTGTCTGACGTCATTTATTTCAGCTTTATTATATTTAAGAAAATGAATTGGTTGGATAAATTTAGGTAGTAAGTTAAATTTAGTCCAAAAATCGACGCCAAAAATTAAATTTGAGTTTATTTGAGGTATTATGTATGCTTTTATGATTTTTGTTTTATTTTCAAATGTTATTGGTAGATTTATAAATTTTGAAGAAGTAAGAACTTGTCCACCTGCAGCGCAGAACTGCATTACGTCGCAAGTGTTTAGAGTAAATCCGTATTTGAGAAATTGTTCGTGACTAGAATTACCCAGAATCGTAACCGCGGAACCAGAGTCCAGTAAACCACAGATAGAAATATTATCTACTTTAACCGTAACATGCGGGCGAATATCGTTATTTGGTTCGGTATCTAGGATTGTATCAATTTTATAGTAAGTGAAAAATTTATTTATAGTAGACAACCAGGTATCATGATTTAGTTTGTTAATACAATCCAACCCTATTAGTTTTTTGACTGTGTACCATTATTGTCATCATTATTATTATTATCACTTGGTTTACAGTTTGTACAGTTAGTAAATGTTACACCCTTAATTCCGCATTTAAAACATATGGGATATCTAGGAACTGTGCACTGGCCAAGCGAGTGACTATTATTACGACACCGCGGGCAATAGATATAATTAAATTTTTTGTTTATTGTATCAATCCCTGCAATGTTAGACCTGGTATTGTCATTTGAGTAACTAGTACCTGGTTTAGAATAATTAAAATTCTGTTGAGGGTAATTTGTAAAATTTTTATTAGGTTTAAAAGAAGTATAGTTAGAAGGCTGATTGTGATTAGCATAATTATTATGATTATAGAATTTCATTTGTTTTTGATAATGATTTTTACTATTATAATTATTGTTATTGGTAGGTTTATGGTGTCTACTATACGAGAATTCGGGTGCTAAAGTTTCAGAATTCGGCCGGGGCGGGTCTTTAAAATAGGTGGATCGATTTTTAAAGTCCTCATACTTTTTACAAACAGCACCCAATTTCTCGATGCTATCACAATCCGTAACTGCAAGTACGTCGGCATAGCACGGTTTTATATTATGCAATAATATTTCCAACTTTTCGTTGTTAGATAACGGATTATCCAATCGACTGAATAACCCAGACATAATTGATAAGTATATAGTAATACTCTCAGAATGACCCTGTGTACGCTGTTTAATCTCATCAAGAAAACGGTAATCATGGTCGACCACGTCGAAATCTCGTTTAAGCAATACTTCTAATTCTTCCCACGTGGTCACTTGTTTTCTAACACTACGGAACCAGTGGAGTGCATCTCCTTCGAATATCTCAAAAGCGCAATTTAAAATTTTCTTACTGGGTAGATCTCGTGAAAACCTAAATTCTTCAACACGCTGTAAGAATGAGCGAACATTCCCTGTGCCGTTAAATTTTATTTTAACTAAATCTGATGAGGTAGTTTTATCACAGATTATCGCAATCGGTTCAGAAGTTCTAGGTAGGATATTTTGTTCAGCAGTTTTTTTTACGAGTTGTCCCAAATCCGATAAAGTGGACAGTTGGGATTGAAGTTCAAGGTCATATTTCATATAGTTAGAATGATTCTTAGATGATGGTTCGCATGTTATTCTATTTAATCTGTGGTAAATATGGTGTAAAAGAGCTTCAGCTCTGCTATAGGTTGAGAGCTTAGGAGTAGTCTGCAAGGCTGTAAGATTTTTTTTTGAATCGGCTAACGATTCAGCAACGGCCAACAAGTCGATGGTTTCGTCGATACCTGAATTTGATATATCTTCCGTAGGGTACAATTGGGATAGTTTAACAATTCGACTACGCAGAGATTGAACCGTATGACAATCATCGTCACCTCTAATAGAAACTTCGTACGTTAGCTCACTTTTGTTTAGAGAAAGAAACTTGATTGGGTAAAGTGCCATTGTGTTTAGCCACCCAACAATTGCAATAACGAAACGAGGAAAAATTTGTATGAATTACCACACTTAAGTGAGAGTAAAAATCAATTAGCACAATTAAATTTAAGTAGTAATAAAGTATTCAATAGTAATAAAATATTTTTTAGTGGCAGGTAGTTCAAACAAAACTACTGATCCGTTACAGTAATGAATGATTAACTAATACGTAAATGGTGTGCGAATGAATTTGAAAAGCGTAAGCAGAATAGCGGTAGGTAAATTATAAAATTAGTTCGTAAACTGGTAGGTTATTTTCGTAACAATACTCGTAACAATCGGTATGTACTCGTACCAACTCTAAAATTTATAACAAAGAATAAGTTTTATCAAAATATATGCAATGTAAGTACGTAGTTAGGTACATATAAGAATTAAATGAACTTACCAGTTAACGGCACCAAAACGTTCACAAAATCACAACAAGAAGCACAAAACCAAAACCAAAACAGTACACCTGTGCAGAAACCACGAACGGGCGCCACTGCGGCGTTTGGCCGGCAGGTAGTTAGGTATACTAGGGGTGTGGGAATGATACACCAGTTACTATAATCAAAGCACTATAATAACGTTCTGCACAAGTGTTCTGGTAGGTATGTTCACAATCACTGGCCTGAGCTGGTCGAGGGTGGAAGCACGCTGGGAGTCCGGATCCGTAGGTAGTCCAGGACCCGCAGATCTGCAGAGTAGCTCGTGCCAAGCTTCGCTTAACCACGGCAGCGGAGAAGGGCAGACTTCCACCGGTACGAGTGGTAAGCGGGAAAGAAGCAGAAGAGGCAGAGAAGGCAGCTAGGCAGTGGAACCCTGGAATCGACATCCTAACATGAGGAGATGATCGATCGTCGTTTCTTCATGCGCACCTCAAGACACAGGACAAGCATAGCGTGATTATGAATAGGCGAGTCTTGAGTTGTGATGAAAGATCGGACCAGTAGCTTAAATAAATACATACATAAATATTGCGAAGGTCGGGTAAAAGAAAATACGTTAAGATTCAAAAGAACTAGTTACATACGTTTTGAAGTACTACCAGAATTAAATGAAATGGATGTAGCAGTGAATAAGGGTAGCCAAAAACATAACACTTACCCTAGAGGGGTTGTAGTAAACACGTATTTAATTTAAATCGAGAATTTGTTGAAACACGGCAATAGCTTCGCCGTCGAAAGTTAGATAGGTCTGAGGAAAGGGTCCCCGCGCGCGTCCTTATATGCGTGCTCCGGCGCCGCTGGCCGACGCGTGTGCGTGTGTGCGTAAAGCTCACAACGCTACATTGCATATACTTTCTAGCTGTCGCGTCCAGTGATGGTAATATATGTTGGTGGTAAATAATATTATTCGTTTTGCCTTATCACATCAAATATATAGGTAATCAATTGACCTAGGTGTAGTGTTTTTATTTTTAAGTTAAGGAATAGTAAGTCATTTTACTCTGTTATTAATCTCTTTGCTGAGGCGGTTCCTCACTCATACAAATTGTTTGATGCTTTGAAATATTTATACTTTGAAAAAACAAGTCCACATTGTATGGGTGGGAAGCTGTCTTTGCCCCTGTTTCTAAACGTACCACTTTAACACAGAAATATTGTGAAAACCTATTCTTGGCCTAATTATAAATTAAATTTATCTGTAATTATTATAAAATGTAAATGCTGTTGGTTTTCCTAATAAAGAAAATAAAATAAAAATAAAATAAAAATAAACAATGATTAGGCTGTATGGGCTTAGTTCCCCTTGCCTTTCCTTCGGGATAAACTAAAAAAAAAAAAGAAGTTTTTAGGTAATAAACAATAAAGCACACACATGCACAGCACGCTCAAGAACATCTGTTGTAGATGGCGCTGTAATTCAAAACTTTCTCGAGTTTATTAGTTTATTTAAAGTTTCTGTTTAAAACTCAAAGTTACGTTAACTAAACTGTATTCTTGTATTAAGCACTGGTTAATACATATCGAGCGCTGAATAGCAAGTTTAAAATATTTCAATCAATTTACGTAAAGAAAAAACCCGACTGCTTAGGTATTTTTTTTACTCAGTGTCACTTTCACGACTCTCACTCTAAGATGAATTTAATGATCTCCAAAGCTCAAATGCGACAAGAGCGTGCCAAAGAAATATATAGGTACATAAAAACATATACTCGAATAAAATAACCCTCCTTCTGGCATTAATAGCTAATAGTTGACAGTTTAATGGAAAGCTACCGAGGTTATTTAATCCAATTAAAAAAGTTAAGGTTAAATATTCCTTATTCGTAATAATAAAATTGAAATACATTTCAAATATACGGATACAAAACATTAAAATGGAGACAAAGGCTTATGAAGCAGGTCCAAAGATTTCAATCTCGAGAACGGAGGCGCCATCTGGAGTCGGATGGCGCAATAACTCAAAACTTATCCGAAACACTCGGAATATAGAATATACCGACTCGGAACGACATTTTGATAGTTGCTATCTAGTTTTACTTGATTATATTCAGAATAGGAAAATACTAGATGCACAATAGCAGCGCTTAAGATATAGCACGATAAATAAATGGTTTGAGTGTACGATGTATATTGTCTTATATTAATACAAGTAGAGTCTAGCCTTATGATAATTAGGTACATAAGATTTAAGTGTAAATATTCTTTACTTAGTTTTTGATTCTACATTTATACTCATCAGTCGTTAAAAAAGATAAACGCGGTATAAGAATTGTGTAATGACAGATATTCCAAATATTTTCCTGTCAAAAGTATTGTTTAACAGGACTTTGAGCGTATGGTATCGTAATTACTAAATTTTAAATAATTATGCTATGCAGCTCTGGGAGTGAAAAAAAAAGTATAATACTACAGCTGCCTCTCTTCCCGGGCATACTGTACAAGTCAGTAGAGGGACAAGTGGGTCTTGGTGTTTTGTAGGCGATGGGCTGACCACCTGTCACTACTAACCGAACTTGTATATCTCAACTATACCCTCAAAATTGGTCAGAAGTGGCACCATGTGGTTCTATCGGCCCCTGGTGCTCTGCCTACCCCGTAAGGGATAAAGGCGTGATTATATGTATACCTATATGTAGTCTAAAAGGTTATTATTTACGTTTTGGTTCACTCGAGTCAATTATTTTGAATATTTGATACCTAATATCATATCAATACGACGTGCCTTTACCTCATTGTTTATGGGGATATAAATGAGGACTTGGATTTTGTTTACAGCCGACTGCTAGCTTATTTCTTTTTGAGAACAGCTATCAACTAGGTGACAATTTTACAACATTAAAATCCGTAAATAAATTTAGTAGAAGGTACAGCCGTCGTAGATCTTTTTACTAGTTTTATTATAGAAAGTAAAAGATTCAAACTCGATGCAAAGAATCACAAGAATGCAATGACACTTGACAGATAAATTGGCGGTGGGGTGGTGATGCGCCCTCTGGTGTTAGAAATAGGGATGTAGGTATGTGCGAGAATCGATACGAATGGAAATTCATGTACTCTCATAGAATCACAAGGACTGCTTCTTCATATCATTGCTGTGTTTTCGAGGATATAATAATACAGTCAAACCCGAATATAACGATGTTGAAGGGATATATATATATATATACTTCGTATACTTCTTCTTCTTCTTCCGTATACTTCGAACGTTATGTCCGATAGTTGTTATAAGCAATATACACAAGTAATCATATCAATAGTCATTTGTATGTTTGTCGTATGGGTATAGGCTATGCATATGAACCTGTTTTCAAGTCAAGAAAAAAGAAGAAGAATATCGACCTGTCATTTCGTTCATAGATTAATTAAGGTTGAAAATATTCATATAGTTTTATTTTACTGCAACAAGTTAACTTTTGGTCGTTATAGCCGATAATATCGATAAAGTTTCGTCGTTTTAAGCTATATGTCGATGTAAACGATGTCGTTATAGGCGGTATGTTTACTTATTAGTTTATATAGAGATTCGGCCGGGACCTTGCCATTCGGTTGTTATAACCGATCTGTTATTATAAACGATGTCGTTATATTCGGTTTCGACTGTATATACATTTAACCAACATAACGTTAAATGGAATATTACGAGTACGGGGCATTTAATTTTGTGTATCATTTGTTCTGCTGCAGGGCTTTACTAGTAGGTGTACATCAGCAGCATTTCTGTCCGTCCATATCAAAAGAGTCGACTAAGGAACTCGGGCATTCTCTCAGGCGATAAGCTAGCGACTTGTCACTGATCATTTATAATCTGTCCCCGCTATGATAAACGTGACTATGGAATCTTCATTGTGATCCTGTAGTTCTGGCTACCCCATTATGGGAACACGGCCGTACATATAATCACGCCTTTATCCCTTACGGGGTAGGCAGAGCACCAAGGGCCGATAGAACCACATGGTGCCACTTCTGACCAATTTTGAGGGTATAGTTGAGATGTACAAATTCATATGTATGTATTTATCCGTGTTTATATGTATGTATGTAAATAGAATATGCCTCGAGCACACCGGATGCGTATGCGTGCACGTAAGCGTAGACGTACACGTACCTCTAAGTTTAATGTATGGAACTGTCACCGCTTGACGTTTATGTTTACGTGTACGCATACGCATACGGTCTGCCCGTGTCTATATAGTTCCATACATTACAACTCAGAGATACGTGTACGTCTACGCATACGCATCCGATGTGCTCGAGGCAAATGTTATTAGGAGAAATAATAGTTTTTTCTTGAATGTCCAAAATATTTACTAGTCTTATTTGAAATTAGTCAAGACAGGAATTAAGACAACTCATTTATACCTACTTAGATTTGGGACAATAGCATTGTTTCGGGGGAGGCGTTTACTTATCTCCGACTGTCGGGGACAGAGACAAATCTGCCGAGTTGTGAGCTTCCATTTCACTATGTTGATTCTAGAACGTAGCCAAATAGACTTAGATTATTTGTACATATAAAATACTTTGTCCAGAATAGCCAGCGGACAAAAAAAGCGAAATAAATTACTTCTCAGAATGAATCACTCAATTTTGCTAGGCTCCGAAATAATAATGTAATGAATCACTCTATTTTGCTCCGATTAGAAAGAATTTTCCAAAATTCCCACCGAAACTGGAATTCTAATATAATTATAGACGCATAATAATAATTATAACTATTTATTTGGCAAATTATTTAGATCCCAGTCACGGGCCTGAACCACTGAATTTATTTCGTGTAGGTACGGCTTTAAAAAAAAAAAAAACACTCTATACCCGAGGAGGGTTGGCGTCAGGCAGGCAGCCGGCCGTAAAACAAATGCCAAAACTTAGGCAATGTGAGTTTCGAAAGAAACCATATTGCGCCGACACCATAAAAATGGTATAAGGGCAGGAAGATGATGATGATATGGTATACGTGTTATGGCTTAAACCCGAAATGCGACACCGAGATGTAGCCGGCTAGAACTAAGTGTCGATTAAAACTAGATGTAACGATTTAGTTTGCAGATAATACCTAAATATTAATATTCCCCCAACACCCAACGTCCTCATAACTTTTTTCAATCCAAGGAGTACATGTTTAGTCTGAATAAAAAAACTTTTATTGATTCTCTGAAACACTAAGGGTGCGCCAGACGTTCATAACTTTTCAGAAATCGTAAGGGTCCGTTCAGTATTTATTTCTATTTGGGTACTTCATTGGGACCACTGGCAAAATAATGTTCTCTAAAGATCTAAAGTAAAGTTAGTTATTTATAGAACAACTGCCTATATAACAGACATATTTTTCTTTTAATAACCTCATTTATTTAAAGAAAAACGTCTGACTGTGTAAAAATGTCGATCCAGTGTCGCCCTCACGAAGACGAATCTAATGACACCTCTCAAGCTAAAATGCGATAATCCGTTTAGGCTCTCGATCGTGCCAAAAAAATATACATACATAAGTATCATCATTTACAGCCCTGAGAAGTCCACTGTTGGACATGGGCCTCCCCCAACAACCTCCACTCCGACCGGCCGGAAGCAGCCTGCATCCAACCGACGCCCGCGACCCTGGCCAGGTCTAAGTATATACACTCGAAAAACACAACCCTTCTTCTAGCGCAGTCGGGTAAAAAATAGCGTAACATATGAGTCGTGAGAGTGACACTGGGTCAAAATATTACGCGGGCAAGTTTTTTTCCTAAAATTAGCATTTTGTGCTTATAATCGAGAAAAATAGTTTCCTGGCGAATAATTTATTTAGTATTTATTTGCAATTAATATCTAATTAGTTTGCTACCTTTGTTTTGTGTTTGCTACGATTTAGTATAGTAATATAAGTCCACAATTATTTATATTAATAACATTACTGTTATGATTAGCTACGACTTTGTTTTTACTAAGGTAACATGATACTTACAATGTTTAACAAACCAAGTCTCGAACTGTTATCTGATTTCATACCGAATAAACATCCGCGGGCATTTTACTGATTAATTGTGTTTGTTTATAAATTGATTAGTCAAGGATATACAAGAGTTCTATAAAGGACGCAATAAGCAATATATCCAAGGATATTTATTTTCTCTAATGCATCTCTTTCCTTTGGTCAGAAGTGGCACCATGTGGTTCTATCGGCCCTTGGTGCTAAGTAAGGGATAAAGGCGTGATTATATGCATGTATGTATCTCTTTCCATGCTTGGGAGGAATACGGGCATTCTCTCAGGCTTGACACTGATCACTTACATCTGCCCCCACTGAACTACCAAATGTGGCTGTGAGATCTCCTTTATGATTCTACAGTTCTAACTATCCCATTTCAGGAACAAAGCCGTGTTTATCTTAGATGAATATAAATAATTAAAGAGTTGGTTAGTTTAAGTATACTCATCATCATCATTAGCCTATGGCAGTCCACTGCTGGACGTAGGCCTCCCCCAGGGCACGCCACATGACTGCCATGGGGGGTATTTGCCGATAGTCACCACGCTGGGCAGGCGGGTTGATAACCGCAGTTTGCATTTTGGACTATGTTGTCAACACGGGAGGCGCTGCTGCCCACCTCCCGGAAACCCTTAATCGCCTCGTACGATACCCACGGGCAGACATGGGGTGCTACGAATTCTACTCTGCCGGCACCACGCGGCTAAACTATAGTATAGTTATTCCAGCCTAAATACAAATTCTTCGAATCCACCTGTATGTATTTTATGATTTTAGTGTATCCATCTAACTCGACTGCTACTAATTAAGGATCCATCTTATCTTAATGAAGCAGTCGTTTTAAAATGAAGCACCTATTCAGAATAAACCGCTTCTTCGAGTATTTTCTCGAGAGGGCACATTAAGGGTTGCTTTATTTGTAAATGTTTTTAAATGTTGCAAATTAAAGTTCAAAGAAATTATTCCTTTTGTAAATTTCTTTCTATTGATTGTTATGTTTTGTGTACAATAAAGAATATGAAGAATAAGAAGAAATTAGCTATGGAAAAATACGTAGTACGATATGATTACATTAAATATAAAAAAGGTTGTATTCTAATGATCGTTTTATGAGTGGCTTCCATTAAAAAGTACACACAGATCATATACATCACGATACGACAGTCCACTGCTGGACGTCACCAGGGCACGCCGCAAGGCTTCTGATATAGGAGAGTTTTTGCCTATAGACACCATGCTGGGCAGATGGGTTGGTGACCGCATTGTGACTTTCGGATCTGTCCACCTGCTGGCAACCCTAAATCGCCCCTTACGATACCCACAGGCAGACATGAGGTTTACCGAAATTGTGGCAGAGATCATGTTCATTTTTGATACCTACGAGTACATAGTACATGGTAAAATATATGCAAAGTCTTAAGCGATGATATTTGTGATTTGTATTTAGTTTATGTTGGCAACATAGTCCAAAATACAAACTGCGATCAGCAACCCCCCTGCCCAGCGTGGTGACTATAGGCTGATGATGATGATTCAGTTTGTAGACCAAAATTACCTCACCTTCGACGGAAAGGCATATTCCTCTAATATACAGCACCTGTGGAAGTCTTTTTGATTTAGGTGTGTAATATACCGGTTAAACCTGACCCTTTTCAAAACTTATGCTTATCTTTATAAGTTCTTATAAAAATACCTTTTGTTTTAGGAACCTGTAAGGTGCGATAGGCATATTCGCGTTAACGATTTCTAAATAGTATTGTTATTGGAAGAGCGATCTGTAAACTTAAATACTTTAAACCCTTTTTTTTAAAGCTGGTAAAATCGAGTAAAGAAGTTATGAGGCCATAGAAAAAACTACAAAAAAATGTGAGGGTCTCCCGAAAGAAACTTTGTATGATTTGTAATTTTTTCAGAAGCCATATAATTTAGGGTCACGGTGGGGACCCCAGAAGAAGAGCCAAAGCGCAAGGGCGCAAGCATAACAAACCTTTTCTCGAAGCGTTTGGAACCATGGACAAAGAAAAATAGTACAATATTGTTTGGACCGGTGTTTTTAATATAATATGTCTCTCAGAGACAACAAATTAATTATTATTTATCATTACAACACTGAAACTGAATATTTGTTTATGAACAAGTTATCATAATATTTCTTACTTAGGGTACTTAATACTCACAATATTGTATTTCACGAATTGTATTTCGTGGTATTTTTCTTTTACAAATGTAAACAAATAATGTATTTTTATTCTACTGCGCCAGAAGGACGGTTATGTTTTTCGAGTGTATGTATAAAGCCTTGACGACTTGTCGCATTTGAGCTTGAGAGGTTTCATTAAATTTGTATTAATCGCGAGACTGGGTCACAAACCAACGCTAACACTAGAGACCATACATGACAAACAAGTAAATAAATAAAAAATGCCCGAAAAATTTCAATCTTCAGCATACTTCGCGAGTGAAAAAAAAAGTAAAATACTACAGCTGCTTCTCTTCCCGGACATACTGTACAAGTCAGTAGAGGTCAGTAGACAAGAGGGTCTTGGTGTTTTGTAGGCGATGGGCTGACCACATGTCACTACTAACCAAACTTGTACATCTCAACTATACCTTCAAAATCAGAAGTGGCACCATGTGGTTCTGTCGCCCCTTGGTGCTCTGCCTACCCCGTAAGGGATAAAGGCGTGATTGTATGTATGGTATGTAAATTTCAATCGTTTCCCTGCAATTTTTTTGGCATAAACTTACTTTATTTTATGTATAGAGTACGTACCTCTCATAAACGAAAACGAAAAAACATCCTGTATACGTAAAGTTTAATTTATTACAGTTGAGTAGCTTGCAAAATTAAAATCACAAACTAAGATAAATTTGTCTTGAGGAAACTATTACGCAGTTCTTGCGGGCTTAATGTGCAAAAAACGTCATTACTCCGACTTGGCAAATGTCTTGGCAAAAAGGCTAAACTGCTGAGGAGCTAAGTCTAGGATGGGGCTAGAGTTGCCTTTTGGATTTTAATACCTATATACAGAGTGTTTTTTCGTAGCCACCGTTTACGAAGCGTACGTATTCTATACATGAAATAAAGTAAGTTTATGCATAAAAAATTGCTGGTAAACGGTTTTAATTATTTTGTAAAAAAAAAATTATTGACATGATCGCGCAAAATGTAAGGCGTTCAGTGTTTGTGTTAGTATTCTTATAGGCAGTTTTAAATTTTAAATCCTGAAAAATGTTTGTTTCATGCGTCTACGTGCATTTATGCAAAAAATCTGCTATAAAAATGCTATCTAAAACTCAACTTTCATATTTTGGAATCCAGACACTTGCCAGGTATGCTTCCATGGAGGAAAATGTTCTCGATAATGAGGAGATTCCGTAGTATTCGGGAATGTTGACGACCAAAAACATCCTGTATATAAGGTCTACCAAAAAGTACTGATAATCTTTTGACACGAAACTAGGTAGGTAAAAAGAAACAACTTTCATTAGGAGACCAACTCTGAAATAGTGAAAAAAAAAATCAGTTGTTCCATACATTTCAGTGCAGTACTTTTTGGTAGACCTTATACAGGATGTTTTTTTGTGGCCACCTTTAACGAAGGGTACGTATTCTATACATGAAATAAAGTAAGTTTATGCCAAAAAAAAATGCTGGGAAAAATTAAAAAAAAAAATAAAAAAATTCCTTGATCGTGCGAAATTTATAGTGTCTAGTGTTTATGTTAGTTTTTTTTATAGACAGATATTAATTATTTTTCGTGAAAAAATCCTGCTACGCGCGTCTATGTGCATTTATGCAGAAAAACGCAGTCTATTTACTCAACTTTGGACCCTAATATTTTGGAAACCAGACACTTCCCAGGTATGCTTCCATGGAAAAAAATGATCGTGATGATGAGGAGATTCCGTAGTTTTCGGGAACGTTGACGACCAAAAATCACCCTGTATATTGCTCTCTAGCTAGTAACTTATCAGTGATCGTTAACGTCTGACCCCGCTAATCTAACGTTTCCTTCATGATCTTGCAGCTCTGGTCCCATTTTGGGAGCACAGCCGTATAAATATGTATGTATGTATATGTATATATATATTGGTCTCGATAAGATTAATACTCAAATTATACCTACATATCCCTATAAAATTTATTGAAATATCTCAATTATTCAATCAGTTTCTTGACACTACATCTAAATTTTAAATTAGTTAGTAGGTAGATGACTACAATCAGTTATTCTCAAAGCTCGCCAGATGGGGCCCGCTTTACATCGGCGCTGACCCACAAACTTTCAATTGACCAATTGTACTGTTCCAATCAAATGGTTTAATAGCCTTCGGTACTAGGTTATTTCGCCACAATGAGGGAGAATCATTTTGTAGATCATAAAGTAAATTAATTGTTTTAGTACACTATTATATGCATAATTCTTCTATTCATTATGAACTGGAATGGGTGGGATTAAAAAACTTTACCTCTAAGCTAGATTTTTCATTTTTACAGCAGTTCAGGCGGACGGAAAAGAGGGGATATTTAGTAGTTATTTATAGATTAACTAAACTTTCTTTGGTTTTGAGCGTAATTTAGTCGAGCTTTAAACTTAGTATAATAACGACTTATTTTTTATTAAACCGCCAGTTTCATTTTGTGTTTTAGTTTGGTTTATTGTTATCCCAATCAATATTATAAATGCGAAAGTAAGTTTGATTGTTTGTTACCTCTCCAGGCTTTAATTACTTATGTCTTTATGAAATTTTGCATACATTGTATACAATTTATTGTCCTTTTTAAGCACAAGTCAATTTAGTATGAAATAATCTAAAAAATACAAAAGAAACAAAACGTAATACAGGGCACAGATAGGTCCCTTGCCTTGTCACTATTAACACAGAAAAAACGCTCTGGAAGGAGCTAATTCCCATAATTTTCTTGTTCGCAGGTAATTCAATAGCGGCTAAGGTAACCTACCGGCTGCGTCAGTTTCTGTAGCAGTTGGTAAAGACATTTTGATTTACATAAAAGACAATATGGATATAATAAAGCGATAAAAATAGATAAGATAAAAACGAGTTTCCTTACATAATAGGATCTGGATTGTAATCACGACTGATCTTCGAATATGATGACTTATGATTACGATCACCGACAACTAACAAAGTAATATTCTTTTCAATCAAATCGACGCGACATCGAAACATTTGCTTACATGGAACGCTTTCATTCTAGTGCGTTCTTGTTACCCGATGAAGTCTAGCCTGGAGCCGTTAGCTACGGTATAGAACGTCAATACAAAACGATGTAGCACTATCTACACACCCTGGTAAATACCATAGATAGTTAAAACAAAATTAATTAAACAAGTCTGTGGCTGTTCTAACTCTATTTTACTTTGTACAATCTTAAACTTGCATAAAAAATACATTGTCCATATTTTCCAAGTCTAAAAAGGATTTTCCACCGTAGCTTTGTAGCGAAGGGAGCCTCCTTGGCGTCTCGAGGAGTGCAACTAATGAACCCCGACACAAGGACACTTGTTCTCAAGGGTCGCGACGTATGGACCGTTTCTCTATGTGGCTCGGTTGCTAATAGGTTTTTATTGGGACAGGTGCTAGGCAACTGCTTTGTGGGTGCAGTCATCAATATAAAATTTGTACGGTCGCTTTAATGAAGACATGTTAAGGCTAATTCACGGTAAAAATATGTATGTCAATTACATCATATCGGTTTCTTTAGAGTCCACTGCTGGGCGCGGCGTGGGCCTCCCCCAGGGCACGCCACAAGGCTACTGCCATAAGGGGCTTTTTCCCATAGTCAGCACGCAACCGCAGTGTGATTTTTGGACTATGTCGTCAACCCGGTAGGCGCCTGCTCATCTCCCGGAAACCTTTAGGTAATCGCCTCTTATGATACACACGGCCAGACGTGTGGTAGTGAAAATTGAAATTCATTCCACTCTGCTAACTAAATCTAAAAATGAGAATTCACTTTAAGCCTTTCGCAAAAATTTTCTAGCCCTCATGGCGTCTAATAAATCTTTTATATACGGACCCAATATATTACCATGAAAATATATGGCCTTTGTTTATTTTGTACGATCAGGTTGTTTATCCTTATCTATTAGCATTATTGTTCTTCGTTGTGGGATGTGCTAATATTCCTCTGATTCATGCTAAGTTTAATTCTATCAAAAATACACTGTGATCTTTTTTAAACAAAATGTTTTAGCATTCCAGATTAAGCACTTTATATTTACCTATAATAACTTTGTTCAATATAAATGTAGTTGTTATATCTCATAAGTAAATAATTATGTATAAAGTACGGATGCGGATAACAAAGAATTCCGTTCAATGACACCACCTCATTTATCTCTGTCACTCGTACGCGCTGTAACGCTGTGACCATCGCGTGACAAAGATGGCAATACTAAGGGGTCGTTGAATGGAATACTTCGTAATCTGCACCCATAGTTTTGTCTCATTTTGTGTCTTCTTCTTCGAGAGGTTAGTATTTTTGATGAAAAAGTTTAATTAGAAAGTTATAGAAAACAAAATCTCTGAAGCATAATGTTATGCGTAACATCTCCTTCATCACCTTTTCATCAAAAATACTAACCTCTCTCGAAGAAGACACAAAATGAGAAGTAGAAAATATAATTTCCTAATTAGGAACATAACTTTCATATACCTGAAAGAAACTCATTAATATTGAAAGATTAATTCAATTAACGGGCGAATATTTATTACGCCCGCACCTTTTCTATTCAGAAATAACTGAGGGATTGTGAAAAGCAAATAAATTAGCGAAAGACAGATAAAGTGCTTTGCGTGACCTTTCGGATTTTCGTCTCACTCACTTCTCTGGAAATAGATAAGGACATTGCGGTCAACATGGATAAACCTTCGTAATCTATATAAAACTAGTGGCTACCCACGACTTTGTCTGCGTAAATTTTAGAATTCGTTATTTCCTGTTCCCGTGAAAATTTCGGAAAATTAGTACTTAGTGAACCCACACGTCACCAAAGAGAGCCATCGTCCAAATATTACGTTCCTAGCTTCAGTAGTTTAGCCTCGGTGTCGATGAATAAGTTAGAACGTGTTGCTTTATTTAAGAATTTCCTCAAAGGAAAAGAGTGCGAAGTGCCAAATAACAATGTTCACAAGGAGCCTAAAATGCTCTGTAAGTAGGTTTACTCTAAATTAATGGTCATTAGAAATGAAACTAGGACTTAATACAGTCGCAGTTACGCATGGGTGTGTAAATTGCACACTTCTGCCCACAAGCTCTTTGTGAGTAATGGGCGTGCCTATATGAATCAATAAGTATGTAGGGTAATGTACCCAATTATGGAGTTTTATAGACCGCTCGTACTTTTCTAATATTGAAAACTGACTTTAGGTAAGTACCTACCTATGTGAAATAATACTAAAAATAAAGTTTAAAAAAGAATGAATAAATTTTAATATTTGGCAATTTTATAATAAGAAAATTAACTTAACATTTACAAGTACAGAAAGGGTGGAAATTTCTATAACTTAAGATTGCGTGTATATTTTTCTTTACCTCTATTTCTACGCCAGGGATGTCTTCGTAATGCCTGCTACGAGCTTGAACCAACTACTGTGCTACAATATTTCTATCGATGTTTCTTATACCTACCTCACTTTTGCTGTTCCAATCTGCTGTTAATACTATCATTCTTTCTATCTGGAATCCAAGTTCACTTGATTTATATTATATTAAAAATAAAATTTTAGAGAAAGGTCAGGTCAAGAGTACCCTAAACCGACGAGCGTGCATGAAGATATCGCGTATCATGATAAGACTGTAGCAAGTGGAGATCCGTGATCTTTGCCTATCCCTTGATTTTATGTAGGTACCTATTTTATGTAAATAAAACAAAATGGTGGATGAACAGCTGATGTTTCGCCTAGGGTGTATCTAGTAGATATATGTAGTATCATCATGTAGCTATATGAGTTCAACATCACGGCTCCACATTGACGCAATTTTCCTTTCAATTCTCATTTCTCACCTCACTGGAATGAAATGACATTTACATCTCAAAACACAAACATACCTAGACAGCCGCCAACAACATTGTATACATTCAAGCGATCTAAACACGAACATGTAAGAGTCAAAATTCGACACTCACGCATTGCAAAATTGCTTTGCCAACTGCAATTAGTATGTTGGTTACATTCCCACTCACGAACGGTCGTCCTGTAAACAATTTTAATCTGTAGACGATAAAGTTTAAATTAGATAGGTGGAAACGAATATTTAACGCCTTATTTACTGGTATACAGGTGCTTGTGATATTGTATCTAAAACTACACATATTTTAAAACTACTTAACATATTATGTTGAAAAAATCACTGAGGCTACATCATTAAGTTGTAAAGACTAGAGTGGAAATCAAAAAAATATCCATGACCACAAAATCGAGAAAACAATCAATATATCATGCAATGTTATATTATAAAACAAGTGGACGCCCGCGACTCCGTCCGCGTGGACTACAGAACAAACAAAATATCGAAATTATCCGGGATAAAATCATTTTCCAGGGATAAAAAGTAGCCTATATGTTAAGTGGGACCTGTCACAATATATTCCTGAAAACTGCATCGAAATCGGTTAAGCCGTTTCTGAGATTAGCGTGCACAAACGCACAGACAAACAGACAAACCGACAAACATTCCAAAAATTTTTGTTTTGGGTTCTATTGCGTGGATAAAGGTCTCCTATAATATTTTTTCTTATATATCTTCCATATTCAGACAGCGATCCGCCACATTTTTATTATATGTATAGATTACCGACCCTAGTCAATGTTAAAAAAAATAGAAAATGCTAAACGTATCGTTACAAAATGTTTAAAACATTGCTTAAACAGAAATATGCATAAAAACACGACACGCCTCAAGAGCTGCCAAAACAAATTGGTCATACATATTCAGAGGCACTCTCTGAGAATATTAATCCACTTGAAAAATAATCAAAATAATAGCGAAGGACAAACAAACAAGGAAAGGATAGCTAAATAGATGGTTCTAAATGATTACTGGAGTGCTTTCCATTTTGAGATGAAAAAAGTCTGATATTCACAGCCATTTTGCTAGAATACATCAGCTGCATCTCCTTCCGTGCATGTCGTAAGAGTCGAAAGGAATATAGGAGCGTTCTCACAGTCGATGAGCTAGCAACTGTCACTGATTTTTAACACTCTGGATATCAGATATCGATCGTATCGTACGATATAGTATCGTCTCTATACAAAATTCAACATGCCGGCTATATTTATAATATTTTGACAGGCTAAATTTCGATAAATCGGTTTATCATATCGTGATTCGCAGGTCATGCTACTTTTGCTGATCTCGCTATGCCAAACATGACTGTAGGGTCTCATTTGCGATATTACAGGATTAAATTTAAAACATTAATAACCTCCCAGGATAAGATAGCTAAAATCATAACCAATAACGTTTGCTCTACGAGTTTTTATCATAACTCAATACATTAGATTAAAAATGATTTTCCAAGCTTTTATTGTATTGTCGTGACATTTGTAAGTCTATGTTCCAAAGTATACGAAAAGGTTGACGCGTGCGATCGCGCGCACACCTGTGTTATGTACAGACTATTATTACTAGACTAATATTCAGAGGTAATATTAAATTGATATTTATTTTTGTATGTAAGTAAAATGTGACAAATTATTAAAACTCGTAGAACAATTAATGTTGTTGTTTATGATGGTAGCTACCTAGTAGCTTGCGAGGTTATTGATGTTTTAAAATTAATCCTGTATATACGTGCTCTAGTCTAAGGTCTAATCTAAGCTGTACTTTTTAAGTTTTTGTTTTTGAAAAGGATTTTAATTTAACTCAAGGGGGTATGTCAACCCCATTATATAGATAGATAGATAAAATTCTTTATTGTACTACAGCAAAAAACACATGTACAAGGGCAAGCTTAATGCCTTGCAAGGCATTCTCTACCTTTTTTTAAAGGGATAAATAATTATATTACTATTTTTTACTGCTGTAAGACTGATTTGTGATAATTGTAATAATTGTACAAATTTCAAAGGTTCTGAATTTCAGCAGAAAATCAAAACATTTATAATAATAGTGTGGTGTCGTCGGACACCAGATAGGAACGAAGTTCCTTCGGCTAATGTAGAATCGACACAATTTGCAATATCATAATTAAATAAATTATATGAAAATAAACGTGGCTACTCACGAGTAAAATGTATCTATAATGTGAGTATTCGCCACGTGCTTGTCCATGAATTCATGAGTATATATGCATTGGCGGGGTGGAGTAGTAATAGAGAGAGAAGGGATGAGAGAACGAAAAGAAAGAGGGAGAAAGAGAAAGGTATTATACACTACTCGCTTGTGTATACGACTGTCGCGCCTGCGCGCGTCTCATTTAACGGTTTTATTCCACGCACTTTTTCTTACGGTTTTACTATCACATTTTTTTCAGTTCGGTCGCGCAGCAAAATCCCTATCTCCTCCAAGCCTGCCGTAAGGAACTTCGTTCCAATAATTGATACAGTTAACGGCATTCACAGGTTAAAACCCTTACATAAAACATGTATAAAGTATTGGAAAAAGGGTCAAGTTAATTATCACCTCGATACTGTCCATACAGACGGACGGACGGACGGATAATCCGATGTAAATAAACACCTCCGGCGGGCTGCCGGGCCGGCGTGGCTTCGACGGATATTGAAATGAATTTGGGTCATGTTGTGGGGTGACCATTAAATGTTGGTGAATATAGAGTTTTAATAAATATAAGCTTGTTATTAATATAATATATGCATGAGTATCCTTTTATACTTTAATGTATTTGGTTTGATTTGGAAACATTTCCCATTGCATTCGTTACCGGTGGCTAGACATCACATGAGCAGTTTTAAAGATATATGTAGTTCTAGATACGATGTCACAAGCACCCTATCTGTCAGTAAATATTGTATTTGTGCCCGAAAATTTGCACATTTTTGCCTTACCTCTTTGGGTTTGACATTTTACATTCTTGGTCGCCTTGGCCGAAATACCGTCAGAGATCTTCATGTACAAAGATTAAATATTGGTTGAGTTAATAAAGCGTGAAGTGGTAACAAACAAACTTACTTTCACATTCAAAATATTAGTTGGGAATTTTATAAAATAAACTACCTGCTACCTACGTTTAGTTTTGCGTGAACTAATCCTCACTAATTAAGAAAAATGACGTTATTTGAAAATAAAAATACCAAGGATTGTATTGTTACCAAAATTGTTTTTATGAAGGTATATCGTTTTAACTAATATAGCTCAAGTCATTAGAAACAAAGTAAGTTCTAAGCTGAAACTTAATATCTTTATTATGAGACGCGAGTTTCGATTTATTATCTTATTGTCAAACTACATGTGTTTTATCTTTTATTTTACAAATTTTTATCTTTGCCATCTTGCACGTGTTAATTTTTTTTATTGTTTATTTATTTTTATGTCTTCCGAAATTCACGGTATCACAGAGTCCGAGTATATAGTACTTTAGGAGGCATTGGGCCGTAACCAAGATGTAAAGGCCTTATTAAGAGAACTTTAATATGATACACATATGGCAGATAGCATCACCGATGTCACATTATATTTAATTGTTATTATTGTTGTGTTTAGTGAATATTTATTTTTTTAACTTTTATTCTATAAGATAAATTGATTGGCGGAGCGGTTAATTTTATATACTTACATTATTTTAATGTTTAATTAGATAATGGTAAAACAGCAAGTATTTTTTGTTTTTATTCTACAAAATAATATAAACTCATAGTCACTTTACAGGTTGCAACATCAATTTATTAAGCGAAATATTGTGTTAAGTTTTGTCGTGAAAAGCAAATTCTATCTTTTCTTTTCTTATTGAATCTCTCTTTTAGAGTGCTGAGATTCGGATGAGTATTTTTCTTGTATCCTTTTTACACGACATGTTTATAGGATTCGATTTTTTTGTCGATAAATGCTAATGTCATAAAAATTGACTACCTACGATCTCGGGCGAGCTCTGGCAATAAGCTAGCAACTTGTCACTGATCATTTACATCTGGCCCTGTCGATATGTTTTTGTGGCTGTGGGATCTCCATTTCGATCCTGCTGTTTTGGCTACCTCGTTTTGGGAGCACAGCTGTAAATGATGGATTTATAATTTTCTTAATGTTCAGTGGATTAGAGAAAACATAGAGGTGCTTCCAACTTTTTTGCATTGAATGTTCCTAATATAAAACTAACCTAAAAATTACGAAGCTCTGATAGCTTTTTCTTATAACTGATGACTCACGTCAATTGCATTTGCAGCTAAATTGGATCCGCACATTATGCATCATATAGACGACCTACCCAGGGTCGCGGGCGTCGGTTGGATGCAGGCTGCTTCCGACCGGTCGGAATGGAGGTTGTTGGGGGAGGCTTATGTCCAGCAGTGGACTTCTCAAGGCTGAGAATGATGATGATTATGTATGTTACCGTGTGGTGTCGTCGGCAGAGTAGTATTGGTATACTATGGTGGTACCATACCACCCCATGTCTCCTCGTGGGTATCGGAAGAGGCGATTAAGTGGGCAGCAGCGCCTCCAGTATTGACATATTCCGAAAATCATTTTAATTTAATTTAATTTATTTATTTAAGGAAGTAATACAGCCATTACAATATTAAATAACTTAAACGTAAGTATCTTGACGCCATTGATGATACTTCACATACAGAGCCTCGAATAATGACAATATGTAAGGTCATAACAAGAATAGTTAACTAATTAAAATAACTTTAAACATGCGTTGTACTTTGTTTCAAAAAATGTGGTTGACTGCAAATTTATATATGACTACACATATAGGTATACTGTAATTATAAATATCACATATTAAGTCGCGCAGTAGTGCGCGCAGTTTTAAAATAGTTTGTGGTAAGTGTTTTCTTAACCGAACTTACACTTGAACAAAATAAGTGGAATCCAAAACTCTCTGAAACTCGGTTGAAACTATTACTAGCTCTAATTAAAAAAGAGTTCTGTCTGTAATTCGTCCTAGCAAGCGGCACACAGAGAGGTAAGTTTCCTTAATTTTCTTGAAGGTACACTAATAGCTAATTTACTCAATAGTTCGGGACAGTTGACTGCTCCGTTGGCGATACCCATCAAAAAGCAGATGTCACCAATCTCGCGTCGAATGTGTAAAGGGAGAAAATGGTAGTGATGACAACGTTGATCATAGTTGTCCGACCAGCGGTGAGCCTTATAATCTAGAAATCGCAATAAACGTTTCTGAATGCTCTCAATGCGATTGATATAAATGTCGTAACAAGGATTCCAAACTTGTGACGCATATTCAAGATGACTTCTCACATATGCACAGTATAAAATCTTTATCGTTTTGATGTTTCTAAAAGCTGACGATGTCCGCATTACAAAACCCATTGCGCCTGAGGCTTTACTGACAATACTGTCAACGTGCTCGCCGAATATAAGTTTTGAATCGTGTAATACACCAAGATCTCTAATAGTATTAATCTTCTTAATAGGTTGATCTCCTAACATATAACCTAGGCCTAAGCTGGTCTTTTTCCTCAAGAAGGAGAGAAAAAAACACTTAGAGACATTCAAACTTAGTTTGTTAACTTTGCAGTAATCTTCAAATCTCATTAGGTCCTTCTGCAGTTTGAGGCAATCATTAGCGCTCTCTATTACTTTTAAGACCTTCATATCGTCAGCATACAGTAATATTTTAGAGTGATGAAAACATGTCTTTATATCCATTATAAATACTAGTGGACGCCCGCGACTTCGTCCGCGTGGAAATTGAATTGTAGCTTATATGACACGTTTGTCGGTTTACCAAAGCAGCGCCATCTATTGATTACTTACTCAACCAAGTCGAAAGGTATAACAGACAAATAATTAGCAATAAATTAAAATTACTATAATTTGAGATTTAAACTATCCTATCTCTCAAGTTGGATCGAACTGCACATGGTGTGCGAATTTTATTATAATCGGTTAAGTGGTTTAGGAGTCCATTGAGGACAAACATTGTGACACGAGATTTATATATATTAAGATAATAAAAAGTAGTGGTCCTAAAAGTGACCCTTGTGGTACTCCTGAGGGTATTCCATACCATACCGACGTATAACCATTGAGGGCAACAGCTTGATTGCGATTATCTACATATGAGGCAAACCACCTAAGAAGATCACCATGAATGCCCGCTTTCGCAAGCTTTTTCAACAGTATACAATGGTCAATTCTATCGAAACACTTACTGTAGTCCTACATCATACTACGATCACAAATCAGCCTGTCCAGCGTGGTGACTATGGACCTAAACTATGGCATTAGCTTTGTGGCGTGCCCTGGGGGAGTCTTAAGTCCATATAATCACGCCTTTATCCCTTACGGGGTAGGCAGAGCATCAAGGGCCGATAGAACCACATGGTGCCACTTCTGAGCGATTTTGAGGGTATAGTTGAGATGTACAAGTTCGGTTAGTAGTGACAGGTGGTCAGCCCATCGCCTACAAAACAGCAAGACCCTCTTGTCCCTCTACTGACGTGTACAGCATGCCCGGGAAGAAAGGCAGCTGTAGCATTATACGTTTTTTTTCACTCCCGGAGCAGCATAGAAGAATTAGGCTGATGTGGTTATGATATCCCTTTGCAAGAGTATGCGGTGAGGCATGATCATGATGAATACCGACAGTATATTGCAGAGCTTCGTCCGCAGAAATAGTACTAAGTGTGTCATTATAAGATAGTGCTGAAGTGTTTGCCGTTGATCAGAAATTTTGCTCATAAAATTCTGATTTAGTTAAAATGCTCAAGTCACTTGACTTAAGTACATTTAAATTCTATTACATACCACATTTCTCACATTTTATTTTTATACTTTTGATTTTTCGTATTTATAGGGTAGCTTTACCTATGTTGCTAATATTTAAATTAATTGAAATTTGTACCTAATTATTTTCTATTAATTAGTACTTCTGTCATAGTAAGAAAAGTAAACCTACATGCATATATATATAGGTAGATAGATTCAATCTTTAATATTATACATATGGTATTTTATTCAATTTCATATCTGAAGTACTTTATCATGGTGTGCCTAATAGTAACATAATGACTAACTTATCAACATGACTGCGTCATGGTAAAGTTTGTGATGGATGATAATGATCAAATGCATATTGATGATATTGTCATATCAGTAAGAGCTGCACAATTTACTATTTTTGAATGTTCACTATGGGTGCGCCCACCACCGGGCCCTACACTCTCCACTGACCCTAATACAATTTCATTTATTTTTGAATGATCCAAAATGAGTCTTAAAATCTTTGTGGGAGACAAAATAAAAGATGACAAATATGGTCACAGAATTTATTTTAACGCAAGTTTTTAAGATTTTGCAAAAAATCAAACTCAAAAATGAAAATTTCATACTAAGATGATAACTAAAACTTATATACACATTTACGAGTATATCTAACTATTGCAAAACTAAAGAGTACTTTTTACAAATTGGATACAAATAAATTAAGTTAAAACAAAAGAATATTAACTTACATAACACAAAACGTAATTTACAAATTAATGAGTCAGCAAAATGTCCATCACACAGCAAACACTTTAGCACTATCGTATCATTAAGATATCAGTGTAATTACTAAGAAACATGCTCAACATCACTATCGGCGGGTATTCTACAGTCATATGTTTCACTGCATACTCATGCCATAGGCATCGCATATACGGGGTCAGTTTAGCTACAACTGCAGTCACTAGACGAGGATCCAAGAGATACCAGGGCTTCACAAGGTTGAGAATATTCAAATTGTTTTTTAGTTCTTCAGAAAATTTGCAGATCTCTGCTGATTCCGGTATAGGCAAGTTTCGTATATTTTCGAAGCATTGCATTGCAAACAGGTTTATATCCACTTGGGGCTGTTCCACTGGCTTCTTCGCAGCGTTAACGTTTTCTTGCATCCACAGGACATTAACTGAATCTTTAACCTCAGTCGTTTTGTTATTGACTTCAACATTATCTTGCATGTAATGGACATTTTTCACAATTTTATTTATTTCTCCTTGATTCAAATTGCATTGTTGGTAAAATTGTTCTGCTAAATCCATGACGATATCACAAGTTGAAGGTTTACTTTCCGTCACAAACTCCATTATTTCTTATTTTATTATTTCTTTGTGGACATCCAAAACTTTGAAATCACAGACTTTGTTAACAGCTTTGACACTCTGACAATCAGGTAGCAACTAAGAAATATTTGTGCAGACTTCCTTTTTATACTTGTTTACGTTCAAATGCATTGTTTGGGGGTATTCTGTTATTAGTCATTTTGTAAGCTTGACCGGTGTAATTAACCAATCAGGACATCCTAAATTTGTAGACCTCTCACTAAAATAATTTTTAATATGTCTGTAAGTGGGAACAATACTTGGTGAATAAAATTTATTATTATTATTATATTATTATTTTGTTTTTTTTTATTTATTATAGGATTTTGCGGAGTGGTGATTTTATTACTAACTATTCGCTATAATAAAATGAATAAGTTTTTTTTATTTTTTTTTCATATTATTATTACAAGTGGCCCGCCCTCGCTTCGCTTCGGTACATATCAATACATATACAACTTTTTTATATTTATTTATATTTCGGGCGTTCTTAGAGTAGCCCTAATCCGATTTCAGTGGTGATTTTATTACTAAATATACGCTACAATAAAATAACGCCAACCCTCCTAGCCCACGTAGTCTTAGAACGTTATATGACAGCGCGTGCCAGGAGGTCTTGTGTCGTGGGTACTAAGCAACGGTATATTAATACATAGATAAGTATAGAAACATCCATACTCGGAAACAAACATCAATATATCATATATGTTTTAGTTATTATTATACAACACTATATATTAATAAATACCCATCCCAATCTCAGCACCCTATACCTAAGAATAACTCTAGGAAAAGAAGAGATATTTTCCCGGATAAACTAACATAATATTTCTTTATGCGGCATTTAATACCTAGATGTTGTGACCTCTAAGGTGGCTGACTATGCTTTTATTTTATTTTAATTAGATAAGTTCAATTTATAACTGTAGGTAATAAACGATGTGATAAATAAAAATTCTTATAATATAATACCTATTCATGGAATTTTCCTTTTGGAACTAAGCATTTTGAATAAGCCCTTAAGAATCCAATTACCTTAGCTTACCTATTAAACAAATTTCTTCACCACACATTATATTGAATTGAATTATGTACGAGTATTGATTTGCTTTTATTTTATTTTACGGCCGAATACTCAAACGTCACTCAAATACAATTCTCACGTAAAGAGCTCTTAAATTTAAGCATATCTCAAATTAAAGTATACACGAAGGCTACTCAAACGATTTGAAGGCATGATCAGCTAAGCAGTCTGACGTTTGGAAAAATCATCCCTAAGTTTTTTATTTTATTTGCTTAGTGTATTAACACTAACACCATCGCAGCCGATGCAATAACAGTTTTGCTGTAATATCAGACACAAACAAACAATCTAAAATGCCTAAAATACCATCTAAAATGAATTATGAATAAATACAGAAATATAATATGTTGGACAATAGAAGGGTAAAGTATTATGCTTATCAAAGATAATGATATTGCTCATTTGTACCTGACTCCTAATGACGAGAACATATTATGTAGTTTATATCCCATAGGGGTAGGCAGAGACTAAATGGAGATCAGTGGGCTAAGCACGAACCTCTCGATAGTCCGTAACGCTATCGTCCAACTGTCAAATCACATAGATTTTGCTAGCGAGTCGCTAGCGTTACGCCGCGTTAAAAGGTTCGTGCTAACCCAACTGATCTCCATTTAGTACGTTCCAAACATACCTCTTTCGCCTCATCCACATTCATTAAATTCTTCATACATGCTCGCCTTCAAATTATTTACTTTTCATGTTATTATTATTATTATTGTCATAATATTGCGTTTATGGTTATCGGTTTCCGAGAATGCCATTGTTCTTAATCACAATGAATTAGAAAAGAGCAAAGAAGTAGCCGAAAAAAGGGGTAGATTTATTTATAAAGCATTAAGATGATGAAGTATTTAATCATATTTTTACGCTGTAGCTTTTTTATTAGTTTCGATATCATTACTAAGCCTCGTCTAATATTAGACACTATTTAATCAAGTTAATTTATTAAGGCTCTGCACCTATATCATTAGGCTATCTTCAGCTATTGAATATTTACGGTCCTCTCCTATCACATCTCTTATCTTCCTTGTGTCACCTATGTCTTCACTAATTGCTGACTAAGCTGAAATTTCTGTATACTGATACATTCATTGTATGGTTCTATTACGTTACCTAAAATGGTAATTAAATTATAACAGAGTGGACATTAATATCCTAAACTCTAACTCGTATCTTTGCTAAAGCAAATATATATGTAGTAGATATGATACCCAACAAATAAAATCTGTAAAATTTCTGAACTCATAATTCTACGGGTATTAAAGTTTATACAAATTTACTTTAAAGCCTCGAGCACACCGGATACGTATGCGTGCACGTAAGCGTAGACGTACACGTACCTCTGAGTTAGGTTTATTGTAACATCATCATCATCATCATCATCCTATTGTAGTCCTATTACATACCTACTCTATATTTATATATGTACATACCTACATGCATACAACAGCCTATTACAGTCCTCTGCTTGACGTAAGCCTCACCAGGGCATGCTACAAGGCTCGATCTTCCGTTTTCGCCATCCATGTATTTATAAATATTTCCATTGAAAAATATGAGACAAGCAATTCACATACAATCTATTTAAAATGCATAGAGTGACTGAAGTCTCTCATGTCTTGATTACATAATTCGATTCCATAATGTTATGGTAATTCACGGGTATGTATGTGGTTATGGTTTGAAACACTCGCAATCTGTCGACTAACAGTTTGTCGTAACTACGTTCTTTCGAACCTCAATTCATCGTATTTCGAAGTTCAATTGGACGTAGTTATGCAAACGGGAATCAACCCACTAACGTATTAAATAAAATTTTGGGCTACATAAGCATTCAAATATAAACTTTCTATCAACCTTGTAAACATCAAAATAATCTGTAAATTTTGTTAGAATTCGATCTTACTGTTTATGTGGGTTGTTTCCCGTTTGCATAACTACGTCCAATTACGGACTCAATAAAGGGGATTTTTTTTTTACAAATGCTAAAGTAACCGATATATTTATGCTACTTTGATATAAAAACAAAATGCTGGGCAAATAACGGAGTATAATTAACGGAAAAAGAACTTGCTCTTATAATATGTATATTTTTTGGTGATTTAAAAGGTACCTATTGATTTATTTACTAATCGATAAAATATTACATAGTATACTGCACACTCTTTCTGGTTTAAATAATAATAGTGCAATCATATTACCACCATTAATAACCCGCGTAATTACGTCCTGCTTTACCAGTATAGCTTCCAATTATTATACTAATTAGATGATCTGACCAGTCATTTAGATAAGGGGCTGAAATGGGCTGAATGCTAATGCGATATCACGCAGGATTAAGATGGGGAATTCCCGTGCTGCCATTTCAAAATAACATTTACATCACGGCGGTAGGCTCATCCAGTTAAAAAACTATACCTGATTAAAATTACAGCGTGTTTTTTAACCGACTTCAAAAAAGAGAGGTTATCAATTCGTCTGTATGTTTTTTTTTCTGTGTGTTACCTCAGAACTCCGTCAGTATTTTTTTATTTACTTTTTTATAGTTTGTCATGGTATGCTTCCAAGTTGGTCCCATATTCACCATGTCAGGATCTGATGATGGGATTTTGGAGAAATCGAGGGCAATCCTCAAATATTATAGGCACATGTAGTCTGTTTTTATACTTTTACTGAGCGTTTTGATCACCTACATATAAAACATAACATCTGATGATGGAATCTCTAAGGAATCTAGGGATATCCTCAAATATAATAGGCACGAGTAGTCCGTTTTTAGATTTCTATAGAGAATTTTGGTCAGCTACACATAATATAAAGGAAACGAGGGTCTGATGATGGAGCCGCCGAAAAACAGATAGTGGAACTTTTTAGTAACAAAATCCCCCTATGGCATACTACGTCCAGTAGTGGACTGCAATAGGCTTATGAAGATGAAGATAATTGTGTTAAGTGGTGAAATTATATGTTGCGTTAAACCGTGTCCGAAGTAAGATGGTTATAGAGGAAGAGGTAGACATGAGAATAATGAGATGACGGATAATAGGGATGAATGAAATAAAAGTACCTATCCCAAATGATTGGGAACAGGGCAGGAAGAAGGAGTGTAATTATATGTTGCTTATGTTGTCAGACGTAAAGTTTCGAAGCCTAGTCATTTCTCTCTTTTGTCATGTGGCCTATTTAATCATTTGCTGGCATATCAATCTGACAATATTATGCCTTCTAAACTTCGTACACGGCTTAACGCGATATATATTTGCCCTTTAGTAAAATTTTACTTTAGTAAGCTCGAGTTTTGGGAGTAAGTCGGTTTTTCGTTATAAAAAAATTATCGTTGCTACCCTTTCGTACGTACTCTATAGATCAAATAAAGTTAGTTTATGCCAAAAAAATGCTGGGAAACGATGTAATAAAAAAAAATGTTACTTGATCCGGCGAAATTTATAGTATCCAGTCTTTATGCTAGTTTTTTCATAGACAGATATTAATTATTTCTCGTGAAAAAATCTTGTTATGCGCGACTATGTGCATTTAATGCAGAAAAACGCAGTCTATTTACTCAACTTTGGACCCTAATATCTTGGGAACTAGACACTTCTCAGGTATGCTTCCATGGAGAAAAATTATCGTGATGATGAGGAGATTCCGTAGTTTTCGGGAACGTTGACGACCAAAAATCACCCTGTATAGGTATTATTTAAACTCACGGCTATGTCTAATAGGGACAGATGTTATAACCAGGTTAGCTGGTAGAGAAGGCCATGGAAGGCATTAAGCTCGCCCTTATACCTATATTTTTTTAGTAACAAAATTTTATTTACTTGTTTTTACTTATATCTGGTTAATTTATACAAAGTAGTAATATTTTTTTTTTCTTTCGCATAATTAAATTCTTATGATAAACCCAGTCTTATCTTAAATTGAACTTAAGTAATATAAAACACCTCATAGAGGCCACTAGAATAATTAAAATGTGAGACATAATATTACAACATGTGCTTAACTAAATTACGGTAGCATAGGTCACATTACTAACCTAGTCACTTAAGTTTTCTCGCATACCTACTAACTCAATTATGGACTCTGTCTGAAATAAATAGTTTTTATTTTTATTTATTTTATTATACTTATTTTGTGATGGGAGATCCCGAGCTTATCCGAACGGGAAGGTCGGGGAGATTAGGGTACTGACCTAGTTTCACTTATCAATCGGACCATCCCTGTAGTCTGTTACAACACAATATATGTACGAGCATTTAGTGATGAGAATTGCACTGAAATAAAGTTAAATGATTTTAGTTTTGAGTTAGTATGATTGATGAATCATACACACATGGACACGGCTGTCTCCTCGAAATGGGGTAGATAGAATTACAGTATCATAGATGAGATCCCACAGCCATATTTAGCGTTGTTAAAAAGGCCAAGGTCAATCCAGATTTCTATAGCCAATGTTATACACAACTGCAGTACTCTTAAGTTTTCTATTGTATGATTAGTAAATAGAAGTTTTTGGTTTAGATATTCTGCTCGCTGTAGGTACTATGATTAGATCTGAATCTGATTCAAAAGGAGGGAAGGATCCTGTTGTATCACCATCAACATCTCTCCATATAAGATTTCCAGAACCCGTGGATAATGCACACTTTTGAAGAAATTCTACGTCAATTTCAAATTAACTTAGAGTTGAACCTAGTTGATTTTTATTTCTCTCCTTTTTGTGTCAGATTCATCCCTATTCTTAGGCACATGGTTATTTTTACAACCTATTTATTTCATAAAAATTTTATAGATGGAATTTTTTCTCGATTTGACAACAATGATGAGCGATTTTCACCTTGATTTTTGCTTCACTACTCGGCATACATTTGTCATTGATAACTCCACCTGGGGATTAATTTTTCTACATCTTGCATAGATCGGGTCGGTACAGCGTACACACACGTTTCGATTATTTTATGGGAATACTCGCGCCTATAATCTGATTTTTGCTTGGCGGTAGATTCCCTTAAGTTGATTTGCTCGCCCTTTTATGCTACATAATGAGCATTAGCATTTGGAAATACCTACTTAGCGGTACGTCGCGTTTCGTAACAGCTATTAAAGAACGGAAAATATTGATTAACTATACCCATACATTGAATATATTTACAAAAAGACACGGCTGAGTTCATGAAATGGGTAGATTGAACTGCAGTTGTTAATTATCAATGACAAGTTGCTGGATCACCTCTTGAGTTCTTTAGTCAAAAATACCTCTTTCGCCTCGTTCACATTCGTTAAATTCTTCAACATGCTCGTCGGTTTCTGCCTGTCCCCTTTCCTGCCTGTCCTGTAGTTCTGGCTAAATCATTTTAGGAGCACAGCCATGTCTATATATCTATATGTATACAGGGTGTTTGTGACAGCCAGACAAATATTGATACCATGACTTCAGACCATGATTCTAAGGCGGAATACACTGAAAATTTTCGCAGGCAAAATCGAAAATTTTACGTAATTTTTTTCATATTTTAAGAAAAAAAAAGTTTAGTTCGTTTAATTATGTCTTAGATTAAGACTTAAAAATAAAATTTTAACCAAAAGATCATTTTCAAAAAAACGTTCAAAAAGTTTCTTCAAAAAAGTTTAAATAACTGATTAACCCCAATGGAGTCACAAGTGATCCAGAAAACAGCAATGTGTCACATCATAACCAATAAGCCACAGGATCGCCCGAAACACTTGGCGCGGAGAGGAAAGATTACTGATAATAAAATTAAAAATACATTTCCCGCGAGTTATAACACTGTCGTATAACTCAACACAATGGTATTTTTTTTCCATTTCTTTATTAATAATTTTATAATACAGGGTGATTTTTGGTCGTCAACGTTCCCGAAAACTACGGAATCTCCTCATCATCACGATCATTTTTCTCCATGGAAGCATACATGGGAAGTGTCTGGTTTCCAAAATATTAGGGTCCAAAGTTGAGTAAATAGACTGCGTTTTTCTGCATAAATGCACATAGACGCGCGTAGCAGGATTTTTTCACGAAAAATAATTAATATCTGTCTATAAAAAAACTAACATAAACACTAGACACTATAAATTTCGCACGATCAAGGAATTTAAATTTTTTTTTCAAAAAAAATATTTTTTTTTCCCAGCATTTTTTTTGGCATAAACTTACTTTATTTCATGTATAGAATACGTACCCTTCGTTAAAGGTGGCCACAAAAAAACACCCTGTATATAATATCTTGACTAAGATAAAAAAAACACTTCTCCATAATACAGGATGTTTTTTTGTGGCCACCTTTAACGAAGGGTACGTATTCTATACATGAAATAAAGTAAGTTTATGCCAAAAAAATGCTGGGAAAAAAAAAATTTTTTTTGAAAAAAAAAAATTTAAATTCCTTGATCGTGCGAAATTTATAGTGTCTAGTGTTTATGTTAGTTTTTTTATAGACAGATATAAATATTTTTCGTGAAAAAATCCTGCTACGCGCGTCTATGTGCATTTATGCAGAAAAACGCAGTCTATTTACTCAACTTTGGACTCTAATATTTTGGAAACCAGACACTTCCCAGGTATGCTTCCATGGAGAAAAATGATCGTGATGATGAGGAGATTCCGTAGTTTTCGGGAACGTTGACGACCAAAAATCATCCTGTATAATCCGTTAGGATATGGTTGATCGTTTCATCATTAAAACACAGAGATTCAGCTTTGTTTGCCGAGATTTGGCTTATGTATAGCTATCGGGATGAAAAATAACGTTTCCAATAATGTAATTTCAAAAAGAGATGGTAAAATTCGTCATCCGAGTAATTGACCCGGTGGGTCAGTGGTGAGAGCGCTGGCACGCGGAATGCAGAGGTCGTGGGTTCGATTCTCACCCGGGTGAGGAATTTTTTCCATTTCTTTATTAATAATTTTACAATGGTACTTGTTTAGCATTTCAGTATTTGCCTCGCTGTCACCTACGCCTTGTATAGATCATCAGAAGTTGCGGGAAAGATCTAGTGAAGCAATAAAATTTTACGTCAAAACATTCCACCCTTACCAATCATTTGTAATATCACTGAATTGAGTATTCGCAAGGGAATACGCTAGCTGATATTATTCTTCAATCAGCATTAATAAAGCAAAATATATGATTTTATGTTGTATTTTTATATAAAACTATGTTATTTACTATGACGCGTGGACCATATAAATAACATGACAAATCCTTCAGAGAGCCTTTTATGAGTTGCATATTTACTTGTTCAACCACTCTTTGTATGTGATCATTTTCATCGGTCCCTGGTAAACGTGGCTCATGGATCACTTTATGATACGGCGGCTCTGGCAAGTCCATTTCGGAAACACATCCGTGTGCTCTAATATATGTGTTGATGAAAACGGGAAATCTGTACCAGTTTGAAATATTACGAAAAAAGCCGACAAGAAGCGACTATATTTTATACCACTGATAAGCAGGACAGCCAACAAAGCGGATGTCCCCAGCGACATTTCTCATGCGGCTATATAGACCCCAGAGAAGATCATTTTAGACAAATCCCTGACAATTCCGTCTCATACATTATTCGGGAGATCACTCTGGGCGGGACTTTTGAGGTCGGTACTAATGGAAATCGAATGTATTCAGTTTTAAATAACATTTTTTTATATATTATTGTACAGGGTTCCGGGTAGAATAAGGGGTCTGGAAAAATATTGTTTTGTCATATTTACATTTACGTATGTTAGCTCAATAGGTTTATTATGCGTAGTCGAGCGGCGTAGGTTAGATCCCACTCAAGAGTATTTTACAGTCCACTGCTGGACGTAGGCTTCCCCCAGAGTACGCCATATGGCTCGATCTCCCGTTTTTACCATCCATTCAATACCAGCCGTTATCGGTCCATCTGGCCGGAGAGCGTCCAACGATACGCTTGCCGAGGCGCGGTCTCTGTCAGTCTGCTACATTTCGAGACTACGTCTGCCACTTCTTATTATACCCTTACTAAAATATAATTTCATACATGGACAGTGTTACAAAAATGTCACGGCCAATTGCTATATTAGCTATTAGAAATCAAGATAAATCTATTTTCTAATTTTTGATTAAACTTACGCAAAGAAAAATAAATCTCTCCTCACACAGCGCAAAGAATATACTTACTGTCAAAAGAGAGCACCAATGCGAATTATTCAATTGCGGCAGCCCCATTAGTTATTTTTGTTTTTTTCTTTAGATGAAATACTCGTTAATTAGATTCGATAGAAATCGCGATCGTTAACAATCGGTAGGGGTTTCGAAGGCGATATCGAGACGGCAGTGGCATTAATCATTCGATGCCCGAATGAACCTTCGATACTAATGAGAATTTTATGCCAATATAAATGCCTCGACCTACCTCTGTACCGCTAAATGCGAAAAAAACTCTGACATGAGATGATATTTTTACCCGACTGCCACAAGGAGGGTTATGTTTGTATGTATATTTCTTTGGCATGCTCTAGAGCCCAAACGGCTTGTAGCATTTGAGCTTGAGAGGTAGACTCATCTTAGTCGTGATACGAGTAGTTACACTGGCTCAAAATTAATTCACAGCCAGGTTTTCATGAAATAAATTGAGTGAATGTTTAAACTATAATTTCGTGTCTCCCTCTTCTAATTATCCTATCTCTTTTCCTCCCGTGTATTTCCCCCGCGCTGCATCTGACAAATGCCCAACCACCGCGGTACTGACCTATCTAATCAGAGTGCTTTTACCCTAAAAGTGGACTATAGTGAACTGTGAATCTAAACCCTACGATAAATTCCGCGCGGAAAAAGAATGAAGAGAAAACACACAGGTAACTCTTTGACTTACTTCTATATTCCCTTTGACGTGACGCGATCCACCTAAATTCCTAAACAGTGAATTAGAATTGGCTTAGAATTGGCATTACTGTTTGAGTTTCTTTAGGTGTAAGTATTTGTTATATTTGCCATGTAACCTTGTACCTATATACACATAAGTACGGAAGTATTCCCAGAATGTGTTCTTCATCTTGTCTTCAGCCTATTGCAGTCCACTGCTAGACGTAGGCCTCCCCCAGGGCACGCCACAAGGCTACTGCCATGGGGGGTTTTTGCCCATAGTCACTACGCTGGGCGGGCGGGTTGGTGACCGCAGTCTGCTTTTTGGACTATGTAGCCAGAACTAAAATATGCCCAGGTGCTTGGCCACAACTTGATAGTATTAGGAATGCTGTTTTTTTCCATCGTTTATGTGTTTTTGCTGCATTCTAATATAGGTTACTAAGCTTAAAATAAATATTTATTCCAAACTGCTTCCATAACAGTTTGGTTCAGCTTATAAATTTAGCAGAATCTGGATGCGGTAGGTATACAGAACTACGAGTGAAAATGTAATTTACTTAGTAAATAACCCGGCTCTGAAATTACTAGATTCATACTAAAATAAACTATTATTCCGAGAACAAAACTCGGACGAGTTGTTGTTTTAGTAATTCACTAATAGTGCATTATAACTAGTGGCTGTGGCATGATTTGTTTAAGTACTAGTTTTTAAAATAGGGCATTTTGATATTCAGATGTGTCACGCGCGCGCACGAACACGTAGTGTTTTTGTATCGTCCCGTCATTATTATCGTAAAAAAATAGTTAAATATAATAATTCGGGGCTCCACATATATCAATACATTCACCGTATGCTGATTGCTACGCTTGTGTAAAAACATTTGACTTTTAATCACGAATATAGCAGAAAATCAAGTGCAAAGTGTTGTGATTGTGAGTTTTTAAAATCATAAACGGCAAATATTGTGACATTGTATCGGGTGCTCAGCACGTCTATTGCTTGAGGTCATTGACGCAAATCCCCACTACACTAATACTATATAAATCAACGCAATACGTCACTGATTGAATAGGAGGCTATATTTCAACATAAATTGTACAGTTAGCTTGGTCTCGAGGTTGGTACGGGGGCAGCCGGTACTGAGGACGGAGGAGAACTGAGCTCGAATCCCGGGAAAGGCATCACTTTTTTTTTTAATATTTTTTTTTCTCACCTCATTTTTATACATATCTGTAAACTAGAATATGGAGTGGGGATGTTGTCTACATGATACCGACTCGAGTGAGTTTGCCATGTGTGGCAAGTGTAAGAAAAGATTTCACTACGCCTGCTTGTCTTTAACCAAAGCCGATATAAGGACTAATTGGCGTTGTCAAGAATGTACTCCTCACAGGGGAAAAGATGACAATACCCCTATACAATCACCAGCACTATCAAGACCAAGTAAGAGACAGGCAATAACGTCGCCACAGACAGTTAGTCCTACGCCAGCCACCAGTCAGGATGTCCAGGCAATTGTCCAAAGGGAAATGGCAGGAATGTTGGCAAAGCTCACGGATTCGGTGTCGGCCCTACTGAACACTGAGTTAAAATCGATCAGGGAAGAGTTGAAAGATGTAAAGGACTCGATGTCATTTATGAATTCGCAGTATGAGGACGTTATGAACGAGAACAAAGTGGTGAAGGAGACTTTGCGTGATTTGGAGGCGGAAAATGAAACACTTAAGGCCTCATTCGCGGAATTGAATACTCGGGTAAATCAGCTTGAGCAACACGCAAGATCTAACAACGTGGAAATTCAATGTGTACCAGAAGGCAAAACTGAAAACTTACCAGATATCATTACAAAGCTGGGTCAGGTTGTCAACTACAACATAAACCTAGATACCATCATAAGCTGCAGCCGCGTTGCTAAATCCAATCGTTCCAGTCCTCGTCCCCGATCGATCGTTGTAAGGTTTGGTTCCCCGAGAATTCGGGATCACTTCATGGCTGCGGTGATAAAGTTCAACAAGTCAAAGGACATGACAGACAAGCTGAATTCATCGCATCTGGGATTGAGAGGAGCTAAATCACCTATCTACATCACTGAACATCTTTCAACAGCCAACAAAGCTTTGCATGCAGCTGCAAGGATAAAATCTAAGGAATTGAACTACAAGCATGTTTGGGTGAGAAATGGTCGGATCTTTATGAGAAAAACCGATGATTCCGATTTCAAGTGGATCCGTGATATGGACTTTTTAAATAGGTTAAGTTAAATTTAAGTACATAATCTTCATTTTGTCATAAATTGCATGCTTATATTTTCTAACATATTATAAAATTCTCAATCCTCAATATTTATTTCCAAAACACTCAAGGTCTGAGGACAAAAACGCACAATTTCTATCGTAACCTATGTTGCAGTAATTACGATGTCATTGTGCTTGTTGAAACCTGGTTGAATAGTGGTATTTCAAGCTCAGAGCTCTTTGATGACAGATACACTGTATATAGAAGGGATAGAGAGACAACAAGTTTTCATAAAAATCTCGAGGGGGGAGGCGTGTTGATAGCTGTATCTAAAAAGTTTAGGTCTGCCAGGATGCGCAAGTGGGAGAGTGGATGCGAGGACTTATGGATTACTATGGAATTCCCCTTGTCGTTGTCATCAAGACAGACCGCTATATGTGCGACTTACCTCCCAAGTCCTATCAATCGCACTATACTAGATCATTTTATGGATAATTTTAATTCAGTATCTGAACTGCATAATCTTCACACTTGTGTCTTGGGAGACTTTAATTTAACCAAATTGGACTGGAAGTCCTTTAATGACTCCCCTTCAACTTACATAACCAGTGAAATCTATCAGGCATTCTTAGATTTTACTAATGTTAATAATCTTAGGCAGTTTAACTCTGTTAGGAACAGCATGTCGAGAACCCTAGATCTAGTATTATCAGATTTCCCTTCTTGCTCGGTAAGTAAAAGCGTCATTGAGTTATCTAATGTTATACCTATACATCCTCCCTTGGAAATAGTGCTCGAAAGCATGCAAAATAACACCCTATCGCAGAATGTGAATAGTATCAGATTAAACTTTTACAGAGCTGACTTCAAAGCTATAAATAGACAGCTAAACGACATCGACTGGGACATGCTGTTTTGCACATCTGGAAACGTCAATGAATGGGTTAGCATTTTCTACAATAGACTTAGGGATATTATACATAATAATGTTCCTAAATCCATGCCTAATAATAGGAAATACCCACCTTGGTTTACTAGTCCGTTAAAGAAACTTCTACGTGAAAAACTCAATCTCAGGCGTCGTTTTAAGATCTTTAACAATCCACTGGATGAGTTGTCGTATAGATTAATAAAAAAACGTTGTGACGTACTTGCAAAAAAATGTTATAATGATTATGTGACAAATATTGAATGCAATATCACAAAGAATTCCAAATACTTTTGGACATATATAAAAGAAAAGCGGGGAGGTTCCAGTACTTACCCAACAAAACTGACGGACGGCACTAAAACAGCCTCAAACGGAGATGATATTTGTAACCTATTCGCTGATTATTTTTCCTCTGTCTACTACAATGAATCCTTACAAGATCCGGAAAGTACTTTTTTACAGTCTACGAGAAATAGCAGTGAATCTTTAATGTCATTACAAATTGATGAAGAAACATTGTTGAAGAAGTTAAAAGCTCTAGATGGGGCTAAAGGTTCTGGTCCAGATGGGATTCCACCAATATTCTTCAAACATTGTGCTCATAGTCTAGTAAAACCCTTACAGAGGATCTTCAACAAGTCACTTGAAACTGGCATCTTTCCGGATGAGTGGAAGATTGCACGAGTGGTTCCCATTTATAAAAATGAAGACGAGACTCTAGTGTGCAACTATAGACCCATATCTATATTATCTACGTTGGGTAAGCTACTGGAGTCTCTAATCTGTCCAGCACTTCAGAGTTTTTTTAAGAAGTACCTTACTGAACATCAGCACGGTTTTGTGCCTGGCCGTTCGACTACCACCAATTTAGTATCCTTTGTGGAAGATTTGAGTAGTATTATTGATTCTCAAAAACAAGTAGATGTTATTTATACGGATCTAAGTAAGGCATTTGACAGAGTTTCCCACAGCGCATTACTTTTCAAATTATCTTGTTATGGAGTGGATGGAGCAATTCTGGGATGGCTTAGGTCATACCTGGATAATCGTTCTTTTAATGTAGTTGTGGACGGATATCAATCCAAGCTCTATAAAATTTGCTCAGGAGTACCACAAGGCTCACATTTGGGACCAGTTCTCTTTAATATATTTATTAACGATATCCCTACGGATATCTGTTTTTCTAAATCATTTTTATATGCAGATGATTTAAAACTATTAAGAACAATTAACTCCCCAGTCGATAGTACTTTACTTCAAAGGGACCTTAATAATATTGTACAATGGTGTGACAGGAATGGTATGAAATTAAATACAAATAAATGTTTTCTAATGAGGTACACTCGCAAAATTAATATTTTTCCATCTAAGTATCACATTAATGGCATCTTTCTCGACGTGGTCGATACAATGCGCGATTTGGGGGTCTTAATGGATACTAAATTGACTTTTATACCACACATAAATCATATAATAAATAAAGCATCCAGAATGTTAGGATTCGTGATAAGGAACGGAAAGATATTCCACAATAACAAAACCAAGGTGTTACTGTACAACAGTTTGGTGCGCAGTCTACTGGAGTATAATAGTATAGTTTGGCGGCCACATTATTCATGCCATTCATTGAGAGTTGAGAGGGTGCAGAAGAGATTCTTATACCACCTCACATACTCAACTGGTATGGCAAGGAGGATCAGGTCATATAATGAAAGACTTGATCTATTTCACATGACTGACCTTTCTAAAAGAAGAAACCTAATTGACCTGATTTTTCTGTACAGAC
The DNA here is from genome assembly GCA_014607495.2 of Carposina sasakii. NCBI lineage: Eukaryota > Metazoa > Arthropoda > Insecta > Lepidoptera > Carposinidae > Carposina > Carposina sasakii. Next base: position 2,779,030 of record CP053169.1, read on the forward strand.
TTTTTAGGGGTAACATTGATTGCTCAACGTTACTGGCCCAATTTAAGCTCGGAATACCCTCGAGATTGCCTCGTGGCAGGATCAACCCATTCGTGCCACCTTTCCGTAGAACAGTTCTTGGTAGAAATTCTCCAGTACCGCGTCTTTCGAGACTATACAACCAATGCCATCATCTGACTGACCTAGTCACTACGTGAGGGCAGTTCCGCAACGCAGTCATGAGACTTAATTGAAATGCCCCTTATGGCCGTTCAGATAGTATTAGGAATCTGTTCTGTTACTTCTCTTAATCTTATTCTCCAAATATAGGTTACTAAAAAATAAATAAAATTTACAAACAGCTTCTGTGTTTTTTTTTGGTTCTGTTTTGCTTATATTTGAATCTATTGTACACAGAACTACGAGTGAAAATGTAATTTACTACTATAACCCGGCTTGAAATGTTTCTCTAAAATAAACTATTATTGCATCGGACGAGTTGTTGTTTTGTAATTCACTAATTTTTAGTGCGTAAGAATATTGTAATAACTGCTGGCAAACCTTATTAAATATTCCTAAAATTATTTTCATAGGTAATAAGTAACCTAATTTTTTCTAAACAAACCTGGAAGAAATCTCTACAATAAATAATAAAAAAATGTTTATAGTGTATTAAAAGGGATATATTAAGGGTAATGCTAAGAAAATAGCTTATTCTAGAAAACCAGTTTACAAAAGTGAGTTGAAATCACTATTTTTTTCTAAAGAGTATAGAGAAATAAGTATGTCGTCAAGTATAGTCAAGCTTCTAGCAAATTGTCTGCTTAATTAATTAGGTTAGGTGGTGCTAGAACTGTTAAAATATCAATGCACAAGCCAAACGGGCGAAGCGAGAGCATGTCGCGGTAGCGACCGGTGAAGTGCTAGAAGGAATATTTTCTTCCATATTATTCTAAATGCCTGGCCGTTTTGTAATACGCCGTGTTATACAATAGGTATGCTTTCGACACACATACTTTGTGTACACTCGTGGAATGAGTGTACAATACATACATACATACAATCACGCCTTTATCCCTTACGGGGTAGGCAGAGCACCAAGGGCCGATAGGACCACATGGTGCCACTAATGGAATGAAATATGCGTCACAATTCCGTCAAATTAAAGCACCTCACTTTTTTCTGAGCCACGCAATTTTTTATACGAAAAGCTTTTTCCCACTTCCAATATACTCGGTAAGTTGGCACGGCCATAACAAATTGTGGCACTTACTAACTTTTGGCTCCCGTTTGATGTACCGAGGTAGATTTGGTGTGAACTTTAGCATAATTTCCGAGGGAAATACTCGATCTTTTGTTGGAAATAATAAAAACGATTTACCAGAAAAGTACAAGTATTATAAACGTGAAAGTTTGTTAGAATTTAAAGAGATGTTTTGATGTTTCTGATCTGAAATTGCCTTCCTACGATGATGCGGGTCAAAAACAACTGCGTAAAAATCAGCTAACAGCCAATGTCTATATTTCAGACTCGCCCCGGCTTCGCACGGGTGCAGTGCTGATACTATACATATAAACGTTTAGAGTACGTACCCTTCGTTTATATACATAAGCATTACAAACTGTAAACCTACAAATAACTGAATCTATGTATAATAATACCTATTAATGTATAGGTAGATATATGTGAGATATTCCCTAAAATGCACAATACTCATAATAATGAAATGACGTCATGAATAATTCATACAGCGAAGTACCTTGGAAAGGTGTCTCCTAGAGACTCATATTCACATACTCACAATAATACGGCATTGAATAAAATTGCTCGGTGTAGTGGAAGTGGAATAAGATGGAGTCAGTAATGTAGGTTAAGCTGTATAACATGCACCTTGTATTTGGATGGGTCTTCTACATTTAAAAAAATAATGGTAAAACCGGCCGTCATCCTCCGGACTTTATCTCTCTGGTTTCGGTGCAATATAGTTTCTTTCTAAACTCACGTTGCCAAGGGTTTGGCGTTTACCCTCCTCGGGTAAAGTTAAATGCTTAAATTGTTCGTCTTGCTAAAATTCTAAGATAGCTCAATTGATTTTTATGAAATTTTCATCTGTAAGTATGTTTAATAAGGAACCAGGGAAGAAACGTATAGTTGGACCCGATAGGTAGCGCTGTGATTCCAGCAAGTGATGCAGCTGATGGGTCACTAGTTGTACAAATACTTACATATCGAGGCAAAGTGGACTAAGTGCCACCATAGCCGATATTCCCGTGCTGATGCGAGGCTTTTCTAGAATACATCAGCTGCATTAACTTTCGTGCATGTTGCATCGACTTAGCAACTCGGGTATTCTTTCACCTAGCAACTTGTCAGTGATCATTAACATCTGTCCCCGTCATGCTAAACGAGGCTGTGGGATCACCCTTATGATCCTGCTGTACTGATTTCCCTATTTCTGAAACACAGCCGTGTCTATATGTACGTCTTAATATTACTATAGCAACTATTCCTTACTAAGATTACGTTATGTACTTGCAGCATTTCATTGACAAAACATTGTCTCAATTTACAAAGCAAATGTCCCAATAGGGAATATGCGTATGACATGAAAACAGATTTTTTATATTTTGTTCGAAAGATATTAGAAGTACAAACCGAATATTGCAAAAACGACATCTATCAGTTAGTAAATACCAAAGTTATAGGTGTTTCAAGTTTGAAAATTGAAAGAAAAAAATTACAACATAAAAGGAGTAAAAACGTACAATTTTACCCATAATATGAATTATCTCATTGATTTAATGAATACTTTATTAATATCTACACCTATTAATAAACAATTATGCACAAAAATGTTATAAGTATTACATTTATAAAATAGGATTGCATTTTTTCCCATACAATTTGAGACTGTTGTGTACTATGACGTCAAAGTTTTAGTACATTTTAGTATGGAGCAAACGGAGCGTTTCAAACACATTTTGCCGGCTCGTATTTTTGATTCGCTGTAAATCCAAAACAGTTAAAATTAGACAAGCCATTTCAAGGGCAAACTTTATTTATTTTTAACGTAGATTCTAAAAGAAATCATGCATATACCCTATTGTTCCGCGTTTGAGGTGAAATAATTCACTTTTAGGGTAACAAAAGCAAGACCATTAAATTGTTCAAACGCGGTATTGTTCTCTCTGAATGAAATTTAAATGAGAATACATATGCGAAATGCTTATTTTTATCTACTTTACTCTGTTGTGAGATAACTCGTTACGTCATGTGGAAAAGGTTGTAATGTTTTCGTATGAGTTTTTTTTATTGTAGTTTTTAATGTTCAGCGTTATAAAATGGTAGAAAAAGTTTTGCCTCATCTGACAATATTTGTCGATTATTGGAAGCTAGATGTCTCTCTATTAAGCCTTTAGAAGGATATTGCTTCAACGATGAGTCATTGGGTAATTCTATGTGTATTTAGGAGCATCATAGGTTTAAACCTTTCACCAAAGGCTATATACGTATAGCTGGTTCCGATAAATGGTTCGTAAATGACTTATGTTCCCGTGTCCAGTAGTTGGGGCAGAGGGCCGCCGCAGTACTCCACCATCTCGCTTGGCTGTAAACTTCGCGTTTTAATTCGCTGTAGGGCTTCTCTACTTTTTTCGTCTCTGTGATGATCATTCGCCACGCTATCTGCTTAGAGCAGGTGGCTTAAAGTAGGTGGTTCTGCGATAGATTTTCTAACAAGTGATATAACTAAGAGGTATATAGTGTTGCAATAAAAATGTTCAACTCGAGATTGTAATATTCACTATTAAATAAATAGACAAGAAGATAGTACTATAATAATTCTGATTGAAGAATATGAGATTGCTGAATAGGCACTAAAGTCATAAAATCTGCAACATTAATAAATGAATAGTTCATTTAAGTGAATTAATCAATTCAATCCAGAACAAATTCACGATTAACTTTTATCACTTCATCGGCAAAATTTCAACCGTTTCGCAGTTCAATCCAAAAATGTGCAGTGAAGCAGTAAACTGCACCATAAAACGAAGATAACTAGCACTAAAATCGGTTGCATTTCATTGTGGATAAAGGACATTGTAACCCTATTACAATGTTATAGGGTGTTTCTAGAAAGATCTTTTATTCAGGAGGCGTGGGTTGTTTCGCTTGACGACTGGGATGATGCCAAAAATCGTGAAGAGGCAAAAATAACGTTTCGAATTACATATACAATTGTGCCGTCCGGTGTTCTTCTGAAAGTGCAAAAGGGGAAAGTCTAGCTAGACTAGCTTCTCGGTAATGTTGGTTTTAGATGTCCCAGATTAGGATCGCGCATAAATACGTTGTTTAATGTGCCGCTCACTAAGACCTAATATATGCGAAATACTTTTATTTATCGATCGTGTGACTCCTACAATCGGCGTTTTAAGGGCATTGATTTGTTTAATACAAAATTTAATATTTATGAAGCGGCAACGCAGCATTTTGTGCACGCTACCTTATAATAACGGAGATCGGTTGACCAACCTGTGAAACCGGAACTGGCCCTAAGTAGTTTTTAAGTTAGTTATAGAAATTTCTACCTTTTTTGTGAATATTTAATGTTGATAAATAAATATATTTATTAAAGTAAAATCATTGCGGCCCTTGATCAATGTTGATAGTGGGGGTTTCATATATTCAGTGTGATGTGTTTGGTTGGAGCTTCAATGTTTTTTCTGTGTTTTTATTGGTAGACACTTTGCTGGTGTATGTGCTACTTATGTATTCTAAATATATTGGTGTAATAGTACTGTCTGTAACTCATGAAAATAATAAAAATAAAATTAAACAATGCTTTATTAAGGTGACTCCGTGCTCAATAATAATTCCAAAACGCATATAGTACCTACTGAGTTTATTTATTAAAGTTTCGAGAAAGTTTTACGCATTTTGCGAGTCCCACGGATTTCTTGAAATCTACATAGATCGCGAACAATGTTTCAACGTAACAGTCATTTCAAATTCAAATTGGATAGTTCATCGTTCACACTTTGCCTATATATTTGACACTAGTGGACGCCTGCAACTCCGTCCGCGCCCGATCGTACATACTGCAGAACAAACAAAATGTCGAAATTATCCGATATAAAAATGTTACCCCGGGATAATGCCTATGTGTTATTTTTTTTACACGTTACATTTTTATTTACAAAAATGAAGTATTATAAATAACAGGGTGTTGGACTAACATGTAATCCTAGGAAAGTCCACTGTTATGCTTATATGTAAGCTATATCATTGTGAAGTTTCATTAAAATCCATTCAGTAGTTTTTGCGCAAAAGAGCAACAAACATACATACATCCTCACAAATGACGTCGTCGCATCGTGGGAATCTACTTATTTTTTTAGTTAATAAAAACATCCTGCATTGTATCGACGACACGGGTGGGTAAATAAATATCTTATCAATATTCTTTGCTCGAAAACATACTATTCCAATTATTACGATGGTAGCGACGGTGGCGGAATATTCTATAAAATTAGCATTCATAGGTAATATTAAGTAAATATAGAATAACAGTATAAGTTCGCTATGATACTGTTGTAGTACATACATATATGAATGGGGTAGCCAAAGCGTTCGCTAAAACTTATACAGAACTTCCTACCCATATCGGCCAAGATCACGTTAGTCAACGCTCTGTTGCTTCCAATCATTGACTTGACTATGCTGATGTAACTCTTAGATAAGTTGGACCGCCTTCTCAACATGTGTATTCGATATATTTTTTGGATTGCGTAAATATGACCACATATCCCAATATCGTGCACAGCTAAACTGGCTCAATATAAGACATCGACGTATTCTTCACCTACTTTCCTTCTTGTTCAATACCCTGAACGATCCTCTTGTTCCCCTATACATTTCCGACTGCTTCGAGTTCTTCTCCTCCTGCGATAGACTACTCCGGTCTAGCCGCAACAAAACCCTCCGTGAGCCCAAGCACAATGCTGCTTTGTATTCTGACTCTTTTACTGCCACTACTGTTCGTTTATGGAACGATCTACCGGTAACGATTCGGAAGTCTTCTAATGTATTTTGGAGGTATTTAAGTCGAGAGTAACTGAGCACTACAGTCCAGAAGAGTCCAGAACCTGGTCCATGTCTAATGTCAGTATGTCAGCTTCGTGCACCTATGTATGTACTAATTATAGAATTAAGTGTATCTTTAAAATTGTTTTGCCCATTGCGCTACCATGTACATTCTCACCACAAATATTGGTTGACTGGTAGAGAATGCTGCATATCATTAAGTCCGCCAGTGTACAAACCTTTAGACGTGCAATAAAGAATTTAAAAAAAGCGTCATCTGTTTTATTCCTGTAATGCCCCGCATCAAGGTACCTAATTTTTAATTAGTTAGTTAAGTTATAGTCAGTTAAAATTTGACAGGATTCGGCGGGAAAAGCTGGAAGGGTGCAGGTGTAATTTTCTTGTGAAAATCAAAAATTATTTGTAAATGGCTTGCATGTATCCGTAGAGTGATGTTTTCTGGTAGATAAGTTATATTTTGATTACTTGTGATGTGAATCTAGTGCGTGTGCATGGTTTTATACGCAGGTAAGGTTTCTGCAATAATTTTTCATTTTGACTAACTTTACACTTGTTCTTGAGGATTTTCCCGGCGTTTCCATTCATCATCATTATTATCATCCATCATAAATTCAGAAATCATTTACTAAAGACAATGGCTGTATGGGCTTAGTTACTTTCCTTCGGGATAAACTAAACAAAAAAAAAGAAAAATAATAGCGCGGGAAAACGACTGACATAGACCCAGCGTCGATCAAGGCCGGTGGCCGACTGAGGGAGGGTGGAGTGGAGGGACGTTTATTTCCATACAAATATGAGCAGGGACTAGCTTAAACTAAAAGAGCGTAAGCGACAAAACATATTTTCGCGTTTTAATTAAAAACTACACAATATGTTTAAAATGTGCAACCTATACGTTTTTAGAGTATGTTTAACAAGTCTATTGATACAAAAATTGAGGCTTAAATCGCTCTGGTTTGCCTGTAAAATGAACAAATTTGATAAAATAGAGGTATCTTAACATAATTTTTTATCGTAAAAAAGTCAATGAATCGTGTTTCTGCAACCATAGAAAGTGAGATAATATAGTGTAGAATTCGATTATTAAATATCACTTTCCTATACAGGGTGTAAAAAGACAACGTTGTTATTTTAATACCTCGTATTCTTTGTAACGTAACGATAATTTTTTTCTCTGGAACCTCCTTAGAACCTTAGTTAAGTCGATTTTTCTCATCCATTACAATATACTGGATGTAAAAAGACAACTTTGTTCTTTTAATACCTCGTATTCTTTGTAACATTACGATCATTTTTTTCTGTGGAACCAACCCTGGGAAACCAAAAAATTCTTTTTCATTTTTTTTTATTGCAAGCAATGTATTGTTGACAAAAACTAACAAACTAACATTTTCAAATATTAATATGGTGTCTTTAAAAAAATGTTTGTAAACTGTTTCCAGATGGATTTATTAAAAAAAAAATGCTGATATTAATGTAACTTTGGAGCTCAATATCTTAGAAAACTGTGGTTTCCCAGGGGTACTTCCATTGAAAAAAATGATCGTGATATTACAAAGAATACAAGGTATTAAAAGAACAAAGTTGTCTTTTTACACCCAGTATATTGTAATGGATGAGAAAAATCGACTTAACTAACGCCAATTTTAGCGATTAGTCATCTTAATATGCCCTTCAACTTTTTTTTTATTACACAATTCTTTTACGATGCGAGTGGTCACTAGAATACATAAGCTATCTCCTTACGTGCATTTCGCAAGTATCTACTAAGCTTCTTTCAGATGGGCTAGCAACATCTCACTGATCTGTATTTATCAGTTAAATTAAGTATTCTTCACATGGGTTTGTTTATTTCCTACATTCTTCGACCACAATCTTATCTCAAAGATTCATGGCGCGCGGCATTTAGATAATATAATAAATAACGGTAACGGCAATTGGCGCTATGAAATAGCGCAAAAACAACTTCTGCGGGATTCCCCGGGAAGGGATGTGGGCGAGCTTTTTACTTCGTGGAAATAATTCGTGTTTTGATTGTTGAAAAGAAATCCACGCTGGAGGGTCAAACTAGGAAGAGAGAGTGAGTGAACAAGGAAGGAAAGGTTTGAGCACTGAATGGATGAGAGGAACTTAAGAAAGTTAAAACTTGACTTAAAAAAGCTTAAACTTACTTAACAAAGATCCTTATTTCATATATCAGTGGACGCCCGAGCCGAGACTCCGTTATCGTGAACTTCTGTACAAAGTTTCGTATTAAGATAAAACCTACCTACACTAGATAGACATACATACAGACAAAAAATTACGCCTCTTTCCCGGAGGGGTATTCAGAGATCACGCAAGTGGAGATCACTTGCTAAGGTCCTGACACAACTCTTTCGCTTCATCTACATTCATGATATTCTTCATGCACGCTCGTCAGTTTAGGGTACTCTTGATCTTTCTCTAGAATTTCACCAATTTGATGGTGAAAGTCCGGTGAGTCTTCTAACCTTTCAACCTAATACCTAAACAAAAGCAATAAAACAGTAATATCCGAAATATATTTCATCCAGTATAAAAATATGCATACAGAACAAACAGACAATCAAAAAACCTAAAAAGTGTCGTTTTGGCTTCTTGGCACTCAAAAGGCCCCATGATTATTTTTATGCTGGTAACTCCAATTACACTGCACTTTGAGCATAGAGGAATAAGATGTAGATATAGAGTGCCATTGTCATACTAACGATTTCGATGCACCATTAGAGTGTCAAGGTCTGGAATTGTGAGGCACCGAAAAGTCTAATGGTGCATCGAAACTGTTAGTATGACATTATGTCTACATCTTATTCCTCTATGCTTTGAGTTACAGATTTGTTATATGTATTTAGAAGATATATGTATAGATCACTCTATTACACAAGCAAACCTAATCCCCTTTCTAGTCCTATATCCATAGTAGATATACCTATACATATAGTACAACCCACGAACTAACTAGCCGCATTATGTAAAACAGACGACCGGATACAAGCTATAATAGATTCAAATGCCCTCCTAATAGGGTTGAAATGGGACCGTAATTAAAATTATGTAAAACGGGATTGGAACCGAAGTTTTTTCCTCTGATTGAATATAAAGGACATGGAAATAGGAAAGGGCAAAGTCATTTGTATTCAGCGCTCATTAAAGTTCAATTTGCAATGCTGCTAATTGAGCTTGTTTTTTAATCGATGGTTGGATGTAGTGGTAAAGGTTTTAAGCGATTTGGATCCAGAAGGGCATTGGGGTGTGACACCACGTGACGTCATACATACATATACGCCGCTGGACTACTAAGAAAAATAGTTTATACAGGGTGTAACAAAAAGGGTATGTTAAGCGAAAAGCTATGTAAATACCCACTATAGAGAACCTATCCACAAGATTTGAGATCCGAAATCACATGTTTATTTTTGCCGTGAATGTCGAAATATTCAGGAATTTTCATACAATCTTGAAAATTCAATGTGATTTCGAGTCTCAAATTTTGGGAATAGGTTCTCTATATGGGCTATTTTTACAGCTTTTCGCTTAACATACCCTTTCTGTTACACCCTGTATAGCGAATTTGCTTTTTTCTGTTTGTTCATCACTCTGTCTTTCAGTCCTATATATGAGAGTCCACTTTCGAAATACGCTATATGGATAGATCATTTTATTGAAAAAATAGATTAAAATGTACGGACCTAAAATGGATTAGAACATTTATATTACTGCGTATCACTGAAAAGTCGATTACCTTTTTTCCTACGTTAAATAAAATTACAATTTACTTATATTGTGTTAATTTATAATTTATATTTAAAAATTAAACATAACCACTTTTGAAAAAGTATTTTTGACCCTAAGATAATAATAGACACTTTTGCATTTGTGGAAATTACGACGAATGAAGAGTTTTGAAACAGTACCACAAAAAATCTTCATAATTATTACACTCTTATTTCTGTTTCATCACACATTAAAGTTTATGGTATGTTTCTTCTTCTGGAATCTTCATTTCGTTCTTCTTGGAGAAACTGTAATATTTAAGACTATCAACAGTGAAGCCCAATCATCCCCAAAATGTTTTATTAATAATTCACATCCTTTAGCTTTGCTGACTTAACGGGAACTCCTATATTTATAAATCAGGTTCCATGTGTTCAAACGATTTTTCTTACAAACGTTGCCATAATTAATTACTTCAAAACATAATTGTTCTCCTTTCAGACGGCAATTTTACCATCGGTGTCTTTTCTCAAAAAGAATTTCTTCGACTCATTGAAATGGAAAATCCAGGCAATTTCAGAACTTTTTTGGTACATGATTTCCAATCATAAAATTGAAATCCTTGCCCAGTCTCGTACTGTACCAATTTTTTGAAAATATTAAAATATCGGTTTGAAATCACACGACTTACTCAGATATATTTTTCAGGTAATGAATCTACGAAGGAAATAAGGTTTTGGACGGTTATTTTTTTAATATTATTTGGAGCTTTCGATTTCAACCAGTAGGCCAGCATACCTAAAACAATTGAATTTTTGTTTTGGCCCCCACAGCCATCCAATATAATCTTTGATATGATTAATACCATCTTCATAAAAACTGTGTTCATTAGTTGATGGAACAAGGCTGAAGCAATCTGATTTGAACCTTTCGAAGCTTCGGTTTCAAGCCAAGTGTAAATAAATGTGTTGGAAATTTTGCGGCCCATTTGAAGGCTAGACAGATTGTTAAATTATAAGCGTAAAGCTGACGGCTTACGCGCTCTGGTCGGGATATTTTTACCATTTATCTTGGGGACTTTTAAGGCTAGCGTAAAACCATTTAGCCTTTAATTTATTTTTGTTTCCTTAACTGGGCTATTAGATGTTGTTTTATAGATTGTTCACCTTCACGTGTTATAGCCTCTTTTAATGAATGCACTTGGAACAAGCATCTGTTGCTGGTGTTTTGAAGCTCAAATTAAAATACTTGTTAAATATACTTCGGAAAAACTCGTACTTCGCCTGTAATATTATTTGGATCATTATTATACAGCTCATGAAGTTTTTTTATATTGAGGTCGCTGCTTAGGTATTGTACAGTAGACCTTCCACGCACATAATGTGATTCTACAGTTTTAAGTCCTTTTATAAACGCTTTCACAGATTCAGAACGACCTGAATACCGGAAGGATTTTCTATCACCGCCTCTTTTTTCTTGCGGGATTCCATTGTTGTCAAATGATTTCTACAAATTCTTTGAATCCGGTCCTTAGATACGTCCAAGATGGTAGTAAATGCTTTCTGGCACACTTTCTTTAATACAATTTGCCATTTCCCTCCGGTTTTTTTTAAAGTCATATTTTGGTATAAAATAACATATGGTTTGAGACTTTCTTTTTCCTTCTTTTTTCGGTGTTTGTGTTGTACAGTATTTGAATATAAATATATACTGAGTAACTTTATCTGACGATGAATAAAAATGGCGATGAAATTTACTGTAATCTTGTCGTGTTATGTACTCGCTGCACTTGTAGCCCTGTTTTGAATTTCCATGCACACACTCTGGTATTTGAGGCGGTCTTTTAGACTTATGTCTGAAGCAAAAGAGAGAAAAACCATTACCAAATATTACAAGCAAGCGAGCAAAACCACTATTGAATATAAAACGTCCGGCTTAGTGGGCGGAAAAGGGATTCTAAGTTTTTTGTTGTTAGTACCTAGAACGCAAGTTTTAAGGAAGTGTAAATAAATGAGCATAACCGTAAAAAGATCTCAGTTAAGGATCAAACATAACCTTACCTGTTCAACTTTGCAAGCTTCCATGTAGATTTATCAGCAATTTTTTCCGCCCTCTTCGACTTGGTGCTGCATTAACCTCTTGTTCTTGAATTTCCATTATCCAATTTATTTTAATTTTATTACTTGCACGTAGAGCTTACAATTCAACTGGTATAGCAAAATGACACTAACAGTCAAGACATTTGCACGATCACGGGGTAACATGGCGAGAAAGTTGACATTAACTTAGAGTGGTTTGAAAGTGAACTGTCAATGCATATAGCGAGTTTTGCAGGAGTATTGAATATTATAACCCTAATTTACGCGTTACATACCAAGTTTTGCAAGAGATTGATGAATACATAATAAGGCATTTTAAAAAACAAAGAATGGCTGTCTTGACGATTTTTGTTTTTTTTTAACTTAGCGGGGTTTGCAAGTGGACTATATAGGTACATAACACACACGGCTGTGTTCCCGAAATGGGGTAGACGGAAATGCAGGATCGTAAAGGAGCTCCCACAGCCACGTTTAGTATAGCGGGAACAGTGGGGTGAGCACAAACCTCTCCATAGTCGTAACGCTAGCAACAAACTGTCAAATCACATAGATTTTGTTAGCGAGTCGCTAGCGTTACGCCGCGTAAAAAGGTTCGCGCTTACCCCATAGATATAAATGGTCAGTGACGAGTTGCTAGCTTGTCGTCTCAGAGAATGCCCGAGTTCCTTAGACTGGTTTTAAATCAGCCTTAGTGGACTCTTACGATGTGCACGGAAAGAGATCAAGGTAAATGTCCCATGTCAGCCCGTGGGTATCGTACGAGGCGATTAAGGGTATCCGGAAGGTGGGCAGCAGCGCCTCCCGTGTTGACAACATAGTCCAAAATACAAACTGCGGTCACCAACCCGCCTGCCCAGCGTGGTGACTATGGGAAAATACCCCCTATGGCAGTCTTGTGGCGTGCCCTGGGGGAGGCCTACGTCTAGCAGTGGACTGCAATAGGCTGATGATGATGATGATTAGGGTAAATCAAACTAGACAAAATTTGGTAAGCAGATAGAAGCATAGGTACGATTATATAAGTAACGATAAACGAATAATTCCTTTATTTTTACGAGTTTTTAGTAAGATTGCTTTTCACAACCACACTGGGATATTTTCGCCATTTTGTTTCCTTATATTGAGTAAGCAATTTATTTTATTCAAACACCAGTCACTTAAAAAAAACCTTTTTACAGCTGCACTTTCAATTAATTCGCAGTACGTTGAAATCAACATAAATCATTGTAACAGCTCAGTCAGCTTCATAGAGCAGATACTTCGTGGAGTAGTGAAAATTAAATCCAATGCTGTAAAGACCAATGGTAATTTTAAAATTTTTGCCTCCCATGTCTTATGTATATTATAGAAATTATATGGCATAGGTGTAGTCACGCGGGCAAAGTCGCGGGGACTACTACTTGGTACATACTTGGTATGTACAGCTCCACCTTGTATTTGCTCCATGATCAGCGGCCCTTGCTTTCCATTAAAATGCAAATTTCGCAGCTACAGTGGCGACACACAAAAATATATCCTGAAAATCTTGTGAGTAATGTGTTCTAAGGGCTCAGCGATAAACCTTACTGACTGGCTGATTTATGCCTAACTAGCTGATGATATACCTATACATATATAGCTTATATTGTTAATGTTGTCTTTGCATAGTAAAAACTGTCCTTTGCTGATGCACGACTAAGAACTCAGAGGCGGTCGAACAGGTGATGAGCTGGCTTGTCACAAATTTTTTACATCTGGCCCGGCTGTTCTGGCTAGTGGCTACCCTGTTTCTGAAAACACAAAGGTATATATAATAATGACGCAGATAAAGTACCGAATTAGTTCAGGATGGATGAAATGGCGACAGGTCACGGAAGTCACTGGCGATACCCGGATGCCGTTAAAGCTAAAGGGTAAGGTGTACAAGACCGTAATTCGACCTGTCGTTTTGTATGGATCTGAATGCTTGGCCGTAAAGAAGAAGGATGAAAATCAACTGCATGTAAGCGAGATGAGAATGTTGTTTTGAGATGGATGTGTGGAGTTACAAGAATGGATAAATTAAGAAATGAGTATATAAGAGGAAGTCTGAAAGTTGCGCCGATCACAGACAAGTTACGAAGTAACCGTCTGTCTTGGTACGGGCATGTAAAGCGACGGGATGAAAGGCATATTTTACAGAGAGCGATGTGCATGAATGTCGATGGATATAAAGGAAGAGGTAGACCAAAGAAATGTTGGATGGACTGTGTGAGAGAGGATATGCGTGTACTGGGAGTGAGCAATGAGATGACGGATAATAGGGATGATTAGAAGAAAAGTACATATTGCGCCGACCCCAAAAATGGGAACAGGGCAGGAAGAAGAAGAAGCGGTGTCTTCATACATAATTATTTTATTATGTTATATAATTATTATATTATTACATAATTATTTAAAAAGCTCCGATTAAAAAAGCCGATGGTCAGTGGGCAATGAACAGAAAGCAGAAAGATTTGCAGCCGCCCAGCATTTAGAAGACATTTTTCAACCGAATTATGAAAACATAGAAGCCCTGGAGCTAGAGGAAACATCTAATGATGAACTAGAAATAAGACGTTCACACCAAGAGAAGTCCAAATACCCGAAATTAAATATCTGAACCGGAAGAAATCTCCTGGCTATGACCTAATTACTGGTGAAGTCCTTCGACATCTCTCACGAAAAGCCATAGTAAAACTTCCTAACCTCATCAATGCAACGTTTAGACTTAAACACGTGCCTGACGTATGGAGTTGCTGTTATATGTTGCCAAAGCCCGGAAAACCCCCCCATGAAACCGCATCATATAGACCAATTTCCTTGTTACCCATTCTATCAAAATTATTTGAGAAGTTATTTCTAAGACGTAAAGCCTATTCTAGAAGAGAGAAACCTGATCCCTGATTATCAATTTGGTTTTAGGAAAAAGCACTCTACTATAGATCAAGTTCATAGAATAACTAGTCTAATAGAAAAAACCCTAGAAGAAAAGAAGGTCTGCGTTCTTGGACGTAGCGCAGGCATTCGATAAAATGGCATATAGGACTTATGCATAAGTTGAGAAATACTACCAAAGCAATTCGCAAAAATCTTAGAGTCTTATTTAACACGAAGAATGTTTAGTAAGACAAGACGATGCACATTAATAAAAATAAAAGGTAAATATATGGGAACACCGTTCATATAGACTTTACAAACAAGAGATTTAATTATCATCCAGTATTAATAAATGGCAAAATAATACCATACGAAAACACAGCCAAGTGATTTGGGCATGACTCTGGACGCAAAGCTTCGCTGGAAAGCCCACCCGTCAAAAAGAAACGCGACGAGTTGCAGCTTCGCTATAGGAAGATGTACCGAAGTATTCTTCGTTATCGGTACACAACAAACTACTTTTATACAAACAAGTCCTTATGCCTGTATGGACTTATGGTATTCAGCTTTGGGGCTGTACCAAAAAAAGCAATACACTGATGATACAAAGATTTCAAAATAATGTATTTCGGGGCATTGTAAACGCACCCTGGTATGTAAGGAATGACGACCTCCATCGGGACCTCAAAGTGGACATGGTCGTAAAAGTTATAAAAAAATACGCAGAAGCTCATGAAAGGCTTCACCAGCATGTGAATGTCGAGGCTATCCAGCTTCTTGACGGACATAGTCAGTTCCTGACAAAACCTTTTGAGTTTAGTGCATTAAATTAGTGATATATGTTCAAAGTGGGTGCTAATTTTAAAGAACACAAACAAAACTTCCCCTTAATAGTGACAATAAGAAAAGTGCCGATGGACACGTTCTTAGTTTTACACGGTTTAGCAATTTAAGTTAGATAAAATTACTTATAATAATTAGGCTAGATTGTATAGAATTATCTGTTCGTCACGGATAATACATAAGAAAAAAAAAAAAAAAACCTTATTATTTAGTGCCGATTTTACTAATGGTCAGAGAGCCTAGTGCTATCTGGAGATGGTTGATGCTGTCTTTCTTTGAAACTTGATTAAGATGGAGACAGCATATCAGGCCCATAAAGTAAAAAAAACACTAGCCTCTTTATTCTAAGATTAATATTTTATAACTTTACCGTTTGCCATTTATTGAAGTATAAACCGAGGTATAAACCATACACGATAAACCCAATAACACACTTCAAAGATAAATAAATAACCTCCTCTATCCGGGGACTGTGGTAAAACGTTTGATAATAAAAACTGATCAAACATAAAGCGGATTTATACCGTGCAAGTGGATTTAGTAAGATACAGCTCGTTTCTAGCTGTTTACTATCAGCAGAAGCAGCGTTTACAGTAATCATATGATCCTTTGAAGCTAATAATCTAGACATAAAGGAGATCTGACTTTTACGGTTTCTTCTAGAATAAAAGTCCTAGTTTCACTTTGGTCGTCATGCACGAGTAGCACGACCTGCGAAACATGAAATGATAAACCGATTTATCGACATTAGCTTGTCAATATACGATAAATATAGCCGCCATGTTGAATTTTGTATAGAGTAGATACGATATTGTGCGATACGATATCCACGATGCGTGGTCATGCAGGCTGAAAAGCTTTAAGGTGGTACTCCCAACATAATTTGTGATAAACGCTAAAATTTTGTCTCGTGCGATCTAGAAATTTCATTACATATTTTGTATGTTTTTATCATTCTCCCAGGCGATTAGCCAGCAACTTGTCACTGATCATAAATATGATTTGATTTTTGGTCGTCAACGTTCCCGAAAACTACGGAATCCCCTCATCATCACGATCGTTTTTCTCCATGGAAGCATACCTGGTAAGTGTCTGGTTCCCAAGATATTAGGTTCCAAAGTTGAGTAAGAACATAGACTCGCATAACAAGATTTTTTCACAAGAATTAATTAATATCTGTCTATGATTAAACTAGCATAAACAATGCACACTCTAAATTTCGCCCGATCAAGTAATAAAAATAAAAAAAATCAAAAAAATATACATCGTTTCCCAGCATTTTTTTGGCATATACTACTTACTTTATTTGATGTTTAGAGTACGTACCCTTCGTTAAGGGTGGCAACGAAAAAACACCCTGTATGTCCCCGCTATGCTAGTCGTGGTTGTGGTATCTATCTCCCTGCTTGTGCTGTGTAATGATCATTTGTACATCTAAGTTTCGCTGTGCCAAATGGTTTATGGATAAGCACGCCTTTGTACATTATATACATTCTGTACAAAATATTTGTGTACAATTAAGAATACAAGAATAAAAAATGTGCGTATCAAAATTCTAGAATGTTACCCGGTGAATTTTAAATATTTTGCCCTCTCCACGTGTATCGACATCAGATGCAATGCATTAACAGTTTACTGTAGTACAGTAAGCTCGCTCAGTGTAAATCCGCCTATAGGCATTGACCTCTCTAAGCGGCTTATGTGTTCATGTGAATCAGTGCTACATTCTCCTGTAAATTGGGCTTATATTCTCCTCTGTAGTGTGCCTCGATCCTTATGTGAAACGGGTCTAAAATATTGTCGGGAAAAGGCGTTATCTCTATGAAGTGAATGCGGAGCTGTTGGGTCGAATATAGTTTTAAACGTACTTGATACAAAAAACTCGTTAATTTACTTGTTTGCGTGTTATATTATGTTGTCTAGCAGAACGCTATTTGCGACTTGCTTACTTATGGTATCTTTCAGTCTAAAAACTGAAATATCTACGTAACTAGAATAGGCTTTAATCTACTTTAACCTACATAATATAATTGACTCGTCCATCAAATACACATATTGAAAAATGTCTCATAAAGTAAAAAACAAAACAGATAAGTACTATTACCAACTAGACTCTTGATCTAGAGAAATGTACGCACTAAGAATTTTATTCGAGCATAGGGCATCCTTTCTACCAGAGATGTGATATGATATGTTGATTTTGTTATAGACCAAGCATTTAATTGCTCCATGGTGTTGATGAATTTCTTCTATGCTGCTCTGGGAGTGAAAAAAAAAACCGTATAATACGACAGCTGCTTCTCTTCCCGGGCATACTGTACGTATATGTCACTAGAGGGACAAGAGGGTCTTGGTGTTTTGTAGGCGATGGGCTGACCACCTTTCACTACTAACCGAACTTGTAAATCTCAACTATACCCTCGAAATTGGTCAGAAGTGGCACCATGTGGTTCTATCGGCCCTTGGTGCTCTGCCTACCCCGTAAGGGATAAAGGCGTGATTATATGTATGTATTGATGAATTTGATGGGTGGATATCAAACGCATCTGCAGAAACGTAGTATAGTGAAATTTCTCGTAAAACCTGCTCAAATAGTGAGCGTATTTAATACACGACAGGGCGTTATATTGTACTGAACTAGGCTATACCGGTCTCATAGAACGAGTACACTAAAGTAGCATTATTACGTCGCTTTGTATTATATTGAGCTTGTCAATTAATACTGAAAATACGCGACGTTACAGCGTTAAACCCCGCCCCTACCGGCCTTCACACTTCAGATCACTGACAGGTTATGACTGTCTGTTATTATAGCAGTAGAGACAGCTCCGATATGTTTCCCCCATTTGTGGTTATCTGCCCGAAACAGTGACGGGAGGAGCAGCCATATTTTAGCCTCTTGATGAATAGGTTTTTTGCGCGTTTTGTTTTGTTGGCGTGAAATTGTTTCTTATAGTGATAATTTTCCCACATATCTTTAATCGTGGATTCAAACTGCAATCACTTGAAACCATTAGAAAATAAGTCTCATGTGTCTCAAAGAAGCAAAGTAGTACTAACTCACCCGAGCGTCTTTCTAGGGAAAATTTTACATAAATTCAACCAAAATAATCCAGAAAAATGCATTGACGCATCTTGGCGACCTTTACGAAAGTTATATGTTACTAGCGACCCGACCAGGCTTTGCACGTGTGCAATGTTGATAATACACATTACAAACCTTCCTCTTGATTCACGCTATCTATTAAAAAAAAAACCGCATCAAAATCCGTTGCGTAGTTTAAAAGTTCTAAAGATATATAGGGACAGACAGCGGGAAGCAACATTGTTTTATAATAATAATATAATAATATAAGCCTTTACTTCCCAAACAACATGCTTAACTTAAATAGTAAATGCGAGAAATACAAAAATTGTTTTATACTATATGTTATAATTATGATGTTCACCCACAACATATACATTACGTTTCTATTATTATATCTTACTGATGAAGGCCAATTTGTTATACAATTTGTTATACAATTTCCATCTCATTGATGTCCCAGAAATTGGCTTCTCCGAAGATACCTTATCGGAATTTTAATGGAGTGACACGATTTTCCTACAAAAAGCTTTTGCTATAATAATATTTGGTTTCGCTTGCGGTATAGCTTCTTAGCTTAGTATATGAGACTTAAAATCAAATGTAAATTTTATATTGTATTTGATAATAAGGAGAGATTATTTCTAACTTGAAAAACTTTATAAAACATCATTTTAATGATTGTTGAAGTGGTCAGTTTTTCCGTAGGCAACTATTTCCATATCGCTGAAGATACATACTTCTATTACACCTTACCCTTCTATTACACCTTGTAGCCCACTAAAGAATTTGAGACACAAACTCACATGAGTAACGGCCAATTTCAATACGATAGATCAAAAAGAATATCGGATTTTTTAATTCCTAATTTAAAATTTTGTATAAAAACCAATTGAAGATTAAATCTGAGATATGCAAAAAATCTCTCAAGATCAGTAGGTAATTGTTCCCTATATATAATATCCCTTCTGTTACACCTTGTAAATAAGATTTTACACAATTATATCTTACTTGTAATCTTAGCTGCATCTCCTTCCGCAAATGTCGGGTCGACTCAGGTATTTAGGGGCGTTCTATCAAACGGTGAGCTTGCAACGACTTTTAACATCTAACATCATCCGCTATGCTGTGCTGTATGTTGCTCTTTTATCTCCTTCATAATGCGATTCTGACTACAACATACAAAGTAAATACTTTACTTTATGGATTAAATTTTTGTCCTTATGTAACTAGCGTACATACTTATATGTCTATCGGTAGACAAGTAAATTCAATTGGAAGGGTCTTTTGTCTCTAGGTTATTTAGTTCATTCATAATATTTACTTAGGCTCTTATGTGTCGCTGTTTTTGTCATTAATTCCATTTGAAGGGTTTTGGCAGAGACCCCAAAAGGTCCTCGTTCTAGAAACTACTAACATAGGGCTAAATTTATTGGAGCTCTAAACGTATGAGTGAAAGGCAAACCTAAAAAGATCTGGCAATAAAATAATTTATGGATTATCCCTTCGCCAATATAAATAAAAGTATTCTCACTATTTCCCACTCCGCCGTGGGCGTTTTGGGAAACAATTAAGGATACACGTCTTCTAGACATAATACCTACTTACGTAATTTTATCTTCCTTGTTTCATCCACAACTTAACTCTTTGGGTTCGTTAGCATTCGTATTTGTGCTCAAAAGGCAGGCTCATACTTTGCCACATGAAACTTAATAAGCTAAGAAAAGTGGATTTGCATGCGTCTGCCCATGGATGTAACGCGTCTTGAATTATTATCTACTCTACCATACTCGTAAATTCACAGATATCTGAATACGCGTTACTCGTAATAATAAAACTTCACAACGTTCCTGTTATATCATCCCTAGGATCAATAATACAAAGTTCTTTACTACTATGTCTTATGGCTGTGTTTCTCAATCTGTGAGCATTAGACCCACGGAGAAATTTAAAAGAGGATGGGGCCTAATCAAGGAGGCACTGTCAATGTGCTTCGTGTAGGGCGTATACTTGCTAACATTAATTAGGGTATACCCTGCCTTCCATCACCCATTTTTTTTACAACTTTAAAAATAGTGGTTAGGCAGAGGGCTTCTTTATTTCCTCCACGAATAAAAATACGTATAGGATTATGTAGCCTTATCTATAGCAAGAAATTAAATTAAGTAACTAGTTTTATAACTCGAGAATGAGGAAACCAATTTGAATGATGAAGCAATGAAGCAAACACTTCACGTAAATGTATATTTTTTTCTACTTGTGCTATAATGTTATGCAAGCTAATCACAGTCCTGCATCAGTAGGTTAATAACATGTTAATAATAGTATGTTTATCCACAATGGGGTTGACATCATCGTGGGGAATAAATGTATATTTTTGACTTGGACGGAAAAACTGTTTGTTGTAATACTCTATATTAAGGAGTCCATAAATAATTGAACCTATGAAGCTTCCGATGGGTACTTGAAAAAGTTTAGAAAACGCAGTCTTATAGAATACATACTATATAGATAGGTACTATAGGAACTATATGCCGACTTCGTCAGTTCCCTCTCGATTCCTCTCGACATCGCGGCGCCACTTATGTAAATAGGGATGTGAACGTATCGATACTGATTTTTTTCTTAATAGGTATGTAGTTTGAAGTTTGTGTTGAAATTGAGTATGGCTTCAACCAAAGTAAAACAATGACCTATACTTTAACCTAATAAAAATAGAAGCGTAGTACACACGTCGTTACTTTATTTCGTAAACTGATGTTTTGTATAACGGATTTTTATAGGCAATCAGAAAACAATTTATACGTGCTTAATTGGACTAGAATGAAGGACACCTTCATTTTTAATTGATTATGATGCATGACATAGATCTTAAGTCTTGCAACCATCGCCGGGTGTATTAAACGTTCGCTATAGCCATTATAAATTTTAATTATCAACGTAATTTTTTATCATTGTCAAATTTTTATAATGCATCAGATTAGGTTAGTTAGCAAATGTAATAATCTTTTTAGACATTTTAGATCTTTTTAGAATGATACAGAATGTTTTAAGAGAAAATAATTGCATGTACCTATGTACCTATAAAATATCGATAAACAGATTTTACCTCATCTCTAGCGAACAAGGAAAACTAAACTCATTCGATTTGTGTGATATTCATTTCATTCTTCGGTTTTTTGGGTGTCGAAGAGATTTTGGAAAAGACACCTTCATTTTCAAAGATTTTATTGTCAATATTGTGACAGGAATCAGGAAGCGAGGCCCTTTTTTGGTATTACATTTATATAAAGTCAATTATTCTGTTTTAATTTAATTTGAATGATTTCTGTTCGGGTAGGTAGTATTAAAAATTATATTTTATTATCATTCAATTTAAATTACAGTAATTCAATTGTTGAAATCAAATATTTCGATATAAAAATACATTGGCCATTCAAGTCTTGATTCTATTTTTTAGGAAATTCATTAATAACCATATTTTCTTTCTTTTCAGATACAATGGTGCCGGATTGCAAAATGGGTTGTGCGCTAAAAATATATATTAACTTAATACCTAAAAGATAAACTACGTATAAATGTAAATATGAACAAATATAAAATACGACACAAATGCTATTCGAAATTTAAAGTAGTTACTTCAGTGATATTAAAAACTTTTTTATACTAAATATTTGTTTTAAAAACAATAGATTTATACAGCCAAAAATGAAGTTGAGTGTGAGTGCGTACCGTGCACATGCGTCGGCGCATAAGAAGATCCTGACGTCATCGTACCAGCAACACTATGGAAGCACAGCAGCGCCACCTATTTGCAACCCACACAACTTTAATATACAACAGGTAATTTGTTATGGCTATTCTTCTATGGTTTTATCGTATCAGATATTTACAATATTTTTAATCGTGCTTAGAATATTCTGGGTGTTTTTTCGTTGCCACCCTTAACGAAGGATACGTACTCTATACATCAAATAAAGTAAGTTTATGCCAAAAAAAATGCTGGGAAACGATGTAAATTTTTTTTTTTTTAAATTTCTTTATCGGGCGAAATTTATACCGTGTTATTGCAAAAGAATTTAAACATTGTTTAAGCTAAACGTGGCCTAAATTTGGCAGATATGCCATACGTTTTGCTGTCAAATGTCATATTTAAATCAAGTCTAACTTTAGGTGCTCTTTTGTAATAACACCGATAGTGTCCAGTGTTCATGCTAGTTTTATCATAGACAGATAGTAATTATTTCTCGTGAAAAAATCTTGCTACGCGCGTCTATGTGCATTTATGCAGAAAAACGCAGTCTATTTACTCAACTTTGGACCCTAATATCTTGGGAACCAGACACTTCCCAGTTATGCTTCCACGGAGAAAAATTATCATGATGATTAGAAAATTCCGTAGTTCTCGGGAACGTTGATGACCAAAAATCATCCTGTATTATCATCCTTATTTAACTCCGTTACGTCTGACAATACACTTAATTTCCATGCAAAATGTCTGTATAGCTATACATCTAAATAAAGTTACAACGTTTCCACACTTTACTAAATTTGTGGGGATTATTAACAATTAAATAATTGGTTTCACCTTAATTAACTTCTTTATTATTTTACTTCCACGTGTACTACCATTTGTTCCTCCATTTGTCCTCCTCCTTCCCCCTCTCGCATTCTCTATCTCTTTCCATCCCTGTTTAAGTTTGTTACCTCTTTACGCTCTATTTACCTAACCAATACACATAGTTGGGAGTAAGTACGGAGAAGATAGGCACAATCCTGTAGTACGAGTACCTATAGGCGGGCAAAGTCGTGGGCAACAGCCAGTAATGTATACAGTGGCGGATTTACAAATTTGCCGCTAGTAGGCCATTCAATTTTTGCCGCCCCTACTGACTTTTGAAAATCAATACGTTAGTTTAATCCCGTTATTAGTATGATTGTGAACTTAATGATATTTCTGTCAGTTACTAGATTATTTTTGCAACCCGCTATGTACTGAAGAGCGATCGTGATTGTAGCTTGTGCTGTCAATTCGTCCAGCTAGAGTGCCAGACACTCTTAGCGAGCGGTCATGTCATACGAAAATACATACCTACCTACCTACGTACCTAGTAGAAAAGAAATATGTATTTAAATGTTGAAACATATTACGCGTTAAATATCATTTTTATAATGGGGGTAAAAGTTACTAAATTTAAATTAATATTAATAATAGTTTATTTATTTTCTCTCCACAACAATCAGATAACAGAAGATAATTAGCTAAGAACTACTTAAAGGTAAACAGAAAGACCAAGGCTTGATAATAAAACAATATACACGAAGTTGTGGAGAACGGTGCTCGTGCTAGGCTCCGAAGATCCTGTGTTACGAGTTTTTTTATTTTATTTTTATTGAAACGCTATTGGAATATTTTAAAATTCATGATCACATAAGTACCTAAGTATATATTACAGTGCGTTTATTAATCGTTTATTTATATATGGATTGTGTATACGTATAATTATATTTTTTTTCTGTAAAAAAAAAAAGCTAAATTTGCCGCCCCTCTAAATCTGCCGCCCTAGGCACCGGCCTACTTGGCCTATTGGTAAATCCGCCACTGAATGTATAAGTTCTCACATGGTTGTTTCGAACATTCAGAATGCCTGAGGTTCTCCTAATATGCAAGATTAGTAATCTCCTAATATCCGAAGGAAGTTTGGGATGAGCTTCATAGGTTATGCGAGGGACCTAACGAGGGCCGACTTTATGATCTGTGTTTGTAGTTTTTCAAGCTGAAAAGAGATGCTTCAGATGACATGTCGACTTATATGACTAAGCCAGATAGTAATCGCAAATGCGAGAATTTTCACATACACAAACTTACATCTCACTGATGCAAAGACGAAATAGCTGAATTTGTGTTATACAGGGTGTAACAGAAAGGGTATGTTAAGCGAAAAGCGTATAAATAGCCCACAATAGAGAACCTATTTCCAAAATTTGAAACTCGAAATCACATTTTTATTTTTCAACATTGTATGAAAATTCCTGAGATATTTACGAGTATACATTCTCCATACTATCGGGAAAAATAAACATGTGATTTCGGATCTCAAATTTTGTGGACAGGTTCTCTATAGTGGGCTATTTACATAGCTTTTCGCTTAACATACCCTTTTTGTTACACCCTGTATATATCCAGAAGTTTGTTATTATAATTTATTGTATTGATATTATATTTGTTTAGATTTAAATGTATTCTTATTAGTGATTTGCTTGTTCCAATTATTGACAGTAAAATGTGATCTAATGAAGTGAGATACTATCTCTCACGACACAGGGAATCCTAGAGTGAGAGCTAGAGTATTAATGATATGTGTATTTGTTAATATTGGAAATAAATAATATCTATTGAGGGATCGCCCGCCACCGGGCCCTATACCCTCCGCTGACCCTCGGATCTGCCTACTCATGATCACGAACACAAGACACTACAGTCGCAACGAGAAGCCAGATCCAAGCACCTAGCATGCAACCATAAATACATAGCTGCTAATCCGAAAACCAATTAAAATTATGTTTGTGTTTCGACATATGTTTCGCCAACACCCGTGGCATCATCAGGATTAGTTTTCCATGTTAGTTCTATCTACCGAACCAACTAACTCAATGAGTGAGGTGGCGGGCGATCCCTCAATAGAGATTTGAACTTCCGAATAGTGACGCCTGATACAATTCAATAATAAATAATATTATTACTAAACACCGAACTGTAACAATGAATATGGCAGAAGAGTCTGGACGCACAGCGTACCCTGTGTGCTCAACAAACTACCAAATTATATCTTAGAAAAAATTGCTAACAAAAATAAAAATCAAATTAAAAACATCATAAAAAAATACTACACAGAGTGGGCTGAGTGCCAGAATGTAATGTAAGTAATTGAATAAAGCATCACAATCTTTAAATTTAAGAAATTTAAGTTCAAGGAAAAAAAACTACATGTATTTTTAATGAAAATAAAGTTTTAATTTTTTTTTTTATTATTAATCATGCTTCAGATGTAATCCATAGCTGCGTAGGCTAAGCTGAGCGATCTGTCCTGTAGTAGGCTTACAGCAAAGCCGGGCACTCATTAACCTCTTATAGTGCACTTTATGTGCTCTAGTACGATGGGAACTAAGCTTTAGGTACCTACCTCTGGAAATGAAATTTCCTCTCTCTATTCCATATAGAAAGAATGCTAGGTGGCTCCATGAATATTCTTATGACTTACATGTAATATGCACAGTTGAATGATTGAATACCTATATAGAGGGTATTTTTTCGTTGCCACCCTTAACGACGTACTCTATACGTGAAATAAAGTAAGTTTATGCGAAAAAAATGCTGGCAAAGGATGTAAATTTTTTTGAAAAAAAAAAAAAACTTGATCGGGCGAAATTTATAGTATCCAGTGTTTATGATAGTTTTTTCATAGACAGATATTAATTATTTTTCGTGAAAAAATCTTGTTACGCGCATCTATGTGCATTTAAGGCTCGAGCACACCGGATGCGTATGCGTGCACGTAAGCGTAGACGTACACGTACCTCTGAGTTTAATGTATAGAACTGTCACCGCTTGACGTCTATGCTTACGTCTACGCATACGCATCCGGTCTGCCTGTGCTTATACAGTTCCATACATTACAACTCAGAGGTACGTATACGTCTACGCTTACGTGCACGCACACGCATACGGTGTGCTTGAGCCTTTATGCAGAAAAACGCAGTCTATTTACTCAACTTTGGACCCTAATATCTTGGAAACTAGACACTTCCCAGGTATGCTACCATGGAGAAAAATTATCGTTATGATGAGGACATTTCGTAGTTTTCGGGAACGTTGACGACCAAAAATCAGATATATCTGTATAGTGTGAAATAACAGCTATTAAACTTTATTGAACTTAAGGAAACTGGTATTCCAAAAACATTATATTTTTTGCAGCTGAACCTTAAAA
This sequence comes from Carposina sasakii, assembly GCA_014607495.2. Taxonomy (NCBI): domain Eukaryota; kingdom Metazoa; phylum Arthropoda; class Insecta; order Lepidoptera; family Carposinidae; genus Carposina; species Carposina sasakii. The sequence goes on from CP053169.1 coordinate 2,805,742, forward strand.
TGAAATTAGAAACATCAGAATCTAATTAACGCTGCCATTTCCAAGCAGAAACTAATTAGGAGGTTAAGGTCACTTGAACACCAACAGTAGATGAATTTAGTGCATACTAAAATATTTACGTCTTCAATGACTCAAAATATAAATAGTATTAAGAAATGAAAAAAAAAATTCAGCCGTGAAACTTGAACTCACGACCTCTCGCATACCGTGCTGTGCTCTAACCAACTGAGCTACCGGGTCATTTAACTCAAGTAAAAATTACAATATCTTTAAGAGGAAATCTCGTACTTGCATATTATATATTTTATAAGCACTATTACATATACATAGGTACATACACAAATGCCGCGCGATGCCGGCAGAGTAGACCCCATGTCTGCTCGTGGTTATCGTACAAGGCGATTAAGGATTTCTGGGAGGTGGGCAGTAGCGCCTCCCGTATTTTCAACATAGTCCAAAATACAAACTGCGGTCACCAACCCGCCTGCCCAGCGTGGTGACTTTGGGCAAATACCCCCCACGGCAGTCTTGTGGCGTGCCCTGGGGGAGGCCCGATCGTGAATGAGATTCAAAAGCTTCTTTAAGCATATCGGAATCAGATATGAAAGATCAATGACATATTCCTCGTTCCTGAGAGAACGCCCCTGAGTTCCTTAGTCCACTCTTACAATACACGTATGCACGAAAGATGCAGTTGATATATTCTGGTGAAGCTCAGCATCATAATTACTACCTATATAATTACTATTATCATGCCTCGTGTCTACATAAAGTGAGAATAAAATCCGCTTATCCATTGGCTTGTCAAAATAAAACAAAAAAACGGAGGCCACGAACTAAATCAGTTCTGACTTCGTTTCACGAAACAACAGAAATACTTTTGAACGTTTCTATCACGTAATTCGTCAAACTTTTCTAAAGGGATACTATATTGAATTTTTGCACAGTATATTGGTTTTCACTTATATAATACACGATGGAGTTTCTGCCTGAGTTCTCCGCTAAACTTGGTTTCGGGCTTATTGGATCTCCTTTTGTTGGAGAATTTCTCCAGTGAGTGTTTTAGCTCGCAGTTTTGTTGAGCTTGTTTCGAGCAAGGGTTAGTATCGAATCGAAATCTACGATCAAAGTACTGTGGGTAGCTTTTACGAGCTCTACGGATACTTAGTGCGACTATTGAATTTCATATCTGTTCGTATTTTGTGTCCTGTGTTGATGCGAGGTTTCACTAGAATACATCAGATGCATCTCTTCGCGCATGTCGTAAGAGTAGATTATTATAGAACTCGGAAATTTGCTCATGCGATAAGCTAGCAACTTCTCACTGATCCTTACTTTACTATTTATATTATATTACATCTATTCGTGGCTGTGGGTTATCCTTAATGTTCCTGAAGTTCAGCTTACTTCATTTCTGAAAAACAGCCGTTTGTACATGTATTTATAAGTAGGTATAGTATGGTTAAGTACAGATTAAGAACTTCTTGAGTTTTGTAATTAAACTATTTAACGGAAAAGTAGCTTTATTCCCAATTTATAGTAGTAATTTAGTCTCAATAAACCTGTTCCTATAGCATAGAGAAATGAGATGTCATAGAGTGCTAATGTCACACTAACTGCCTCGATGCACCTTTAGACTTTTCAGTGCCTCACAATTCCAGTCATTGACACTTAGATTGCATTACTATACGTTACAGTACATTAGTAAATGTAAGTTAGTATGAAATTAGCACTCTATAACATCTTATTCCTCTATGCCTGCCTATAGGTACACAATGTCACTGGTTTTCTGTTGAACAAAACTTTCTGCTGGAGTGTTCAGAACCGAGTTTAGGCCATTATTGGATCTTCTTTTGTGAGGGAATTTCCCACTGACTAAGTACTCGGTCCGATTTTAAATGTAGTTTAAACCAGGCCTTAGCTAGGCATTTGTAACTTCTTCCGGTTTACGCTGCTGGTAAATTATCTGTGTTGTATATATATTGGTATGATAATGATAAGCTTCGACATCTGACCCCGCTTTGCTAAACGGAGGATATGCGGTTGATGTTTTCTAGTAAAGCCGCGCATCAGCACAGCTTACTATGAAACTTTAATCTGTGTAATGACAACACGCCGTCCGTTGATCTCTATTTTTAGAAACAAACACATACATTTAACTAATGTAGGCACAGATTCCATTTTCTCACCCGTGTGTTACATCCGCTGAAACTTTGTTCCCACTTGAGCTGAAGTATTCAGCTGAAAGAGAGGGCTTTGTACGTTTGTAGACAGCTTTTGGCAATAAAATACAGTGTTATTTCAAGGCATTTTTCAGTAGTATCGGTCAGTGTCTTGTCATGAGTTCTTTATGCTAACGTTAAATAGAGAGATGTCTAAACTAATATTCAAATAAAAAATCACGTTTATTTATTATGTCTTAGGTTCAAGAGTCAAAGACTTCGTGTCTCAATCTCGCGGGATTTCAATAAATTTTGGTGACTGGGATCTCGATTCGAAACTCTGACATTGAGACTTAGTCCCATAACTGTAAACGCATATCCAAACTGAAATCACACTCAATTAATAACTGATATGCCAAATAAATTGAGTACCTAGGTACTACTATCTTAACTCGCCCAAATTCGACTTAAGAATAGGAGCTTAGTATTTATGATAAAAATCTGAGATTATGGTAAAGAAATTTTTTGAAATAAAACCTTTTTACCTTTATGTATTTAACATATCAAGCTGTTTTACCAGTTAGTTATAAGGACTGTCGCGGTAAAAAAGCAATATTCTATTTTCCAGTTAAAGAAGATTTCCTAGACTAAAGTTATACGGAATTGCTATTTTCCAGTTTATAATATCCCGTATACAATCTCTTAGCTCGTAAAAGCACTTTTCAAGCAATATGAGCATTAAATACTCCCACTTTTACGACAGCCAATCTTCATCTTTATAAAAGAATGGAACCGCGGTGTGTTATTCAGGAATAAAACACATATAAAACTGGTTATTTGGTACCTTTAAAATTATGTTGACTAAAAATAAACGGTAAAAATGCTGGTTAATTATGTCATAGAGGAATAACATGTAGACATAGAGTACTAATGTCATACTAACAGTTTCGATGCACTATTAAACTTTTCGGGCCTCACAATTCTTGACTTTTAGATTGCATTCTTACGTTACAATACATTAGTCATGTAGTATATTATACTAATAGAATCTTAGTGACTGGAATTGTGAGGCAACGAAAAGTCTAATGGTGCATCGAAACAGTTAGTATGACATTAGCACTCTATGACATCTTATTCCTCTATGATTATGTATAGTGTGATGTCAGAAGAATCGTAGAATAGCAAAGTATAATAGCACCACTCCATGTCTGCCCGTGAGTATCGTAAGAGGTGATTAATGGTTTTTGGAATATTTGGCAGCAGCGCTCGCTTCCTTGTGTTTACAACATTGTCGGAAAATCACACAGCGGTCACCAACCCGCCTGCCCAGCTTGATGACTATGAGCAAGAACATCATTACTGCAGTAGCCTTATAGCGTGTATTGGGGGAGGCCTACGTCCATAACGACTGCCAAAGGCTAATGTGTGTGTGTTTATTTCTGTCCAGTTTCAGTGTGTGTTATTCTAATAAATAAATATCAATGTTTTTTTTTTCACTACACAACACATTAACCTAGTCCTACATTAAGATACCTAAGGTCTTGTGTCGTGGGTACTAAGCAACGGTTTATAAATACATAGATCTATGTCTATAATATAATAAGATAATTTTTAGATAATCGGTCCATTGTATAAAATTTTAGAAAACACGGTATGCAGAGGTCGTGGGTTCGATTCCCATTCGGGTGAGAAATTTTTTCATTTCTTTGTTGATAATTTTATTTTAAAAAAATAACTAAAAGTGCCCTCCTATAAAATTGCAACAAGGATGTCATCTTTTACTTGAGCTTTTACTTGATAACCATCTAAAATGGATTCTCGAAATCCAGTTTTATTTACAGCATCGCATGCTAGCCACAATCAGGGCCCTTATTCTCAGGGCACTCGACATTATTGCTACATTCGACATTAATATTTTTACAAATGTCCAGAAACAAAATGGTACGAGTAGGCATGTAAATCGCGGATATCAACAGTAAAGTACTCTCAGCACATTGAATGCTGAAATTATAATTGTGCTATAATTATAATATACTTATCAACAAAAAAAAAACATATATACGGTCTGATAGGGAAGCCTTCTCCTTTTTTAAAAACTAAAAACTACAGCCGACCCCCCATAACTTAGTTTTAGCAAGAACATAGTTTTAAGTTAGTCATATATATTTATAAATTTTCCAACTGTATAAATTAAAATAAACTTAACACAAATCTGAAAAAAGTCAGCCTATAAGGGTTCAGTTTTTTTCCTTTCGAGTAAATATTTAGGACAGATATAATATGTCGAGGGACACGAGAATCAGATTCCTTGTATTGTGTCCTGATACGTTAACTCATATTTCATATCAAATAACCTCAACGATTAAATGAAGCGAATTATTGGATAATGTATTATACATTTTAGCTTCTTGTTATCCTCAGTATTAGGAAATATTGGGATATTTTCCCCTTATGAGGTAAAAGAGTAGGATTTTACTCGACTGATTAAAGTAAGAGAGAGGGTCGAACTCTTTACTATTCTTTGACTACTTCTTCACTTTATTCAACAGGTCAAATTTTTGTCTACATACATACCTACATAAATATCTTAAAAGTATATGCACATATACCTACCCTTTTTATCTCTTTTCCGCTGGAATGATGGTGATGAGACTTACAACCTGTATTTTACAAAAAAAAATATGTTGAAAATCTTTAGATATAGTGGTATGATTAGGGTAAGATTTTGAATTATTGAACACAAATAAAATCAAGGAGTAGAAGAAACCGAGGAGTTACTCAGGGGGACAAGTACCAGAATAAGTACAGCACTTTTTTTGGCCAGCACTTTCACAATTAGCCCAAAAAAGAGGATGTCCTATCGTCGTAGTCTATCATATAACAAATGTATAGAGCTCGGACTATCAATTGACTCGGTAAGAGATTTTCAATGAACCATCCATAGCTCTTGATTGTGAAATAACAAAATTAAACTTCAAACAACAGCCATTACTCGAGTTCAGTATTTAAATCACGATTGCTTCATCAACCGGCGCCCTTCAAACTAGTTCGAAATTTAATTTGAATTCGTCCAATTACGGTGCGTTCCGGTAGCAGTGACAAATTGCAGGAAGCGGAAACGATGCTATTGTGGGGCGTATGCTGGAAGATGAGAGTCTATGAATGTGCTCGAATTTTAAAGCCATTTGGAATACGATTCAACATTTCATATTCTAAAACTTCACATCATAAGGCTATTTACGTGAAGTAACTAAATAAACAGTGGGGCAAGCATAGAAATGTATACAAGCAGATACCAAATCCCTGGGGGCAAGCACAAACCTCTCGATAGCCCGTAACGTTTATCGTCACACTGTCATATCTCACAGATTTTGCTTTTTATTTTATCCCGAAGGAAAGGCAAGGGAAGCTAAGCCCATACAGCCATTGTCTTTAGTAAATGATTTCTGAATTTATGATGGATGATATTAATGATGATGAATGGAAACGTCGGCAAAATCCTCAAGAATGGGTGTAAAATTTGTAAAGATCAAAAAGAATTGCAGAAACAACTTACATGAAGCCATGAAGAGATCGTATTCTGACTAAAGTTTTACTTAGCTTACCTGCACACACACTAGATTCACGTCACAAGTAAAAACATCACTTTACGGACACATGCAAGCCATTTACAATTAAATTTTGATTTTCACAAGAAAATTACATCCGCTCCCTTCCAGCTTTTCCCGCCGAATCCTCATAGATTTTGCTTGCGAGTTGATAGCATTAGGGCACGTATAAAGGTTCATACGTACCCGCGCGTACTGTAAAATTATCTGCAAGTGTAGTAGAGGGGTACTAAAGGATTAGAAGTCGAAGAAATGTTTAAAAAAAGTTTTTTTTTTGTTACAGAGTATAGATAAACATTAACGGTATTATTGCAAAACCGTATCTAAACTAAAACTTAGACACTGACAGGAAAATGGTTGGAATATAAAAATAATAATGTCAAGCTTGAAGAATGTTTTCATTCTTTATAATAATAACTAGTGGACGACCGCGACTTCGTCCGCGTAGACTGAAGAAAAAAACAAAATGTCGAAATTCTCCATGATAAAAATATATTCCCGCGATAAAAAGCAGCCTATGTGTTAATCCAAGGTGTTAGCTAACTCCATACCAAATTTTATTAAAATCGCTTTAGCTGTTTTTACGTGAAAGAGTAACAAACATCCATCCATCCATCCATACTCACAAAATTTCGCAATAGTAAGATAATAATAATGCGGTAAAAATTGCTAATATATTTCATTAGGTACTTACCTATTTTAGTAAAAAACAGTACTTATTCGATGTCGAAATTATTTACATTACAAGGGTGAACAAAATATCTCCTTTGGCTACAATAACTTATTATTTCTTTTTCAGACGTCATAAAAACGATGTGGTGATGAAAACCGTATAATTCTGTAATTTAATACAGTACTGAAATAAGTGAGTGGGAGTGTTTCAGTAATATTATGTTATTTATTCTCCGCAAAATCATTTTTTGTACATTAACTTGTATCCCAAGTAACCATTAATAATAATAATTATTATTATTATTTTGTATCTCTTTCGAAATTCACGGGACTACAGAGTCCCGGTCCTTTGTGAGGCGTGCATCGGGCCGTAGCCAAGATGTAGAGGCCCTTTTAAAAGAGAACATTAATATGGTATGGGATACATATGGCGGATACCATCACCGAGCGCACAATATGATACACCCGGTGATGGTCCCCACCATGTGCAAAGACTATTGGAGTGCAGATCTAAGTCGTGCGATGGAAAATTAAGGTCATGGGCTATAGGGTTGAGTGTTGGGTGGCTGGATAAGGGCTATTTTATATAGGGAGACTATCGGACGCCTGCCATTAAAATCTAGTCCCAAAATTGTTAGGTGGCAGGCGGTGACTTGCCGCCCGTAATTTAAGGCCATGAGGTGGGCTTCCCATAAGTGGCGCATGCCGGGGAGGCAACACCGGCGTGGGCGGCTAAGGGTGCAGAGAGGTGAGACTGCGGGGCGTGAACGTCAGTTACCCCCGGCGTTATGACATTTTACACTTCCACCCTGGAGCTAAGGTTCCGCTCTTGCGTTGTTCCCTCTTAGCCAGCCAATGAAGGCAAGCTACGAGTCGAGGGTCAAAGATGGTAAAGTGGCCCTCTGAACTCGGGTCCGTGGTGACGCCAATCACCAACAGCTTCGCCACAAAACTGCCCTGCAGGTTTATTATTATTACTATTATAATGCTTAATAATGTAAGAACAAATTGCAAGGTTGCAAAGTTGTTGAAATTATAATTTTGTAACCTAGGTATTTTATTTTTATTATAGGCAAGCGTAGCGTTGGACGCCCTTCGACCAGATGGGCCGATGACTTAAAGAGGTCGGCTGGTAGTGACTGGATGGCAAAAAACGGGAGATCGAGCCATGTGGAGTACACTGGGGGAGGCCTACGTCCAGTAGTGGACTTCAATAGGCTGACGACGACGATTTTATTTTCACGGCCATTATTCCAATATACTCTCATACTATACACAAGGCTGTGTTCCCGTAATATGACAGCAAGGACTGCTGGATATAAAGTGATCCTAAAAGGGATCCCACAATCACGTTCAGTACAGCGGGAACAAATGTAAATGATCATGTTGACATGTTGCTAGTTTATCGCGTTAAAGCTTAACGTATACTAATTTTAAAAAAATAAAAACATGTGTGTAGGTATGCCAAATGAAATTGAAATATTCATGCATCTTGGCTAGCTTCAAGGAGGCTTTTATTTTATTTCCTAATGTTATAAAAAAGTAAAACATTTAATAGACTTTGGCTGATGTCTAAGATATTCTAAACTTTTTACCTTTATTAATGACTTTAGTATTTTTAGTAGAATAGTATTTAGGTAAAATAAAAATAGTTTTAAAAACATCGATAGATGGCGATAGGTAGATTTTTAAACTTTCAGGTTTGACTCTTGTACCTTATTCCCAATCTGTGAAAGAGTTCTGTGACTAATGGGGCAACACGAACCTCTCAATGCTCCGTAACGCTATCGTTATACTAGTACTGTCATATCTAATAGATTTAACTTGCGACTCGATAGTGTTACGGCGCGTGAAATGGTTTGCTTACCCTACTAGGGGCAATTCTTGAAAAGATTTACAGCCGAAACGCAACCACTAACGAACCATTAACGAAACGCGGTGCGAAGCAATATTTACTTACCGCTGGATTATTAAATTTTAGCATGCAGTGGTCGCTAGTATGACTGAATAAAATCAAATATCTGTCTCGTGCTGAAATGTGTCTAATTACGTCACCGTAAAGTATTTATTGCTTTGTTGACCGTCTAAAACTATTCCGTTTCGGCTTCATTGTAACTCAAGACTTTTCGAGAATTGGCCCCCTGTTCTATAAGTTAGGACATTATTAGTTCAGTCAGTGATGTTAGCTAACGCCATCTATAAGTTGATTTGTAGAATGTTAGATGTAAGGACCTAAGATTAAAAAATAAAAGATTCAAGATGGCGATGAAGAACAAGCTCTGCTCCTGAGGCCATGCAGGCGAAGGAATATGTGCATCCCACTGTGTACTCTCTCGCCTCCATGACCTGAGGAACTGGGCTAAATCAGCGAGGGAAAAAGTGGAACGAAGAAAATGGAAGAAAAGAAGAGCTGACGGAGTTTCTTATAGGAGCGTGCCGTACGGTTGATAAGCTTGCCTTTGTAGACACTATAGGTATATTCTAAACTAGTTGACGCCGTGGCCATGACCGTTCGCGTGGACTACAAAAATGTCGAAATTATCCGGCGTAAAACATGTTCTCGGGATAAATAGTAGCCTGTTAAATGGGACCTGTCACAATATATTCCTGAAAACTGCATCGAAATCGGTTCAGCCGTTTTTGAGATTAGTGCACAAACGCACAGACAAACAGACAAAAATCATTCTTTTGGGTACTATTGCGTTGATAAAGGTCTTATATAATATTTTTTCTCATATATCTTCCATGTACAGACAGCGATACATTTTTATTATAAGTGTAGATTAATTACTGTTTTACGTATGTTACATAATATATATGTATACATTCATATAAACTGATTGGTCCTGTATGACTGACGCACAACCAAAACCACTGATCTTACAGACCTAAAACTTATATGGTGTATTCTTCGTATGACGTAGAAAGGGGGTGCCAAAATTTCCACGGTAATGAGAAATTACAGGAATTCTAAACTTTACGCGGATTAATGCTATCAAAATGGACTTTCTCACAATCTCTCGAAAAACTCATCGAAATCAATGCATCCTACGTAACTAAATGATCGTAAAACAAATATGTAAAAATCATCATATCTAACCTAACAGTGAAATGACATCTACCCCTTTTAAAAATTTAATATTTTCTTTCTTCTGTATAGAAATGAAATTTCGAGATAAAACTGGTTAATACCGGATAAAACTACCTGCAACGTTGCATACGACCACCCACATTTTAAGACAGCCGAGCAGCAGAGGATTTCAAAGATTTGCAACTCGGGTTTTACTGGAATATTCGTATTTATGAAAAGCATTTTTCATAGTTTCAAAGCTCAGCTGTACTTTTAGACAAATTTTCCGTGTGTCTGTACGGACCACAGAACAGGTGTGGTACGGACTTTTAGATTGAAGCTTTTGAGATTATTGGTTTTTTTAACATGCAAATATGCAAAGTCGAGAGCCAAGTTCAAATATTTTAATATTTGAAGGCAGACTAAGCCCCTTTTAAGTACACAAAGTCCTCAATTGAAATCGATTTTAAATATGCGATATACAGAATGTAACAAAATGAGTATGTTCGACACTGCCGATATGTTTCTACGTCAAAAAAATTTCACTGTGCTCATTTCGCGAATAAAAAGAGTTCATCATTAGATGCAAGTTGTGCCAAAAATTCCAGACTAAAAATCCGTAGCAGGAACTTACGATAGCAAAAAAAAATTCACTAAATTCCCTTACAAAAACAGCATTTTTTCTCGAAGTGCAATATTTTCCTAATTGTAAAACGCAGCATCGACTCCGTTTGCCCGCAACCTCTATCGAAAAGCTGATTGTTTGTTGAAACTGCGCCAGCTTTCCGATGAACTGAGTCTGCTGCGATTATTTGCACTGCGCAAATGTAAGCCTGATTAGTTCGTGTATAAAGTAGCATTTTTACTACTTAACTGATCATTAATAGCTACAAATTCTCTTATCTATTTCATACTTTTATATTAGGCAGCTATCATCCTTATTTTGACTTATGTTCTGTATTGCGTGACTTCACTAGAATACATCATCTTCATCTCCTTCCGCCCATGGCGTAAGAGTGGTTGCCTAGCGAATAATTTCATCGAAGCCTAGCGATGAGCTAGCAACTGTCACTGTTTTTTTTTTATCTGACTCCGCTTTATGATTTCTTTAGTGATATTGTTGTTCTAACTATGTACGTAAGATGTAGTTACCCATATGAATTGTTTTGTAACTCAACACCTACAGATATAGTAGACTCACCGCCTGCCTGACGGCTAGCTGCATATCGCATTCGGCACACAGTCTCCGCGTGCCGGCACTCTACACCTACAGATAGATATATACTAACTAATACAGCTATATTAAGCACAATTAGGGTCTAGAATGTTATCAGTGACAAGTTGCTAGCTCATCGGAAAAATCGCTCTTACTGAGTAATACCCTAAACCATATGTCCATTCAATTCGAAAAATATAAATTCTGAATCCCCCACAGTCCGTTTAAGCCGTCAACTAGTGTGTTTTTAAATTCGCCCTTGGCACATCGCCAATGGAAATTTTAACTTTTCTTTTCATTTTATTTTTATTGCGATTTTCGAAATGTTTGCAATGAACTATGGCAATGGTAATTTTGAATTTCAAATTGGTTTTTGTTGTTTATGTTTTACGATGACTGTTAACCTATGTAAGTAAATAAAATACAGTAGAAAGTTAAAATGTATTACAAAAGAATTCTGGAGGACATAGATCCGTAATCCCAACTATTTATGAGTGTATTATTTATACATACATACATATAATCACACCTTTATCCCTTACGGGGTAGGCAGAGCACTAAGGGCCGACAGAACCACATGGCGCCACCTCTGACCAACTCCGAGGGTATAGTTGAGATGTTCCAGTTCGGTTTGCAGTGACGGGTGGTCAGGCCATCGCTTACAAAACACCAAGACGCTCTTGTCCCTCTACTGATTTGTACAGTATGCCCGGGAAGAGAAGCAATATTATTTATGTATACCAATATATAACTCGGCCGCGGACTTGTCCGCGTGAAAGGGGATTAAACCCGTGCGATGCCGGGCCGGGTTCCTAGTTATACATATAAACCTTTCTCTTGAATCACACTATCTTTTTAAAAAACATATCAAAGTCCGTTGCGGAGTTTTAAAGATCTAAGCATACACAGGGACAGACAGCGGTGAGGGACTTTGTTTTACAATTTGTAGAATATATGTAGGGATAAATTTTCCACTGTCATAATACATTAGTACGAGTCATCATCATCATCAGCCTATTGCAGTCCACTGCTGGACGAAGGCCTCCCCCAGGGCACGCCACAAGACTGCCATGGGGGGTATTTGCCCATAGTCACCACGCTGGGCAGGCGGGTTGGTGACCGTAGTTTGTATTTTGGACTATATTGTCAACATGGGAGGCGCTGCTGCCCATCTCCCGGAAACCCTCAATCGCCTTGTACGATACCCACGGGCAGACTTGGGCTGGTACGAATTCTACTCTGCCGGCACCACGCGGCCAGTACGAGTATGTGTGTACATCCCACATATTAACTTTTGTGCTTCCGTATCAGCAAGATAAACAGCTTTTTCAGTAGTCCCCGAGCTATGGCCAAGCATACTAATAGGGGATATTTCGAAGTTCGCACTACGGAGTTTTAAGATTAAGAGGTCACCATGAAGGCACCAAAAAGAGGAGGTGTATCTTCTTGATTTAGCATGTTTATTGATGTTCGTCAGACGTAAAGGTTATTGTTAGAAATTTTTCGACAGCGAACATCTATACCAAACGTTCATTATTTAAACACCCTCTATAGCCTCGGCCACACAGAAAAGACGCAGGGCGAGGACGGGGTGCGGACCCGTCACAGACAGGGCGCCGTCACGACTTTTTAAAACATATAGAAAAGACAAGGAAAAGCGTGACGGCCGGCGCACACTGGATTTTTCCCGGCATTCAACCGTCCGATTTTGATACGACGACATGTCTTCTTCTGAAGATGAAGATGTATTGGCACTGGTATATCTCGCTAATCTGCAGAGGGTTAGAGGGTTTGATGAATCAATCAGTCAGTCAGAGCAACTTACTTTATATAATAGATAAGTTCTTACGTTATGTAGCTGTGAAAAAAAAACTGTTGTCGAACTTAACCCCGAAGAATGGACGCGGCTACAATAAGAAAGTGTGGATCCGTACCCGTATTTGAATCCATATCGGCGGATATATCTACATTATAAATGATACAGCACATCACTAGTTCCTTTGCCCTTATGTATCCAACTTAACTCGAACTTACTTAATTTATTTATTTTTAAAATTATATCTTTAAAGGTATTTTAGTATTTTAGGGGTTTCGGAACACTGTGCTATGTGAGAACCTGCGCCCGGCGCGTCGTATCCTTTCTATATGTTTTCCAATCGGGCGCCGACGAGTAAGCGTCGTGTCGGCCGTCCCGTCTTTTCTATATGTTTTATGTCGCGACGGATGACGAATCGCTAAAATTGGCGTTACTTAAGTCTATTTTTCTCAGCCATGACAACATATAGGAAAGTGATGTTAAATAATAGAATTCTACACTATATTATCTCACTTTCTGTGGTTGCAGAAACACGATTCATAGACTTTATTACGATAAAAAATTATGTTGAAGATACCTCTATTTTATCAAATTTGTTCATTTTATAGGCAAACCAAAGCGATTTAAGCCTCAATTTTTGTATCAATAGACCTGTCTAAACATACTCTACTTATTATATAATTACTAAACGTATGGTTACACATTTTAAAAATATTGTGTAGTTTTTAATTAAAACGCGATAATATGTTTTGTCCCTTACGCTCTTTTAGTTTAAGCTAGACCCGCTCATATTTGTATGGAAATAAACGTCCCTCCACCCTCCTACAGTCGGCCTCCGGCCTTGATCGACGTTGGGTCTATGTCAGTCGTTTTCTCGCGCTGTTATTTTTCTCTGTAAAATTTTAACTGACTATTTACTGGCTGACATTATTATCTAAGGCTAAATTCATATTACGTTATACAAAAGGAACGAGACACGAGTATTAGAAAATCGCGGGACGCAAGATCAAACGTGGCAATCATTGAGTCTTAGGCAGTTACGAGTATTTGAGACAATAAAATTGTTATGCAATATTTTACCTGCATTGATGCGGGGCATTACTGGAATAAACCTGATGACGCTTTTTTAAATTATTTATTGTACGTCTGAAGGTTTGTACAATGGCGAACTTAATGCTAAGCAGCATTCTCTACCGGTCAACCAATATTTGTAGTGAGAATGTACAGGTAGCGCAATGGACAAAACAATTTTAAAGATAGGCCATACATAAAAATGAATATTAAATAACAAACACTAGTAGCTAAGCACACTTGATTACACATAATACGACATTAGACATGGACCAGGTTCTGGATTCTCCTGTAGTGCTCAGTTACTCTTGACTTAATTACTTCCAAAATTAGAAGACTTCCGAATCGTTACTGGTAGATCGTTTCATAAACGAACAGTAGTGGCAGTAAAAGAGTCAGAATACAAAACAGCATTGCGCTCGGGCTCACGGAGGGTTTTGTTGCGGCTAGACCGGAGTGGTCTATCGCAGGAGGAGAAGAACTCGAAGCGTTCGGAAATATATCGGGGAGCAAGAGGATGGTTCAGGGTATTGAACAAGAAGGAAAGTAGGTGAAGATTACGTCGATGTCTAATATTGAGCCAGTTTAGCCGTGCACGATATTGGGATATGTGGTCATATTTATGCAATCCAAAAATTATATCGAATACACATGTTGAGAAGGCGGTCCAACTTATCTAAGAGTTCCTCTGTAATATCTGGGTAGCAGACATCAGCATAGTCAAGTCAATGATTGGAAGCAACAGAGCGTTGACTAACGTGATCTTGGCCGATATGGGTAGGAAGTTCTGCATAAGTTTTAGCGAACGCTTTGGCTACCCCATTCATATATTATGTACTACAACAGTATCATAGCGAACTTATACAGTTATTCTATATTTATTTAATATTACCTATGTGAATGCTTATTTTATAGAATATTCCGCCGCCGCCACGCCCATCGTTATAATTGAATATAGTCCGTTTTCGAGCAAATAATTTTGATAAGATATTTATTTACCCACCCGTGTCGTCGATACAATGCAGGATGAATTATAACGTTTTTTATTCACAAAAAAAAAAGTAAGTAGATACGAGTAGATTTCCACGAAGCGATGACGTCGCTTCGTGAATCGACGCCGCAGCATGTGTGGAAACTCTTATTTACTCGTATGTGTGTCACATTTCTCTAATCGATTTACCAACTTATTAGTAAACTGAAGATGTCGCCGTGTGTTACCGAACGAAATGATATTTCAACGTGGTGACTGTAGTTCCTTTTTCTGCCACTTTGCAGATAATTTGGCAAATGCACACATTTCAATCACTCATAATAATCCGATTAATATTATAAACGCGAACGTTTGTGAGGATGTATGTATGTTTGTTGCACTTTTGCGCAAAAACTACTGAATGGATTTTAATGAAACTTCACAATAATATAGCTTACATATAAGAATAACAAAGGACTTTGCTAGGATTACATTTTAGTCCAACGCCCTGTTACTTATAATATATTTTTTTATTTTTTATTCTGATTTATTTTATAAGCCATACATCATATGATTAAGTCAGCTTATTTATAATTACATTGGGGTTAGTATCACATCTTAGAAAATACGTTAGGCAACAGTTATCGGTGGTGTATAATAGGTACACATATATAAGTAGCTTATACTTGTTTATACAAATAGCTTTAAGGTATATTATTATGTTTATAATATTCAGATCTTAAAGTTAAGGAGTCAATAATGAAACTTATAATTTTGTTACTATGTTCAATTGTGAAATTAGAGCATAATATTCTAAGAAGAAGAACTCCTCGGGAGCACATTGAGTGTCTTTTATGAGATCCGACCGAAGTTGTTCATTAATTTTGCACACTAGAACTAAGTGGAGAAGGTCTTCTTCCTTTTCACATAGAGAACAATTTGGATCTTCTCTTTTTCTCATAATAAAATTGAATTTGTTAAGTGGGATATGATAAGTACGGATTCGAAAGCAGACTACTAATTCTTTCCTACTAAGATCTAGAGAGGAAAACCAAGGCACCCTGGGTGGTTCACTTACAACAGTCCTGTACCAGATACCCTTAGTTTGAGAGCATAGTTCGAAATGAGACTTTAAATTAATGTAATTGTCCCTTTTAACTTTGGGTATGTGATCTGTATAATGAGGTTGAGTTTCAAGTGGGATACCGTTAACTATGGCCTCTAACGCCAATGAATCAACTCTTTCATTGCCATAGATATCTGCGTGCGAAGGAATCCACTGTAATCGAACTTTAACCCCGTTACGTATCAGCTTAAAGATACAATTAATAACGAGGTAAGCTTCTTTCCTACCAACATTAACTCCCTTAGCGCATCCCAGTAAGTGTTGTAAGCTGCTCATTGAGTCTGTCAAAATGACAACTTTTTCATAGGTGGTCGACTCTAAATAGTGAACCGCTTCGTTAATTGCCGATAATTCTATTCCCATGATAGGTATACATGATTCATTAATAATGAACTTAGCGCCGAAATCAGCTTCCATAACAAAAAATGCACAACCAGAACCATATCTAGTTTTAGAACCATCTGTATATATTTGAATGTAATCTGTGTATAGTTCCCTTATCATATCTTCGCTACATTGTTTAAGCTCACATTTGGAAAATTTAGCTTTAGAATCTCCTATAGACTTTATATTTGTAACTATGATTTTATCCCAAGATAGTGTCTTCAGATTATAAGGTAATTGAAATTGTGGCAGAAGCTCAGATTTATCAATAGATAGACTGGAGTATTTTCTTAAACTTTGAAGTAGTAATGGAATTTGGTCTTTACGCCAATATTTAGCACCCGCCTCTAATTTATTATTTAAAGATTCTAAACGTTTAATCACAAAATCAGATTTTCTGGAGGAAAGTTTAAGGAAGTATTTGTCACATAAAAATGCTCTTCTATGATCTAAAGGAGGAATGCATAGTTCACTTTGCATGGCAAAAATAGGAGTAACTTTTATAAAACCGCCACAAAGACGAAGACATTGGTTTTGAACTACATCCAATTTCTTAAGTAAGAATTAGCGTTACCGTATACGAAGCTTCCGTAGTCAATTCTAGATCGTACCAGGGCGAGGTAAAGTCGTCTGAGCTGTATTGGATGTACACCCCATTTAGAGGAGCCTAAAACATTTAGTATATTAACGTAAGCTGCGCATTTTTGAGCGGTTTCTACGACTTGTCTAGTCCAGTTCAGACGACTATCTACCCATACTCCTAAAAATTTAACACAATTCAGAACTTCGATATTAATGTCACCTACTTTAACACTAACGCAAGGGACTTTGTATTTTCTAGTTAAAATACAAAGCTTGGTCTTAGTCAGGGATATTTCCAAACCTATTTCATCCAATAGTAATTTAAATGTGTTTAAACTTGACTGTATGACTCTAGTGCAAAAGTCAATGTTTCGGTTAATAGCGTACAAAGCGAAATCGTCAGCGTATTGGGATATCTTTACCGAGTTAACGAGGGTGTTGCAAAGTTTAATTGTTACTATATTGAATAAAACAGGTGACATGGGGTCTCCCTGGGCCAGACCTTGTCTGCATATTCTTGTAATTTCCTTTCCGTCCCGAAGTTTATATATCAAAATTCGTTCTTTTAGAAATTCTCTTATATATCTACATAAAAACATATCAACGTTAAATTTAACAAGGTGGGCTAAAAGAGCTTCGATATCCACATTATTATATGCATTGTTAATATCTCCATAGGCACACAGTACGAATTCTTTGTCTACAAAAGCTGTCTCAGTATCAACGATAAACGTACTTAAGTTGTCCCGACACGAAAATCCCCGACGAAAACCTGTAGTACTCTCATTAAATAATTTGTTACTTTCGAAGTGATGTTCGAGGCGACGGGTGACCATTAAGTTGAAGGTTTTACAAAGGCAGTTAATTAGAGAGATGGGACGGTATTTAAGTATATCAGTATTCCTTTTTGGAATAGCTATGACTCTGATTTTACGCCACTGTTCAGGCAAATCACCGCTTTTGTAAATTTCGTTAAATATATTCAAAAGAAAGTTTTTCGCGTTACCAGGTAAGTGACTAATCATGGAATATGTAATATTGTCCAATCCTGCTGAGGTATCAGTTCTTTTGAGGCTTAAATTAAGTTCTGTCATGGTAAAACAAGAGTAGCTATAATTATTATTAAACTGGTAGGGTGGTAACGATACGCTATCTGGAGAAAGTTCTTTTATAAATGTATCAGCAGAATTTTCCTGTAAGTATTATTTAGGGCTGCGATATCCTTTAAGCCATCTTAGTTTCCTCCAGACCACGCAAGTAGACATATTAGAGTCGATGCTGTCGCAAAACCGTTTCCAAGAGTTAACTTTAGCTTGTTTAATTAATTTCCTAGCAAAGACTACTTTTTCGCTGTATTTAATATAATTTTCGACCGTGCGAGATTTTCGAAGCTGTTTAAGAGCTAATCTTCTTTCTGCTACCGCTTTTGACAGATCGGGGTTCCACCAGGGTTTAGGCTGAAATTTATTAGGGTGTGGACTATGTTTATAAAAGGGAATATTCTTGTTAGCACTATTTTCAACTATATAAATAAGTTTGTTGTAACTACTTTGCAAATTGTCACTAAAATCCAATTGTTCACCTGCTGACCTAATATCTTCTGTATATTGTACCCAATTAGCTTTTTTAATATTTCTCCTTACCTCTGAGCTACTATACATTGTGTCCAAAAATTTAATGGAAATAATGAGGTGATCACTGCCTAAGGACTCATTTGATACGTTCCAATCAAGTTCAAGTGCCAGATCAGGACTACAAAAAGAAATATCCGGAGCCGTGCATACTATAGTATTGTTAACTTTAACACAACGGGTAAAATCCCCATTATTGAGAAAAACATAATTCTGTTTCGAGCTACTGTCCAGAATAAGTCTGCCTCGTGTATCGGTTGTGTATGACCAAGCAGAATGGTGCGCGTTAAAGTCTCCAGCTATGAGGGTTTTATCTGAGAAATGGCTGAAAAGTTCTTCGTAGTCGGCGGAACTAACATGAACATTTGACGGAGAATAAGTACCTATAATGTGCCGTAGCTTACCACTATTCAGAAGTTCAACACACAGGATATCAATATTATTGTAGTTAGTTTGAACAGTTTTGAGTCTACAATTTATAGATTTATGAACAAGTATAGCCAAACCTCCATATCCATCCGTGCGATCCATTCTAAAGACAGAGAAATCCTTGATGTATACCTGCTTATTACAATCCAACCACGTTTCCGAGAGAATACATATGTGTATTTTTTCTCTGTGTAAATACGAGACTAGATCGACTAATTTTGGCATCAAACTTTGGCAATTCCATTGGATATACTTATAATATTTCATTTTTGTAAATAAAAATGTAATGTGTTTCATCATCATCATTTACAGCCCTGAGAAGTCCACTGTTGGACATAGGCCTCCCCCAACAAACTCCACTCCGACCGGTCGGAAGCAGCCTGCATCCAACCGACGCCCGCGACCTTGGCCAGGTCGTCCGCCCACCTCGCGGGTGGCCTTCCCACGCTGCGCTTGCCGATACGTGGTATCCACTCTAGAACTTTCCGACTCCATCGGCCATCAGTTCTTCGAGCTATGTGCCCTGCCCATTGCCACTTCAGCTTGCTTGACCGTTGAGCTATGTCGGTGATCTTTGTACGTCTGCGGATCTCCTCATTTCTGATTCGATCACGCAGAGAGATCCCAAGCATAACTCTCTCCATCGCTCGCTGTGCGATCTTGAGCTTTTTTATGAGGCACATAGTTAGAGACCACGTCTCGGCATTGTAGGTCATCACCGGCAGCACGCACTGGTTGAATACCTTCGTCTTTAAGGACTGGGGTACCTTGGACACAAATAAGCTTCGTAGTTTCCCGAATGCTACCCAGCCGAGTTGGATTCGCCGATTTACCTCCTTTTCAAAGTTGGACCTACCTAGTTTGACCGTCTGTCCCAGGTAAACATACTCGTCAACAGACGGAGTTGCAGGCGTCCACTAGTGTCAAATATATAGGCAAAGTGTGAACGATGAACTATCCAATTTGAATTTGGAATGACTGTTGAAGTTTTGAAACATTGTTCGCGATCTATGTAGATTTCAAGAAATCCGTGGGACTCGCAAATTGCGTAAAACTTTCTCGAAACTTTAATAAATAAACTCAGTAGGTACATGCGTTTTGGATTTATTATTAAGCACGGAGGCACCTTAAACAGGTGCTGCGACTGCGACGGGTCCGTGTCTTACGTCTGTTCTGTGTGGCCGTCCCCTATGAATAAACTTTACCCCTCCTCAATGTATGTACTGGGTGTAAAAAGACAACATTGTTCTTTTAATACCTCGTATTCTTTGTAACATAACGATAATTTTTTTCTATGGAAGCACCCCTGGGAAACCACGGGCTTCCAATATATTGAGGTCCAAAGTTACATTAATATTATCTTTTTTTTTACATAAATCCATCTGAAATCGGTTAACAAACATTTTTTAAAAGATACCATGTCAAAATGTTAGTTTTGTAGGTACATTTGTACTTTGAGCATCAAACGAATACACTGCTTACGATAAAATGACAGTATTTATCACAATTTTTTTGTCGTTTCCCAGGTTTCATAGAAGAAATTGATCGTAACCTTACAAAAAATATTAGGTATTAAGAAAACATCGTTGTCTTTTTACACCCTGTATACTCCATGTTTTATATTGCGCTTCGTAGTCTATATCACGTCATATCTGCCTATTGCAGTCCAGTGCTGGACGTAGGCCTCTCCCACAAGTCTTTTTGTTTTTACCACGCTGGGAATACGGGTTTGAGACCGAAATGTAATTTTCGGACTATGTTGACCCATATCCCGAAAAACCCGAATCGCCTCTTACAATATCCACAGACAGACATGCGATGGTGCTATTCTAGTCTACTGACACCAAATGGCGTAGTCTTCATGTGGAGGTACTCCTAATGGTACTTCCTTCATGAAGGTCACAAATCTGACATGTTGGTAAAGGCTTATGGTCTTAATAGGGGGTGTTAAGATGTATAAATGAATATTGCAAAAGGTGATCTTGGGAAGGTACCTAAGCTTGTTTAGAAAGCATACTTGGAAAAGGTAGGTCGAACCCTGAACTGTAAAATCAAAGTTGTTTACATCATGAAAGAGAGATGTCGCTCTATATTGCTTATAGCGGCATCTCGCTTCTTCAATGACAAATTATATTTCTTGAAGTTCGTGGTACCCCCGAGGTGACTGAAGACAATTGTTTAAAAACTAACGACTTCCTTCCACATGAGACAAATAAAACTCAAGCTTAATGGCTATATTCTCGAGATGGGGTAGCCAGAACTGCAGGGTCATAAAAGAGATACCACAGCCACGTTTACCGTTTCGGGAATAGATGTAAATGATCATTGACAAGTTGCCAGCTTATTTCCTAGAAAATTCCCAAGTTCCTTAGTTGACTCTTACGACATGCACGGAAGGAGATGCAGCTGATGTAGGTATTCTAGTGAATCCCCGCTTCAGCACAGTCAAATGCTAGTACCAATATGTTACATCCTGTATACAGGGTGATTTTTGGTAGTCAACGTTCCCGAAAACTACGGAATATCCCCATCATCACGATCATTTTTCTTCATGGAAACATACCTGGGAAGTGTTTCCAAAATATTAGGGTCCAAAGTTGAGTAAATAGACTGCGTTTTTCTGCATAAATGCACATTGACGCCTGTAGCAAGTTTTTTTCACTAGTAATAATGAATATCTGTCTATGAAAAAACTAGCATAAACACTGGACACCATAAATTTCGCCCAAAAAAATTTTTTTTGAATTTTGATTGGAATAAATTTACTTTATTTGATGTATAGAGTACGTACCTTTCGTTAAGGGTAGCAATGAAAAAACAACCTGTATAAAAATATCACAATTTTAGTATTAAGTCAGAGTAGGTAAAGCAAATTTATATTCGGTGGTAAAATTTA
The DNA here is from genome assembly GCA_014607495.2 of Carposina sasakii. NCBI lineage: Eukaryota > Metazoa > Arthropoda > Insecta > Lepidoptera > Carposinidae > Carposina > Carposina sasakii. Next base: position 2,827,375 of record CP053169.1, read on the forward strand.
GTACCTAGACATGAAAATTCAGGACCATCTGGCGGCTTGCGCGAACTCAGCGAATACAGATATTCCTGATAAAAATCGTACTGCGGTAAAAATTTACATGTTTGAGCCTTTATTTTGTTTTTGGTTTCATGTTTTTATTCAGAGTATATAGATTTTATTTACTCCCAGATTCTGTAATTTGTTATAAGGAAGCATTTTTCTTCGTTTTTTTACCTTTTACACAGTTGTAGGTACATTTACGCATGTATGTACCCATGGTTTGTACCTACGCATGGTGCCGGCAGAGTAGAGTTTGTACCACCCCTGCCTGCCCGTGGGTACGTACCCAGAGGGAGAGAATCCTCGTACGACGAGGCGATTAAGGGTGTCCGAGAGGTACGCAGCAGTGCCTCCCGTGCCGACAACATAGTCCGAAAATCACACTGCGGTCACCAACCCGCCTGCCCAGCGTGGTGACTATGGGCAAAACCACAGGGGTGGCAGTAGCCTTGTGGCGTGTTCTGGGGGAGGCCTACGTCCAGCAGTGGACTGCGATAGGTTGTTCCTCCTCAGACCTCACTCCGGCGCCGGAGATGAGGAACAGGGTCTTCCCCCGGGAGCACTTCAGGTCCGTGGGAACGCTACCTCCCAACAGCTCGCCACAAGCTGCCCTGCGGGCTTATTATTATTATTATTTATATTTTATTATTGATGGACGTAGGCCTCCCCCATTTATTTTTTATTTATTTATATATTAATGGCGAATTACTTATCAGCATTACATCCGTTCCAAGACAGGGCGGATCGCTAGTAATGGATATAAACTCTTGAACCAGTCTATCCATTTAAGAAACCGCATCAAATTCCGTTGTGTAGTTTAAAAAATCTAACCAAATACAGCGCGTGGCCTGTTTAATACATATAGGTATTGATGTTTTGTTTTATTTGTATTATATTTAGATAAGATAATTCTTTATTTGTTCATAAACATAATAGTTACAGATGTTATATATATATAATTGTCCTTATGTTTAGCCAGTCAGACTTAGCATGCAAAATATCTACACACAGTATATATAATTTACATTTATATAATTGTACACAGCATAATATACAGGTGTAACAAAAACAAAATACATATAATCACGCCTTTATGCCTTACGGGGTATGCAGAGCACTAAGGGCCGATAGAACCACATGGTGCCACATCTGACCAATTTTTTGGGTTTAGTTGAGATGTACAAGTTCGGTTAGTAGTGACAGGAGGTCAGCCCATCGCCTACAAAACACCAAGACCCTCCTGTCCCTCTACTGACTTGTACAGTATGCTCGGGAAGAGAAGCAGCTGTAGTATTACACGTTATTTTTTCACTCCCAGAGCAGCATAGAAGACAAATAATAATAATAATAATAATAGGGCAGCTTGTGGCAAGCTGATGGGAGGCAGCGTTCCCAGGGACCTGAAGTGCTGCCGGGTGAAGACCCTGTTCCTCATCTCCGGCGCCGGAGTGAGGTCTGACGATGAACAGTTCCCCCACCTCTGCCTTGCCTTCGCCGGCCGGGCAGAGTGGAGTCGCGAGAGCTATGACAGCTCGAGGGTGGACGTGCCCGTTAGTGGCGAGTTGGGTTCGGTTTAAAGTCCAGGGGCACCCCTCCAGCCTACCCGCTCACCAAATGTTGCCCCCTTTGTCGCTCCGTGCGTGCGGCCGTTTCAGGGGGCCCATGAAATTAGTTGACGAGTCACCGCCTGCCACCTAATAATTATGAGACTTGGTTGTAATGACAGGTGTCCGTTAGTCTCCTTCAATAGCCCGATTTTCCAACCCCACCCAAAATTCAGCCCCATAGCCCATGACCTTGTTTCCCATCGCATGACAGAGCTGCACTCCAATAGTCTTGCACATGGTGGGGACCATCGCCGGGTGCATCATATTGTGCGGTCGGCGATGGTATCCGTCATGTGTATCTCACACCATATTAAAGTTCTCTTAAAAGGGCCGTAGAGGCCCTTGGCTACGGCCCGATACACGCCTCTCAAAGGACCGGGACTCTGTAGTCCCGAGAATTTCGAAAGAGATACAAATAATAATAATAGTAACAGATTAACCTTACAAAAATTCGACAAACCTTTTGTTGGAACCTCCTTTCATTCTAATCGGTGTAAAGTAGTACCTTTTGATATAAAAGCGGCATATTTAGAGAAAATCCCTCTTCTTTCAAAGACTACATCATTCAGTAGCTGAAATTCACATCAAAGCGAAAGTTCTTATAAACATTTGATTGAATTAATGTGGACGAATTCAATTATTATATTTACTTTTCAGATAAAATTTATGGTTGCGGTTTCTTTTTAAATTCAATATAGTCATAGAAATGATATTGACTGTATGATTTCGGAACTAACTTTTTATGTGGTAGGTAAACTGAATTACAGTTATACGATATACTCCCGAAATTCCCACTATACATAGAGAAAGTCACGAGCATATAGAGCCATCTTTCAAGGGAACTAAGTATTTGGTGAAACCATGCCTAGTGCAAGATCTTTGTGTGAATACTTTTATTATTATACTAGAGGACGCTCACAACTTCGTCCGCGCCATAGAATTTCCATATTTCACGTTTCGGTAAGAATTTCTGGTAAATCTTACCATACCCATAATCACATACCCGCCGCATATGCTCACACTCGCATTGGCCGTCACGAGCCGCGTGCGAGTGGCAAAATTTAAAACCTTATATTATGTTTGTGTGTACAATAAAGAATACAAGAATACCTATGGAGCAGTACCAAACTCCGTATTTGGTCTCACCTTGTCGACGCAGTAGCAGTTCGCACGCGGTTCGTGACGGCCAATACGAGTGTGAGCATGTGCGGCGGGATTTATGAATGATTCTGAACACGTGTAAGTTGTAACACGTTGGCATCTCTGCCAGCCAGCCAGAGATGCCAATTCGCAAAATTTAATTAAGTTCAGGTACTTTTAACACCTTTACCTTAAATGACTATTGAAAGGTCTAGGTATGGTTATTATATATCGTATATATCGTTATATTGAACGTTTTGTATAGGTAATAATGGCAGTATATGATTATTTTTATATCCACGTTACCAGGTCCGTAAATACCAATTTGCGATATCGATTGAAATCCTCCGCGGACGCTTCTAATAAAGACCTCAGGGCGAGTATCGACGCGCATCCGAAGTGATTGCCTGAACCAATGAGAGACCACATTAATTCGTACGTCCATCTAAACCTGCCCTAATGATTTTGTCCGTTGCCATAGCAAATTATTCGGTGATACAACTGCGGTTTCACGGTGAAGGTTAAAAGTTGACGTTTTAATGTTTTTTTACATGTTGAGATTATTTTACGCCTTTCCACGCCACGAATTTCTATATAACACTCATCAAACACAAAATAATATGTGATACCCATAAAACTTAGCCGCTGTTCTTGGTTACCACGTAAAGATGTAGTCATATGGCTGGTCATGAAATTTTTTTGGCATTGTATAGGCAATTAGGGAACTTTAAACTCAGTTGGACCCACGCCAATACTGCCAACAGAACTAACGAGCACATGCAGACATCGTTGAACTTGGCCGTGAGTCGTCAAAAACCACGTCTGCATATTCTAAAAATAGTCTAACAAATGCAGTTGTTCTACCAGCCTCCATCTAGCTTTTTTGGTAACTAGATTTTAAGCCTATTTTTGTATAACTAACTGACAAGTCAGTTTAGGTAGTTATTGTGTAATAATAGGGAATGTGCGTCTGACACGAAAATAGATTTTTTATATTTTATTCGAAAGATATTGCAAATACAAACCGAATAGTGCAAAAATAACATCAATCGGTTATTAAATACCATAGTTACAGGAGTTTAAAAGTTTGAAAAAGTTAACGAATAAAATTCACAGCATTAAAAGAGTCAAAATATACAATTTCACCCATATTTTGAACTATCTCATTGATTTCATCAACACTTTATTAATATCTGCACCTATTAATAAACAATTTTTATTGACAATACACTAAATATAAAATATTACGTTTATAAAATCAGATTGCATTTTTTCCTCATACTTATTTAAGATGGTTGTCTATTATGGCATCAAAGTCTTTGCCATTTTAGTATGGAGCAAACGGAGCGTTTTAAAAATATTTTGCCGGCTCGAAGTTTTGAATTGCTGTAAATCTAAAACGGTTAAAGTTAAATATGCCATTCCAAGGGCAAACTTTTTTCATTTTTTACGTAGAATATAAAAATCATGCATGTTCTCTATTGTAATGATTTCGTTATTAAGCTTAATGAATAAGCATATAAATAAATAGGAGAAGTATACTATTACTATTACTTATGTGCAAATCAGTTAAGTAACTAAGAAACTCAGTCATATTGTCAGGTGATGCTGGCAACATGTTACGGTTAATTTTCATTCCGTTATGCTAAACGTAGCTGTGGGATTTTCTTTATGATCGTGTGCGTTCTGGCTATACCGTTTCGGAAACAGCCGAATGTATGTATACAATTTAGTTGCATTTTATAGTACTGTACCGTAAATTAATTACACTGTGGCGCAGAAATACGTCCCTGCAACTATTCGAATTAGAAGACTCCTCATTCTGTCACGTTCTATCTGTACTCAGGGTCGGATAAATGGTGTTGATTAGTACGCACTGACCGGAGGCTTAACGGATAACTGGACGAGTAATGTATTGGCTATGCATCTCTTTGCAATTCATTGGGCGTTTTTCCACTAGACGATGCGGCCACGAGCCATGACACAACCGCGATAATGACACGACCGCGGCTTTTTTGGAAGCAATATTGTATGGCTCGTTTTCCCACTAGCTAGACGTCACGACCACCATACGGCCCCCCATACTAGATGATGAAATGTCGTGGTCGTCTCGTTGTCGTGTCGTCTAGTTTTATTAATAACATATCATAAAATTATTAATAAAGAAATGGAAAAAAATCTTCACCCGAGTGGGAATCGAACCCACGACCACTGCATACCGTGCTAGTTGCTCTAACCACTACATCACGTTCTTAACTATTTATTTACTCCAACAATATAATTATGTATTTTAGATCTTCATAACAAGCCGTATGTTAAATCATAGGAATGTAAGAGGAGATACCAAATTCCTATGTTAAGTAGTAGGTACTCGTAGGTACGGTTTGAAAAACTTTTTTATTTTTTGTACGTAACCTACATAGTTATGATTAAATGAGTATTCAACAATAGTATTATTTTCAATTACTAAACTTATTTTGAAGGAGAGTATCGTTTACATTGTTAAAACTTATTCTTTAGGTATAAGGCATGGCATGAGTTTATGCCTGTTTACCAACTGAAGGCAGATTAAGTTATGCTATCATCAGAACCTGATATAGTGAATGGTGAATATGGGACCAACTGGAAAGCATGTCAAACATAAAAATGTTGGAAATGGAAACCTCCTGTATTAACACATAGTACAAATCTTAAAAAGAAGTAAATAAATACCTATACCTAAATATATACACGCTTTACATCACATTACACACTCTAAGATCCATAAGCAACGGTATCGAGATAAATACATCGATAAGTATGGAAACGTCTTGTTGTCAATTGACAATTTGCGAATTTGGCATTTGCGAATTTGACAATTTGCGAAGTTCACTCATTGCGACTGCTTGACAATTTGCGCCTAAAGGTCGAGAGTTCGTGCTTGCCCCACTAATCTAGAGAAAAAAGTGATTGTTTCTGATATCTATGATTTAAATCCTCAAAGTAAGTGTGCCTTTATCAATTGTCCATCTCCCTAACTTAAGATAAGGAGGTCTCATAAAGCACTATAATTAAAGTGCTTACAAGTTTAATTGCATGCCGCCATCTTGGAAGTGCCTGTAATAAAAGTATATGATTACTCTCGACAGAATGGCGGATTTATGCGAAATCTGAGTGCCGTAAATCTATTTTAGGACGTTGGTTAAAATTTATCCCATTTAATTATACAAAGACAAGTTATGGCAGCCATTGCATTAAAGGTGATTAATGAAACTTTAAAATGCTAGAAATGACAATGTATTAATAATATATTATTTTAGGGATAATTTATATTGCAATTAACATTCATCTCGATGTGTTATCATACATACGTACGGCTTCCCAAAATATAATAGTCAATTGTAGAATCGTAAGGGGTTCTCCCTTACACAGTCACCTTTAGCAAAGGGGGTTCAGATATTAAAGATCAATGACAAGTAGCTAGATCATTACCTGATCAATCCCGATTTACACTGTCAAGGTTTTTACGCGACTACCGCCCTGTTAGACAATAACATTTAGATCTAAGATTACATCGGTTTAAATAAAAAACTTTAGAACAACACGCTGTGCTGGTTTATTGTACCTACAATTAGAAAACTTCGTTAACTTTCACGATAAAGGAGGAAAGTCTGCGTTTCTGCACTTTGGTCTTAACGAGTCATTAGAAGAACGGTAAATTGAAATGTCTCTTAATTAAAACTCGTGCTTAAAATTTGTAAATTTTGTAATCACCATTATAAAAGCCAATAAGCGGAAACACAAAAAATAACGTTAAGTGTGTGTTCTATTTATTAGGCCTTCGTTTCTTAGCGTAGGGTGCTTTTGTACGGGATTGCCATCCTAGGAAAATATACCTTTATCTAGTGAATGTATTGAAAAGTAAGGAAAATTCTTGATATTACTTAGAAAGATTCAATAGCCCCTATTTCCTTTCTAGAAAAAGCAAAAATATAGCGAAAATTGTACAGAATTCACTGATTGCTTGTCATATTCGTATGTAGAATGAATTACATTTTTCGCAATTGCGCAGCTTCGGCTTTGCTATTGCAAATTAGGTAATCAGGTGGCTGGTATTGAAAATTCGATCGCATTGCTTAGCATTAACTTATAAGTAAACAAAGCAAAAAAAACATATTATTAACATTTTTACATAGTAAAATCACCACCTCAATTCTTCTTGTGAGATTTTTTAAAATTAGTTTGTTTACTGACAAATAAAATGCAATGAAATGAAGAGCTTTCATCTTGTACCATCTTTTTAATTCGATATAAAAGTGAGCAATCTGATCTCAGTTCTAGATCAGTTACAATTTCGAAGTTAAATCGAAGTCCACCCAGTATTTCCACAGAGACTGGTAATGCAGTTGTAACTTCTGGTTCTAGCACCCTATTCAGGAATATAATACAATTGCAATCCAACTCCAAAGTATGAACATAAAAAGGGAATGTATCCATTTGTAACCTTCTTTAATCATTAATTTTTCCTTTATTTTAGTGTTTTCATCGTACATTTGCAATTGAAAATCATCACGTGTATACAGATTTATATAAATATTGATGGATGCATATTTTGAACACAAAAAACGCATATCTAAGTGCAGCCGTTTACCATTTACCATTCTAAAATACGAGCTACATAATCTGTCCAAAATAGTACAAACAAAGAATTTTTTTTTAATTTTAGCACCAGCAACATCACTGATGGCACTCGATCATCAGGACTTCAGACAAAGTAACATAATTTCTCCATCGAATCGATAGAGATCGCCTGCTGGAGCTAAAGTTTGCTCCAAAAGGAAGACTTCATTTTCGCGCGTTCGTCAAATCACGTGATAAAGTCTAACCTAGTAGTAGGATGGTTGCAACAAAGTAACGTCGATGCCAAACGATGTTACATTGTCTTAACACCCAGATCAGACATACGTTAATAAAATCAATTGAGCCGCCATTAGTTTTAGCAAGTGATTCGACGAACAACAATTCATTTTCCTATTATATATCTACGTACTTATGAGAAGGTTTTTCGATGGTAATTTTTTTTATTTACCTACTTTCTTTAAATAATAACGGCCTTGTAACTATTTTAAACTAAAAATATATTTATTTCATACGGTCTTGTAATTGAGGTCCAGAATACGCGTTTACCCAACTTGTTCTAACTTGTCCGTAAGTTCGCCGATTGCTTTTAGCGGTAATAGTGAGAGTGTTTACCGAATCGTGGCACCTCTATAAACTTTGTCAAGCTCTAGCATAGGTTATAGCTTGCTATTTGAGTTATTTTAATCGATTTAAGGTTAAATTTCAATATAAAATATATTCACAAAATTAACTAAAAATCCAATTTGCCTATTACCTTGGCCAGCGTAGCGTTGGACGCCATCCGACCAGATGGACCGATGACTTAAAGAGGTCGTAGCGTTAGACGCCGTCCGACCAGATGGACCGATGACTTAAAGAGGTCGTAGCGTTGGACGCCGTCTGACCAGATGGACCGATGACTTAAAGAGGTCGTAGCGTTGGACGCCGTCCGACCAGATGGACCGATGACTTAAAGAGGTCGGCTGGTAGTTACTAGATGGCAAAAACGGGATATCGAGCCATGTGGCGTACTCCGGGGGAGGCATACGTCCAGCAGTGGACTGCAATAGGCTGACGAAGTAGGTAAATAAATGAACACAAAATATAAATATCATTAAATAATTTGAATTATTCTATCCTTTTTGCTTTCATACATTATTTGACATAAATAAATATTTTATCTAAAACTGTGTACCTATTGACTTAATTTGCAAATTATTCATAAATATAATAAGGCCGAAACTATTATTATACTATCATGAAATCAATTTTAGTTCCATTTCACTTTAAACCAAGTCCTCAAACAGCTCAACTTGACAATTGCTTAAAAGCTTACAGCCTCGGCTTAGTACTTACTCTTTGTTTATTGTGATTCCATTATTTTTTGTTTAGTTATTTCAATAGAATCTCTTTCTGATTGTGTAAAACTAGCGACCACAACTTTGTCCATATAAAACTCACTCAGTAACGGACGAGTTTCATACATATTGAATAGTTATTGAAATTATTCTCTTATTTTAAGGAAAAGGTTTCATCGAAAACAGTAAATAATTTGTATGCAACGCAAGTTTGTGTAGCAATGTGCTACGATTCGTAGCAAGCTACAAAGCTACGAGCCGTAGATGGCTACGAAATTTTACTTCGTGATTATTGTGATTATTGTGATTATGTAAAGATTCGTTAAGGAATTGAAATTATAATATGAATACAGTAGCAAACTGCAATTGAACTAACTGAATTACTCGTACTTAAAAATACGTTGAAATCCTTATATTTTCTAAGCATTGAAACGTACAGAGCCATCTATGCCGTAATAAGGAAACGTAGCTTTCACTCGCAAGTTCTACTCAGACTTTAGTGTGAGAAACGAAACACAGATGGCGCTATTTTACAAAAGTTTCACAAACTTGTTACAAGAGGCTATTCGGAGTAGTTCATAGTATATTTCTATTCTATTCTATTCTTTATTGTACACATACATTTTACATGGAAAAACATTTTACATTGACAATGTACAAAGGCGTTTAATTTATTTATTTACGTTTTATAAATTTTGAACGAAAGAATAATAATAGATAAGTAGGTTATAATAATACACGCGCGACCCCTCAAATAAACAATTCGACTCTCCCTTCACAGGCAAATAAAAAATCGGCGCGAGTAGGTGTTGTTTTCAACGTGTGCCAATGCTAATATTTTGCGTAAGAAAATTGCCTATAAAAGTTAATGTTACCATAAAAGGCTAATTTTCATAATAAAACCATTCCCTTCTATTACATGTCGGCTCGTACTAAATTATGTTTTAATGTGATGAGAAATAGTTAGTAAACCGAGGATTAAATTTAACAAGGATTTGGGGATTATAGCCGCACGGTTTAATTATTTATCATTGTAAATAAATGAAATTGTCATAATTTGTGAAAGCAGAGACATCTGTTATGTGTTTTATTTTATGTTTGATTTTTAACGCTCTGGAAAAGCAAAATGACGTTGCATGATACGTATTTACCTAGATTTGCCTATATTATTATGTTTATCTATAGGTATATCATCCCAGTCTTTAAACACAGATTAAAGGTTTTCCTAACCCCTGTTTAAAAATAAATTGTTTCTTCCTCTTTCAGTAACATTATTATAAAATCGAATCAAAATAAAGCCATAAAACTCCCAGCATATACATTGTAAATAGAAATAGCTCGAGTTTTAAGTGAAATATCTCATTTAAACACATTTCCAGTAGAATCCGGGTATAATGAGATCAGCCAGAATTAATCCTTTCCATGTGACCGCTGAGCGTATTTAGTTAAATTTGTGCTGTAGGTGTATCGCGGTTTCGGGTTATCTTTAGAACGGCTGGGTTTTGAATATATTGTGATTGCTAATTAGATTGCTTTGAAGTTATTGAAGTTGAAATAATTATATAACAGATATAATTTATGTACATTTCGTTTTTTTTATGTAGCTTTGATGATGGTGTCGAATCCCGGTAAGTGCAAACATTGATATGATGAATATCGATGTTTGTTTCCAAGTCATGGATGTTTCTATACTTATCTATGTATTTATATGCCATTGCTTAGTACCCATGACACAAGATCTTAGGGATCTTAGTGTGGGCCTAGGTCAATATGTTGTGAAGTGTGTAATCAAATAATTATTTAATTGTTTAATTGTTCGTTCGTTAAATAATTATTTAAGCTTCGTTATAAGTGAACTAGTATTATTGTTATGGCTATGATTTGTAGGCTATAAATTTATTTACCTACATTGTATATTTTTTTCTACTCCGCTATGTCATGTACCTATTTACTCTCTGGTTCCCATATATATTGTAACTATTTAACTCTGTGACTTAGCATTACAACATAATATATTACAGCTAAATTAAAATACACACTCGCTAAACAACAACATTTCATTATAAATAAGCACCACCTTTTAATCAAACGCGAGTACCGTCAACAAAACAGCTGAGTCTCGTAATGAGTACAGTGTACAGACAGCATAATAGATGTCGCAAATAGTTGCTCTTGACGAGCTCATCTTATGTCGCGTCGTGAGTGATTACGTCACGTTTAAGCAAAACAACCGTTTAGAATACAAAAACATTGGTTAGCGCACGGTAGAGTAAATCAGGGATTTGGTATCTCCTCTGAGTAGATAGCTCTATAAATTTGAAATTAGAATTATTAACCAAAGAGGAAATATTTGAGATCACAATGGCCAGTACGACAAAACGACAACAACAACTTGACCATTTATTTCACTTAATTTATTATTTATTATTAAATTTCACGTGGTAAGGGGTGCGCCTGCCGTCACTTTTCGGGCACAAAAACAACAATCTAGAAAAATCTATGTCGAATTCAACGATGATGGAAAACGACACCGTGTTATTCCAAATAGGTATTTTAAACTGTTATTGCAATATCAAGCTAAATTAGAATTGACAATCATGATCTTTCCAATCTATTTCTATCCTAGGGTATCTTCTATAACAGATTAAAACTGGATTAAGCCCTTCTCTTGGACCTATTTACGACTGGACAGGAGGTAAACCATACCTTTATCGCTCTAACCACTGCAAAAGGGTAGAGGGTTCAATTGTAGACTTTATTATTTTCTTTCTAGGATCGGATGTGATGATATATGTAATTAAGTTATGATTTTTGATAGATAGTTGATGTTTATTTTTATTTTTATATTACATATATACGAGAGATTCCATGTATAGTAATTTAAAATATCTGAATATATTTCCGATTATAGTGTTCCGTTAACTTGTGATCATGTTGTTTAAATTTTTGGAAATAGAGACGTTTTAAAAGTAAAGTAATATTATAACACAGTCTTTAGTTTGCATGTATTTTAATCTCCACTGTGTATGTAGCTACCTACAGCAAGGTGACTGGGCAAAATCCTTGGCAATGGCAGTAGCCTTCTGTCGTATGCTGGGGGAGGACTATGTACAGCAGTGGACTGTAATAGGTTATAATATGTGTATGTGTTCAATGTACTTGTACCTACTGATGAATTAATTTATACATTTTCGGGTTGTTTTCCGTCCTTAACTTATAAGTCCGAGACTTTTATAATCTGTGGTCACAATCTGTCATCCCATTATTACATCAACTGCCCCTATAGTAAAGGCTTAATAAACTACCCTCCACGTAATATTGTACTCTATTTTAGTAAGTTTAGCGTATATTTTTGCGTGGACACGTGTATCTTATACACTCCGTTTCAGTTATGAAGTCCTTTGACATTGGCGTTAGTGCCTTTGCAATATTGACTGTGTTTGATGTATTTTATTTAGTTCCTTAGAAATCCGCGAGACTTTATGTTTGGGATAGGCACTAATTCAGAAAATCTATGAAGTAAGTGGGTGTGTTGGGTTCTGTAGATGATAAATCGTTATAGTAATGTTTTGGGTCAAAAGGAGGATAATAAGATAAATAGGTCAACTAATTAAGCTCATTCTCATTGAGTACTCGCAAGATTACCTTTTAATCTTGTATAATATAAAAATGAATCGCTGAATATGTTGCTAAGCGCAAATCTCGAGAAAAGCTGAACCGATTTCGGTAGTTCCTTTTATAGAATATTCCTTGAAGTACGAGGATGGTTCTTACGTAGAGATTTTTTTTTAATTCTGAGAAACTCTATAAACAACATCCGTGCAAGTGCGGATTTCTAGTATAAGATAGTTATCTACGGGTCAAGATGATGCACTAGGTATACACTGCACCATAGAGGAATTAGATGGCATAGAGTGCTAATATCATACTAACTGTTTCGATGCACCATTAGACTTTTAGATGCCTCACAATTCCAGCCCTTGACACTTAGATTCTATTAGAGTGATGTATAGTGATGTACTATGTATATTACTAATGTATTGTAATGTAATCTAAGTGTCAAGTGTAACTGGAATTGTGAGGTATCGAGAAGTCTAATGGTGCATCGAAACTGTTAGTATGACATTAGCACTCCATGTCTACATCTTATTCCTCTATGACTGCACATATACCGCATCTGTCTGTTGGCTGTAACATAAGGAGTGAATACATAGGTTGAGTGAAATGCTATGCTACAATAGCCGACGCGTTTGCTTCCTCTTAGATCATATTATTGCGCGTTCTTCAAATCACTTGATCAAGTCTATACCGCTATCGGTGAGAGTATCACGACAGCGATCGTGGATGCTAAACGATATTGCATTGTCTAAGCACACAGGAATGTTCATAGAATCCTACTATAATATTCATTATCATCATCATCAGCCTATTGCAGTCCACTGCTAGACGTAGGCCTCCCCCAGGGCACGCCACAAGACTGCCATGAGGGGTATTTGCCCATAGTCACCACGCCTGGGCAGGCGGGTTGGTGACCGCAGTTTGTATTTTGGACTATGTTGTCAACACGGGAGGTGCTGCTGCCCACCTCCAGGAAACCCTTAATCGCCTCGTACGATACCCACGGGCAGACATGGGGTGGTACGAATTCTACTCTGCCGGCACCACGCGGCCAACTATAATATTATAGCAGACCTGACAGACGTTGTCCTGTCCCACGCCTTTGAACTAACGTCACCCAATTGTTTTGCCTTCCCGGACTTTCAAATTTCGAACAATTGTTGGTATGGGAATGTAGAAAAGGAATGTTTTAGACATGTTCAGGCATTTTTAAAAAATTTTCTCACCGTTAGAACTATCCCTGTACTTCAAGGAATACGCTAAAAAAAGAATTAGCGAAATCGGTTCAGCCGTTCTCGAGATTCGCGCTTACCAACACATTTAGCGATTCATTTTTATATTATAGATTATAAACGCGAAAGTTTGTAAGTATGGATGGATGGATGGATGTTTGTCACGGGCGTCCACTAGTCTTAAATAGTTAACATTTGAAAGAGGTATATTAGTTTAGCAGAAGTTTTCTTCCTGTTAACAAATTTGTTTTGTGAGTTATTATTACTAAGTTATAAATTATCCATATAATGAATAAACAAACTTTAATTATTAACTAACCGCGTATAAAATTAATTACAAATAGTTCTTGTTGCCTCTCACTCTGGTTTTTGTTTAGAACAAGTGACAACGCTATTAATCATCCTGTAGCTCGCATTAACCATTATATAACATCCTGTATAATTAATTATTTGTCACTTAACGTATTTTATGAGAGTTGTTTTATGTTTAATGTTAATTGAAGTATCTGTGAGGCAAGATGTAACTTTAATGACTCGTAATCACCTATGTGTGTATTTTGACATCTTCCAAAACTACAAATGAAATCTGGTAGGAAGGCATTTTTTGAATAAATATCTATTAATATATTTACAAAAAAGTAGAAGGTAGGAAGGTAGATTATGACTAGGAGATGTCCTCTAAGAAAGGATTTTCCCAAATTCCAATAAAAATAGAAAAGGGGGGCAATTATAAAGTTAACGCAGACGATCGTCAGTGGTAGGTACATACATAAAATAATAACGGAACCCTCACGGTCCTAATACACCTCTTTCGCTTTTACATCTTTCATGATATTCTTCACACACTCTTATTTATTTATTTTATTTATTTATTTCTCTCTTCCCACCATCATTACAGACATTAGCCCAATGCGATAGCGCAGGTAAAGATATAAAATTATTATATCTTGTCGGTTTATGGTACTCTTGGCCTGACCTTTCTCTAGTATTGTACATACATATATGTACCTATACATACATATATGCCAGCTGTGTTACCAAAATGGGTTAGCTTGAACTGCAGGATCATAAAGGAGATCTCACGGAGGGGACAGATTTCAATGACCAGTGACAAGTTGCTAGCTAGCTAGTGTGAGAATTACAGGATTTTCTTCTATTTTCAGTTGGCTGTATTCCGGATCATGCCAATCCCTAAGTTCTTCAATTAAATGCGATGACAATAATAAAATTAGGTAATTACAATATGGCCACCATAATAAATATTTACGGTTGGCTAACAACACATTTGTATAATAAGACTAATACTCTAATCCCCTAAGTGATAGGCCTGTCCCTAACTCGGGATATCCCTTAAAGTAATGAAGGTAGGGCATTGGATAATAGAGTGATTGATTACATTAATATTTAATAGGTATTTTGCAAAATCATTTAGGCACAAAAATGTCAGAAATTTTTATACCAAAAAAGTTCTACCCGTTACCCCTGCAATAGAGATATTATTTTCTAACCTTAGGATTAACGTTATTGACCGTTACAGTAGGTTTTTCGGAATTAAATGTAACCTTAGTAACCCCCTGTTATATTAACTATCTGCCAGTGAAAGTCCCGTCAAAATCAGTCCAGCTGTTTCAGAGATCAGTGAGAGCAAAAATAGTCAGACAGACTGACAAAAATGGTTAAAATAAATTTTGTGGTATAGGTAGCGTGTACACATCCATATGTATTCAGTAAAAGTACTTTAAATTTGATTATTACAGACAGAAACTTCAATTTTATGCTACCATATTAACGTATAATATAACTTTTATGCTGTTCTGGAAGTGAAAAAAAAAGTTATAATACTACAGCTGCTTCTCTTCCCGGGCATACTGTACAAGTCAGTAGAGGGACAAGAGGGTCATGGTGTTTTGTAGGCGATGGGCTGACCACCTGTCACTAATAACCGAACTTGTACATCTCAACTATACCCTCAAAATTGGTCAGAAGTGGCACCATGTGAAAGGTTTTATCGGCCCTTGGTGCTTTGCCTACCCCGTAAGGGATAAAGGTGTGATTATATGTATGTATTTAGATGTTTAATGTAGACTACCTACAGCTTTTCAGACATTGTAAGGCTATGCTCATAGCTATAAAGTCACAGTTCAATTATACTATCTTACTTAATTATAGTTAATATCAACTTCTAAAGTTTGAATTAGTATTGATTAGCCAAAGTTCGTTTATTAGTTGAACAAGAAAATAAATAAGAGCCCCAGGTGTCATTACAAAAGTCCTAAGTTTCACAAAGCTGATAATAGTTTCGGCGGACGTCTTCAGGGAACTGAACAACTGTGTAGACGTGCAATAGTTTTAAAAACACACATTTAAGTTAAAGTGTACTCTTCTATGCTGCTCTGAGAGTGAAAAAAAAAACGTACAGCTGCTTCTCTTCCCGGGCATACTGTACAAGTCAGTAGAGGGACAAGAGGGTATTGGTGTTTTGTAGGCGATGGTCTGACCACCTGTCACTACTAACCGAACTTGTACATCTCAACTATACCCTCAAAATTGGTCAGAAGTGGCACCATATGGTTCTTTCGGCCCTGGTGCTCTGCCTACCCCGTAAGAGATAAAAGAGTGATTATATGTATGTATTTACTTAAAAACTTTACATGTGCTGATGCGGGATTTCACTAGAATACATAAGCTGTACCTTCTTCCGTATGTGTCATGAAATCGGCTAACGAACCCAGTGACGTTTTCTCAGACAATGAGCTAGCAACTCATCGTATATACAATACTAAATGTAGTATTTGATCTTCTTACTGCTCATGCAGTTCTGTCTACCACAATAAATATGTATATAAACCATAAGGCCATGGGGTTCGGGTGCGCATGCCCTCTTCAGGGGCATTTCTAGAAGATTGGTCGAAGCATCCCATGACCAGAGGGCTGGTGCCTATTTTGGCCAACGCGTAAGCCTCGCTATACAGCGGGGCAACGCGGCCAGCCTTTTGCGCACGCTGCCATCGGTGGAGGATTTGCAGGACGTTTTCTATTTGTAAATATTTTCCGTTGATAGGTAGTTAATATTTAGTTTTAATTTTAGATTTGATTACTTCAGATTCAAGATGATTGTATATAAAAAAATGTGATTCTCACAGCAATACATCATTCACCAGTCAAACAGAAAATGCCACAATCTGATAAAATATCGCTGGTATCAAATCGAAAACATTAACAAAAAACCAGAGACAAACGTAAAATGATTTATGAAAAAAACACGAGCTGGAGACCCGCCTTTGAGACTACACTCTCTCAACGTAAGTGCTATTGCCTGACAAGAACAAACACTATTGTCGAGTCTCCAAAGACAATGTGAGTCTAGACTTGAGTAAGCCGATAAATAGGTACGAGTAGCAATGTAAATTTATTCAATATGTGGACAATTGTTTTTATTATATTTCAGGGAGTTTTTGTTACTCGTAGTTCTACGTGGTATGTTAGTATATTAAGGTTATGCGGGTAATGCATAATATGTAGTAATTGTCGATTTTCTACTAACGGAAAACCATACTTGCCTTCCTACGCCCGATGGAGAGTTAAACCCATAAGCGGTCGCGGAGAGGATGCAATTTCTCGCGTAGAGCCGCGTTATTATGTGTGTGTGTGTGGTGCTCGGCGGCGCACAGCGTTGCCAGATCTACGTTCTTTTACTCGTACGTATTTCTTTGTCTACGTATTTTATGCCATTAATAGAAAATAAATATGTAGATCTACTTTTCATTAGTTTTCTTAGTATATACTTTTTAAAATTAAATTATCCCTAACTCTACGCAATTTTTTCATTGAGACTACGTATATTACAATTAAAATATTAGAGTTGGAGTGTTTTCTATACAAATTACGGCTTTTGCAGTAATTAATGCATAGTTTGGCTGTGGCGTTATCTGCCAGTCATTCCCTCTGTAACAGAGCAGTTTTAAAACTAAATAGGGAGTATTTAATTCTATATTTAGAGTGCTATAATAAATACTAGATAAAAGGAAGTAAAGCCCACCAGAAGAAAATGAATTCTTCAAATTCATTAGTGCCGTAGATAATGCTTTGATGTGTTTTTAATTACTTTTGCTGCCTGTACTTCGGTTGTTTAAGGCAAACTAAACTTGAAAATAATTAATCCGATAATTCTATAAATATAGGTACTTGGTAAGGGTTATTAGCCTCTTATCCTTAGGTATACTTGTTCGTACACAAATAAGATTAAACAGGCTGTTACAAAAGAAACTATTACTAACCTTCATTCAATATTCTTATTTTATTCCGTTGATTATTCCAACGGTCAGATATCAGATAGATAAATTTTATAAATAAAACAAAATAAAACTCATTTATTACAGGCTTTACACCCATATTTAGTTAGTAACAAAGGTCTTAAAACTATGTTAGTGTACCTATATCTATACAAAAGTTGTGGGAGGGTTTGGTGTCTTTGACGAGATGGACGCGAGTCCAGTGCCGCCACCGTTCTCACCAGACTGTTGGTGCTGCGCCGCACCCGGCCCATCAGTGACCCTATACGTTTCCTAATAATAGCTGATAAGCTATTAACTTCGGATTCCCGAAGCACTACAGGGGCGGCGTATCCCAATCAGCACCCTGAAAGCATTATTATACTGAGTGCGCAGCGCTCTGTATGCTACTTGGGTGTAATGTACTCAAAGGCTGCACGTGTACAAAGAGTTACAAAAGGCTAAAACCACATGGTGGTTTATATGCTATTTATTTTTGAAACATGATAAAGATAGAGACAGCAAAAATGACAATAGCAAAAATCTGCGCTTAAGGAAATATTCTTATCTGTATGAAATTTTGAGAGTATATTTTTCTTCTATGCTGCTCTGGGAGTGAAAAAAAAAACGTCACTACAGCTGCTTCTCTTCCCTGGCATACTGCACAAACAAACAAACAGTAAAGGGACAAGAGGGTCTTGGTGTTTTGTAGGCGACGGGCTGACCACCTGTCACTACTAACCGAACTTGTACATCTCAACTATACTATAAATTGGTCAGAAGTGGCACCATGTGGTTCTATCGGCCCTTGGTGCTTTGCCTACCCTGTAAGGGATAAAGGCGTGATTATATGTATGCATGCATGTATGTTCAACATGGCTGCTGAAATTACATTCCTCTGGTAACCTGTTAAATGACACTATGTTAAAAATTATAACTACGAGTACTTGTATACCTAAATATTACGAGTAGAATGAATCTTAAATAGCTAGTTGTGTACATAGACAGATTACAATGCGAACCTCCAATAATGGGTACATAACAATAAAACTGGCGTACAGTCACTACCGCTGGCAATAAACGTCGCTGGCGCTTGTTTGCCTTTCACCCACTGACTCGTTACTTGTCAACGAGACAATAGGTAGCGGACTAGTTGGTTAAGCGAGCGATTAGGCTTGATTTAAATTGACTGCCAACATATCAGCTGTATAATTAGAATATATATTAGAATTTAAACATTGTTTAAGCTATACATTGCCTAATTTTTGCTGTCAAATAACATTTTTATACAGTGTCACTTTAGACACGGGTTTGTAATAACACCGCAAATGTCACTGTCGTGTTGCCATCTTACAGTGTTAAAAATTTAACTTCAGACAGGGTTTTGTTATAATGATTCCCTCCAGACGGTATTTCTGTCATCAACTGCGCAGATGATGTGTGTGTGCGCAATCAATCCTTTCACTCTCATAGTCCGAAGAAATGGATAGCCGATTCGACCGGAGACCGATCAGGTTCAGTATGAATGGTTTTAAGTTGTAATAATACTCTTTCTTCTATGCTGCCCTGGGAGTGAAAAAAAAAACGTATAATACTACAGCTGCTTCTCTTCCCGGGCACACTGTACAAGTCAGTAGAGGGACTAACCGAACTTGTACATCTCAAATATACCCTCAAAATTGGTTTACCCTACCCTACCCCACCTACCCCGTAAGAGATAAAAGCGTGATTATATGTATGTATGTTTGACGGCCGATTGGTCTAGTAGATAGTGACCCTACCTGCGACGCCGTAGGTCCTGGGTTCGAATCCCGATAGGTGCAAACATTGATATGATGAATATCGATGTTTGTTTCCGAGTCATGGATGTTTCTATACTTGTCTATGTATTTATATACCGTAATTAATCTTAATATTAACCGGATCTTAATGTGGGACTAGGTTAATGTGTTGTGTAGTATTGGTGAATATTTATTTATTTATGTATGTAATACTCAGGGCCTACTTATAAAAAAACAATGTGTAGGTAAGTTAAATATTGAATATGTTCAACAATGTTCAATTTGATACATATTCTTATTTATTTATTTCTTATTCTTTATTATACACATACAATTATATACAGACAGAAGTTATGAAAGAAAATGTACAAAGAAGGCGTACATTATTCTGCCAAATATCATATTTAACGGATGTTTAACTTTACACGCGGTTTATTTGTAGCACCGTGATATAATAGAGAAAGAATAGAGGGTAAGCTTCATAGAAAAGTTCTTCGTGGTAAAACAGCGTGCGTGATAGAAGATAAGAAGTAGACTTGCAGAAAATTAAAAACTAAGAACATCACAAATTCGAAACAAACCTATTTTCACAATGTTCTTGAAAAACCAACATGGTTAAATTACTGCAAAAATAAACGTACGTAAGTAATAGATAAATACATAATAAATGTATAGAATTTTTTTATTATATGACCTCCTAGACTTTCTAGAACGGTCTAGCGTTTATCGTGACCATGTTTCTTAGTTTTTTTAAATTTTGTTTACAATTTCCGCTTTTCCTATGCCATCGTAGCTTCCCTAACTCTGCCTCCATGACTCTGTCATCCGCCTGTAAGCTACAAAGTAAATACAGCTCAGAATATAAGCGTTATATAACTTTGTACATCAATAGTACATTGTTTTTCGGAAAATGTTGTCGTGAAGTCCTGCGTGGAGTACATTCGATTCCAGACTCACTTAAATATTATTTTCCTGCAGATGAATCATAAGAAAATACCGAACGAAAAGTGCACGACCATTATTGATAAAAACAGCTCTAATATATTGAATAAAATACGTCCTCTGTTCACCGATAGAAACATATTCTCATATGAAAGTAATTTCACCACATATTTTAGGTAGGTAATAGTTTAGTTAACAGACATAAAAGCCATGAATGAATATACATGTGGACACTGCTGTGTTTCTGAAATAGGTTAGCCAGAACTGTAAGATTATAAAGGAGATTCTTTAACTACGTTTAACATAGCGGGGACAGATGCAAATAATCAGAAACAAGTTGCTAGCTCATCGCCTGAGAGAATGTCCGAGTTCCTTAGTCGACTCTTACGACATGCACGGAAGGAGATGCAGCTGATGTATTCTGGTTAAGCTCCGCGTCGGTACAGGTTATTGCTAGAATATGGCAAGAACAAAATAAAGCAATAATCAAAACCAGCTTTTACATTAGGATATCTTATATATAAAATTCTCGTGTCACAATGTTAGTTAGTTCTCCGAAACGGCTTGACCGATTTTTACGAAACTTTATATGCATATTCAGGAGGTCTGAGAATCGGCTACTATATATTTTTCATACCCCTAAGTGATAAGGGTTACCACGCGAGCGTGGCCGCGGGCAACAGCTAGTAATATATTATAAGTTCTCCAAAAACACTTATATCCACTTACAAGGAGAAGGTTGTGAACCCCGACTAGATATTGAAAGGAACAGTGACAATATAAAGAACATTTGAATAATACTCCCATATCTATGTACACCGCATAAAATGATCACCATGGGGTTTGTACGACAAATCGTTTCGTAGGTAAGGGTTTCCTCCCCTACGAAGACGAGATGTAGGAATATATGATAGTAAAATGTAGGAGACATTTGCGAGATTATGTTTGGGACATAAGTTATAGGCAAGTAAATGATCATAATTTATAGGTATTATACTTCGGCGCAAAAATCCACGTTTCTAAAAACTAGTAAAAAGGTTTTTTCTATCTTGTACCTACCTATTTATTTAAACTTTTAAATTGTATACAAAAGCTATTATTCAATAACTGTACATCCTCGACTTTTACCATTCAAAACTACTAACTTATTCTACTAAATCTACTCAGTTAGTGATAGGATGAGTTAGAGGGGATCGAGTGAGCTATGGTAGGGTTATTATTATGTTCTAATTTGGATGTTTTTCTCTGAAGTACCCGTCTATATACTTTGGATAGGGTCAAAGTTCTTTCTTATTCTTACTAAAACTATAAATGCGAAAGACACTCTCTCAATCGCACATTCACGCCAAAACTACAGAACCAATCTGAAAAAAAAATTTGAGATAGTCTAGAACTTGAGATAGGATATATGCTGCTTTTTATACTTGAATTTTTTATGTAAAAAAAACGAGTATTTGATTTTTTCTTCAGTCGTTAACTGGTGTGAAATAGTTGCTTTATTAATTGCCTATACTATGAAATGTGAAGTGGTTAACACAGAGATTTATTTTGATACAAATATTTTGCTTTGCACGTTTTATCGGTGAGCAGATGACGTATTTTATCAGAAAAACTTTTCGACCTAAAACGTCGTCCTAATGGGTTCTTGGATTCCACTCAAACCCTGAAAACCCTAGAAATAATGTTTGCTTTCAGCTGTAAGAGTTTTTACTACAGATTAAGCAATAAGTAGACTCAAGTTTGGAAATTGTTGGTGGGTACGACTAATACGTACCTCAAGGATTTCGTCCGTGGTGAATCTAAGATTCGTATGGGTACCTGACTTTACCCCTTTATGTTTATGTTAAAAAGGCCAAGACAGCGTGTATTTATTAATGTGATAAGATGAATAACAAAATATTTATATGTATATTGATTGGTATACATAGACTCTATTTACCTGACCAGTAAATTTGTAAATAGATTTTATTAAGGTTCAGCCATATATCGATCATGAAAGGATATTGTTTTATTGTCTCACATAGAAAGTGACTACCGACGTATAAGTCTGTGGTATTCCTATTATGGTTTGAAAACTCAATCTGTCGACCCTTTCGATTTCATCGAAATAAAAATATTAAGTATGTATAGTAAGTACCTAAAGGTCCTTAGTGTATAAAAATAATTATATATTTTCATTTGGTTTCAGGTAACTACCGAACATGGTGACAGGTAACTCACAATTAGCAGGTGCAAAGTGTTTGTGTAAATATTTATATGAGTAGGTTTCTAAAGTACCTACTTATGTAGAAATATTTATATAATTTAGAATAAAATATGTTAAGTTTTAGAGCATCAATTTTAGTAGACAAGTTCTCAATAGTGGGCTAATTTCATAGCATTTTGCTTGTCATACTTCTTAATACTTTACCCTCAAAATTGGTCAGAAGTGGCACCATGTCGTTCTATCGGCCCTTGGAGCTCTGCCTACCCCGTAAGGGATAAAGGCGTGATTATATGTATGTATGTATACTTCTTCTGTTACACCCTGTAGATATTATTTAAGTACATATATACACACATATGTATTCTCAAAATATGGTGGCCAGAACTGCAGGACCACGAAAGAGATCATACAGCAACGTTAGCATAGACCCAGCAGATGTGAAGGATCATACTTATAATATTATAAACGCGTTTAAAAGTATGGATGGATGGATTAATGTTTGTTACTCTTTCACGTATAAACGGCTGGAGCAATTTTAATAAAACTTGGTATAGAGTTAGCTGACACCCTGGATTAACACATAGGCTACTTTTTATTCCGGGGGGATATTTTTATCCCAGATAATTTCGACATTTTTTTTTCTTTTTTTTTTTTTCTACAGTCCACGCGGACGAATTCGCCGGCGTCTACTAGTTAATGATAAGTTAGCTAACTCATCCCCCGAGATAACGACCCTGACTTCTTTAGTCGACTCTTACAACATGCAGGGAAGGATGCAGCTGATGTATTCTAGTGAAGCCCCGCATTAGCAAAGGACATGCAATGGTGAGATTTTTTAAGTGTTTTCATGAAAATTGAAGTGTCAGGTATTATAAAGGAGTTTAGTCTTTAACATGAGCGCAATAAAGTAAGGTTTAGAACCGATAAATTGTGTTTGAAAGATAACAAGCAGTAAAATAATATCGAACCCACCTTCGGCCATAAATGGAGCATATAAAGTAACTTTTTATGATCGCCAAATATTTATGATATGGCTGATATTGTTTGCGCTACAGTGTTGTGAAAATCACCTTTTTGGATGCATTTATTACGGTCCGGTTACCTTACGGTGCCAACATGTGAATGGTTCCTCCATGACCGCTATATGATTGCGCTAAAGTCGAAACCTAAGCTTAACAAGAGCATAATATTTTTTTTAAAACGAAAAACCGACTTCCTCCTAAAACTCGAGCTTACTTAAGTAAAATTTTACTAAAGGGCAAATATATATTGCGTTAAGCCGTGTACGACGTTTAAAAGGCATAATATTGTCAGATTTATATGCCAGCAAATGATTAAATAGGCCACATGACAAAAGAGAGAAATGAGTAGGCTTCGAAACTTTACGTCTGACAATATAAGCAACATATAATTACACTCCTTCTTCCTGCCCTGTTCCCAATCATTTGGGGTCGGTGCAATATGTAGGTACTCTTCTTTCATTCATCTCTATTATCCGTCATCTCGTTATTCTCATGTCTACCTCTTCCTCTATAACCATCTTACTTCGGACACGGCTTAACGCAACATATAATTTCACCACTTAACACAATTATCTTCATCTTCATAAGCCTATTGCAGTCCACTACTGGACGTAGGCCTCCCCCTGCCATAGGGGGATTTTGTTACTAAAAAGTTCCACTATCTGTTTTTCGACGGCGACGGCTATGTGTAGCTGACCAAAATTTTTTATAAAAATCTAAAAACGGACTACTCGTGCCTTTTATATTTGAGGATATCCCTAGATTCCTTAGAGATTCCATCATCAGATTTTATGTTTTATATGTACGAGTAGGTGATCAATACGCTCAGTAAAAGTGTAAAAACAGACTACATGTACCTACAATATTTGAGGATTGCCCTCGATTTCTCCAAGATCCCATCATCAAATCCTGACATGGTGAATATGGGACCAACTTGGAAGCATACCATGACAAACTATTTAAAAAAATTGAAATCGGTACATAAATGACGGAGTTCTGAGGTAACACACATAAAAAAAAAGAACATACAGACGAATTGATAACCTCTCTTTTTTGATGTCGGTTAAAAACAGACTACATGTGCCTACAATATTTGAGGATTGCCCTCGATTTCTCCAAGATCCCATCATCAGATCCTGACATGGTGAATATGGGACCAACTTGGAAGCATACCATGACAATCTATAAAAAAAATTGAAATCGGTTCATAAATGACGGAGTTCTGAGGTAACACACATAAAAAAAGAACATACAGACGAATTGAGCACCTCTCTTTTTTGAAGTCGGTTAAAAATGTACCTACGTTTTTTAATTTTTCCCAAGTCATATTTTACTACTACGCTTGACTACAACAGCTGCTACGGACTTCGTAGTCAACTACGAATTTGAACAGCGTGATAGAGACAATATTAAAATGTCACATGTAAAATAAATAGTTACCTATATATTTGCTGCTGAGTATATATTTGTGTAAAAATATTACGTTGTTCACGTGACATTTATTTGTGTGTAAGGGTTTAAAAGTCATTTATTATTTCATGTAAACATATTTAATCGAAAACTTTACACGTGTTTGCTTCACTGATAAAATATCCTGTATATATTTTTCTGATGCAGGATACATCAGTTGCATCTCCTTCGGTATATGTCGTAAGAGTCGACTAAGGAACTCAGGTGACTTATCTTAGACAAAGCTAGCAATTTTTTACTGATTTTGACAGTATTTTTTACTGATTTAAACGTGGCTATTGGGTCTCCCTTGTGATCCCGTAGTTCTGGTTATCCCATTTTTGGGAAAAAAGACGGTGTATATAGGTTTATAATATTTAATCGAGAGATATTTTCATTATAATAATTATTAATAAAAAAATGAAAAAAAAATTCACCCGAGTGAGATTTGAATCACTCGGGTGAATTTTTTTTTTCATTTCTTTATTAATATATATTATATCACGACCTCTCGCAAACCGTGCATTCGCTCTAACCAACTGAGCTATCGTCATTTTCATATTCGTGACACTAACCTAATATGCTATCTTACTATTTAAAAAGATGTCGGGATAAATTTAATATTCACTAACTTCTATACGTTTAACATTTTGAGTAGAACTCAAACATAGCCATTTCAATCTGTTACGAGTACTGTCATCGTTAAAGCTTCATTCGAAGCGCTAACATTTTTTATAGGTGAGTAAAGTTGACGGTAAAATATTAATGTTTTATATTGGAGGTGGATCTAATACAATTTTATAGGATTCAATCAAGCTGTCGTACATAGATACGTTCAATGGTTATAGTGGAAAGAGCGAAACGGGTCACAAGAAGTACTCGATAGTTAACATTCGTCATCAGCCTATTGCAGTCCACTGCTGGACGTAGGCCTCCCCCAGGGCACGCCACAAGGCTACTGCCACAGGGGGGTTTTGCTCATAGTCACCACGCTGGGCAAGCGGGTTGGTGACCGCAGTGTGATTTTCGGACTAATGAGTAATGTTAATTAAGCAGTTAATAATAATTGAGTAATGTTAACTTCGGGAGGTGGGCAGCAGCGCCTCCCGTACATGTGTCAGTACGGGAGGCGCTGCTGCCCACCTCCCGAAGTTAACATTACTCATTATTTATTATTATTTATTTGTTTATTTAGTTAAAAGATCTTAAAACTAAATACAACGTCCCAGAAAACTGTTTGATGTATAATCAAATTTTTCTATGGTTAGGATTACTTAAGTACAAAAAGCTACTCAGGCAAGAAGTGAAGTGTATTTAATTATTAAGTACCAAAATGTGACGCTAGGCTATATATAATATACATAGGCTATATACATTTCAGTGCAGTAATTATTTAAGATTGTATGGAACAGCTGATTTGTTTTACTATTTCGGAGTTGGTCCCATAATGAAAGTTGTTTCTTTTTACCTACCTAGTTTCGTGTCACAAGATAATCAGTACTATTTGGTAGACCTTATATAGAAATGTTCACTTTTAGTACACCATATATGTAACAACAACCTTTGAACTCATTTAACTGACCTTTGATAAGTCCTAGTATTTCCATCTTTAAGACATGCAAAAATAGCTTGTGACCGATTCACTTGTCCTACTATACCCGTCTATATTCGAAAGATGACTCCTCTACTATGGGAGCACT
This sequence comes from Carposina sasakii, assembly GCA_014607495.2. Classification (NCBI taxonomy): domain Eukaryota; kingdom Metazoa; phylum Arthropoda; class Insecta; order Lepidoptera; family Carposinidae; genus Carposina; species Carposina sasakii. Next base: position 2,854,339 of record CP053169.1, read on the forward strand.
ATAAAAGGATATTCCGAAATTCCCACTGGAGCGGGAAAAACGGGATCTCTTAAGTAGTGGGAGTCCACTGGTTTTATATATTTGTTGCTAGGCTAAATTGTCTATATTTGTAGCTATTCCATTAATGATTTGACAATGGAAATACTGCGAATAAACCCTAAATTGGCTCAACCCTACCCAGTTTTCATGTGTCCATAAAGGTCGGAACTAATCAATCTCCTGCTGTCAATTCTCAGGGGAAGTGGAGCCATAATTCAATCATGGATACGTCATGTTGTTTTGTTTTAGATTTGTCAGAATTTAGGGTGGGGACATATTGCTAGGATTCGCGGGTAATTTAAGGTTATTGTTATATGGTTATAATAACAAAAAATAGACGGATAATGAAGCGCTGTGAAGAGTGGTAGATTTTTATTGTGCAATTTAACGCGTAACGGCGCATTATCAGTACGTTCTACAGGCGTCTTTTATAAATTGCTGCATTTGCATAGGACTTCATAACACTTCTTAAATGTTATTACTGTTATTTCTTTCTACAGTAATATAGTTATAATATATACAGTAATATCCAAATAAATTAAAGAACTTTCCCTAAGCAAGAAAACAGTAAGGCAAAAAGAAGTGTGCAAGTAGCAAGACCAACGAATTTATTTTTGTATTAAATGATTAAACTGTCAATGTGACGCTACCCTTACGTATTTGGCGAAAAATAAAAAGCTTTTAGAATATCGGAGCTAGATCTTGTCTAGGTATAAAGTTACAACATGTACGTACAGTTTTATTCATTATTATACCGATAAGGAATCGCCGGCGCGTGATACTTCCTGCGGTAAGCGTATCCGATATGTAGATAAAACTTTGTATGTGTTAGGGCCGACATATGTGGTATCTGAAGGATATCTTGATCAAATATTCATAAAAGATAGCATCAAATTTATCCTCCAGAAAGGCTATCTGACTATTGGAAAAATCAGCCCTTAGGTAACTAAATATTATGTGGTAGGTACATAAGCTACATAAGACAATACTCACGACAAGTCATTTTTTTTGTTTAGTTTATCCCGAAGGAGAGGCAAGGGGAACTAAGCCCATACAGCCATTGTCTTTAGTAAATGATTTCTGAATTTATGATACCTATAGATGATATTGATGATGATGAATGGATACGTCGGGAAAATCCTCAAGAATGGGTGTAAAATTAGTAAAGATAAAAAGAATTGCAGATACAACTTACATGAGCCCATGAAGAGATCGTATTCCGACTAAAGTTTTACTTAGCTTACCTGCATATAAAACCATACAAACGCACTAGATTCACATCACAAGTGAACAAAATATAAGTTATCTACCAGACATCACTTTACGGACACATGCAAGCTATATACAAGCCGCCCTTTTTCCTCACGACAAGTCAATGACAAAAAAGTTATACGGGCAAAATTACAATACTATCTGATAGCTTTTAAGAGGGATAAAGTAGATGTTGTCTCTACGAGTATCGTAATTAAGTTTTAGAGAAACACAGCATCAAATTTATCCTTCGGGTAGGCTATCTCACTGTTGGAAAGATATATATATTCGTTTAAATAATGTAAATATACATAAAGTATAATGCACCCTTGGTCCCGTGGTCCGTTATGTGCCACTGCTAGATCCCAATTATTTTTTACCTTTAGGATTACGCCCATTAACTTGAACCCTGAAATAATTAAAAGTTGACCGAAATCAAATTGAAACTTTCCCTCCGTGGCAAGTATCCTGCCCAACACCATTTGATAAAGTAGAATCCTTTCTGTATCATTTTTTCGTCCAATATTTCTTAAATATACGCATCCATTTACATGACGTGTCTAAGTCTAACTGCTATTGGCTACCTATGACTGAATGAAACCTTTCTATTGGAGAAAAGATGAAAGAGAAACTCGTTATTCGCTTACAGCAACGAGCTTAATCCAATTTTACACCTTTTCAAATACAAGTCACATCGGATAATTAGCGATAATATCCATTATACAGTTCAAACATGTACCTCAGTTCACCACAGGTAACAAAACGCTATGTCTGCAATACATTGACGTTTTGCTAGGGAACAAGAATCAGCCGAGCCAAACTAATGACGCAATTTAATGCAGCCCGCCCCTCTAGAACGGTTTAATATGCTCAGCGTTTAATTTTGTTTCATTCTCTTTGTATACGTGAGATCTTTACTTTCTTTTTTTCTTTGTACGTTAGTTAATTTCTGGAATGGAATATTTTATTATTTATTCAAAAGAAAATACTAAAAGCAAGGTTTATTTTAACAAGTAGTAGGTAATTAATCCTAGTTAAACGGTAAACGGGAGGCAAAGCAGGTTCGATCCCAGTTACGGGCCTGTGGCACTGAATTTGTTTCATATACTTACTGACTTTTATTTTTTTATTTGTCACTTTGTAAGCTATACCCGAACAGGGTTGGCGTGAGGCAAGCAGCCGGCCGTTAAACAAATGCCAAAACCAATATGAGTTTTGAAAGATGTTATATTGCACTGGCACCATACGTAACGGGATAATAATAATAAAATACTTTATTGTACACACAAGAAATTTTTGTACATGGGCGAACTTAATGCAATGTAGCATTTTCTACCAGTTAACCCAATTACTGGAGAAAAGCTCAGGGCCGTACAATAAAAATTGACAAAACGGGATGGGCAGGTAGATGATGTAGGCGGCCACTAGTCTAATAAAGAAGTTAGAGATATTTGCAGAAAAAAATGCACAATTTGGTACAGTGAAATCATGAATTTTCTAATTATATAGATGAGCACATGGTTTGCTCTAATGAGCAAACATAATTTCATAAGCACAGCTTTTACAGCGAATCTAATTAGTAGTTAATATTCTACTCGTATTTCATTGAGCAGTTCCTACATAGTGTAACAAAAGAGGTATTTTAGGCGAAATGCTATTAAAAACGCCCACTAATGAACCTATAATTGAACTCGAAATCAGATCTTTAACTTTCTAGATAGTTTTGAGAATTCCTCAACAACTCAGGAATGTTCATACAAAAACAAACATGTGTTTTCGGTTCTTTTGTAGATACTTGGGCTTTATGGCATTTCCCTTAATATTGTACAACCTCTACTCTTGCAAATACGTATTAAGGTGAGGTTTTTCGCTTTGCATGTAGTGAAATGATTTTGAACCCTAGTTAAACTGGTTAGCAGACTTATTTGAACTATAATTTAATGATCTCAAAACTTTTAGTTTAACTGACATTTCCCTGACTCTACAATAATAATAGTGTTGGGTATATATCGATTGTAGTTTCTATATTAGTCGATAGAATAATATATTTAGAATCTTCAGCCCTTGTGAACTATCATTATGCTCTTATTAGTTGCTAAGGTCACACTATCGTTCTAATCTTAGTGTTAAATTGCATTAAAAAAATAAGAATATTCAATTTTAATACCATTGTACCTAATACAAGAAAAAAAGTGTACTTAAGGACTTAAATATATTGTTGAATGAACGATGTAACTTTTTGTAGAATTTAAATAATCCTAATAATATTTCGTATGTGTAAAAAAAACTTAGGTAGTGAAGGTCTGTAAGAAGGGAAGAAGAATATTTTGATGTTCATTACACTTTTACGTGTTTACGTCCCAAATTATATGAACAGGTTCTCTATTGTGGGCTATTTATCCCTTTTTTACACCCTTTTTAATACCTAAAGGTGGGCCAATATTAACCAACGTAACGCGGTATAATGTAACATAGAGCAAAGAGCCAATTTTACGAGTATGTAAGATTTTTGGTACAGGGCTATATCGTAACGTGTTCGTTGCGAATGCTAACGCTTTAGTACCCAACTTTAAGGATTGTCGTAGATCGCGAAGTTCGTTGTTTTGGGTCCAATATATACAATTTAACTTCCTCTTATATTCATAAGATAAACATCAAACCACTTGAAATGTTTTTCTCTTGATACCAATAGTTACGTATTGGAGGAACCACGCCGCGATGTCTATCTCTTAAGTTGCTGTCAGTCTTGTGACGGGTACAGGTGGTAACAAAATTGGTAACATAATGAGGGATTACCAACAACCATTTTATTTAAAGGAGTTTTACCATTGTAGTGATTTTTTACTTCAGACTCACGTAGTGGTCTCAGAACTCTTTTATTTTACCTTTCAAACATAAAACCTAAAATAACGCCCTTCCTTTATTAAACGTACCTAATTAAAAACATGTTTACAGTCATAATGATTTTCACAACGATAGAAATGTTTTTCCTCTTAACTCCAGAAGGAATACTTATACTCCGCAAAATATGGATAATAGAAAACTTTTTTTTACAAACTTCATAAGCCTTCTTGTACAGTTATTTTTAAAGCACACTTGATATCTAATTTAAAAAACCTGAAATGCGAACCACTTTAGACGGAGACTGTACCGATTATAGCTTCCCGTAATTCAGTAGTATGTCGGCAGCGACTGGGGTAAGACACGCGCCGACCTTTCGTTCGCCCCTGCGATAAAAAAACAAACACCAAACAAACAAAGCCATTACCGATCCGCAACAAAAAAAAACAAGTGACAACACTATTCCGTTTTCCCGCCCTCAGTGACAAAAGTGTTCAAAAATAGAATGTGTCGAATTAAAAAGTTAGCAAAAAGTTTTTAATGGCAACCAAAAAAAGTAGCGTAGCCCGTTTGCCGTCTGTGGTAAGGATTTGGGACCTTTTCGTGAGAGCACCGAATGATGAATTTTTGATAGTGGCATGGTTTTACAGGTTTTTACATTGTGCAATGTGAATGTTACGCTTTGCTTGTTTTAGGTACAGGTAGTATCAATAGGGTCGATTCCGGCAGTCTTAGTCAGGTCTATCTCTCTCCGTTCTTCACATAAATTTCTGAGAGAAAAAAGGACAGGTAGGACTAAATTTACGTTTAGGTGTGACTGCGGGAATCGACCATATTATCTAGCTATTTAGTTATAATATTTGTTTATTTACTCATTATATTACGCACATTAATGATTATGTATTTCATTTTGGTATTTGCTATACACGAGTATGATTGTCGATAATAGGGACGCTAGTGTCTTTGCAATATCCTTATTCTACCTACCTAATCCAAGGACCATATCCTATCAAGTACTTTAAATTTTTACACTACGCACGATTAGCACTAGGAAAGAGTTCTAGAAAAGTTTCTAGGTATCTGTGTAAACTTTCTAAAAGACGCCTTTTATGTATAGGTATGTAAAGTTAATATGTATTTAACACATGTACTTACCGTGTTTCTTGGTTAAATTAACTTATTCTTAACTTAATAGCCAAAATCATCACATAACGAACATATAAACAATTCAATTAAGATGAACCTCCTTCGAACAAAATAAGAAACTTCAAAATGGCTGAAGTAGACGCACATTAAAATTAAGAAGCCTCCTTGAATCGTTGAAGTCGTTTAAATGACAAAATTCAAAATGGCGCTTCCAAACATAACCTCAAATTCATGTTCACCACAAAACGATGTTCACAAAATGTTTGTCTAAACAAGCCCAGACTAGCAATAAAAGGAATATTTTTCTATGTGAGAACTGTTTCGGTAGGTGGACTTTATGGGGCCTTCTCTCCGTAGTTTACGTCCGACCTTGGAACTTCCACATTACATGAAGGATAATAGAATCGTTTTCCAACTAGAAATTACCTACCATGACTCTTAAATCTGAGAATTGACTATTAATCTGTACATACTACCTATAACATGATTTGTCTATAATTTATGTGGGTTTTCTAAAGTTTACACTGACGAATTCGTGGGCGTCCATTAGCTAGTCTGATTAGTTTAGGTAATAATCCTGAGAATTACTCGAATGTTGGCGAAACAACTTATGTAGATTAACATTAAGATGGTTCCGGAGTAGCAACGAAATGAACCATATATTACAAAAGTAAAGGGCGATCAAGAGTTGCCGGAAGGTGGGCAGCAGCGCTTCCCGTTTTGACAAAAATCATACTGCGATCACCTAACCGTCTACCCAGCATGATGACTATGAACAAAAAGCCTATCCCTGTCAGAGGCCTACATCCAGCAGCATTGTGTATGTATATTTTCAGTAAAGGTTTCACTATTTTCCTTCCACTATGTTTTTACTGGAGGTTCTTTTTTATTGCGGAAAGTTGTTGATATTGTCCTTAGTATCGATTATTCCGAATAATTCAATTACTAATTGCAATAAATACTATTATCGAATTGGCTGGTTATTCGGAATGTCTGGCGATGTTTTAGTGAGATGAAATAGTTTATTCATTAGGTTTATTCCTTATTTGTAGTTATTACTCGTACTTGCACTATTAATCTACTTAAAGATATCTTGTGTCTTAGTATTTAGCCATTGCCTTTTAGGGTTCCGTAGCTAAATATCAAAAAAACGGAACCCTTATGGATTCAGCCTCGAGCGCATCGGATGCGTATGCGTGCACGTAAGCGTAGACGTAAACGAATGTATGGAACTGTCACCGCTTGACGTCTATGCTTACATCTACGCATACGCATCCGGTCTGCCCGTGCCTATACAGTACGGTCCTTCTGTAGTATGTTACAGCCACTTTATTCCGAAACTATAAGGAAGGAACATAGTTGAAAGTTGGTAGGTAGATATTTTCTGTGAACCGCTCTATATTATTACAGACAAACACGAATGTGTTCCCAAAATAGGATCTCCAGAACTGCAGAATCATGAGGTACATCCTATAGCTACGTTTGTCATAGCGGGGCCAGATGTGAATAGCCAATGACAAGTTGCTAGGGCTGAATAGCTGATACTTATTAACGTTAATAATCAAAAGTTTGGTACGGAAAGGTTTCATTCGATGAAAAGTTTCATAAATTTTCGATTACCTTTTCAGGGAGTTCTTAGCAAACTTTCTTAACAAAAAGGTCACGCTTTTATAAGATCGTTAAGATATAGGAGAAAATTGGATTACTCCTGTATAATAACTATTATCATAAAGTTTTAAGGGTTTTTATACAACCGTATTTTCATCTTTTATTTAGAAAATCCTACACGGTAGCAGGCTTAAAAAGCTCTATATACAAAAAAATATTACCTCGTCATGTTTTATATTGGGTATAAATAATAATTTGTATGTGATCTGTGTAATCGAAGTAATTTCGTGCATGTCGTAAGAGTCGACTAAGGGACATCGGGCATTCTTGTAGGCGATAGCTACTAACTCGTCACTGATCATTTACATCTATCTTTTATGATCCACCCATCCTAGCATGACCACGCATCGTGGATATCGTATCGTACTTATACAAAATTCAATATGTCGGCTATATTTATCGTATTTTGACAGGCTAAATGTCGACAAATCGGTTTATCATATCGTGTATCGCAGGTCATGCTACTTGTGCTGAAGCTCTAGCTACCCCATTTCGTGAACACATACATACATACATATAATCACGCCTTTATCCCTTACGGGATAGGCACAGCACCAAGGACCGATAGAACCACATGGTGTCACTTCTGACCAATTTTGAGGGTATAGTTGAGATGTACATGTTCGGTTAGTAGTGATAGGTAGGTGGTCGGTCAGCCCATCGCCTACAAAACACCAAGACCCTCTTGACCCTCTACTGACTTGTACAGTATGCCCGGGAAGAGAAGCAGCTGTAGTATTACACTTTTTTTCACTCACAGAGCAGCATGGAAGAACACATCCGCGTGAATATGTATATATATATTATTTGCGAAACTCGGTTAAAAAATTAGGTTGATGAAATATTAATATCTGAGACTAAAAAAAATTTATGATTATTACTTGGTGTAGCCCTAAACGGGTATTAAAAATCTAAAATTCTTTTTCTAATGAAAATTTTTCTTCCTGCACTGTTCCTATTCTACTTGGAGACTTGCAAAATATGTACTTTTTTAGAATAGAATAAAGTAGATTTTTTATTTGAAAATTACACATACACGGGCAGAAACGACAAAGATATATAGGTACCTATATAATAATTATAATAGGGTAGAAATAGATACGATCGAAAGTGGACAGGTAGGAGCAGACATGTGAAGAAGTACATTAAAGAGAAGAACTGTGCACCCCATTTGCAGCCCGACAGTCACGTCCTGTGTAAGTGTACCCGTGTTCATCCTTAATATATAGGTAGGTATGAGTAATATATACTGGAAACAAATAACTTAAATAACTACTTGTCAAAAACGTGTCAAACAGGAACACTTCCTTTCAATTCGATGAAAAAACGAACGTCACTTGAAATTGACCCTCAGGGAACGAGAAAGGGCCCAAATAAACACGCGTTTCCCCAAACAACGTCCTCCATTCCTTTCGCACACGCATAATCAACATCGCACTATCTCTCTTCATCCTGAAATTCAGTTCGTGACTTCACTACAAATTCTGGTATAGCAAATTCAAAATAACCTGATCCGAACAAACATATTACATATATACATTCATAAATATAATCACGCCTTTATCCCATACGGGGTAGACAGAGCACCAAGGTCCGATAGAACCACATGGTGCCACTTCTGACCAATTTTGAGGGTATAGTTGAGATGTACAAGTTCGGTTAGTAGTGATAGGTGGTCATCCCATCGCCTACAAAACACCAAGGCCCTCTTGTCCCTCTACTGACTTGTACAGTATACCCGGGAAGAGAAGCAGCTGTAGTATTATACGTTTTTTTTTTCACTTCCAGAGCAGCATAAAAGCAAACAAACATATTATTATGATGATTATTCAATGTATGCCTGGATTTCAATAAAAACGTGTGCCACGCGCGGGTTTTTGTTTGCATTACTAAACTTTCAATTTGTTTTCCAATTACAGTCGAGAGAGTGAAACAACTCTATGGGACATATTTTTAAATGGGACACCCGATTTTATTGGTTATAAAAGCGGATTTATGTCATACTTTTAAATGGATAAACCGGTTTTCGCATATCCCCTTTTTATAACTACAAATACTCGTAAAGTTTCATATATTGGGCCACGTGCAGTAGAGAGTAAAGTATTAACGGGTGTTTATAATAGTCTTCATCGATTCATATTGACGTTATTTTTAGGGACATCCTGTGCTGATTCGAAGCATTACTCTAGTATTCTAAAACATCTATTACTTCAGCCTTAGAATAATGATTGGTCTTCGCTTCGCTCAGCGCAGCCTAAGACATCAGCGGCATCCCTTTCCGTGCATATCGTAAGAGTGGACTCAGGAATTCGAATTTTAGCGAAGCAAGCAACTTATTACTGATAATTTTAATATCTGTCCCCGCTATGTTAAGCATAGCGGGGATAGATCTAGACCAGGATTTTTTATTTAATTTAGCCAACGTACTCGTACCTGTCTCTTGATCGAATCGAGAGCAGTTCACATTCGGTCTGATAAGAAGCACTCTATATACTCATAGGTACCTAGAGGCTACAACAAGAACCATAAAAGGAGTAATACACCAGAAGAGAGGCTAAAGAAGTATATAAGGACCATAAAAGGAATGATACATACACCAAGATTGTAAAGAGAGATTAAAGAAATATATACCTGACTAGCGGATGCCCATGACTTTGTCCACGTACAATTTTAGACTGTTCCAAGTTGTTGAATTTCGGGAAATGCTTTTACCCTAAACTCCTCAAGGCTGTGCGTTGATTCGTCAGTCCTTCAGGATATAACATGTATGTTTAGATATAATATAAACATCATGAATATCAACATCAAATGAACATTACAAAGACAGAAAGCCATCTCATTTGCCCTTATGGAATTATATTACGTACTTCCCATATTAATGATAGGCATATTTCACTTGTTTTGAAAAGGGTCATGGATCCCAAGCTAACTGATGAAAAGCGGAAAGCGAGGGCGAAAGTTGGAACTGTTTTGAGGTTTTTTGACCTCTAAGTCCGTTGATGTAGAGTTGGCACTGTTTTGATATGTATTTTCAATGTATAAGCTTAGGCCAATATTATGCTTCACAATTAAGTACAAATAGGGTATGGATAATTCTTAAGTAACTCAGAAATGTTCTTACAATCTTGAAAAAAAAATTCGGGCCTCAAAATCCTCAAATTTTGTGAATAGGTTCTCTATAGCGGGCTATTTCCATAGCATTTCGTTTTTCATACCACTTTCGTAACATCCTATATAAAAAGACTAAAAAATAAAGGACGGCTTATATATAGGAACGCGCTGTTTGCCACCGGTTGTTTTTGGAAACTGGAACTTAAAAAGTGAGATTATTTTGAGCATTATCCTCTTAAATTACTTCAGGTGCTATTTTTTTAGAAATAACATTTATACCGATAAAATATTGTAACAGTATCTTAATTCTTTGTTTTTGTAAGTAGGTACTTCAGAATTCTCAAAATTGCAAGGCAATCAACACGTCATATATTTTATTAAAATTGATATTAGGCTTCTATTTTCTTCTAAATATTTTCTTTACAATGGAGATTAAATATTTTATAAGACAATTTTTTTAAAATTAAATAAAATCTGCTATCCAAATATTTTCGCTTTTATTATAATTTTCACTGAAGAAGTCCGGATTCATACATTATTTATGATCGTTTTGCATCATTTTGTGAATGAGGTTTATTAGGTAGGCTCCAGTTTTATTTAACTTTGTAAATTATTTTGTTATTAACTCTTGAAGATTTTAAGTCTTTTTTTATGTCCATTCTTGTTTCCTAAGTTTTACATAACGTTCTTAAATTCAAAGTTAACCGTGTCCAATTAAGTTCGTAATGGGACAATATTAAATTTTATTCTGTATAAAGGCTGGTTTCGTTACAAGAGCTGATTCCTAGCTGAATACTATAGGTACTTTGGTTGAAGCAAGCGTAGACTCTTATTCAAGAAGGTTTATCAACGCCATTTTACGAGTACCTTTCTAAACATACATACATATATCTACATACAGCTGTGTTCACGAAACATAGTAGCCAGACCTACAGGATCATATAGAATGTCCCAAGTCCACGTTTAGCATAGCGAGGATAGATGTAAATTTTCGATTAATTATATATTTTATATAAGTATTTATATACAGGGTGTTTGTGACAGCCAGGTAAATATTGATATGGTGACTTCAGACCATGATTCTGAGTCGAAAACTACTGAAAATTTTCGCAGGAAAATACCAAATTTTTCCGACTTTTTTTGTAATTCAAAAAAAATATATATATATGGTTCGTTTAGTTAGACCTTAGATAATGGCATAAAAATAAAATTATAACCACAATGATTAAAAAAAAAAAGTTTGTACAAAAAAGTTAAAAAAACTGATCAACCCGAACGGAAAGTCACAAGTGATCAAAAAAACAACACCGAATCACACCATAACCAATAAGCCCATTTAACTAGTCACAGGATCGTCCAATGCAATTAGCGCGGAAAACGTACATTGCGGATAATCGAATTAAAAATGCATTTCCTGCGAGTAATAATACTGGCGTATAACTCAACACTATTGTACTTGTTCAGAATTTCAGTATTTGCCTGGCTGTCACCAATACCCTGTATTGTTTTTTTAACGTAATGATAATCTAACATTAACCACATTTCAGTTTGCTAAGAAAAACATTTAGGAAGCAACTTTGTTTTTATCATAGATTTAATACTATTAAGTACACAAATACAGATATATATAGTAGTCCTGTTACTGAAATTGGTTTTAAACTTACGGACTAACTTTACCTATTCGTGCTTCCGAATCGCAACCTTACCGGCTAACTTCACATTATAGAACTTCGTTTTACATTAGATCGTAATCTATTGCTCATTTTCTAGTTAAAAGTTTACATTTTACTAATAAAAGCAGCAATGTATATCTGTATCGACATAGTGTAAGCAAGTGCATCTATAACTTAGTAACAGTCATTGCTCTAAGAATTGCGGTCTGAGAGACCTTTTCAGAACACACCAAATAAGCCCAAAATACAGTTCCAATATACATTTACCATGGGCACTATCCTCGCATATCACGAAGTAAACTAGCAAGTACTGCACTTGCCGGGCCTGTCAGACCGCACGTCGATACTGGGCCTAAGATTTTTAAGTTCTACCTATATAAATACCTACCTATTGAATAGATGACTGTTCGTGAACAATTGATTTGTTTGTTCGTCGAAAGAAGTAATTTGTACCTTATAAGAAAAGTTGGCTCGAGTCCAATCGAGCGGCTTAATGGAGTCCAACACTCGTAGATACGATACTCCCAGTCAGTAGTGACTTACAACTTTGTGTACTCGATTGTATTGGTCGGAAAATGACCGGTTTCTTTAAAAGAATGAGTAATTATTGAGTGGTGGCCGTAAGAATTTTTTTATGCGTGTTTTGTGTATGCCAGTCATAATCCCATATAGTATACAGCAAAGAAGACTGATTATATAAGTTACTGTGCGTGTGATATTGGTTTACCTATCTACCTATATAATATAAAAATAAATCGCTGAAAGTGTTGCTAAGCGCAAATCTCGAGAAGAGCTGAACCGATTTCGCTATTTCTTTTTTTTAAATACTCCATAAAGTACGAGAATAGTTCTTAAAGAGAGAAAAATTTTAAAAAATTGCCTAAATGTCTAAATTTTTTATAGTAGCCGCCTACGACTTTGTCCACGTGAAAGGGCATTATTTACACCCGTGCAAAGCCGAGCGGAGCTCTAGTTTTCAATAAATAAATTATAGGCATATAAGTAAAGTATAGTAAAGTAAAGTATAGGCAGGTAAGATTTTAGGCACTGCGTTTAGGTTATCTAGGAAAGCGAAAACGCGGTCGGACACATAACAACGTCTGTGTTCCGAAAATGGTGTAACCAGAACTGCAAGATCATTAAGGAGAATATACAGCCACGTTTAGCATAGCGGGGACAGATGTAAATGATCTGGGACAAGTTGCTAGCTTATCGCCTGAGAGAACGCCACTGAGTTCCTTAATCGACTCTTGCGATTTGTACGATGCAGCTGACGTACATGTTATAATATAATAGTTAAGTACGGCATCAGCATAAGACTTTATAAATAAATTGATGGAATCAGAAGTTCCGTAGTAGGTAACAATGTTCAAACATGAACCATTTAATCCCTGTTAATGTAACATGTCTTGAAACCATAGATAACAAAGAAAAAGAGATATAGATCAAGGCGATATCTTTCTTTTTTTACCTATTTCAATGGCAAATAAGTGATAGATATTCTCTTTGAAATCTCGGCTGATCCTGCTCATATTTAGTGTGTGGACTACAATAAACCAAATGGATCATTTTAAACCAAAGTAATATTTTCTTGATATAATAAAACAAAACTTAAAAACTGACCGACGACGTCTATAGTCTCTAGATTTTTTTGTAAATGTAGAGTAACGTTTAATAATTAAATGGATTTTGTACATCTCATTCCCATTCTTTTTCTTATTCAAGTTACGAGTATTAAAATATTTTTTATATGTCTCTAGCTATCATTAAGAACGGTACAATTTTGTAAATGTCATTTTGTTCGACGTTTTTCTAGTACATAACGTTTAATAACCTTTACGAGAGGCACGTAATGGGTTTTGTACATCTCATGGTCACACCATTCTTATTTCTAGGTATTCGAAGTTACGAGTATTGAAGCAATGTGAAATATTTTTTCAATGTGTACTGAAAATAAATGTTTCCACATCGAAAATGGCGATGAGCAGCAACTTCTTATATCTATCTGTAAGTAGGGTTGCCAACCGTTGTTTTCCAAGGACATGTCCTGTTTTTGGGGTGTCCTGGGCTGTCCTGGATAGTTTTTAAGCATCGTCCTGAGCTATCAGTGTTTGAAACCATAAGAACGGTACATTCGCACGCCACTAACTCCCTCCAATCGTATTGTCACTGGGCTCGCACAGTATAATCCTGTCTTTTAATCCAAATATCCTAGTATCAAAGGATTGAGAGCGCTCACCTACATATTTATAAAGTTCAGATGTCATTTTGTTCGACGTTTTTCTATATCTGGATGTTTTTTTCCGGTTCCCGCGCCTCGACTTATAACCAAAATAGTTATGCCTACATTTGTATGTACATGCAAACATTTTTATTGTCGTCCTAGCTATAGGATTTCCCTGCATGGGTTACAGTAATAAAATAGCTTTATTTGTATTGTTTTCCAATAAGAATGATCCCAAGGGTGTGAACAAGTGTAAACATTTATTTGTATGTAGCCTAAGATGCCATGTTCTTTATATAAAACTAGTGGCCCGGATCAGTATATAGCTACAACTTCATATGTAGGTACAGCGGTTTTCGTAAAAATTTGGAACTCCCGTTGGTCCCCTTTCCATGGGAATTTCGGAAAACCGTTCTTAAAGCTTCCTTGTAGCCCTAATCCGATTTCAGCTTGGTATAAATAGCGGTTTTCGTAAAAATTTGAAATTCCCCGTTTGTCCCCTTCCCGTGGGAATTTCGGGAAATCCGTTTTTAGTCCTTCCTCGTTGTCCCCAATGAACATATACGCCCGATTTCAGCTTCATATGTATAGCTGTTCTTGTAAAAATTATGAATTACCGTTTGTCCCCTTCCTGTGGAAATTTCGGGAAATCCGTTTTTAGTCCTTCCTTATTGTCCCCAATGAACATATATGCCCGATTTCAGCTTCATAATATGTATAGCGGTTTTCGTAAAAAATATGAATTCCCGTTTGTCCCTTTCCTGTGGGAATTTCGGGAAATCCGTTTTTACTCCTTCCTTGTTGTCCCCAATGAACATATATTTCCGATTTCAGCTTCATAATATGTATAGCGGTTTTCGTAAAAAATATTAAATTCCTGTTAGTCGCCTTCCTGTGGGAATATCGGGAAATTCTTAAAACCTATGACACTCAGCAATAATGTAACAGCTTTCTATTGGTGAAAGAATTTTTAAAATCGGTTCATTAGATCCCGAGATTACCCCTTACAATTTAACAAATATTCAAACACACAAACTTTACCTCTTTATAATATTAGTATAGAAGTATAGATAATACAATCGAACTCCTATCTCTAGAAACTTGGTCACTATAGGTATATGTATACAGAATGATTTTTGGTCGTCAACGTTCCCGAAAAGTACGGAATCTCCTTATCATCACGATCATTTTTCTCCATGGAAGCATACCTGGAAAGTGTCTGGTTTCCAAAATATTAGGGTCCAAAGTTGAGTAAATATACTGCAATTTTCTGCATAAATGCACATTGACGCGTGAAGCAAGATTTTTTCACGAGAAGTAATTAATACTGCCTACCCCGTAAGGGATAAAGGCGTGATTATATGTATGGCATGACTTACGAAGCCGAGGCGTGGAACCTGACAGTGGGGCTGCAATTTTCTGCATAAATGCACATTGACGCGTGAAGCAAGATTTTTTCACAAGAAGTAATTAATACTGCCTACCCCGTAAGGGATAAAGGCGTGATTATATGTATGGCATGACTTACGAAGCCGAGGCGTGGAACCTGACAGTGGGGCTGGCTCACCGATTGCATGTCACTCAGAGAGCTATGGAAAGGTCAATGCTCGGAATCTCGCTGATGGACAAAGTCATAACGAGATTATCCGGCAGAAGACCAAAATGACAGACATAGTCTTGAAATGTAGCAGACTAATGTGGCAGTGGGCCGGCCACATCTGTCGTAGAACCGATGGACGGTGGAGTAAACGGGTTCTCAAGTGTAGCGTTGGGCGCCCTCCGAGCCAGATGGACCGATGACTTAAATAGGACGGCTGGTAGTGACTGGATGGCAAAAACGGGAGATCGAGCCATGTGGCGTACACTAGGGGAGGCCTACGTCCAGCAGTGGACTGCAATTTGGTCCCATAGTACTCGTAGTTGCTTCTTTTTTCCAACCTAATCTTTTGTTAAAAGCAAATTACTTATTTCAAAAGTACCTTATATACCATTGCTCAGTACTTGCGATATAAGACTTAAATGTTGGGCTATTCCACTACGATCATTGGCGACTCTTTAGTCTCCAATTATCACCGGCGAATCACCAATAACTAAAATACGTGAATAAGAATATAGTATTAAGCCTCGAGCAGACCGGATGCGTACACGTAAGCGTAGACGTGCAAGTACCGCTGAGTTGTAAAGTATGGAACTGTATAGGCACGGGCAGACCAGATGCGTATGTGTAGACGTAAGCATAGACGTCAAGCGGAGACAGTTCCATACATTAAACTCATACGCATCCGGTGTGCTCGAGGCTTCAACGCTATATAAGTGTTATGGCAACTACAAGACACAAAATGGCACGACAATAAAGTAAGTGGCAAAAGAAGTACGAGGACTAATATTTATTGCTTACGTGCCTGACTGTGCCTAGGTCAATTACTTTAGGTTAAGCTTTATGTATTTGCTACGAATGTTCTAAGAGGGTTTTGCCTACTTGTACAAACTGCGTAAATCGCTTCAATTCTGTCTGGTGACCTGTGGTTTGTTGTATGTTATTGTATAACCTTGAACTCTTAAAATAGTAGGCTCGTTAGGTACCTACATATCTGTATTTGGGCATTGCTACCGCTTTGCGTACTAAGCCTTCTAAAAATTGTACATTCATCGCAGAATTGCACAGGAATTTGCAATTACAATTTAAAATAAATTAAAATTTACATGAACTTTATTATCAATTTACGATGGTAACGTGATAGAAAGGCCTTGAGAGGGACATCCATGAATTTCATCAAAACTCCCTACCAAATAGGCTAACATTTGCTTCCAACAATCTACCTTTCCCCACCATGCTATCTATAAAAAAAACTTGCAATACCTCCTCAAGCAACTGCTTCGTGACTAGACGTGTTATATGAAAGGGCACCGCCTGCACGAAACAGGTTAACAAACTGAGAAAAGGAAACTCTCGGAAATTATCTGAGAGGGTAGATCTCTTATGAGAAAACGTGTGAAGGGAGATTTTGCATTTTATGAGGACACACTTTTATGAGGAATGGAACTAGGGTGCTTTTTAGCTAGATTTGCAAAAATATAGGGAACTTTCAAAATTTATTAACTTTAAATATGTATTTGATTGATTCATCGATTTTAAAAATATTGCAAATTGTTGTTGATGTAGAACTGAACTATGTAGCTAGCTAAACTAACTAACCATATTAGGTATTATACAAAATTATATTTAGATAGGTAGATAAATATATAGATAGGTTTTTGCAAAATTATAATACATTAAGTTATTAAGTTTTAAAGGGTTATTCTTAATAATTATATCCCTAGATAAGATACTTAAATAAAGTACATTGTCCTACTTTTGGTAAGAGAGGGAAAAGCGCTGGTCCTTCGGTGTCGGATGCGGGGAAAGCGAACGAAGATAAATAAAATGGCGTTCACTTATCTTTACTTCTCGAAGTCTATTTAATGGCGATATTGCGTGACTCTGTACGTACTACGTTTAATTTTGTCTCAAACTAAAATAACAGATGTTCTTTTAGTCTAATGCATGTATTATTAGTAGTGACTTTTCCCTTGAGGACACTTGATTGAGTTTTTTTTATCTTAAGAGTATTTTTTTATTTATTTATTTGGTATTAGGAATTATGCTATTTGGTATTATTCTCGAGCGTGATTAAAGTTTGAGGTAAAGAAATAAATACTTATAGGGGCTTTGTAGAAAAATTGACAAAAGTTTATACATTTTTTAGCAATTTATACAAACATAAAATGAGATCTGTGATCTTTGCCTACCTCTCCGTGATGTTGTTTATTTTTCATCTATGCACTACAAACATAAAAGTGAGTCAACGTTCCCAAAAACTACGGAATCTCCTCATCATCACGATCATTTTCTTGCCTGGGAAGTGTCTGGTTTCCAAAATATTAGGGTCCAAAGTTGAGTAAATCCGTGATGTAGACGCGCGTGTTTAATTAATATTTCATCTATGCACTACAGAATTTAAAATTTAAAAAAAAAAAAATATCGAACTTAACAGATATATATTTTATACATCAGAACACACATATCTAATACTAGTAAAAAAATATATATACAGGATATTTTTTCGATGCCACCCTTAACGAAGGGTACGTACTCTGTACATCAAATAAAGTAAGTTTATGCCAAAAAAAATGCTGGGAAAAGATGTAAATTTTTTGAAAAAAAAAATTCTTGATCGGGCTAAATTTATAGTGTCCAGTGTTTATGCTAATTTTTTCATAAAAAAAAACAAAAAAACGCAGTCTATTTACTGAACTTTGGACCCTAATATCTTGGGAACCAGACACTTCCCAGGTATGCTTCCATGGAGAAAAATGATCGTGATGATGAGGAGATTCCGTAGTTTTCGGGAATGTTGACGACCAAAAATCATCCTGTATATTGTATACTTTTGATACCAAAGCCTGTAAGGTTTTTTTGTAATACGTATATAATATCTATGACGTAATCAACTTAAGATAAAAGCATTGGTTGCGTAAGTCCGGTAATACATCACTAAATCTCTTCGCTATCAAAGTTTACTGTTTTGTGGACACATTCTCCAAATATTTATAATGGGATATTTTCATGGCTTTTCACTTAACATTACCCCTTTTACATCCTGTATACATAGTTCCTCTATAATGTCGGTGTACGTGGACTTTACACTTTTTACTTATTCTTACTTAAAACCCTTTTGTTACATTCTGTATATATACATAGTTTCTATTTCTACTTTCTAGGAATAAATACTGCACGTTTTTACTTATGCTTACGTAAAACTGAGATTAATATAAATTAATTCAAATGTAGTAAAAATCTGACATTGACTTGACTTATATTCC
The DNA here is from genome assembly GCA_014607495.2 of Carposina sasakii. Classification (NCBI taxonomy): domain Eukaryota; kingdom Metazoa; phylum Arthropoda; class Insecta; order Lepidoptera; family Carposinidae; genus Carposina; species Carposina sasakii. Next base: position 2,873,155 of record CP053169.1, read on the forward strand.
TGTGTCCCCTAGCGGGGCAGAGGGCCTCCACAGATGTCCGCCATCCCGTTCGGTTCTGAGCGTTCGCCCGCAGGTCTTCCCTATTATCCCTACATTAGCAACACGATATTTTAGAATCCTGCCAGTCCCGAGTTTTCAATTATAAAGTAAACGAATTTTGTAATTAAATATTATGATAAGAATCTGGAATTGTGAATGTATTTGAGCATAATACATGTACCAAATTTCAACATCATCATCATTTTCAGACCTGAGAAGTCCACTGTTCGACATAGGCCTTCCCCAACAATCTCCACTCCGACCGGTCGGAAGCAGCCTGCATCCAACCGACGCCCGCGAACTTGGCCAGATCGTCCGTACTCCGTTCCCTTCCCATAATAGAAATTTAACATAATTTAATTGTGTATTCATGTTTATGTTTACATTCAACTAGTTTACTGCTATTCTAGACAAACTTGAATTCCTACTGCATTAAAATCATCTTATGATTTTTTTTACGAGTTCTAAGTTGATCCCATAGTAAAACTTGTTTGTTGTTAATGCTCCTGGGCTACATAGTTTCGTGTCACAAATAGGTGATGCTCTTCTAGCCCAGTGGTTAAGACGTGCACCTTCCAAGCGGGAGGCGTAAGTTCAATCCCAATCACGGGCCTGTACCAATGAATTTATTTCATGTACAGATTTTAATGTTGCAAAATTGTCCCTTAGCTCGTGCCTAGGAAAACACGTAAAATCGGTGGTCCTCCGCCTGATCCCCTCTCCGGTCGTGTCGGCTTTCTGTCCCATCGGACTATGAGAGTAACGGAATAGAGAGTGCATCTGCGTTTGTGCACACACTTGTGCACTATAATATCCCCTGCGTACATGGCCAATCTCCGCAGAGATTAGTCGCCTTGGCCGAAATACGGTCGGAGATACGGTCATCATCATCATATGAAATATAGGTACAGCTAACTTAAAAATAGAGATATTGAAATATATCAGACATCTAGGTTCCGAAAGTAGGGGACTTAGAACCGCTAGAGTTCTCGCTTGCTGACCTAAATTGTGATACGAAAATACCTAGCATCTCATTATATCATCATCATCATCATCATATCAGCCTATTGCAGTCTACTGCTGGATGTAGGCCTCTTATTATAATGATTATGAAAATATGATCTGTCCCTCTAATTTTTGCCAATAATTTCTCAAAAGAGTATAAGGATAACTTAATTTTGGGTGAAAGATATAAACTTGTTGTTTTTCCGGGTTACGACATACATAAAATCGGGCCTTTTTCCTTGGAGGGTAGGAAGAGATCACGGGCCCCTATTTGCTCTGATCCTAACACGCCTAATAATAAAATGTAATAATATCTTAAAAAATATAATCTTCCAAATCAAAATAAGACTCCGCTACTCTGCATGACAATTCCAGTAATCAAAAACATACTTTTTGCATATTTCAGATTTAATTTTTAATTATTTTCAAACAAAATTTTAAATTTGAAATAAAAAATATACGAGATGCAGTATAGAAATTGGCCATAAGATGTTACTACTGACGTCGAACGTGCACTAAAAAGGCATTTATTTTCGTCAATTTTTCTTCAAATTCGGACCCGTGAATAAAATTTATTAGATAGATTAGCTCATTCTGTGTTTCCCAAAATTATATTTTTAAGGATGGTAAAAGGGGCAAGTTTACGTGAACGAAGTCACTGGTGAAAAACTAGTATGTACATAACTCCACGCCTATGTCCGTCTAGGGTAGATCCATTTAGCACGTTCCAGGCATACCTCCGTCGCCTCGTCCACATTCATCAATCTATTCATACATGCTTATCGGTGCGGGTTCTCTTGACCTTTGCAAGAACTTCACCAATTTGGTTCATGTCCAGGGGGCTATTCCACTAAAATTTTCTGCCTAAACATAGCCATTTACGTACAGTTAACGAAAAGCCATGTAAAACAATATTTATTTATAGTTACTGCGTAACGAAGTATGAGTGGCGTGAATTTGCGAGATAGAGTGAGAAATAGTGTGATAAGAGAGATGTGCAGTGTGAAAGAGGACGTAGTGGCAAGCACAGAACAGGTGGCAAGGATAGAGAATGGTATGGTTTGGACATGTGTAAAGGATGGATGGAAGACGATTAACGAAACAGATATATATCGCAGAAGTTAATGGCAATGCTGGGAGAGGTCGCCTTAGACGATTGAGTCGAAGGCCCAACTAGCTGCCAAAAAGCTGGGTATTATTTCGAAGGTGCGAAGGTACTTCACACCGGAACAGCTACTAACTTTGTATAAAGCGCAAGTTCGGTCGTGTATAGAGTACTGTTTGCACCTTTGGGATGAATCGGCCAAATACCAGCTTGAAGCGTTGGAAGCTATCGAGCACCGAGCTAAAAGGCTGATCGGCAATGACTCATTGTGCAAAGCTAGATTGCAAAGCCTTGAGCATCGACGTAAAGTTGCAAGTCTCTCGGTATTTTACAGGTTACATTTCAGGGAGTGTGCGTTGGGACTTCACGACCTAATTCCCCCAGCACATTTCTACCACCGGACGACCAGGGAAACGCCAAGGCGACACCGGTTCACAGTTGAAGTACCGAAAACTCGTATTAAGCGTTTTGCTTCTACATTCATAGTGCGAACGTCCAAGCTATGGAACTCCCTGCCTGAATCCCTGTTCCCCATGAACTATAATCTTGCGGTCTTCAAGTCGAGAGTGAACCGGTTTCTTTTAGGCAAGCGCGCTCTATCTTATCTTATCATTAGGCGCGTTGTGGTCAAGCGTAAGCCTATTTAATATAAAATAAAACCTACATAGACCAAATTGGGGATGTGCTAAAAAAAGGGCTAGTCAAGAGCACCCGAATGTAGTTGAGGCTAAAGAGGTATGTTTGGAACGTACTAAATGGAGATTTGTAGTCTCTGCCTATCCCTATGGGATATAGGCGTGAGGTTATGTATGTTTGTGTGTATGTACTGCTTGGGATTAAGGTATATTTTTGTTAGCGGTCGAGAGCATAACAGAATAAAAATAAATATCTTTGGACTAACATCACCGTAAAGTAATTATTGCTTCGTCCGTGATTCTACAATGGTTCCGGTTTAGCTTCATTCCAGCTTGAATTTTTAAGGAAAATGGGGGGTAGATCGATCCCTCCAAGCATTAGTATTTACTTATGCTATTTATTAACTTATTTTGTTAACCTAGTTCCAAAGAGGATGAATCTTCGCATAATCAAATGAGATCAGTAATATTTTTTTTTAAACGAAAAACCGACTTCCTCCCAATACTCGTGCTTACTAAAGTAAAATTTTACTAAAGGGAAAATATATATTGCGTTAAGCCGTGTACGACGTTTAGAAGGCATAATATTGTCAGATTTATATGCCAGCAAATGATTAAATAGGCCACATGACAAAAGAGAGAAATGACTAGGCTTAGAAACTTTACGTCTGACAATATAAGCAACATATAATTACACTCCATCTCCCCGCCCTGTTCCCAATCATTTGGGGTCGGTGCAATATGTAGGTACTCTTCTTTCATTCATCCCTATTATCCTTCATCTCGTTATTCTCGTGTCTACCTCTTCCTCTATAACCATCTTACTTCGGACACGGCTTAACGCAACATATAATTACCCGACTTAACACAATTATCTTCATCTTCATAAGCCTATTGCAGTCCACTACTGGACGTAGGCCTTCCCCTGCCATAGGAGGATTTTGTTACTAAAAAGTTCCACTACCTGTTTTTCGGCGGCTCTATCATTAGACCCTGGTTGCCTTTATATTATGTGTAGCTGACCAAAATTCTCTATAAAAATCTAAAAACGGACTACTCGTGCCTATTATATTTGAGGATATCCCTAGATTCCTTAGAGATTCCATCATCAGATGTTATGTTTTATATGTAGGTGACCAAAACGCTCAGTAAAAATGTAAAAACAGACTACATGTGCCTACAATATTCGAGGTTGCCCTCGATTTCTCCAAGATCCCATCATCAGACCCTGATGTGGTGAATATGGGACCAACCTGGAAGTATACCATGACCAACTATAAAAAAAATTTAAATCGGTTCATAAATGACGGAGTTCTGAGGTAACACACATAAAAAAAAAAACATGCAGACGAGTTGATCACTTCTCTTTTTTGAAGTCGGTTAAAAAGGTTTATTTCGTATTAACTGTACTTTTTGTCTCCTTTCGTTGGGATGGATTAAATTATAAATGTGCCTGTCACATTGTCAGCTCTCAGATTCAACTCTGGTAATTATTTCAACTAAAACAAAGCCGTTACTTTACCTTATTTCATATTATGTTGCAATTTTAAAGGTCCCATCCTCCTAGTTCACTCTTACAAGTCTCATTTAAGAAAATTATTTCAAGTAATATGTAGTCAAGGCTCTTAAATAAATGAAAAAAAGCTAATAAGTAGTTAAACTATGAAAACGCCACAATCAGAATAACTGGTAGTCAATGTAGCAATTTTTTATTCAATTCTCAATCTAATGAAATGAAATAGTGACCTAATGCTCAGTGAAAACTGTAATAATGGGACTATACAGTTTGCGAATTGATGATGATGATCTCCGATCGTATTTCCGTCAAGGCGACCAATCTCTACGGAGATTGGCCAGGTACGCAGGAGATATTATAGTGCATAAGTGTGTGCGCAAACACAGATGCACTCTCTATTCCGTTACTCTCATAATCCGATGGGACGAAAGCCGACACGACCGGAGAGAGATCAGAGTGCTTAGTGTGAGTTTTGCTAAATCAATCGAGTAACTTAACTTCCGCGTAAATCGAGCATACATCGTGAGTATCGAGTATCGACTGCATGCGAGTGTGAGATACCATTGTGCATTCGATTCGATGGAAGTTATTTCATAGTGAGTTGTGAGCACGCCACTCGATAGTCAGCCGCTCCGATGGATAACCGACTAAATTAAAAAGTTTAAATAGACATTCGTGTCCCGTCAAAGAAGTTACTATCACATTTAGTAAGATAACATTGTGTGTTATTTATAATATAATCTGTGGCTTTTGTTTACATACCTATGTTCTACGAGTGTTTTAATCGTTCTAATGATTTTTCATGTGTAATCTTTAATTGTATTCCTGATATTAATTTTAATTTATTTAATATGAAGACCAGCAACAACAACAGAAACACACATTGAATAACCTTGATAATGATTCTAGTTGGTGCACCACGTTACATACCTACCGACGTGTATGATTTTAGGTGCAAGGATGTAGGTAGGTACTTATGTTAACCCCTAAAGTAACCCGCTGAGTAGACCTTACATTAGTAAGCCGGAGTAGATCACTACACATTAAGAATTTAAAAGCTGTCTTGGTGAATTGGTAAATCGAGAATTTGCATGAGTACCTACGGGACATAAAATATCGCTCATCTCGTGCTCGCTCTAGCACTTCTACACATCATTCAAGCAAAAAATACCGTGACGACATCACTTCCATGCAAAATAAACTCCTCAACGAACAAATACTTCCTCTTTCACTTAAGAATTTGTAGTGAGTAAATACTTCGTACGAGTGAAAACGTTAACCGTTCGAACTGTCAAAACGCTGCCGTTGTAAACACTCGCACTCGCTAAATCCGAACAAAAACGTACACTTTTCGATCATCGCGGCATTCACTAGTGAGTAGTGAGTAACGAGGTCATCGATTGGAAACTTACACTCGCAATTTTAGTTCACATAGTTAACCACTAGATGGCGCTCACTCAATTCCATATAAAAATGCGTTTACTTTACGGCGATCGAGCAGCCAAAAAAACTCGCACTAAGCATACAGGCGCAGGACGAACGGTTTTACTTGCTTTCCGAGGCACGAGCTAAGTATCTATTTTTACCCGACTGCGCGACGCAAAGGAGTGGTATTGTGTTTAACACGTATGTATGTATGTCTGTTCCTTTGTGACCTCCTGTAAAACGGCTTGATGGATTTTGATGTATGAGGTATCGTTAGATTTGTCTTGATTCGGGAGTGTCATAGGATACATTTTATCATAAAAGTCCCACGGGATAAAGACATAATAATATTTTTTCTAAATTTCCCTTTAAACAACAAAAATATGTATGCGGTATCATTAGATTCATTTCAATCACGGGAGTAATTAATATAGGATACGTTTTTTCTCAAAATTCCCACGGGAACATGTTAATTCTGCGTCAACGCAAAGCAACTCATGCGTTAGCAAGCAAAAAGATAGGGCGTGGCCTGGCATGCGGCGCGCGGCGCGGTGCGGAGGGGGATATGCTCGAGTATACAGCCCGAATGCGGGCACACGCATAAGGGCACACGTCGTTGACGGTCGTCTCTAAATAGCGATTTTTTCGATACTTCGTCGTCTGACGCGAAACTTATAAAGTATAAATAACTCGTTCTTTTTACCCGACTGCGCGCCGCAAAGGAGTGGTATTGTCTTTCTATGTATGTATGTATGTTTGTATGTTCCTTTGAAGCACTACACGAACCAAACGCCTCGGCCGATTTTTATGACTCATACGTCAATCGATTCCTCTTAGTCCGGCGAGTGTCACTGAAGACATGACGTTAGTGAAAATGCAATATGGCGACTACTGGACGCCATTTTGTAAAAATTAAAAAATTAAAGTCGACAAACTAATCGACTGGGGTATCGTTGAATAGGTATTTAAAAATAATTTATAGGTTTCTCTCAACATTTTTCGATTCGACTAACCATTTAGGATCTATATCGATTGAAAACCATTCTCGTATATAAGTTTTTAGACAGCAGCATGACGAAACCTTTTTGCTGCCGAGCATGTCGAGCGTGTTTCTTGAAGGATGCCTATTAGTAGCTATATTAACTAAAAAGTATAAAATAAATAAAAACATAATTTAAAAAATCCAAAAACCCGACTGCGTAAAAAAGAACCAAACTATGTATATAATAATAATAAAAAAACTGAAAAGATGAAAACAAGCACTTAGATGTCCAGTGGTCTAGAATTCTATAATATTATTATGGAATTAATAATAATTGAAGAAAATAAAATATTTTCTAATGATGTAATATAACAACTGAACAGTCGGGATCCAGTAACCGACAGCCAAGCTATTAATATTTCAATGGATCCTGGCTGTTCAGTTGTTATATTACATCATTAGAAAATATTTTATTTTCTTCAATTATTATTAATTCCATAATAATATTATAGAATTCTAGACCACTGGACATCTAAGTGCTTGTTTTCATCTTTTCAGTTTTTTTATTATTATTATATACATAGTTTGGTTCTTTTTTACGCAGTCGGGTTTTTGGATTTTTTAAATTATGTTTTTATTACAACATTAAATTCTGTACATGAAATAAATTCATTGGTACAGGCCCGTGACTGGGATCGAACTTACGCCTACCGCTTGGAAGGTGCACGTCTTAACCACTGGGCTATCACACTACTAACTATTGCGAATTGTATCCAATATGGCAACCACTTTGTTTTTATTTACCTTGACATTCACTAGAAATCCCGTTTCTTCAAAAGTCTTTCAGGTATTATTGTCTGACATACTTCGCTCTAGTGTTGCACTCAACTAAACAAATAAGTTCATAGACAAATAGATTTTAGTAGATACGTTGAAGGGGTTCACTCACGCCTATGCCTTATTTTTTACCCTGCTGTGCGATGCAAAGGAGGGTAATGTGTTTATTAGATTACTCTACAGATTTTAAATGATTCTTTATTAGATATTCTTTATTGTACACAAGAACTTCTTCAAATAACAAAAAAATATTGTTGCAAATGAATTTAGTTCGTAGGTTATGGATTTAGTAATAATTTGTATAACAATAAATAAACATGGTAAGAAATATTAAAAAAATCCGAGATCGATAATTAAAATTGATTTCGCCAATATCGATAAAATTACATAGTTCATAAGGATCGATGATTTTTCGCCAAGGCTGTTGAATGAATTTTGAAGAATTTATGTAACTTAACAAATACACAAATTAACCGAAGCTCTTGTATCGTCCACTTATATCAATACTAGCTGTTGCCCGCGCCTTCGTCCGCATGGACTACAGAAAAAGAACAAAATGTCGATATTATCCGGTATAAAAAGTCTCCTATTTTATATATAATACCTATGTATTAGTTTCATGGTGATCAGTTGAGTAGTTTTCGCGAAAAAGTGTAAAATTATAAAAAGGTTCAACCCCTTTCTGTGTACACAGCAATATTTTATTTCATTTCGGAAAAAACAACAGAGAAAAAACGAAACCAAAATGGCCGAAAGATGTTGTGAAGTTTGGGTAATAGACGACGAGGAAAAACTATGATTAATGGGTAATGAATATACGAAAAAATAGGATAAGTTTGAGTTTGATTTGCACACGAAAAGTTCAGTACCATTATCTAGAAAAATTACAAAAATGAGAGCCTCTATAATAATATGTTTATATCATTTTGAGCAGTTATAGCGGCTACGGAAAATTCTACTGTCAGCCTGGTGACAGACAGATAGACAGCGGAGTCTTAGGTCCCATTTTTTACCCGACTTCGCAAGAAGGAGGGTTGTATTTTCGGAGTGTATTAGTATGCTCTAGAGCCTAAACAGCTTTTCGCATTTAAGCTTGAGAGATATCATTAGATTCGTCTGGTCGTGAGTTAGTACTGAGTAATTTTTTATACATAGTTGTGTTTTTGTCTTTAAATTATTAGTTTTTGAGTACGGAACCCTAAAAAGAGCAAATCCTCGCAGAAACAGATATATCCGCCCCCTGATTATCTTATTTGCAATAGCAAGCCGAAGCAAAGCTTTTTTTTTTAATGTATTATCCGTGACGAACAGATAATTCCTTAAAATTACAATCTAGCCTAATTAGACTAATAAGTAATTTTTATCTAACTTAAATTGCTAAACCGTGTAAAACTAAGAACGTGTCCATCGGCACTTTTCTTATTGTCACTATTAAGGGGAAGTCACTTTGTTCATGTGTTCTTTAAAATTAGCACCCACTGCACTATATCACTAATTTAATGCACTAACTCAAAAGGTTTTGTCCTTTTAAGCCTCCTGACTATGTCCGTGTTGTCAAGAAGCTGGATAGCCTCGACATTCACATGCTGGTGAAGCCTTTTTTCATGAGCTTCTGCGTATTTTTTTATAACTTTTACGACCATGTCCACTTTGAGGTCCCGATGGAGGTCGTCATTCCTTACATACCAGGGCGCGTTTGCAATGCCCCGAAGTACATTATTTTGAAATCTTTGTATCATCAGTGTATTGCTTTTTTTGGTACAGCCCTAAAGCTGAATACCATAAGTCCATACAGGCATAAGGACTTGTTTGTATAAAAGTAGTTTGTTGTGTACCGATAACGAAGAATACTTCCCAAGTAACCAGTACATCTTCCTATAACGAAGCTGCAACTCGTCGCGTTTCTTTTTGACGTGGGCTTTCCAGCGAAGCTTTGCGTCCAGAGTCATGCTCAAATACTTGGCTGTGTTTTCGTATGGTATTATTTTGCCATTTATTAATACTGGATGATAATTAACTTTTTAAATGTAATTTTATATGTTGCCTGCAACAATAATACAAGGACGTGGAAAATGTATGGGTTGCCGGCTCTCTCTGAAAAGAAGTGCTTACTACGAGTATCTACTTGCAAACGGCCCCCTTATTACCTAACTAGCAAAAGCAAAGCGATAGCGAAAATTGTACAATATTCGCTTTGAAATGTCAAAGTTCCTTTGAAATTCATTTTACGTAATACGAATCTGACAAGCAATTAGCGATTTTTGTTCAATTTTCGTTATCGCTTTGCTTTTGCTAGTTAGGTAATAAGGGGGCCGTTTGCAAGTAGATACTCGTAGTAGGCACTTCTTTTCAGAGAGAGCCGGCAACCCATACATTTTCCACGTCCTTGTATTATTGTTGCAGGCAACATATAAAATTACATTTAAAAGTTAATGTTCCTTTTTTAACTGCGCCTTCTAGTAAGTGCAAGCTCAGCTTCGTATAAGGACAGATTACGACACAGGCTATAATTTCTGTATTTTCCTATATATATTTCTATTAGTTCTGTGTGCACAATACAAGTGAAGTTCTAATGTAGTGTTTTTCTTGACTTTCTTATATAATACCAAGTGCGCCCTATTCAATACAATATACAGTCCACTAAATCGACATCTTGGCGAGACAGTCCATCATCCACAGTCCACAACAACCAGGCTGTCCGCTCAATCATAATGAACTGTTTACTCAATTTTCATGAATAACAAATCGGGGAAGTATGCGAATATATATTTAAAGCACACCTGTAATGATGATATTTTAACAGGGACTCATATTTCCTTTATGTGTAAGCAGTACATATAAAGTGAAATCAACTGAGAAGGGTATGTTAAGATGGTTCTGGTATAACAGCCGATTGGTGTAGTTATAGTGCCTCTAGCCTCTAGATAGAAAGTGCACCTATGTTTGTGCACACACTTGTGCACTGTAATATCTCTTATGCAGTGGGCTAATCTCCATTAAGATTGGTAGACCATCTAAGTGCTTGTTTTTTTTTTCTTTTCTGTTTTTTTTATTATGTACATTATTTGGTTCTTTTTTAAGCAGTCGGATTTTTGGATTTTTTAAATTATGTTTTTTACGTTGCTACATACGACACAAAGGGTGTTCTAAAAATATTGACAGATCCGCTGACACTTTTCGCATTTGTGTTCCTGTCCCTTCACAAACATGATTAAAAAGCGTAGAGTGCTATCAAATATCAATAAACGTACACACAAAAGGGATTTTAAATTAAAGATTTATTGGGTGCGATTATACGTCGATTTCGTTTATTGTAAAAGCTTTTATTTGCCTTGTATTACAACATTAATGAAAATAAAGATTCACTTCAATCTATGAGCGTACTATTCAAGTTTTATTTAAAGTGCTTTTTTGTTTACTAGTGGACGCCCGCGACTTCGTCTGACTGAACTCTATAGCCTATTATTTATTCAGATATATAAGCTATATACTTGGCAAATTATATGTAAATTTTAAATAAAAGTATGACGGCTCATCGAAGGAATGGCGGTTGACTTATAACAAAACTACCCATTTATACTCTTGACAGATGACGTAACACTGGGCACTGAGACGGCTGCCATTACCGAGTTAGTTGTCATTGAGCGACCGCAGTAAAAAGACGTTGCGCACGCGTCTCACGTGTTCAGTGGAACGTCAGTAAATAACTAATATGATTGTATCCGTGTAATCTCTTATCGTTACGATTTGTAAATTTAATTGGTGAATCATTAAAGGAGTGTATTTTCGGTTTACTAAGTATTTCATTATTTAACCGAACCCCAGTCTCCTAGCCCTCCTACCCACGATAATTATGGATTCTTCTGGTGAGGACTTCTCCGTGCCTTTAAGTATATATATTTTTTTAGATCTTTTACATTTGGTCCCGCTATGTTGCATGTGGCTGTACCTAATCTCCACCATGCTGGCTACTATATTTTTAGGAACGCAGCCGCGTGTTTACTACGAGTATATTATGTTAAATTCCATCAAATCTTGCTAGACTGGAAGTAACTTTGATCACACAAAAAAAAACATTTGGCTGGGCATTAACGTTATCGAAATTTTACAAAATTATGATTCGAATGGTTTATTTTTGCATATGAAACCCTAGCGTCAGAAATACACGAACTGCAAATATACAGGTGTTTTTTCGTGGCCACCTTTAACGAAGGGTACGTATTCTATACATGAAATAAAGTTGTTTTATGCCAAAAAAAAATGCTGGGAAAAAAAATTTTTTTTAAAAAAAAAAAATTAAATTCCTTGATTGTGAGAAATTTATAGTGTCTAGTGTTTATGTTAGTTTTTTTATAGACAGATATTAATTATTTTTCGTCAAAAAATCCTGCTACGCGCGTCTATGTGCATTTATGCAGAAAAACGCAGTCTATTTACTCAACTTTGGACCCTAATATTTTGGAAACCAGACACTTCCCAGGTATGCTTCCATGGAGAAAAATGATCGTGATGATGAGGAGATTCCGTAGTTTTCGGGAACGTTGACGACCAAAAATCACCTGTATTCAAACAAAAACTTTATAAAACACTTTTAATATACAAAAAGCATATATCTCCAAATACGAAGCGACACTTATACCTACATTAAGAACACGTGCTTCTAACGCAACTTTAATATCTGCATAAAGGGGGACATTTTTCATACTTCCCTATTCAGAATCCAGTCAATAGGTATCTATGTTTACAAAACACCCTGTATAGGCTTTAAAAGTTATATTGTGAAAAGTTGGCAAAACTTCAATAATAAATCAACTAGCTCCTGAAGTATGGTAGAATTAAATAAGTATATAGTTTTATACAGGATGATTTTTGGTCGTCAACGTTCCCGAAAACTACGGAATCTCCTCATCATCACGATCATTTTTCTCCATGGAAGCATACCTGGGAAGTGACCAGTTTCGTGCGTTTTTCTGCTTAAATGCACATTGACGCGTATAGCAAGATTTTTTCACGAGAAATAATTAATATCTGTCTATGAAAAAACTAGCATAAACACTAGACACTATAAATTTCACCCGATCAAGAAATTTTTAAAAAATATAAAAATTTACATCGTAGCCCCGCATAGAGTATGTACCCTTCGTAAAGGGTGACAATGAAAAAACATCCTGTATAGTTTTATATAGGGTGTAACAAAAGGGGTATGTTAAGCGAAAATCTATGTAAATAACCCACAAAATTTCAGACTCGAAATCACATGTTTATTTTTCCAGATAGTATGGAGAATTCCTAAACAAATCAAGAATGTTCATACAATTTTAGAAAATAAACATGTGATTTCGATTCCCAAATTTTGGAAATAGGATCTCTATTGTGGGCTATGTACATAGGATTTCGCTTAACATACCCTTTCTGTTACACCCTGTATAAATCGTCATTCCTGATGACGTGGAAAAATAACTGTAGAGGTATTTCTTCTGTCCATTAAAACATCAGTGATTGTTTATGTCGCCTTTGATATTAATTTCTTCTATAGGTCTAGTTCCCGCGGGAAATTGAGGAAATCTATTTATTTATTTATTTTATTTGGCTAACAAAACAAGTTACAATCTGTAATTAATATAATCCTACACATTAATAAAATTAAACTAGACTGTAACTCTTTACAATGTTGGCACATTAATACACAATATGTTCTAAGCGCATCACATCATTAGAAAAATTAAAAATAAACACAATTCAAATTTAGAAAAAATAAAAATAACAACAAAAGAAAATCTTAAACTACTAACAATTTTTTTTTTCTATTAATCATTAATTAATCCTTTTTTATCTAGTGCCTACGTCATACATAGAAACAGACACTTGACGGTTTCACGGTTTCTTACATCAGCTGTTAGTCAGTGCGTATATTCAGTCATTCAGTACAAAACATTTTCATATTGAAATGAAATGAGTTTTTATCTATACATATAATAAAAATTTTAATTAAAATTCTAGGTATAACAAATATTTAAGATAAGCTTATAAATTTTATCTTCAGAAATAATCTCATTTACTTACAGAAAAAAAAAACATGATTGCGTAGAAATTTTGACCGAGTGTCACTCTCATGACTATGACGTACCTATCTAATGATACCTCTAAGGCTCTTTCGTCTATAGACGATTTTGCAAAGTTATTTATTAATATAAAGTGACCATTATATAGATTATGGGCGTTAATTTTTAGCTGCTTACTATGAGTTTTCACCATGTAACAATTCAGTTGATAGGTATTTCGGCAACTAGGACGTGGCTCCGCGAATACAAATGATCTAAAAGCGAAACTTGTTAATTGTTTAATTGCTTTTTGTTAACGACTACGTATTCTATTTTGTTGGGATAGGCGGTTTCTGTGAGTATTTATGGTCTTAGAATTTTAAATTCAAGACTATTGAGAAAATGAATTATGTAACTTTATCTATTTATGCGGTTACTTTGGTTTTTTCATGTGTAAATTAATCGAATATTTAAAGTAATTATTGTAATTCTCTTCAAAGTCTCCTAACAAGATATACCTACTGCTAAACTACTGCTTTGAAGTCTCGATAGTGAGTAAACAAAAAATAATAGGCAAGATCAAAAAAATCCTGTGCATGATTTCGGAACTAACATTTTTTGTATGCAGATCATGAAAGCATACTCAGCAAGAAAGAGTCTCATAGCAAGATATACTGTCTCGATAGTGATAATGAAAGCATATTAGATAACTAGTACCACGGGAAAAGGATTTTTTTTTAAGAAACGCGCTCTTAGTAGCTTTTCCGACCTAAATCTGAAAGTATAGCAAACGCGGCAACTCCAAAAGCATCCCTTCTCACTAAATTATTCAGTTGAAGGGTTATTTTCAAACACCGAGATTTTTATTTAGCAACCGAGTCCGAGAAAAAAATTATTTTAGAACCTAGTTAATAATTGGTAGGTTGTAACATAGTATATTTTAGATTTTCCTTCTTTCAGGAAATATTAAAGGCAAATTCGCATTATTATCCACTATTCACTAATAATGTTTTAATAATTAACACATCCTATACAAACATTAGATACCTAAAGCCATTCCCCAATTAATATTTTAATTAACATGGTTCTAATATTCGTGTAACCTTAGTTTAATTATATTTATTGCGTGGAACATCGTATCCTTAATCACAAAACACCCTTAACTAATAATCTAAAAGGCATTAATATTAGATTAATCTCGAATATAGTCTCTAATACATCAAAGTCTAAGATCAGATTTCATTGACTTTGATGGTAACGATCAAAGACACTCCGGTGTCTAAAGAACTAGGTCAGGTGCAGGGTTGGCAGCTGTGAGATTAAACTGAATATAGCTAATAGCTAATAGTTAACAGCACTTTTAAGATTTTTAATTTTGTCTATGCTCTAAGCTTTTCAGATAAGATTTGTTAAATATTTAATTGTATCAGGCATCACTATTCGGAAGTTCAAATCTCTATTGAGGGGTCGCCCACCACCGGGCCCTACATCCTCCGCTGACCCAAGTCGCATAATTTTTTATTTTATATTTTGATTGAGGGTATAAAAATGATTTGAAATACATTGGTTTTAGTTGTCAGTCAGTTGGTTCGGTAGTTAGAACTTTCAGTGAAAACTGATACTGATGATGTCACGGGTGTTGGCGAAACATTTATGTCGATTAAAAAAATTAATTGATTTTCGGATTAGCATCTATGTATTTATGGTTGCATGCTAGGTGCTTGGATCTGGCTTCTCGTTGCAACTGTAGTGTCTTGTGTTCGTGATCATGAGACGGCAGATCCGAGGGTCAGCGAAGGGTGTAGGGCCCGGTGGTGGGCGACCTCTCAATTAAGATTTGTTGTTTCATTTATTTTCACCTAAACTGGGCGCGAGGTTTTCAAACCTTGCATACTATAAACACGGTCGTCTGTCAAAAATAGGGTAGTCAGAACTGCATTCGCTCGTACGGAGATTATACAGCTTACCATAGCGGGGTTAGGTGATAAATATCAGTGATTAGGTGCTAGAATACATCAGTCGTATCCCTTTTCAAGCATATCATAAGAATGGACTTAGGAACTCGGGCATTCTCCCAGGCAACTCGCTAGCAACTTGTCACTAATAAAACTTATGTTTCCGCTATGCTAAACGTGTCTGTGGTATGTTATTCTTTATTGTACACAAAACACTAAAGTCATCATTCATCATCATTTACAGTCCTGAGAAGTCCACTGTTGGACATAGGCCTCCCCCAACAACCTCCACTCCGACCGGTCGGAAGCAGCCTGCATCCAACCGACGCCCGCAACCTTGGCCAGGTCATCTGTCCACCTCGCGGGTGGCCTTCCCACGCTGCGCTTGCCGATACGTGGTATCCACTCTAGAACTTTCCAACTCCATCAGCCATCAGTTCTTCGAGCTATGTGCCCTGCCCATTGCCACTTCAGCTTGCTGGACCGTTGAGCTATGTCAATGATCTTTGTACGTCTGCGGATCTCCTCATTTCTGAAACACTAAAGTAAATACAGAGAATTTTACAAAAGAAATGCATACCAATCTTCTTTATCCTCCTACAGTTTTGGCTACCCAACTTCGGGAAACAGCCGTGTTTGAAACGTATTATTCTAGTGTGTCAACCCTATTATCAACTGCACTCATAAACTCGTTATTGTCAATGCCAGTAACTCTACTAACTACTTCATTTAGATAGTCTGTGATTATTGTGCACAGTTTTCAAGTTACAGCAGTCCCGTATTTCATAATTACAACAAGCACTTCGGCTAGCTTTAAAATCTGTATTCGTGAAATAGATTTTTTTGCTTTAACTAACAATTAAAAATCATTAATCATCCATTAATAAAAATGATCTGGGAGTGAAAAAAAAAGACTAATACTACAGCTACTTCTCTTTCCGACCATACTCGTACTGTACGGATTTTGGTGTTTTGTAGGCGATGGGCTGAACACCTGTCAGTACTAGCCGAACTTGTACATCTCAACTATACCCTCAAAAGTGGTCAGAAGAGGCACCGTGTGGTTCTATCGACCCTTGGTGCTCTACCTACCCCGTAAGGGATAAAGGCGTGATTATATGTATATATTTATGTAATAAAAATGATAGGTAATTATTAGTTAATGACGCCTACCTTGGGGACGGTATTAAGAAAGTATAGAGTACAAATTGATAGAAATACGAGTAAAACGAAATCATCCATCATTTTAATTCGTTACAAGTCCATTGCTACACAATACATACATTGCTGTATTCCCGAGATGTGGTAGCCAGTAATGTAGGAATAAAAAGAAGATCACATAGCCATGTTTATCAAAGCTGGATCAGATGTGAATGATCAGTCTCAACTTGCAAGCTCATCGCATGAGGGAACGCCCCTGAATTCCTTAGTCGACTCTTACGATATGCACGGATAGAGATGCAGCTGATGTATTCTAGTAAAGCCCCACATCAGCACAGACAATAAATACCTAATATTCAATCGTCATAAAATATAGATACACTGCAAATTGAATCATCTTCAAGAAAATATGATGATATCCGACCATATTTCGGCCAAGGCGACCAATCTCTATGAAGATTGGCCAGGTACGCAGGAGATATTATAGTGCACAAGTGTGTGCGCAAACACATATGCACTCTCTATTCCGTTACTCTCATAGTCCGATGGGACGGAAAGCCGACACAACCGGAGAGAGATCAGGCGCAGGACCAACGGTTTTACGTGCATTCCGAGGCACGAGCTAAGTGACAATTTTGCAACATTAAAATCTGTACATGAAATAAATTCATTAGTACAGGCCCGTGATTGGGATCGAACGCCTCCCGCTTGGAAGGTGCACGTAGTAACCACTGGGCTATCAAGATAATATAATTTTACATCAAACTGGTGAAAGCATTCAAACAGTCTTATTAAATTTTCACGCTTCAATTATACGACAGTTTTGCAACTAATAAATTGAATTTCGCAGTTGAATAGGAATATACAAAATGGAAAAGAATCCATCATATTTTTTTTATCATTCTTCGAAATTAGGTTTTCACAGGATAATTGGAGTATTTACTATTAATAGATGTTAGCCGCGTGGTGCCGGCAGAGTAGAGTGAGTACCACCCCTGCCTGCCCGTGGGTATAGGACGGGACGATTAAGGGTTTCCGGGAGGTGGGTAGCTGCGCCTCCCGTACTGACCGAAAATATAGTCCGAAAATCACACTGCGGTTACCAACCTGCCTGCCCAGCGTGGTGACTATGGGTAAAACCCCCCTGTGGCAGTAGCCTTGTGGCGTGCCCTGGGGGAAGCCTATGTCCAGCAGTGGACTGTAATAGGCTGAAGAAGAATGTTACACATTGTATAGGTGTACAACAGTGTAGTACTAGTAAGTACTGTAAATCCCTAAAATTTGCTGTATTAAACTATGTTTACTATTCCCTATTTCTCAACTACGTCTTCATAAATAATAATAATTAATTCATAGAAACGTAAGTGCTACATAACGGAAATGTTAAACTACAAAATGTACTCTAAGTCACACTAGATTCTAACCTCGATAGTGAAATATTCTACATATATACAAGGGGTGTATGGGGTCCCATATAACTTCTAACGGGACCCAAGCCATCCTCACCTGCTCGCGGTGCACCCTGCAGAACAACGAACGAGGCTCTGGCGACCCGCCAACACGCATTGGACCAGCGTGGCGGGTTACGGTCCAAACCCCCCCCCCCATGAGTAGTAATCAAGGAAGGCCCCAAGTGCCCGGCGGCTCCGGAGGCGACACTGGCGTGTCCGACAGGCGCCGGTCAAGTGCCGGAGCCAGGGGTGCTAAGAATCCCCGGGCGGGTTCCAACTGTACGACGACTAATGCTTTGAAAATGGACCATAGGCGTGGGTTATCGCTGGTGACGTACAATGCGCGCACGCTGAAGGAGGACACAAAGCTCGATGAGCTGGAAGAGGAAATGAGTAAGTTGCGGTGGGATATTGTAGGGTTATCTGAGGTCCGAAGACAGGGAGAGGATACGATAACCCTGAAATCTGGCAACTTACTCTACCACCGGGAAGGTGATCATAAGTCCCAGGGTGGTGTTGGGTTTATCGTCCACAAGTCCCTCGTAAACAACATCGAATCCATCACGAGTGTATCGAGCAGGGTAGCATACCTGATACTCAGAGTATCAAAAAGGTACTCGTTGAAGGTCATCCAGGTATACGCGCCGACCTCGACGCATCCAGATGACGAGGTGGAGGTTATGTATGAGGACATAAGTACAGCCATACATACCTCTAAAACTCATTTCTGTGTTGTTATGGGGGACTTCAATGCGAAACTGGGCAAGCGGGGTGAGAATGAGTTGAAAGTGGGACAATTTGGATCCGGCGACAGGAACCCCAGGGGCCAGAGGCTGGCCGATTTTCTAGAGATGGAGGGACTCTTTATGATGAACTCCTTCTTCAAGAAGCCGCCTCATAGGAAATGGACCTGGCTCCATCCCAACAAGCACACGAGGAACGAGATAGACTTCATATTGACCACCGATAGACGGATATTCAATGATGTCTCAGTGATCAACAGGGTGAAAACCGGTAGCGATCACCGAATGGTTCGAGGCACATTGAATATTAATGTCAAACGGGAGAGATCACGACTAGTGAAGTCTACACTCCGACCCTCATCCGTGCACATTCAAAACCCCGAGAGCTTTCAACTCGAGCTGACAAACCGCTTTGCTAGCCTAGAGGATTGCATGTCAGTGGACGATATAAATAACAGGCTGATAGAAACTGTCCACACGGTGGGGTCTAAATTCTTTAGACCTAACCGTAGAAATAGACCCCAGAAACTGACTGGTCATACCCTCAACCTCATGGCGGAAAGGCGCGCAATGTCTCTGCAGTCCTCTGATGACGCTGAAGCATATCGGCAGCTCAATAGACGTATCTCCAAGTCTCTGCGACACGACATCCGCAGCTTTAATACTCGCTGCATTAAGGAGACAATAGAGCGAAACCAAGGCTCCAAAGTGTTCGCGAGAGAATTATCTATTGGGCAGAGCCAGTTGACGAAGCTGAAGACAGAGGACGGCAGTGTAGCGTCTACCATACCAGAGGTGCTAAGGGAGATTGAGAGGTTCTATGGACAGTTATATACCTCGGTCGCTAAACCTGTTAGATTAGGCAAAGACCCAAGAGCCAAGCTCACCCGACACTATACTGAAGACATCCCGGATATCAGCCTGTACGAGATTAGGACTGCCCTTAAACAACTCAAAAACAACAAAGCGCCGGGCGACGATGGAATTACAACAGAGCTTCTAAGAGCGGGTGGAACTCCGGTACTGAAGGTCCTCCAAAGGCTCTTCAATTCCGTCCTGCTCGAAGGGGTAACGCCGGAAGCATGGAACAGAAGTGTGGTGGTGCTGTTCTTTAAAAAAGGCGATAAAGCCTTGCTGAAGAACTATAGACCCATCTCGCTTCTGAGCCATGTCTACAAGTTGTTTTCAAGGGTAATCACGAATCGTCTTGCTCGCAGGTTTGATGACTTCCAGCCTCCCGAACAAGCCGGTTTCCGAAAAGGGTTTAGTACCATAGATCATATCCACACGCTACGGCAGATTATACAAAAAACGGAAGAGTATAATCGGCCACTATGCCTAGCGTTCGTGGACTATGAGAAGGCCTTTGATTCGATCGAGACATGGGCAGTGTTGCGGTCTCTCCAGCGGTGCCATATTGACCATCGATATATCGAAGTGCTGAAGTGTTTATACAGCAATGCCACCATGTCAGTACGAGTACAGGAGCGGAGCACTGAGCCGATTTCCTTGCAGAGGGGAGTGAGACAAGGAGATGTTATTTCTCCGAAGCTCTTCACCAATGCAGTGGAAGACGCCTTTAAGCTCCTCGAATGGAAAGGACTCGGCATCAATATCAATGGCGAATACATCACTCACCTTCGGTTCGCAGACGACATCGTGGTCATGGCAGAATCGCTGAAGGATCTAAGCACAATGCTCGATGGCCTCAATCGAGTCTCCCAACAAGTGGGCCTGAAGATGAACATGGACAAGACGAAGATCATGTCGAACGTCCATGTGCCGCCCACTCCTGTACTGGTTGGGAGCTCGATGCTTGAAGTTGTTGACGAGTATGTTTACCTGGGACAGACGGTCAAACTAGGTAAGTCCAACTTTGAGAAGGAGGTAACTCGGCGAATCCAACTCGGCTGGGCAGCGTTCGGGAAACTACGAAGCTTATTTGTGTCCAAGATACCCCAGTCCTTAAAGACGAAGGTGTTCAACCAGTGCGTGCTGCCGGTGATGACCTACGGTGCCGAGACGTGGTCTCTAACTATGTGCCTCATAAAAAAGCTCAGGATCGCACAGCGAGCGATGGAGAGAGCTATGCTTGGGATCTCTCTGCGTGATCGAATCAGAAATGAGGAGATCCGCAGACGTACAAAGATCACCGACATAGCTGAACGGTCCAGCAAGCTGAAGTGGCAATGGGCAGGGCACATAGCTCGAAGAACTGATGGCCGATGGAGTCGGAAAGTTCTAGAGTGGATACCACGTATCGGCAAGCGCAGCGTGGGAAGGCCACCCGCGAGGTGGACGGATGACCTGGCCAAGGTTGCGGGCGTCGGTTGGATGCAGGCTGCTTCCGACCGGTCGGAATGGAGGTTGTTGGGGGAGGCCTATGTCCAACAGTGGACTTCTCAGGGCTGTAAATGATGATGATGACAAAAGGAGTATGTTAAACGAAAAGCTATGTAAATAGACCACTATAGAGATCTATTTCCAAAATTTGAGACTCGAGAGCAGATGTTTATTTTTCAAAATTGTATGATCATTCCTGAGTTGATCAGGAATTCTCCATACTATCTGGAAAAATAAACATGGGCTTTCGAGTCTAAACTTTTGTGAGTAGGTTCCTTTTAGTGGGCTAATTACATAGCTTTTCGCTTAACATACCCCTTTTGTTACACCCTGTATATAGGGGTATGTTAAGCCAAATACTATGAAAATAACTTACTGTAGAGAACGTATTCATAGAGACTTTAAATCACATGTTTATTATTCAAGATTGTATGAACATTCCTGTTTGGACTTGGAGGAGAGTGCAAATTTTGTGAAAAAATTTTATAGCGATAATTTTCGTACGATTTCGGTTAACTTAGCCCTCTTTTGTTACTCGTACATTCTGTATATTCAACGTATATTTATATGAGTTTTAAGTTATACATTTTACTAAGCGTAAATATTTGACGCTTGCTTGTTCATATAGGTATGCTAAAATGATATTTATTTTACTAGCTTTCAATAAGTATTGATTACATGCGTGACTACAAATTTGAATAAATAAAGCGTGTGGTTTGTATGCTATTGCGTTGTTATTTACGTTGATTAAAATACCTACGAGTACCACGTACCTATAGATATTTTCAATTGAAGAAAAATTATTAAATTTTAGTACAAAAAGGATTTTCTGATTGACCACTGTGATATTTTCAGTATCAAATATTATTTTTTAATATTCAAATTATTTCAATAAGTAATCTTAATTACTTGAAGAAAAAATCTGACTGCGTAAAAATTCTATTCCGAACTCTATCAAAAAACATAACCAAGGGCCGTAGTAAGCCGTCAGGTAAAAACAGAAATAAAATGGGAAGGCTAGAAATGTGGTTTGCTTATTTTAATATGGATTTTAGAATAATCTCGCTTGTAATGTATTGGCTTTTAATGCTATATGTAGGTACTTTATATAATACAATAAAAAAAATATTTTCTTCATACAACACAACTTATATTCCGCCATAGATAAATATTGGAATTATTATTTACATAATTATACTTTTTGCACTGTAAGCTTTGATTTAGTTTATAAAATTACAGGTTTTTCGACGGTACAATTGAAGCTCATTATTTTCGCTATGCGATTAGAACATTAACAATTTATTAAGTTTGTAACGCCTTTGCTATTGCGTAGATAATATTAATATTGTTGCGCTATGTATTGAATACTTTATTTATTTAAGCCCTATGCTGATGAGGAGCTTCACTAGAATACATCAGCACCATCTCCTTCCGTGAACATTCCTTCAGGGAGCTAAGAACTTGTCACTGATTTTTTATACCGCTACGCTTAAGTTGACCGTGGGATGTCATTCCAATCCTGCAATTCTGGACAAAGTAACATCAAATCGATAGAGGTTCGTCACGTTTGCTTCAATAGGAAGCTTTCATTATCACGTGTTCGTCAAGTCACGTAATGAATTTCAACCGCTGTTGGTGGGAGTGTTGCGATGACGAACGTCGATTCCAAACGATGTTACATTGTCTAACCACCCTGGCTACCCTATTCCGGGAATACAGCCCTGTCTGTGTATATCTATGTTTGTGTATATTATGTTATCCTATTTTCGCAAGTTCGAAATACGTTGTGGCTGACAACATAGTCCGAAAAACACACTGCTGTCACCAACCCGCCTGCCCATCGTAGTAACAATGGGCAAAACCCCCCTGTGGCTGGAGCCTTATCGCGTGCCCTGGGGGAGGCCTACGTCCAGCAGTGGACTGCAATAGGCTGAAGACGAAGCCTAAAATCGTGCAATACGATAAGTCGGACATTAGTTTGCCAATTATACATATAGACACGGCTGTGTTCACGAAATGGGGTAGCAATCGAACTGCAAGAACGTGAAGGACATACCACAGCCACGTTCAGCGTAGCGGGGACAGATGTTTAAAAGATTAAGTGACAAGTCGCTAGCTTATCGCCTGAGAAAATGCCAATTATATTCGAGTTTTTACAGCGTGGCGACTGGGCAAATAATCCCATGGCAGTCTTATAGCGTGCCCTGGGAGAGGCCTACGTCCAGCAGTGGACTGCAATAGGCTGATGATGATGATGATGATGAATGCTGAAAGTATATAGAGCTTGTGAGCTTTAGCTACTGAAATATGTAAATTCCTGTAAATAAAAATTTACTCTATACTTACTTCCACTTGATTTATTTTACTTTGTAAAGGAAAATATCTCGTATACCACCTAACAGTGCTTTATTAAATTTATGAATGATGGATTGATCGTACTTTTACGCAATTTATCTTTATTCTAATCTAAAATGTACAAAAATTGCGAAGAAACTATACCTCTCATAAGAATACAGGTGAGTTGAACTGTGTTTTATACAGGGTGTAATAGAAGGAGCATGTTAAGCGAAATACTAGTAAATAGCCCCTTGGGGAGAACCTTTCCTTAAAATTGGAGAAACGAAATGTTTATTTTGAAGATTGTATGAATGATTCTGTGTATCTTTTTATCTTTCAGTGATTTCATAGAATTTCGCTTGAAAAACATACCCCCCTCTGTTACACCTTGTAGAGTAGATATATTTTATACAGGGTGTAAAAGTTTTACAAATTGTAATGTGTTAGATGAATATGCTTCAGTAAGGTGATGAAAATCATAAAATTTTGTACTTAATTTAGTTTTCTATACAGGGTGATTTTTGGTCGTCAACGTTCCCGAAAACTACGGAATCTTCTCATCATCACGATCATTTTTCTCCATGGAAGCATACCTGGGAAGTGTCTGGTTTCCAAAATATTAGGGTCCAAAGTTGAGTAAATAGACTGCGTTTTTCTGCATAAATGCACATAGACGCGCGTAGCAGGATTTTTTCACGAAAAATAATTAATATCTGTCTATAAAAAAACTAACATAAACACTAGACACTATAAATTTCGCACGATCAAGGATTTTTTTTTTTTTTTTTTAAATTTTTTTTTTTTCCCAGCATTTTTTTTGGCATAAACTTACTTTATTTCATGTATAGAATACGTACCCTTCGTTAAAGGTGGCTACAAAAAAACATCCTGTATTTATTCGGTATTGGTCAATCACGGTCACTTTTACATCCTGTACATATTTTTCGCAATATAATGTTATTATAATATATCTTAGTACCTAGTCTTTTAAGAGTATGCAAATATTTTGTAAAATATTGCACGAAAATCTAAGATGCATGAAGAAGAAAACCGTTCTATCCTGCATGTGCAACAAACGCACAAAATTAGCTGTTGTGTTTAACTTGACGTATTTGTGCCCGAAAAGCGGCGGTAGGCTTACCTCTTATCACGTTAATTTTGGGATAAGATATTATCCACCTACTCTACATCCTGCCGTAAAAGGAAATGTCTGTGAATAGGTGTCCTTTTTTTAGTTACCTTTGTCAACACTGCACGATTATTCTTTACGGAAACTTGGACGTAATGGAGCACATTTTTCTTCTGTCCCTGTATATATACAAGGTGTAACAGAAGGGAGTATATTAAGCTAAATGTTATGAGTACTACAGTCCACAAAGATTGAGACTAAATATCTAATAATTATTTTTCCAAATTTTAATGAACCTTCTTGACTAGTTTTGAAAAATGTCCAAACTATCTGAAGAAGTAAATATTAGATTTCGAGTCTCTAATAAGAAATATATAGCTCAATATGATATGATATGACATTCTCTACCTATCATTTTCCTTCTTCAATACCTTAGGGCTTTTTAATCCCTTCCACCGTTACTATAAACTTCCCCCCGTCTTGAACATTGGCCCTATTTACCTTCACAATCTTATCCAGGATAAATGTCTATGTGTACCTACCTACCATCATATGAAAAACCTGCCTACATTATAAAGTATTTGCAAAACCCCTTTTCTCTATTTCAGGCAGAAGAAGGCACAAGTAGAACATCAGAAGGAGAAGACAATGATGGAAGCGAGGTGAACGCCGGTTCCTCCAGGGTCCTCTCCGCAGCCACCTCAAGGGAAGACGATGACGACTCCAGCAATAACGTCAGCAGTGAATGCAAGAGCCCAGGCCAGAGGTAAAATATAGATTCTGTTCCTGTTTTCTTACCTAGTGTTATGTTATAGACCACTATGTATTTCTGACTCACATCCTATGAAGTTAGTTGAAAAATAAATGTGATTTACAATACCATAGGCTTAAATATAAGAGTAGAGACAGAAGTAAGATACCTATAACAATTACTCGTGAATAAATAGGTTTTTATATTGAACAAACATAAATAACAAGACATACAAATGCCAATAGTAAAGCCAACTAGAAGTAAATTAAAAATCTATATTTAAGTGTAAAGGTAGAATCTCGCGTATTCCATACATGTTACTTTTTTACATATAAAAAGAACTGGCAAGTGTTTTGATTCTCTATTTTCTTTCATCTAGATTTGCCCATTTACTATAACTGGGTCTTAGACTTCTTGCCTCAACTTACATACATATAATCACGCCTTTATTCCTTAAAGGGTAGGCAGAGCACCAAGGGCCGATAGAACCACATGGTGCCACTTCTGACCAATTTTGAGGGTATAGTTGAGATGTACAAGTTCGGTTAGTAGTGACAGGTGGTCTGCCCATCGCCTACAAAACACCAAGACCCTCTAATGTCTTGTACAGTGTGCCGTGCCCGGGAAGAGAAGCAGCTGTAGTGTTCTACTTTTTTTTTACTCCCAGAGCAGCATAGAAGTAACTTAAACTCAACTTAAACTTTGAATTAACTTTCCTTAGGGCAGAATTTTCAGATGGTCAGATAGCCTACCTGGAGAATAAAATAGTTGTCTTTCTCTAAAACTTAATCAAGATAGACAGCATCAATCAATCAATCCTTCAGATAAGCTATCTAATCTTTGGAAATAACCGCATAAAAAGCATAAAGGAATAAAGTTAGGTGCGCAACATCATTATTTTTTTTACTCGCGTATGAAATAAATGTTATTAGAACTAATGTTAGTGGAACTGTGGAATATACGCGTTTTAATAATTACTTTCTACTCTTTCTAGTTAAAGATATCAAGGTAAAGTTTAAGATAGATCAAATTCACTCTAAATAAGGTTAAGGTCACCTGGGCTAGTCTGGGATATAAAAAGACATTTTGAGCCCTACTTGTTTAGGATTTATTTCGCTTTGGACAGAACTCTGAGAAATTTGACTCTAAGAAGCTTTGTATCGTGACTGTCACTCGCAGCAATAATTATAATCATACTGTTAAATCTATCATATGATATGCCAATTAAACGTAATTACTTATTACAGAAATAATATAATAATTATTATTTAGATTAAATATAAGATTTAATCCTTACATTGATCTGACCGATTAGATTAAGATCAAATTCACAAATCATAGATTAAATATTCAAGACTATAAGAGATACTTTTGCCTGGGTCAATTACGTTGTATTCATTAGAGTATAAGTATACACGCTGTAACAAAAGGGGTGTGTTTGTGTTGATCTGTGGCGTAGTTACCTAATATTAGCATAAATATTTACTATGGTAATTCATCAAACATTAAACCTAAACTCTTTTAAATCAAATCTCTTAGAACTTTACACAATAACAGGAAATTGTTTTTGGTATGTAAATCAGTTAATATTATGAAATAGATTATGATTTTACCACGAAAACCAACAAATAGACGTTTTACTAGCCTATTTCTTAGTTCCACCTTAGAATCTCTTCACTCAATAATTTTGTAACATCTCACAGAAGTCTCATGACAACATTTTTTTGGGCCTTTATTTAGTTGAATCCAATCAAAGAGATTAAATATTACCAACCAGCAATGTATGTTAAATAGACTTGAATCGAAGACGATTTGCTACCATTACCAGTTGAGTTACGTGATAAAACCGCTGTACATTGCGCCTTTGTTATTTTCATCCATTTTCGGGTGATAGCCGTCGTATAAAGTATTTTGGGATCGGAACACATAATGTGCTTTTGTTCGTTTTCACATAGGCTTCCATTATACTACCTACCATTCAGGCTACATAATAGATGGTGCTTGAAAACATCTTTGGACGTGAAGGTCTTTGAACTTATCGCTACATTTTGAAATATTCATAGAATTTGCACAAACACACATAGACACGGCTGTGAAATGGGGCACAGCTACATTTAATCAATCAATCAATATGTTTATTTGCTCAAATATGTGTATATATACATGTTATTATTTGTATTTACAGCAAGCGTTCTAAATATTTCGTCATATCTGACATCAAGTATATAACATAGCTGGGACAGATGTTAATGATCAGTGTCAAGTTGCCTGCCTATCTGACAGAAAGCCCGAGTTCTTTGGTCGACTCTTACGACATGCACGATGAAATTCAGCAAATTTTAATTATGGTTTCCTAGGATAGCGGTGCAGTCATATAGCGGCCGTACGCAGCTTACTTTTCGGTGGTTATACGTGAAAAATTACTTCACAGCCACTATTCAGGAAATGAGAGCTGAAGCTTTGACATGCAACAAATAGAAAGAAACGTAGTACGATAGATGTCATTTAAAATTAATCTAAACTTTGAGGAATTAGTGCAAAGTGAGAGCTAGTGAATAATTAATTGCCATAACCACTTCATCTTAATAAGCATTTAAAACTAAAAATAGCTGTAGGTATGTTGCCAATGTTTGCTAAATTCAAGAACTTTTCCCCTCAGCTAGCAACATATAATACTCAGCTAAGTAACGAAGTTTCCTAGTAAATGTTTCGAATCTAATTTCGACCTGGACCAATTTGCGTGTTTGGCAATTTTATTGTCCGTTCACGAAAACACCGCGACGTACCTGTGTCCCACAGAATTGGCTACGAATCAATGAACTCGGAATGCACTCGATAACTGGACTATTCTTGTCCATTGTGGCTATTGTCACATGTTACACTCGGGCATGGGCACTGACAGTGAACACCTGATAATTGGGAAATACTAGGCTTTCGAGTAGGAACGGCCGGGCCGAGGTATTCATGCATAAACTAAGGGCAGAGTTTATTACATATACCTAGGTATAATGGGTCTTCTCTGAAGGGGCAAACAAAAGAAGAATTACATTTTGTTTCGTAACCCTAAATGGATGCAGCGCAGGAAAACATGGGTTATCCACCTGTAAATCTATAAGCATACAGTTATCACTGCAAGTTTCGTAAAAACGTAGGCATTTTACCGCATCTTTCACTTTTAAAAAAAACCAGCAACCAATCACAGAGATTGGATTATTAAGTCTATCGATTCATTTTTATTCTTAGAGATAGGGCGGCATTGCCCTGGCATTGGCATAATATTTTACGATGGCGTGAACTTACGCCCAATCGATATATACCTACCTCAGCCCCCCTAGAATGACCACGCATCGTGGATATCGTATCGTACGATATCGTATCGTCTCATGGGCGGCTATATTTATCGTATTTTGACAGGCTAAATATCGATAAATCGGTTTATCATATCGCGTTTTGCAGGTCATGCTAGGCTTATTAATATATTATGAAAATTGCAGATCCAGACAGACGAGACAAATTGTATTAATAATGTATTTATAAAAATGTAAAATAAATAAAAAAAATAAAAAAAAGTGAATCTTAGGGATCTTAGTGTGTGTTTAGCTTATTAATGTATTATGAAAATAAAAATAGCTTCATGCTATAGCAGGAATCAAGAATTGCCACTCCAGACAGACCAATAAGGACTACGTGATTGGCAAATTGTATTAATAATGTATTTATAAAAATCCGGTTAAATTTTTTTTTTAAAAGTCAGTTTATTTTGTTGATTTTTAGTTATGTTAAACTAATATTATAAATGCGAAAGTAATCTCCTCATCATCACTATCATTTTTCTCCTTAACTCTGTCTGTCTGTCTGTCTGTCTGTTACGCTTTCCCGCTTAAACCTCGCAACCGATTTTGATGAAATTTGGTACAGACAATCTTTAGACCCTGAGACAGAACATAGGCTACTTTTTATTTCGAAAAAATATCATATAAATATTTTAATCGGGTTTATATCAACATTTTTTTTTTTTTGCAGCTTCATCATCAGCACAGCAGCCAGATGTTGACGCGGACGACCAATTGAGTCGTCTCCCAACTCCTAACCGGGCTGTAGTCCACTAGTGTTAAATAAATTTTAAAAAAATAAAAAAATATGAATCTAAGATTTGTTTTCCAAACTAGCGTCCGCCCGTGATTTCGTCTGTGTGTAGTTTAGAATTCTTGTTATTTCTAGTTCCCGTGGGAAGTTCAAGAATAAAAGTCAAATTTTAAAATGAAGTTAAAAAAATATATATTTCACATTCCTTAATTTTTTTGCGTCATATTGAATATAATATTGTAGGTATTTTATTACGTTAAAAAAGTTTGCCAAAAAATTATCTCATCATGTCTCATTCAAATTGCTCTACAGCCTCAAATTCAAAAGAATAAATTTAAAAATTCATATGTAAATTTTATATTTTCGTATCATAAAACCCTTCAGTAGGATTAACAACATGAGGTGTATGTGGCATGGTATATAACTTGTAGTAGATAGATCATATAATACAAGGTAAACAATGTTTTTTAACCACTCGAAGTCATCGACGCGACAGGGCGGCGTTCTCTGTAACTATCGCAAAATAGAGCATACATAAATTAGACAATCTATGATGATGATGATCTCCGACCGTATTTCGGTCAAGGCGACCAATCTCTACATTTAGAGATTGGCCAGGTACGCAGGAGATATTATAGTGCACAAGTGTGTGCGCAAACACAGATGCACTTTCTATTCCCTCATTCTCATAGTCCGATGGGACGGAAAGCAGACACGACCGGAGAGAGATCAGGCGCAGGACCAACGGTTTTACGTGCTTCTCCGAGGCACGAGCTAAGTGACAATTTTACAACATTGAAATCTGTACATGAAATAAATTCATTGGTACAGGCCCGTGACTGGGATCGAACTTACGCCTCCCAGACTTAACTTACTCGTAGACAATCTATATTTCAATAAGAAAACAATAAATAGTTCAAAATATTATCTCTTGTAAAATGTACAACAACATTTCGAATTAATTGCGTCACATGCGATTCTTGAAGCACGTTAGGTTAGTCTGTGTTAGGTACATAGATAGTTAAAGTGTTTACGAAAATATAAAGTTACACTAACCTACAATTCTAAAGTACCTATAATGTTAATAAAATATCGATCTATGATATAAAGTAACTAGTCCTGGCTAACTCATCAACGCCGAGGCAAAACTACTGAAGGTAAAAATGCGATGTTTGATTGGGCTTACTTTTGTGACGTATAGGTCGACATGAAAGGATTTTCTGGATTCCCACGGGAACGGGAAATAACGGGAATTGTAAAGTTTACGTCAAAATCGTTGGAGGATTTTGGAGGTCGCTAGTAAATCATATTACAACCAATGAAATCGATGTACATTTCTCCTCATGCAACGTTAAAGGTCGGCCACATGACCCATGAAAATGAGCGTGTCCCATGTTATCAAAAGACAAATTCGTCAGACCTTTCAATTTACTGAATGGAAAATCGTGTGGCCACGTTGGCAAAAGTTAGGAAAGCTCTTTGTACTCATCCTAATGTTATGTTACAGAATAACTAAGTTATGTTTAGGGTATACATTGAAGTTAGACCTGTATGCGATAAACATTATTTATTTCAATTTATACAGTTGGATGGATAATATAATGAAAAATAAAAAACTTAAATCTAGAACATATTTACAAATAAAATATTGCCTGCAACTCTTCCACCGGTGACCCGTAGTCAAAAGGCGTTGAAGAAATAGTTAGGGTTTGGACACAGATACTTAGAGTGTAACAGAAGGGAAATGTATAACTCTTCTTCAGCCTATTGCAGTCCACTGCTAGACGTAGGCCTCCCCCAGGGCACGCCGCAAGGCTACTGCCATAGTAGGGTTTTGCCCAATAGTCAACACGCTGGGCAGACGGGTTGGTGACCGCAGTGTGATTTTCAGACTATGTTGTCAGCACGGGAGGCGCTGCTGGCGCTCCCGAAAACCCTCGAAGACTGGTTCTCTATAGCAAGGTAGAGTTTGTACTACCCCATGCCTGCCCGTGGGTATCGTACGAGGCGATTAAGGGTTCCGGGAGGTGGGCAGCAGCTTGCCCAGCGTGGTGACTATGGGCAAAATACCTAGCTTTATGGCGTGCCCTGGGTGAGGCCTACGTCAGGCAATGAACTGCGATAGGCTTGAAGACGATCCTTATACAGGGTGTAACAGAAAGGGTATGTTAAGCGAAAAGCTATGTAAACAACCCACTATAGAGAACCTATTTCCAGAATTTGAGACTCGAAATCACATGTTTATTTTTCAAGATTGTATGAACATTCCCGAGTTGTTTAGGAATTCTCCATACTATCTGGAAAAATAAACATATGATTTCGAGTCTGAAATTTTGTGGATAGGTTCCTTTAATTGGGCTATTTACATAGCTTTTCGCTTAACATATCCCTTTTCTTACACCCTGTATAGGATTCGCAGTAAACAATAAATAAGTAAGTTACTGAATTAATGTGAACCAGTCTTTATCACCCAATGATACGTTTAATGTACGTAGCGTATATTGTGTTGAGGGCGCGTCTCCGAATATAGGCAAAATACATTTATTAGGCACTAGTGGACGCCCGCGATTCCGTCCGCGTGGACTACAGAAAAAAACAAAATATCGAAATAATCCGGGATAAAAACATTTTCCCGGGATAAAAAGTTGCCTATATCTTAATATATTCCTGAAAACTGCATCGAAATCGTGCCATTTTTTGAGCGCTGTCACTGAATCTAGTTATAATTCATCTAAGGGCAAACACAAACTTTTTTATGCTTACGCAACTCTATGCGATTTGAAAATGTGACGATTGCTTTACTATAAATGAAACTTTAGCCATCTCCTTTATGATCTGGCTGGCTACCTTCGGGAACACACATAGATAACAGAAACACAGGAGATGGGCCGCTAAGCGCACTTAGTTTGAGTTCTGATGTAAGCGGCTATAAGCCACACTTACATTGACATCTAAATAATAACACAAATTACACCCAACATTGATAAATCTCTGACACTCACACATTTAAGGCGGTACTCTCATTGGCGCGCACACATTGCTATCTACTGTGTAAGTACGCGCCTCAGTATAGCAAATACATTCAACAAATTTCACACGTACGCTAGTGATTGACTGTCGATAAATTTGTTATCGAGCACTTGCGTTGTTGCACATCACGAACAATTTAGGTTTTAGTAGCTGGTCACAATACAATTTTAAACATGTTTTTACTTAGCTTCATCTTAAAATTCAACCTACTTTTTCTACTTCTCGTTGTCCGATTGAGCTTAGATTTTGAGTTGCATCACAGTCACAAAAGTATGAGGTCACAAATAAAAGGTTATTTTTCTTGAAGGGATAAAGAATAAAGTAAATTCGTAGCGGAGTCTTTAATAAATTAGTACGGTATGTAAATGTTCGATGGAAATAAAAAACTATAATAATATGCTTATTGGTAGTCATTTATTATCTACATTTTTATCACCATTATTAAACGGGCAATCAATGTTGGGGTACCCCATTACGTCTCCTAAAATTATGTAATAATAGTATTTCCTAATTTTATATGTCATAAAGTCATAAATATGTCCTAAGTATCACTACATAGTATAAAACAACCTCGCTTCCCGTTATCTGTCTGTCTGTCCCTATGTATGCTTAGATCTTTAAAACTACGCAACAGATATTATAATTTAAAAAAATATTTATTAATAAGAAACACAAAAATAAAGAAAGTTGACTTTGCACACATCTACATTAATTTAGGTACTTTGTTACACTAATAATAATAAGTAATTCACCATTGTTTTACATAAACATAATATTTTTTAAACTCTCAAAATTATCTACTTAACATTAGTTATTACTCGTAGGTACTATTCGCGGCAACGTGACGTATCGACAACAAGAAATGACAGGTACAACTCTATGTCAAAGCGCTTAGCAGCGGCCGTGCGCGGGAGCGGCCGATTCAATATGCGCAATTATCATCACTCGGTCAAACTGATTTCAACACCAGGCACGCTACACTTAGCGAGCAATGTATTAGGTTCAATCGTTAGGTTACATATGTCACTCAGTGAAAATTATTTTAACGAAATAAAATGAAATTTGGGTATAAATGCTAGAAAACAAAATTGTTATTGTACTTACCTATGAAAAGTGACCCCTTCAAGTTTATGGTCACTTCGATTCTTGCACACAACCACTGAACAAGCAGGCATTATAAAAAAACACTCCCGTGTGACGCGTTAGGCAATCAAGTCCCGACTGATTGCGTTTTCGCGATGTTTGCCTATTTTGTTCATAGTTCAATTACACCGCCCACGCCCCCACGGCCACTCTATAGATCTCTGTGGGAACACAGCTGTGTGTTACGTATGTTTGTACATGTGAAACTTGTACTTAGATAGTTATGTCAATTTCTAACGACTCTAAAGCGAACTGTGGGGTAAGCACGAACCTTTTACGCGGCGTAACGCTAGCGACTCGCTAGCAAAATCTATGTGATTTGACAGTTTGACGCTAGCGTTACGGACTATCGAGAGGTTCGTGCTTATCCCTCTGATGACATAAAAATTTGTTCGCACTATACGTAAACTGTTTACTATTGGATTGCAGTAGTTGTGAGTTTTTTTTTTACTGTTTCAGTTTAAAACCGGGCAAAATTAATGAGTGAGTTTAATATTTAGAATACTTTGAATCTCCTACAGACATTAGGACACGAAATCCAGGGAAAGCGATCATCACATCAAAATATGCCACCGGAATTGGCCCACCACTCATTCCCCGCCTCTGCAACTCCTGTAAGCCAGGATCAACAGAGGCGACCAGAAAAATGCAATCAAAGCATAGAAAATCCCGGGGGACCTAACAAGGCATCAAAATATGCCACCGAGATTGACTTTTATAACATGCAATATTTTTACTTTTTACTTTATCATATGGAATAGGTAAGACCAGACAGATAAATCGTAGGTATTAGGTACTGAATATTGCTATAAGTGAAATATGTCCCACTCGGGGTGATTTTATGCCTTTGACTTGCAAATTCAGTTTGTCGTCTAAAATAAATCATATTGAATTGAACTTTATTCCAGTGCGTATGTGAATATATCAGGGGGTTTAGATTAAGTAACAAATAATAACATGACTTACCTAATTCTAATTTAAAATAAAATAAGGTCTTAAATCAGTGTTCAGTATGTTTAATTTATCTATTATTTTGTCCAACAATTACATAAAAAAAATATTGTGTTTTTAGAACTTAAATTAATAGACCAATTATTTATTTGACAATATATGTAGTTAGATTCAATACATAGACTTAAACTCATATACCTATAAGTATTGTCAAAATGCATGCAGAGGTCGTGGGTTCGATTCCCACCCGGGTGAGGAGTTTTTTCCATTTCTTTATTAATAATTTTATCAAAATTCTCAATTTTGGAATTTTTGAGTTACGGGAAATGAGTTCTGCATTTCTAAGATATTCTCATTATGGCGATTTATAAAACGTTGTTTATTTTCATGTTGTAAATTAAACCATTGTTTTCTAAGAATAACTATGGTGTAGATTTTAGTTCGTTTATTTTATTTCAGTGCGGTCGTTAACAAGCAAGGAAGTACACGTATTAATGTATAAAAAGACTTATATTCTATTTATGACTAGGTCTTGACAAAAATACCCAGTTCTGATAATGCAATCAGAAAATGCCTATAAAAAGGTGATCATTTTCATGCCTTCATATTAACATACCAATTAATAAGAGTGGCATATTTTTTGTGAAAATGCTAGTGGAATTGAAAGAATAATATAGGATTGACGTAACCTTAATAAAATTTCAAGCGGTGGCAGTCGCTTACGGTCGTGGTGAAAAAATATCATTTTGTGCTGTAATATTTTCATTATTAAATTAAAGGTACCCACTGTTTCACTACATTTGACGTAAATAAAATGTTAACTACTTTTTCTGTGTACAATACATAAAAGCCACATTTATAAGCTCTAGATTTTAAATGTAGTGAAAGCTTATTTTTTACAGTTACATTTAATTTTAAAAAATATATAGTTACTAGTGGACGCCCGCGACTCCGTCCGCGTGGACTACAGAAAAAACAAAATTTATTTCACCCCCAAACTGGTAAAAATTTCAAAATGCTAGAACAAACGATTTTTTGTTTCTTATGACGTGATATTTGACGAACTTGCATACTAACTTTCAACCCTTATTTCACCCCTTAGCTGGTCGAAATTTCAAAAATGCTAGAACAAATGTTTAATGATTTCTTATCAAGTGCTTAAATATAAAGTTTCATGGTTTTATCTTTTAAAATTAAGAAATCCCATACAAACTTTCAACCTCTATTTCAACCCCTTCATCCCTTTTTTTCGAAATAAAAAGTAGCCTATGTTCTGTCTCAGGGTCTAAAGATTGTCTGTACCAAATTTCATCAAAATCGGTTGCGAGGTTTAAGCGGGAAAGCGTAACAGACAGACAGACAGACAGACAGAGTTACTTTCGCATTTATAATATTAGTTGGGATTATTATCGCAGTGTACCTACCTAGTTTATAAAATAACGTGTTAATACCAACCACAATTTATGAATTTTCAGTATATTTAATTATAATAACAGGAAATGAACTTAAACTTTTTTAATTTCCCGCCGCGACAAATAGCAACCAACTTAACTTATCGCTAATGAGCCGATTTTTCCAATAGTTAGATAGCCTATGTAAAGGATAGAGAATTTGATGTTGTCATTCTCTAAAACCTGATCCAGATAGAGAAAGTATCAAATATATCCTAAAAATAGGCTATCAAACCCTTGAAAAGATCGGCTCTTAAGCGACAGTTTAAATCTTTCTTTCCACCTGCGTTTTGGCGAATCGCCACATACCAAAGGGCGTTGTTTCTAAAAGGCGTTTTCGCTTGTCTAGATTATTGAGCAAGTTATCACCGTTCTCGCCTAGTCCCAAACCCGACGATACGTAAGTGGGCCCAGAATAATGGCTGACAGCTTTGGACCGTAGTCGAGAGAGTAGACAGCACGAGACCTACCGCCTATTATACGTAGGTTCACGAACAAATCGCAGTTTAGTGTAAGGAATGGCAAGTTTATCTGGTGAATGTCATAAAAGCGGAATAATATACGTCAGGAATAGTCTAGATCAAATAAAACCGATGTTTCCAACGGTCAGATAGCGTATCTGGAGGTTAAAGTTAATCCTGTCTTTATTTTGAACAAAATTTTGGGGAAAGATGGCATAATCCTTCGATAGGCTATTTGACCGTCGCAAAACCGGCCCCTTAATAAAAAAAATGGCTGTG
Organism: Carposina sasakii; assembly: GCA_014607495.2. NCBI lineage: Eukaryota > Metazoa > Arthropoda > Insecta > Lepidoptera > Carposinidae > Carposina > Carposina sasakii. Next base: position 2,910,011 of record CP053169.1, read on the forward strand.
CCAATTAGTTGTGTAGGTACGCTACCTGAAGGTCACTTACTTTCAAATTAAATTAATTCATGTCAGAATATGAAAATTAATATTTAATTACCTATTGCTTCGTTGTTAAGTTACATAAATAGCCAACTTCAAGATTTATGCATCTAATCCTACTTTCTGTTTATACAGCTTCTAATAACTTTAGTGTAAACTCAGTTCGAATTTTGAAGGTTGGTTTCGAATAGATTTTGTAAGATTGTTCCTATCACCCGCGGGCTGGAATATTCATTTATTATAATGAGTTCTATTGACTTTACCAAATTTTTGAGAGCAAATTTAAATTTATGATACTCTAAGATATTAGACGCGACATACGATCTTAACTTTCCAGACAGTGATATCAATTGCCAGTACTTTAAAAGAAAGTAGTCTTTTGCCCTAGCATCGTACCTTTTTCGTTAAGTTTATGGCATCTGTTTCTAAATCTAAATTGAAATAGGATTTGGAGTTGGACATTTTTGTAGTAAATCAAATAAATTACCTATTTTTCTTTCTTTTATAATAGGTCAATAACCTTTTGTATTTATCTGCAAGATATTCTTTTCCAAAAAAATTCACCAGTTCTTGCCGTTTCTTAGATATTTATAACTGCCCCAAAACTTCTAGCTTACGTAAGGCCTTGCAATAGTCTCTGAAAGAGTCTACGATCATGCATAGTAATTTAGTCCACCCTGCACAGCTGAGGTACAGTAGGAATTCCTCAAATGATCACATAATACCTACCGTTTTGCCCATGAACAATCTTAGAAAAAGGCTGAATACATTTTTTATGCATGTTGTAAATTGTGGAGTCTTATTGCTGCCGTAAGCGACACTGTCAGATAATTTATGCCTTTGGTGATTATGTTTTCAAATAGATGGTTTGTTTATCTTCCCTTCTTTATATTTTACGTTAATATTATCTTATTATTTTTTTACTCAACTAAAGAATCAGTTTCTGTTAGATCGCTTAAACTATCTACTAGGATTGCATAAACCTTTGAGAATTAATCACCAAAGCGGCACTGACCGAGCTTCCACCAACACACCACACCACGTGTAACACGTACATCACTTTGTAGGCAGCCCATCATTGCGTCTAGCTCCTCAGGCTCTCGCAAGTCCGCTCCTGATGAGGGACCTGCTGACTCAGATACAGACAAACGAGGTCATAAGTGGCGACACGTGCAAGCCGTCATGGCCTACTACCAGGCACTCAGGAAAATAAAGAGGTTCGCACACACGACCCGTAACCCGGTCGACACCTTTCCATATTCATGTTTGTTTCGTATCCCACTAATGTGCTACCTTCGTCTGTGTTAGGTCTTCGGGAATGTTCTTCTACTCACTGGAATTTTTGTGTGTTTTTCTTGTGGATATTGTGCCTTACTAGATCACTTAACAACTATACTGTCCTACCTTGGAAGATCTCGATTTCAGTGTGTACTAATGCATTTTGTATGGACTTTTTAATATTGTCATAGATTTGTCGAAATAGATTTGATTGAAATGAATAGATTCAGTTTAGAACTAGATTTAGAAAGTGGTTTTTCTCTAGATACAGTTCATCTTACTCTACAAAATATACTTTTTTATTATATTTATTCTATATGGCATTTGAATTTTTTATTTATCTAGTATAAATATTTGCCATGCAGCATGAATAAAGGTAGTTTTATCTGTTTGCACGAATAATATTAAATTATTTGAGTACATAACGTGCACAATGCATAGTTAAGAAACGTCATTTTCAAAGTCATAGCTGAAGCTAAACTTTGTACTGTACCTAAATTTGTTTCCAAAACTCTAATTATTTTTTAGAACTTTCCTAAACTCTATTACTAAAGGGACCTTTTCTTAGACCTCTTAAAGGAAGTTTTTGAATTAAATCGTAAATTGACAAAACGTTTAGTAACTTTTCCATCTACCTTCAAACTTAAAGCATGGCTACTTTGCTTATGGAGATTCCCCTTAATTCCCCTTCTGATCTCTAACTCACATAATTTTCCCGAATGGTACAGAACAAAGTCAAATCAGAGGTGGATGAAGCTGAGGACCACGGTGCAACTGAGCTCTGCGATACAGAAGAAGCCACCATTGAAGAGAGAGGACTCCTTCTTGAAGAGGTTCTCGACGAGGCAAATACCGGAGACACAGGAAACAGTGAGAGCTTTCAATATTTTTCTTGATTCTTGCAATATAATAACATCTTTTGGATTTGAGGTCTTCTTAGAGCCTGTTGTTTGATCAGTAGGTAAAACTTACTAAAGTTTTTTCATTGCGTAATAAAAGATAACTTTATTACTACATACCTTAATTTATATTTTTACAATTTGTCTTTCATCGTTTTACTGTTATCTTGCATTGAACGTAACTGAATCACCCACACATCATAAAATAACATTATTATTCAGAAAAAAACTTTCTGCAATGTCTAGGGCCTTTGGGGATAAAGAAAGCTTTGTAAAAGGATAAGCATTTATAAAGGAGAAATGAGATTCTTGACGTGCGTAATGTTATGTGAGCTTTAACTGCTTTTTTTCTCAAAGTACCCCTGATATATTTAATTTTAACATGGTCGAACGCTCTGTGTGGGAAATTCAGCGAAAAGTAAGGGACCATTAAATTGAGATGCATGAACGGTTATGTTTTGCAAAGATATTACCTTTTTTACTAAGCATTTTGTTTATATTTGTGCTAAATACTCGTACTCAATTATAATATCAATTTTGAGCTATAGCTTCAAATATAGAAATTGATTGCAAGGGAATTGAGAGCCTTAGATAATGTAACAATTTACGAGCAACAGCGAAGTGTGCAAAATTATCAAAAAATTCCACCAATGGTGGTTAGACTTCTTTACGTCAAATAACGAACGGACTAAATGAAGGCTATTGGAGGAAATATTTCGATAACTTCGTGAACTTCGCTGTCGTTCATAAAATTGTTACAAGACCCAAGGTGAAGTTTCACATTATACTCCATTAAATTACCATGTACCTATTTTTTTTTTATCTTCCAATACATATTCTTAATAATATTATTAACCATCAGGTAGAAGACACGGGCTCAGAAGGGAATACAGGCGAACACAAGAGCTCAAACCGAACGCGCAGAAGAAAAGTCAGGGCGCCTCGAACTGTAGTGAACCCCGATGAAAACTTCTACTTCTACTGGCTCTGGATGATCACCCTCTGCGTGCTTTATAATTTGTGGACTTTGATCGTAAGGCAGAGCTTTCCGGAGTTGCAGGTAAGTAAAAGTAGCATTATATTTAAAGAAAAAATCCCAACGGCGTGAAAATTGTAACCCAGTGTCACTCTCACTACTAAAACGATTTTTATTTATTTATTTATTGACAACGAGTCTAATAATACCTCTCAAGTTCAAAAACGACAAGCCGTTTAGGCTCTAGACTAAAGCGTCTAAAGCGTGCCAAAGAAATATATATACATATATGCACTCGAAAAATATAACCCTCCGGTGCAGTCGGGTAAAAACCAAAATTGGATGTGCACTAAAGTATGAACATGGTTTACGACATCTTTCGTTCAATGACCCTTCACTATTCATTTCTCTCATTGGCGTATCTGAAAGATGTTTTCTTTTTTGATTGATTTGCAGCGTCACCTATTTGGTTCAACTAATCATACAAACCTTCTCCAGACCCACTGAAACACAGAACATATAAGGTCTTTTCAAAATTAGTGATTATCTTTTGACACGAAACTAGGTAGGTAAAAAAACTTTCACTATGGGACCAACTCCGAAATGTGAAAAAAAATCACCTGTTCCATACATTTCAGTGCAGTAATTATTCGAGATTGTATGGAACAGCTGTTTTTTTTCAATATTTCGGAGTTAGCCCCATTGTGAAAGTTGTTTCTTTTTACCTACCTAGTTTCGTGTCTGAAGATAATCACTAATTTTGAAAAGACCTTAAATACACATGGCTGTGTCCTCGAAATGGGGTAGCCAGATCAGCAGGATAATGAAGGAAATCGCAGAGCCATGTTTAGCATAGCGTAAATACAGATAACTTCAGAGAAAATCGTAGGTCTTTTTCGAGTTTTAGCGAGATGAGCAGCAATTCATTTTTACACATAAAAATATTCTATTATTCAGTCAGATTTATTCCAACAGTATGATATAGGTTTTTAGGCACACGGCTATAAACAACCCCTGTTACCTCTCATTTGACATGCAGGTCTGGTATCGCAAAATTCGCGAAGCTCGGGTTTGCCTACTTTATAGTAATTTATTCCTAATATCACCACGTCGACCACAATCAGGAAAATTTTGGTAGCTTTTTATTTCAATAATTCATGGGCTCGAAAAAAAATTGGTTTAGATTAATTTATTCTAAAATTAACACTGTTCTATTTCCTGATATTGGGAGTGCTTTGCATATGTACTTAGGTGTTTTGAGAGTAAATTATAAAAAAAAAGTAGTATATCTATCGGTCTTTTATAGTTCTTGTATCACAGTTTATGGGTATAATATTGTATGTATAATTTATAGAAACATTCATGATATTCACGATATTCGATATTCACCTGCGCTCTCGCCCTTTTTTGATCTCTTGTTAGCAAAAACGCAGGCCGCACGCACGCGTCTCATAATAAAATGATATTCATCGATATTCATGATACGAAACACCAATGTTTGCACCTTCCGGGATTCGGACGCTGTTGGTTGTAATGTGTCGACGACAAACGTCAATTTGAAATGATGTTACCTACATTTTCCAAACTAGCGGACGTAAAATAAAACTTCTGAGCACATAATAGATGAGCGTCAGAACCGCGAGGCCATTTAAAGGAATATCTACCCAAAAATTTGTACCTAATTGCTACTAATTGGTACCTCTCTGGCTACCCTCAATATTAGTACCTAAATAGTTTTTGAGTTGTTACATTTTTAAAGTGGTCACGCCATTCTTATATTTAGTGGGTCTGCAAAAACTTTACGATCTTTTTAGATCATTTTAGAGTGTGGATAGATTTTTATTACGTAGCCTTTTTGGTGCTATTAATGTCTAGCTTGAAAACTGTAAATTGGCGAACGCTGCCCGACTATACGTTTTCTAAACTTTATTTTCCATCATAAAATTTACGTCCTAAACTCAACGTAGAACAGAGATTAAATAACATAATAAAATTTATACTAGAAAAGCAATTTGTATTTGTAATATTTCAGTAATTATACCGAATATAGCATAATAAAATGCTTTAGCTGTGAAGTTTTTTATCGTAAAGAAGCCGAGAATGTAATCAAAGAAGAGACTTTCTTTTGTACGCACAGAATCGATACCTACTAATTTATACGGACCCCTACGGACCCCTACGGACCCCTGGACCGCCGACATCGCTTCGTTTAGATCCAGGAAATAAAAGAGCGCACCTTAAGGGAATATCCGCACTATCGTACTTACTTCGAAATAATTTTATTTCCCAAGACATCCTCCAGGAAATAAAAAAGCGCAAACACACTTAAGGGAATATCCGTTCGTGATTTCTGCACCTCTGGTATTCACAATGTCAGCTGGAAATAGTTTCTACGATTTTCGTGTCTTTCATCTTACGATAATCTATTAAGAGCACGATCACGATGTGTAGGTTAATATTTGAGGTTAATATTAAAGTTAGGTTTATATGCATTTATAAATAAGGATTTCTATCAAACTAACTGTATAATTCACAGGCCGTACCAATGAGACAATTTTTAGGAAATTGTCAAACCTTCGGAAAGCACATAGATCGTGGGAGTAGCAGAATCTGTGTTTGCGCAACACTTCTATCTCCTGCGTCGATATGTTCGGAAATTAAAATAACTAATTCATCTTTAAAAGGCTAGGACCCGGAATACATACATACCTTCATTTTATATTAAAGTTTAAAGATATCATTTGATATTTTGGTCACCTATCATATTATTTTTCATTACTAATATCATGTACTTTATTATTACTAACTACCTTCAATATGGTTTCGTATTTGTAAAGAAAAGTCTCAAAATTTAAAGTCGTAAAGCCTTTATATTAGAAATCATGTATGTTAAATTTTTAATTGTACAGATTTTTGGCCTGCGGCCGGTCCGAAGCCAACCTTTTGGTGGGAAATGAAATAAATAAATAGCTAGGTTTATCTTTGCACAAATCAATATTCTTTCTTGATTGGATTGATAGAAGTTTGTCAACGTATCATTTGCATCAATAGAAAACTTTAAATTTGTTATTTTATTCTTCTTTTATTTTATTTTATTGCTATTGTCGTAACGAATGTCAATTCGAGATGATATTACATTGGCTAAAAACGAAGCATTCTTGTTTAAAAGTCCGGTGACGTTCAAAATCTCATGTAAAAGGCTCCTAATAAGTATAATAATATAGATCCCCATTCCTCGTTAATCAAATATACTCGATAAGATACTAAATTGAGTTACGGAACCCTTACTTTTGAATTGGATCCATTTCGTCTGTAAATAAGGACAACTCTTATTATAGTGGCCCATAATAAATTCCTGTCACGCATGAGAATGGAAATGTTTTTAGCTGTTTTAGCTAAGACCGCTCGCACACGGGTCAGTGAAACCGAGGTAAAAAACCAGGCGCTACGGAAAATAAATAAAAACCTCGACGCAATACCAACCAAAACCAGGGCAGGTTGTCACTGCCTGCCCTGAAAATGCCACCCAGGCCCTCATCGTGTACACAACTGCCACCTCGTGGTCAGTTAATGAGGCATACCGTTTACTGTTCAGGTTGCAGAGCATGCATCAGACCGGGATTTAGAGATGTTGGCAACACGAAGTGCGATGCAGCTCCGCATTGACGAGCCGCCCTGGTTGCAGAGCGAGCTAATGATTAGATCCTCCATTAGATGCCAAGCCACGACAGGAGTGTGGACTCGGAACCTAACCTAACCTAACTTACCAAACCTAACTGTTTTGCTTCCGGCTCGCACCCGGTCGAATGTCTAGTTGTTTTGTAGGGAAACGGTGCGGAGGAACTTTGAAAGCCAAAGCAGGTGGCCCCTATCCATGACCTGGGGATGCGCCGCATTCCGGTATCACCTACCCGGTGCCTTCACACCGATATGCACAAGAGGGGTGGGGGGCAAAAACCCAATTCTAACCTTACCTAATGTAACTTGCCAAACCTAACTTTAAGCCCTGCGCAGTTCGGAACAGCAAGGCAAGGGATTTTGCCGTCAGTTAACGCAGTCTAGCCGCTTAGGTACCGCGCCATTCCAGCGCCTAGACACGGCATGCCACGGAATGCCTCAGTTTACTTTTAGTCTTCAGTTACGTTTGACCGACTGTTGATGACCGACGAATCATATACATGAGCGCCGAAATCTTTGGCATGCCGTTGTCTACCGCAAATACGTTACGGCTTTCCACCATGGGAGCCCGTGGCGCGTCTTTCAATGTCATTCCATCGTAAATAATTAAATCACTTGCCATGCCGTCCCGGTTTGCGTAGGCCTGTTTAGCTTCCAGCTGTTCAGCCGAATGTTTATTGGTTTGATAGAGAAATGGCAGAACTGTTGATGAAGCTTCAATAAATATTGTTAATCTCCACTTCACACATACTTATAGTGAATATGTACGTATATATTATGTCTAGAAGGTACTGGAATACCAGATAACATAGCGTACGATGTTCTTTTAAATTTAACCGTTAAAATGAAGTGCTCCAGATTTTATCTATTAAATAGAACGTGAGGATTTTGTTAAAGAGCTCTTGAAATTCCGTATGTGAGAGAAGATTTTATAATCTTACGGGTGTGCAAACTAGGTACTTACTAACTTTCTGGACAAGTTTTTATTTTATACATCGCGTTGGAAGTCCCTTTTACCACAAATTTCTCACACGCAACTTAACTTGGTATATTTGTTCCCACTCGGGTGAAGAATTTTTTCCATTTTCTTTGTTAATAATTTTAACTTAGTATGTCCATGAATATTTTTGTATCCAGAAATTCTAAACTTAAAACCCCTTAATATGTTGCTAGGCAGAAAACTCAAGACTGACTTGACCAATCAACTAATTCGTGCCACTTATTACGTTCTCGAATTTAGGGTGAAAACATCTAATACCTCCCAAAGTTTCTTAAACATAGACAGTCATAGACGGTTTCGTTTAAATGTCTGTTCTTCCACAGATAATGTGCCACTACTTCTGGCTGACCTGTGACGGCATTAGTGACCTAGTTTTCGCTCTAGACCTGGTGGTGCAGCTGAGGACCGGTTACCTGGAGCAAGGGCTGATGGTGAGTGTTAATCTATATTTTAATTCTGCCATTACTATAGGAAAATGTTTCACCATTATTGCTTGTAGTAATATCTTCTCAACTGGGTTAAGGAGTTACCATGAACTTTCGAGTATCCATCCGTGTTTGAATTATCATTTCTACGATTTCTCGGAAGGATTTGGAAAGGGAAGATAAATAATTATAATGTTTCGCCATTATTACTTGGATATAACTGCAAACTTGAGGGGAAATGAAAGCGAAATGTCACTCTATACTATTTATAGCGTCATCTCATCAAAGAGTTCATGTCATACAAACCCCCCTTCTTCGGAACTTGGTTCTGGGTTTCGTTGTATTCCAGTTTTATCATTTCAGGTAGAACTGCTTATTGTAAGGAAGCCTTTACGTTTAGTTCCACTTGCAGCAAATACGCAAGTCTAGACTCTTTACACTTTTAGATGACTTCCATTAGGGTTGTCAACTATTTCTGTGTATGCCAAGAAAAGCAAGCCAGTTGTTATTAAACCTCGTCTAAAGTTAGACACTGTTTAAAAATTACATTTCACAACAAAATGTATGGAGTATCTGTCAAATTTAGGCAATATTTAGCTAAAACTTAGTTTACATTATTTTGTAAATAGTGGACGCCTGCGACTTCGTTCGCGTGGACTGCAGAAAAAACAAAACGTCGAAATTATCCGGGATAAAAATATTTTCCCGGGATAAAAAGTAGCCTATGTGTTAATCCGGGGTGTCAGCTTTTATTAAAATTTAATTAAATCGCTTCAGCCGTTTCTACGTGAAAGAGTAACAAACATCCATCCATCCATCCACACTTACAAACTTTTGCCTTTATAATGATGATGATCTCCGACTGTAATTCGGCCAAGGCGACCAATCTCTACGGAGATTAGCCAGGTACGCAGGAGATATTATAGTGCACAAGTGTGTGCGCAAACACAGATGCACTCTCTATTCCGTTACTGTCATAGTCCGATGGGACGGAAAGCCGACACGACCGGAGAGAGGCCTTTATAATATTAGTAGGATAACACGGCATATGTCTTAATCGGGTATACCTATTATAGTAGAACTTTTTAAGTAATAATTTTATATTGCATAACAACTAATAGCATAAACCTCTTTTCGCAGAATATCGTTTGGCATTAACTCATTTAGCATACATTGAAACCCATATTTCTGTAAGTCAGAATTATCTGTACGCATAATTTTGGTATCCATAATAATCACAATGTATAATCATCACATCGCAGAAAGTTCAAAACCAGATTCATCTTTTGGCATATATTTCTTATCCATAACTATTTAAAAGTAGAACCATCATTTCGAACCATAATGCTTACAGCAAGAATCATCTTTTATGATTATTGCAACACTTTTCTAATCAGGCGTTATCATTTTTACTATTGCTATTTGTTGGAGGTAGTAATCACATGAATCATTATTAGTTGTCGGGTACCCTTAGTTGTCATATCGATATTGTGTTATTGTGTTGATCATAATCAGTCTGATTACACAGAATGTGGGTACCTTAAAGCAATAGGAGCTAATATAAGATTAGTATAATTTTATTTTCTGATTAATTTAATTGTTTTTTTTTCTAATAATTGTAATAAATAAAAGTTGATTTAATGATAATTATTTGGTTTTTATATCCTTGCCCATGAGAGCATGTTCGTTTCTGGCACTCGCCGGCCGCTGCCGCGGCACGCTCGCTTCGCTCGCTCGGCTCGTGCATAAGAGGTCACAGTTCTAACCTAACCTAACCTACGCATTTTTAAAGAAGAAAGTAACCCAATCTATATTATTCTAATTGAAATTCTATGATCTTCATAGTATGCCTAGTTAAATTATGCCAAATAATCTGTACTCTAAATGAACGTTATGCTAAATGATATTATACAAAATTATAACTATGCCAAAGGTAAATATGCCAATAAAAATTCTACTATCTTAAATGTATGCCATTCTAAATTCGGTCATAAGCACATTATACCTAAAAATATTTATGTCAAATATTTTTTATGCCTAATAAATGATCGACTAAAGAAGTTTCTGCGAAGTCAGTTATCCCAAATAGGTTTCGGAGTATCAAGTTTCTACCAAATAGACCGCCCCCGTCTTAATCGTCGATTTAACTTTTAAATCTAGATTTAGTGTTTGCTGTAAGTTGTCCTTAAAGGAGGCATTTGTATTTCCCAGGTCTACGACTCAAAGAAACTGGCGAAGCACTACCTATCGTCACGGCCTTTCCTTCTGGACATCGCAGCCATGACTCCCTTAGACCTCTTACAGTTAAAGATTGGCACGAATCCTATCATACGCTTTCCTAGGTTTTTAAAGGTAAGCAGATGATTTAGTAATAAGACCGTCAAGTTTAGCAAGCATTTTTGATGGGACTTGGCAATAATATAGCATCAAAATTAGAATAAACTATCCTTAGGTACTTACTCTTGATTAGATAAACACAATATTCAAAGTTTGAAAAATATGCTTTATCTGAAGATTACGTGCAGTATGGTACGCATTTTCTCACGCGATAAATTTGCAACTTATGTCTGATCACTTGTAGGTATCTGTCCCTGCTATGCTAAACGTGGCTGTGGGATCTCTTTTACGATCTTGCAGTTTTTGATACCTCATTTCGGGAACACAGCTGTGTGTTTATTTATCTATGTATGTACCTATATTTTATAAATAAATAAAAATAAAAATCATTTATTTCAGACCGAGATCCACAACAATAAAATTGTGTCCTAATAAGTAAAATCATTAAAAATTTAATTGAATAAAAAATTAAAATTGTATGCCATTAAAATAATAAATAAAATTAAAATCATAAAAAAAATTGTGCTACTTTAATAAATATATCTATAAACGCCCTCCGTGACAGTTATCTCGTGCTAAGGATCATGGGCCACTAAATAACCCTCCGCACGAAACACCGCCCCAGAGGCGAGTCATCTATTGGCAACTGTTTGAAGGATGCTGTTGGGACTGGCCCGAATTCCACCGATTAGAGATGCTGTTTTTTGCGGATAATTGCATGAAACCCGTCGGTTTGATATTTAGCAAACATGCCCGATGCACCACAGTATCGAGGCAATTCCAACATCATCCTAAATATATTATTGTATTGGACGCGCAGGGTATCTATCGGTTTTTTGGTATGGCTGACCCACAGACCTCCCGTGTAGAAGCACTGACTTGTACGTGAAGCGGTCAACTTTATTAGCTAATAAACTTTACTAGCTGTAGCCTCAGCTCTTCAGTTCTGTATAAATTAAGTGCAATACGTAGTGGGTATAGATACAATATTTAACCGAAGCACTCGGGAACAATTTGGGACCAAGTTTACTTAGGTCGCCACTACATGTGGTTACTTTAGCTTGGGTGTTTTCCTTTCAGCGTCTAAATGTAGGTGAGGATGAGTAACCGAAATACATATTAAAATACCTATTTTTCCCGGAGGGATTGGACCTCCATTGGCTACGATCTTGAAACACCTCTTTTGAAGCATCTACTCTCTAAATCTTATGATATTTTTATCAGTTCAGGATACTCTTGATCTCCTCTATCATCTAAAAGGAAATTAGAAAAATATATTCACCGGACTTTTCTCTACCATTTCCCTGATTTCTCCGAGGCCTTCCCCTTTCACATCTAGAATTACCAATAGTGGTATTTATTATTTAGCACAATATTTTTTTTGTCCTGAACCAATCCCTAATATAATTTCATTAAATACTTCCTCTTCAATTTTCCTTCATTGTAATATAAGACGCCTTCTCGAGTAGCTTTAAATGGAAAAGTACAGGTTAGAAGGTAGATTATAAGATTATAGAAATAGGTACATAGTAAAGAAAGATCTTTTGATATTTTTTTTTACCTTTAAGTACACACGATGCAATCTGATTTTCCGTAAACGCATACAAAATGTTAACTTCAATTAGATTTTTAATCTACCTGATACAATGCGATTCTAATATAGGCTAGTTACGTTATATTCTACGAACTCCGCCAGTGTGGTCAACTTAAACCTAAACTTGAAATTAGTCATGTCTGTCCCTCTCCATTCAATGTAAATAGCTAAGACAGAAAGGTATAGCACAAGTAGCATGACCTGCGAAACACGATATGATAAACAGATTTATCGATTACGATAAATATATCCGTCATGTTGAATTGTAGTATAGAGACGTTACGATATGGACTAACTTTAAGTTTAGGTTTAAGTGTTATAGTGAGAATCGCCCACAATGCAGTCTGCCATAAGCTCAAACACTACTAAAACAATGAAATGATAACCAAATACAAATATTACAATGACAAACAGAACAAATAAATTGTCAATTTACATACATTATACGGTGCCAACAAAGTTTTGCCACAATTTCGGCTTTGTGTACAAAGTAGGCTTAAACAGCAAAGTTAAATCAACTTTTACGTATTTATGTATAGTGTAAGGGAGTTAATGATAGGTACTTATACCATCTGCATTTATATTAATTGTTCTAATTTCTTTTAAAAATACTACAATACAATCAAATTTTCCAATCACTTCAATAGAATTGGAATTATTTGTTGGTCCATGTATAGGTAAAAATTACCTTTAATTTTATAATTCTAGAGAAAGGTCAGGTCAAGATTACCCTAAACCAACCAAAGTGCATGAAGAATATCATGAAAGTAGATGAAGCGAAAGGTGTGTCTGAAGTGAAAGGTGTGTCAGGACCGTAGCAAATGGAGATCCGTGATCTCTGCCTACCCCTCCTAATTTTATATTTATGTTTATAGCACATGATACTATCTGCTGAATATTACAATACATAGGTATATAAATAATATACAGTGTGTGCTTCGTTCCCAAAATGGGTTATCCGGAACTGCAAGATCGCAAAGGATCCTGCCTGATCCACGATTAGCATAGCGTGATTCATATATGAAAGATCAGTGACAAATTACTAGTTCAATCTATAAGCGAACGCCCCTGAGACCCTTATTTGACTCTTAGGATATGCACGGAAGGAGGATGTAGCTAATGTATGCCCCCGCCTAGACCATAAGTAGAGTAAGTGCGGCAAATATGGACCACCAATAACTATTTCGAAAATAAAACCAAGTAATACATTTAAACAGAAACATTTTTATTATTAATCAGTCTTATGTTCAATCATCCATCATAAACAAACAAAAAAATAGGAACTTCTCCATAATTAACGAAAATAAAATTTAAATTTCTAGCAAACTCCCCTTTTGAGAAGATCCCATACATGTGGGTAATATGGCCTACAGTGTGTTAAATATGGACCAAGGTGGTCCATATTTAACACACTGTGGTGTAGTTGGAAATAACAAAGGGTTTTATTTGCAATAATCACACAAAAATAATCATTTAAACATTCAGAACAGTCTTCGTGAGCCCATAGGTTGCATGAGACACACTGTAACCATGTTTCTCCTCGTCGATCTTCAGAATATAAACCGGTACAATAAATACAGCTCGCATCATTCCGGCATCTTCTATCAGGACTACCCTCAGATGAATCATCTGGAATGTACTCACCATCAGACTCTGATGATGAAGCTTCATCTTGTATTATTTCTTTAGTTGCTGTCTTGCCTTTCTTTGAGTTAAATTTCAAATTCTTGCATGCTTTGTTCTTTGGATCTTTCTTTGATTTTCTAGGATTTTTTTTCTTCGATTCCTTGTCTTCTTTTTTTTTCAGTGATTCTCCTAACGCCTGTTTGTATGGTGAAGATGTTAATAGTTCTGATTTACCAGGTTTTCTTCCTCGGTTGGACTGTTTCTTCATTCTTACAGGGATGGGAGATATTTGTTGAGGTGTAACATATGAATTTTCTCTTGAACCAGTTGAAGTCGATGGTTTTGAGTCAAACGTAGCAGAAGTCGTAGGTTCTTGATGAGTCGTTGCCGCTGTATCAATGGTGACTGGCAATTGCGGAGAATCTACGTTCTGAGAGACTATTGTGTTTTCGTCTGTTGCCTGGTGAACATTTTCCTGAGTCTGAGAATCATTTGAATTGGGTAGCTCTTGATTGACCTCCTCAGCTGCAATGAAATCATGATCTTTAAAGATGTACCGATTGACTGGATAGATTCCAGTTGATTCAAATCCTTTTACAGCTATTTCTCCCGTTTGTGTTCGTAGGTAAGCTCGTCCAAGTAACTCCACGATGTCAAAATGTGTTAGGGCTCGAACATTTACTCTTAGCCAGCATCTTATTTCTTCTGCATAGTATTTTTTTAGCGGCCCCATGAAAGTTTTATCCAGTGGCTGAATCTTGTGGCTGGAATGAGGTGGAATCGACAAAAGATGCACGTGATTTTCTCTGGCCAGATCGATAAGTTCTATATTTCTCATATGACTTGAATGCCCATCTAATATCAGCAAAACAGGAGAAGATGCAGTAGGTTTCACTTTATTTATGAAGTGCCGAAACCACTTAGTGAACAGATTCGTTTGCACCCAACCTGAGGGATGATTGGCGTGAATAGAGCCTGGTGGAGCGCCTCTCATAAGAAGAAGGTTGTCTTTCTTCCGAGGAAAAATAAACATTGGCGGTACGAATCCACCTCCTGCACTCATGCACATTATGCATGTTATCAGGGATCCTCTTTCGGCAGAAGTTAGTGCTCCAATCTGTCTTTTACCTCTAAGACTTAATACTTTTGGCAATTTATTTGGAACCACTGATATTCCAGTCTCATCAACGTTGTAGATGTTATCCGGACTAAAGTGATGTTCTTCCATTTGCTTTTCCAACAAATCAAAGAAGAGGCTAACATTTTCTTTATTGAAACCTTTGGCGCGGGCTTCAGATGTTCCCGTAGGCTGACGAAACGAGAGATTTGGATGGCGTTTAAGAAACAAGCGTAGCCAATCTATTCCAGCACACTGATGGATGGTTGAAAATGGGTTCGGAAGGTTGTTTTGGACTGCTAGCTGGAACGCCAGTGTTCTGATATCTCTTCGCGTAAGTCCAAAAAACTTTGCTTCCATGATTAAGACATAATCAACGAGTGAATCTTCCAACTCTGGTGGCAGAACCGGTTTTCTTCCTAATTTGGCAGATGTTAACACGTCCAAAGGTTTGTCTTTATCAGCAACCAAACGACGAAGTGTCGTTTTAGGAACGTTGAAAGTTTTCGATGCCCTTAGAAACCCCATTTTTTTCTCCCTTATCGTTTGGATAGCTTCTTTCATAGCATCCTTGTTCCATGTTTGACGAACTTTAGAAGGTTTTGAGTGCGTGGGAGCCATCAGTTCCTAGAAAGAAGAAAATGTGTCAATTATGGCCTACTGGTCCATATTTACAACAACTATATCGGTCCATATTACCCGCACCTACCCATTTTAAATAAAAAGTCAGTTCAAGGTTATATAAATGAAGATTTCGGGACAATCACTTCACCAATTCTAAGCAGTACCCCATAGTTTAATTTCTATAACACTCCTCAATAATAAATCGACAATGTAGGGATCAACACTTAATCAAAACTCACCGAAAATAACGATCCAAAACAGGAAAAATTGAATTTTTGACACAGCGGCTACGTTCGCAACATGCCGGTGACGCCGGTCGACTGAAGCGTTGCCGGCAATGACATGATTCGCCGGCGTTGTCTTACCGACTCCTGCGATTAGCCAATCGGGAAGAAGCATGGTAGGCCATAATACCCGCGTAGTCCATATTTGCCGCAATTACTCTAAGTATGCCAGAACTATCACATTGTAAATGATTATTGTATGATGCTTATGGGCCGATTTACAGTTACAATCCAAACACACAAATACACACGCTCACACACACACACTAATATTCACAGTCGTACACTACTCACTCACAAATGTTGTTTATTCTAAGTATTTTATGGTTATGAACCTAATTGTTTTACATGTTTTCTCACTTTTGTTAGTTGAGCTGTAGAACATTGTAATTGGCTTTAGTTAAGTATTAGGCTGGATCTGTTACATGTACTATGCTGTATGTTCTTTAAATAAATAAATAAGTAAATAAACATTTATGTTAAATCATATCATAAAAAGTCTAGTTAAATAATGGCCTCTAACAACGAATTATATTAATAAATTTTATTTACACGAAAATATTTCCTTAAGAAATTCAATCTTGCAAGCCGCAAGGCGATCTTTAATGATCAGAATAAACAATAAATCTAACCTATAATGGCTAATTGAAAAGGGGGAAGTCCCGTGAATCTCTCCAATGGCCGCATATATTTAGGAAAGGCGGCCAAGTTTATGTAAATCTAACAGTAGCTATCTTGCAGCTAGTCAACCAACCATAGTAACTACTGTTAATACATCTTAAGATATTATGGTGAACCTCCTTTTATTTGGTTGAGTCTGGCTTGTATAGGTATGACTAGTTGTAGAGATACAAAGTAGATTTTAATAGCTTACCTAACTATATTTTTTCTACTCTTTTTGGTTACTTAGCTATTCATGAAAGTCATTTGTTACGACGTTCTTCTATGCTGCTCTGGGATTGAAAAAAAAAAGTATAATAGTACAGCTGCTTCTCTTCCCGGGAATACTGTACAAGTCAGTAGAGGGACAAGACGGTCTTCGTGTTTTGTAGGCGATGGGCTGACTACCTGTCACTACTAACCGAACTTGTACATCTCAACAATACCCTCAAAATTGGTCAGAAGTAGCACCATGTGGCTCTATCGGCCCTTGGTGCTCTGCCTACCACGTAAGGGATAAAGGTGTGATTGTATGTATGTATGTATGTATTTCTAGCAATGCCCTAGAATGGTAATATTTTCGCCCGTAAAGGATTGGCCTCGCCTTGAACATAATTGTTTTAAAAGGCCTCATGAATCGCTTCAATGAACACGTAAATTCGGATGCCGGCCGTGGTCACATATATTTGACTTTTGTTTATGTGAGGGGCTGTTTACTAGCCACTGTTTGCCATTTATCTAACCCAAACATACTTCTACCCTCATATTCTTAGTGTAAGCGTGTATAAGAATTTTGTTTGAATGGTTGAACTTGTACCCAAGTACACTACAATTTGTAACATCCAGTGAGCAAGCTACAAGAGTACAGACATGTCTACAGTCTACACACGTACACGGCATTTGATTCCCTTTCTTTATTATTACATTGACAGTCTATACAAAAAAATAAAGTTGATAAGACCGCGTCCCCATTAGGCGAACAGTGAGCGGCTGGCTGTTCACTGACTCGGACTCTGAGTGGCGTATCGGTCGCTAACTCAAAATTAACTCAGCGGCGAACTAGAGCGTATTAGCCGCAAAGCGCTTGCAAATTCTTGTAGTGAACAAACTGCGCCGCGAAATTAGGCGCACACCGAATGAATCAGCAAGCGAAACTTCGCAAACTGCGTACATTGCGCGCTGTATGAACACTCAATGTATAGGCAGGCAAACTGGAATCAAACTGTCAGCCGCTCACTGTTCGCCTAATTGGGACACGGCCTAAGAATGGATGAAAGCATTTATATGGTAAATATGTCATTTTTCGACATACAGCTGCTAGCTTTTTCACCAAAGATGTGCTAAGCTGCGTGTGATATCGACAAATAATTGACATCCATTAATTATTTTTTCTCACGTTTGTTGGTTGAGCTGTAGAACATGTTAATGGGCTTTAGTTAATTATTATTCAAATTCAAATTCAAAATCATTTATTCGACATGAAAGCATTAACACTTGTTTGTCGATTGTCTAATTATATGTTACTTTCTATGTTCGCACCCCAAAAATGAAACCGCTACCAAACAAAAAAGGAGGTGAATTTAAAGAACCCAAAAATAAATAAATCGCAATACTTTTGCTTTGGCAACGGTCACCACCCCAAGGTGCGATTTGTTACGGTCTGTCAGGCATAAGTTAGCGATTCGGGGCTTAGCCACCAACGTGGAGAATAAGAGTTAAGGTCGCCTAAAGACGAAATCCAGAAGAGCTGCTACACAGTTCTCCTTAATGGCAAAACCAACATTAGGTCTAACACACCGCATTCTACTATTACTGTTACACTATCTCAGTGAAGTGTCACTGCTTGGAAGAAGAAATAGCAAGAAAACTCCCAGCGACACAGTCAAAATTAAGTAACATATTAACAAAAGAATCTTACATTGGATAATATATCAGATAGTAACACTTAACTCATTTAGTGTGTATAAATTCAATTATCATAACATAATTAATTTAAATTCATATAAATTACATACCCACTTACACAAAGTAAGTACAGGTCCATGTCAAATTTAAACTGTATAAATAAAAATAAAAATGTGTACACAGAGTACAAGTCAATGTCAAATAAGTATCTACTAAACTAAACTATAAAAAATTAAAAAAAATATATTTGTGTACAATAGTACAAGTCGACGGTAAAATGTGAATAGAAGAGCTAACGTGTCATTCAGAACTTAAATATATAATACCTATAGCTGGTAATAACATTAGAATGAAGAAGTCACGCATGATACACTATAGCGCTTCTGGTCACATTCACCAACACATATTAACTATACCTACTAAGCTAAATATAAAAGTAAAACATAGATTGCGTAACTTGGGGATGCTAGAACAATTCACTTCCATGGCTCGCTATCATTTAAATATTCTAATACTGTATAATATTCTTTCATGCAAAGTTTTTTCTTCACAATGTTTTTAAATTTACAGATAGGTAGCCCTTTGAGTGTATCTGGAAGCTTGTTGTAGAAAAGTATACATTGACCCATGAATGATTCACTGACTTTGCGGAGACGGGACACATGAGCAACAAGTCTGTTCTTACCTCTTGTATTTATTTTGTGCACATCAGACATTTTATTAAATTTATCTAAATTCTTATGAACATATAATAAATTTTCATAAATATAATTCGAAGCTAAAGTCATTATATTCAATTCTTTAAATTTCTCACGTAATGTGACCCTGGACCCTAAGTTTAGAATTGCACGGACAGCTCTTTTTTGTAAGATAAATATTGACTCCCAATCAGCTGCGTTTCCCCATAATAAAATACCGTATGTCATTATACTATGGAAATAGCTAAAATAAACAATTCTAGCAGTCTCGACATCTGTCAGTAGACGAATTCTCTTAACTGCATAGGCTGCAGAACTAAGTTTCTTACTTAGTTTTTCAATGTGAGGACCCCATTATAATTTGGCATCCAAAGTTATGCCCAAGAAAACAGTCGAATCCACTTGATCCAGTCTCACGTCGCCTATGTAAACATCAGTTCTAATTTGTTTCAAGTTGGGAGTAGAAAATTTTATTAATTTCGTTTTCCTACTATTAAGGACAAGATTATTATTACTAAACCAATATAACACTTTAGAGAGAGCACTGTTCACCACGTCATATACGATGAGCTGCCTCTTTACTTTAAATAGTAAGGAGGTGTCATCTGCAAACAATACTATTTCATGCTCATTACCTACAAAGTATGGCAAATCATTTATATAAATACGGAAAAGAAACGGACCAAGGATTGAACCTTGTGGGACACCTATTGTGACGCGCGATCCCGGTGATCGTTTTCCGTTCACATCTATCTTCTGAATCCTATCGTTCAAATAGGACATCAGAAGACAGGGGCCCCCACCTCGTATACCATAATGTTCTAATTTTCGAATTAAAATTTCATGGTGGACACAATCAAACGCTTTTGACAAGTCACAGAACACTCCCAGTGCGTCATGTGACTCCTCCCAAGCGTCGACAATGTGTCTTAACAACTCAACTCCCGCGTCGATAGTAGACCGCCCCTTGGTGAAGCCATACTGCTTATTGATAAAAATGTTGTTATTATCGAAGTGCCTGGACAATTGTTCTAAAATTATGCTGGATCTGTTATATGTGCTATGCTGTATGTTCTTTAGATAAATAAATAAATTATGGTAGAGCAATAAATATGATTGGTGAATATCTCACGCATCCGTAGTAATGTAACATAGCACATCTCTGGTGTAAAGGCAGCATAAAGCTGTGCCGTGCCCCCATATTATCTCTCCATATCTATTCTCAATTCAAAATCTATTCCAGGTCTACAGGGCAGTTCATTGTTACTACATGGTAGAGTCCAGGACGGTATACCCTAACTTCTGGAGGGTCATCAACCTCATACACATCCTGCTCATCCTGGCGCATTGGTTTGGTTGCTTCTACTTCTTGCTTTCGGAGGCCGAAGGTTTTCAGGTATGTTTTTTCATAACTACTTTGTTCCCAAGTTATTTATATATATCCATTAGGATCCTAAAGTAACTAGGAAAGTCAAAGGGGGCACTGTAGGGCGATCGCCTGTAGTAGGTACTGAAGAAAATGGGTCGCGCCACTAGTTTGTTTCGTTAGGATTTAACTTGTAGCTGGTTCGTATACCTCCATGTGGTTCGCCGTTAAAATCTCGTCCTGGTGACCGATAGTGGCCCAACCGATACCGTCTATATGAGTAAATCCATAGAACACACATAAGATGTGAGACCGTATATATGTATAGGTAGGTAGGGCCGTTTTTTTATAATGGCAAAGTGAGACTTTATTTAGTTAGCTGGCTGAACAAATTTGAAATAATTATGAAGATTTTTCAAAATAGATCCTTCTTCTCTATTAAATAACCTTAACCATAGTGTGATAAAAATTAAGGTCAAAGAATGACTTCTATTAACATTTCTGCAAAACGTATCTTACTTAAAATATCTCAATCAAACCTAATATTGTTTATCCATCTGTCTTTAGTTTCATAATAACCATAATAAACGAAGTCTGGGCCTTCATCGCCCGAGGATAAAACAAAGCGAGCAGATTGGAAATCCTATACAATCAACGGAGATATTGTCTGGTTTATACCAGACAATATGTGAATTGCAGACAATGTACAGCCGTTTCAATGTCAAAAAAATATTTTTTAGGAATTCTCCCGAAAACAGTAAATGAATAATAGGTATACATTAATTAAGCATTCAATTCTTGTCATAGAAAGTTTTAATTGAGGCTAGTAAAAGCAATTCAAATCGACATTTAATAATCCAAAATGCAATATAAAAATCCTATCGAAACAAAACCCTACATAATCATTATCTACGTGTTCCTACACAATTCCTCTCTATATCGTAAACGATACTAAGGCTCTATAGATCTTTCTATACACAACACTTTATTTGGTTTTTATGACCGTAACTGGCTCCCGAACGTTATGGGAATACGGCTTTATTGCATCGTGATTGTAATTACGATTGTAACGGAAATATAGATTTATAGCTTCGCTCTGTTACGGTACTTTTAGTTGTATCAACATTCATAACACTTATAACTTAGTCTATAACCGTTTGCCTCTGGGTTACCATAAATTCTTATCGCTTGTTAACTCAAACTTTAATCACACTCAACTATTAAAAATAACTCCTTGGTATATCGAAGAAAACAAAATAAGTACCACCACCTCTTCATCGAAAGCCTTCAAGGAAAAAGATACGACTAAGAATTAGAAGCGCCAAGTAAGATAGTTCCTATCGTAAAATTGAGATAGCGCTCTTCACTGCTTATAGCAGCGTCATTCTCATAATAAAAACAAACCTGCTCTGAGAGTTTATGGTGACCCCCAGATCTTGAGAATGGATGTTTTTTATTCTGTTATGCAAAAACTAAACCGAATTTTTTGAAAAATTACCTTTTGTATAGTAATTGGTACACGCCGCCGAAGCTGCGGTCATCTGCTTAGTTCCTAAAAACTGACTGTGTGGTTAACTGAACCAGTAGCTTCAAAACATCACAGTCAAATATAAAATAATATTTGTTGGTTTATTGACTTAGCCTACCAAATGTATATCAAATAATAAAAACCTACGAGACAGGCCCCCTTGAGACAGGCATTAGCCTAGTGTCGGTTTCAGTTTATTAAAAATGTAGTGAAAACAGTCATATCTTTAGCATTTTGTCTATATTTCACGGTCTGTGTTAGTTACTATTTTGAAATAGAATACTGCTTCTTACCTACCAAATACATACATCAGAGTTGCCATCAATGATGCAGACATGACTCAGTATTGAAGAACAACACTTCGCTAAACAAAACCTCAGATGCTTAGAATACCCAATGGCAGAGGCAGAGCTATTTTAAGACATACAAATCAATAAAACTCATTCGCTCACGACTGCAGTTATGTAAGCAGATATAGCGCAATCTTTTATGAGGTAGGCAAGGTAGTGACGTTTCGGTAAATGAAGGTAATACTAAATCAAGGAAGCACGAACGAAATGTGATTATAGGGATTTGTTTTGCATAAAGTAGGGTTGCCAACAGTCCTGTTTTCCCAGGACATGTCCTGTTTTTTGGGGTGTCCTGGGCTGTCCTGGATAGATTTTAAGCATCATCCTGAGTTTTAAAGTCCTGACACATTCGCGCTGTCGGCAGATTTTCTAAGGGTGACGACATCGGGCAAATAAACGTCAGTGCCACCTCTAGAAAGCCTAAAAGAAGCATATACGTAGTCACCGGTACTGAATGTGTTAAAGACCTATGTTTTGAAATTCGCACGCCACTATATTGTCACTGTGCTCGCACATGTATAGTCCTGTCTTTTAATCGAAATGTCCTGGTATTTCTTCCTCAAATCCTGGTTTTCAAAATTTTGAGAAGATATCTTGTGAATGAACCATGTGATTATCCTAATCACTACATATAGAGCTATGTCGTTTTCCGCTGTCTGTCTAACCCTATCCGAATCAGGATCATAAAGTAAAACCCTCAGCCACGTTCAGCAAAGCGGGGACAGATGTATTGGTTAGTGATAACATGCTAGCTGATCATATGCGATAATACCCGAATTCCTTAGTCGACTGTCACTATATGCACGTAAAGGAATGTACCTACCTATATATATAGATGATGTTATTCTAGTATAACCCTGCGTTAGCACAACACGATATTAATATTATAAATAAATAAAAATAAGGATTTTTGTTATTCTGTCAAATAAAAACTACCAAACGTATTTTGATGAACTACGTTCGATTCCGTTTCCATGCACATTTAAAAGCAAAGCGAAGCTATAATAGTTTGGAACTTCATGGGAGTTTCACGAACGAAACCGCAGAGTAGGTGAAGCACTTAGCAGTCGTTTAGGAAATTACATCAATGTAATGTATAACTCGTGAACTGCTTGAGGATTGAAATTGCTTAGGATAGAATAATTTGTGTAGCGTTGTATACTATGTAGGTTACTACTTTTATACATATAACGTTAGTAAATAAGCGACCTTATAGGGATCTTAGTGTGGGACTTGGTTAATGTTTGTGAAGTTTGTGAATATCTATCTTATAATGGACTGATGCCTGAAGCTCTATTTAATTAGACAGATTTCGATAAAACTACAGTATGCTGTGAAAATTATCTAATTCCTGAGAAAAGTTTTGATCTTTTGCTACACGTTAATTTTCACGCAGACGAAATTGCGATCCATCACAAATATTAGTAGTTGTACTAAACTCAGATGTACGAAAACAATAGGACAGCCATTTTTACGGTACTGATATGTTTCTTTACGGCCGCTATATGACGGTACCGCTATTGTAGAAAATCATAGCTAAAACCGAGAGAGCTAAACTATATATTCGAATCTTTGACGACTGTGACTAAAATAACATATTTTTAACATCAAGGACGACAGAGCGGTTAGACTGCGCCCTGTCTTAAACTTGTAACGACAATACCGCTCAATACACAAGCATCCTTTGTAAGCTTCTTTATCTTAAATTGCCTATTTTGTATTGGAAGATTGGCGTTTCAAAATAGGTAGTTTTAAAAAGAAATAATAGCTTTATAGTATGTACCGCAATGTATTTTATATTACTATAGTGGACGCCCGGGACTTCGTCCGCGTGGACTGCTGAAAAAACAAAATGTGAAATTATCCGGCATAAAAATATTTTCCCGGGATAAAAAGTAGCCTATGTGTTAATCCAGGGTGTCAGCCAACTCCATAGCAAATTTCATTAAATTCGCTCCAGCCGTTTTTACGTGGAAGAGTAACAAACATCCATCCATTCATCCATCTATCCATACTCACAAACTTTCGCGTTTATAATATTAGTACATACGAGTAGGTTAGTAGGAAGTAGGATTATATTTTTTATATTTAAGTAAAAAATAATAACATCCTATAAAGTCACTATAGAAAATATAAGATACAGAATGATTAATGTACAAATACTTCTGACAAACAAAAGGGAGAAAAAGTATGCAAGATGTACCTATGTAAGAGTCAAGTATCTAGTTATTATGATTTATATCTCATGTGTTAGGGAATATATTTTCTCCAATATCTACTTTTGTTCATTACTGGAGGTTAAGGACCGTGAATTAGAGGGAGATACCAACCAAATTCGTACTCATGATAAAATATTTTGTAACTAAGCTCTAAGCATATCTACAATTTCAAAATTCATATTTTGAAAAGTGAGGGTAGAATTGATTAAGGATTTACTAGACTTGGGAGCTTGAAAACGATTCTAATGATTTAAACAAGTTTTTGTTTCTAGTTAGATCATTGAGCAACGCTCGGTTGCCATATCTAAATTATACACCGTTAAACACAATATTTGACAGTAAAATATAAGAAAAGCTGTCAAATTAAACAGTGTTTAGTTAACACAATGTATAAGTGTTTCTCTTAGTGATCCTCTCTATTAATACATTCTCTAACTCATATTCTCTCTTCCAGGGTGATTGGGTGTACCCTCATCGGCCAGGTGACTACGCCACGCTCACCAGGAAGTACCTAGGCTCGCTGTACTGGTCTACCCTCACCCTGACCACTATAGGAGACCTGCCTACTCCTGAAACCAATGCTGAGTGAGTACTATAGATGCTTCACTAGTCTGTTACAGAGATATAGATATACAGGATGTAACAGAAAGGGTATGTTAAGCGAAAAGCTATGTAAGCAGCCCATTATAGAGAATATATTACCAAAATTTGAGACTCGAAATCACATGTTTATTTTTCAAGATTGTATGAACATTCCTGAGTTGTTTAGGAATTCTCCATACTATCTGGAAAAATAAACATGTGATTTCGAGTCTGAAATTTTGTGGATAGGTTCCTTTCAGTGGGATATTTATATATAGGTAACTTTTCGCTTGACATACCTTTTTTGTTACATCCTGTATATTACCTACACAGTCGGTTAAATTAGGGACCTCTTTGTGAGACTAGGTTAATAATCAAATATCATATATAACATTTTTGCAACTAAATTACATACAAATTAATGTAATCCAAATAAAATGAGTTATTATATGGATAGACTTCGGAGATACGGAGGGTATTCAAAAATCTTTTGGCATGAGGTAGGTACAGATTAGAGATTAATGAAATCAAAATAAGTTTATTGTCAACAAGATAACATAGCTATTGGCAAAACAAATAATACACTGAAACATTCCGTATTTATAAATCGGGTTCAATATCAATTACTGAGGGTGTACTCGTATGTATCCAATATTTACTTTCAATGAAAACTGAATTCCCATATATATAAATAAATCAAGTAACACAACGCCTCATCCCGTTGTTAAATATCGTAATTTTAATACAGAACTTGTGTCAAGATACTGTGAGTTATGTCGAAGGCATATTGTAAAACACGCTGTATTACAAAACGGCTAGGCATTTTGAATTGTATGGGTTTTGAAGCAAAATAATTTTGCTTCTAGTAATTTATTAATTTACTAGTGGACGCCCGCGACTTCTTCCGCATGGAGTACAGAAAAAACAGAATGTTGAAATTATCCAGGATAAAAATATTTTCCCGGGACAAAGAGTCCTCTCAAGTTACTCTACTATCAAAATTGGGGTAGGTACGTAATACCGATTGAAAAGGTTCTGCTTTATGGTATTCGGTATGTCCCCTTAGATGCTCCTTTTATCTATGCATATTATATGACCCTTTTTCCTATCAACTAGAGAGATTGAGATTCAGGCTGCATTGGGGGCTGGGTCATTTAAGGAGATTTTATGTCATACTAGTGGACGCCCGCAACTCCGTCCGCGTGGACTACAGAAAAAACAAAATGTCGAAATTATCCGGGATAAAAAGTAGCCTATATTTTAAGTGGGACCTGTCACAATATATTCCTGAAAACTGCATTGAAATCGGTTCAGCCGTTTCTGAGATTATCGTGCACAAACGCACAGACAAACAGACAAAAATTCCAAAAATCATCGTTTTGGGTCCTATTGCCTTGATAAAGGTCTCCCATAATATTTTTTCTCATATACCTCATAGACCTGTTAAAATAACGGACCTGTTAAAGGATTTTTTTTTCATACTATTCAAAATGCCTATCCGTTTTGTAATACGGCGTCTTCTACATTACGCCTACGATAGTTCTACCATGTTGTATGCTTGGATAGTGACTGCTGGGGTAAAATTTTGTGTTTTCCGACCTTACGAGTATCACCTAGCCAATTATTGCCATGAGGCTCTTACTATTTCTCATTTCTCTATTTACTTTTGTTTGTTTGTAACAAAATATAACAGCATGTGTAGGGTATAATATGTTGAGGGTTTAATAGAAGGATTTTTAAATAAAAATATCCTAGACATATGTATAGGCATAACAAATGTTCATATCAAATTCAATCTCCTAGATGGTTCTCTTTAATGGCATATTTTTATTCAATTCCTTCAGTTACACAAGCGTACATGTTGTAATATAATTTAAGTGACTAAAATATGATACTAACACGATTTTTAGCTCTCATGGGGGCCCCAAATTTCTGCCCCGTCGGGGCCTCAAGTCCCGGCTGTTGCAGTTCAAGTCAAACAAAGGGTATGTGAACCAGAATGGGTTCAGTATGCTTAGAGACCCACAACGCGTCCTTTGAGCGTCGTGGGATCCTGGCTCTGCTTTTCCATAATATGCTTCGTTGCTATCGATGCGTTTGATATTCACCAATCAAATTCATAGACATCGTGGACCAATGAATATGATTTGTGATAGGATGTGATGCAAAGCATTTTTTTTAAAAATTGCATATCTCTGGTATAAAGGCAGCTTTAACCTAACATCATTCCATATCGAAGTTCGTCATTGTTAATTTTCACCATCAGTAGCGTTTATTCTGACGACCTATAATTTTAAATTTGATGTTACTTGGGATCCAAGAAGGCTTAGACAATACAGGGTCAAAAGGGGTATGTTAAGCGAAAGGCTATGTAAATAGCCCATTAAAAGAAATCTACCCACAACATTTTAGACTCGAAATCACATGTTTATTTTTCCAGATAGTATGGAGAATTCTTACCTAACCCAGGAATGTTCAGTTCATACAATCTTGAAAAATAAACATGTGATTTCGAGTCTCAAATTTTGCGAATACGTTCTCTATAGTGGGCTATTTACGTAGCTTTTCGCTTAATATACTCTTTCTGTTACACCCTGCATAACGATTTCATAAGCGACAGTAAAGTTCGCAAATTTATCGAACCATTTCGTCTAATGGGTTATACTTCTTCACACTGTTTGGACACTGTTTTTTTCAAACAGTACTTTTAACGAACATGCTGATTGGGGCTTTTTATTAGAGGAAATGTTTCGATATGTTTGACGTTAGCGTTCGTTATCCTGACATGCTTGACTACTGTGATTTATCATCTTTCTTAGGGTCCGTACAAAATAAACGCTTTCCTTACAATGACGAACTTCGATCAATCGAGAAACGCTAATACATTGGCTGAGCACCATAACGACTACGCTCGAAGGACGATAGTGTGAGATGTCTCTTAAGTGTAAATTTTCGATTCGCACTCAATCACGTTTATATTTAAGGTTAACCAATCACGTTGTGTTGCTCTATGATCAAGAAAAGTGAATTATGCAATTGGTTTGTTGCAAAACGTATACGTGATCGAATGTGAATAGAAAATGCACACTCAGCATACGTACGACGGTCGTATCATTGTGATTTAATACTTATTTACTAAATTGCTGTTTGGTCAGAATAGAATCGGTAGGTAAGCTTCCCCTGATTATGAATCTTGTGGGACTCTCAAATATCCCACGTTAGAGATTTCGCCATTGAAAATAGCCAGTTAGGTATGACTTAAATTGGCTTAACTAATCCTTAGAAAAGGATAAATAACACTATACCACTTAATGTTAATCCTTGTATTATTAGAAATATGTTCCCATTAGCTTGAATCGTCAGATTGTAATATCATGCGAGTCAATCGGCGGCCATTTTCTTAAACCCCTATTCCGGTAAATTATTACACCCGTATTGCAGCCGAAATGAAACCGTTGTTGAATCGCGGTGCGAAACAATATTTACTAAGTTTCCGCCTAAATAGGTAATTATTAAATTTTACCTATTTCAGCACGCAGTAGTCGCGAGCAGATTAGAAAGAAATGTCTATGGTGAACTAGATTGTGTAACTGACTTGCATTTCCTTCATGCGGTAGCATGAAGGAAATGTCTAGCTACTTCACCTTCACCATGTGGCTACTTTTACAAAGATTCCGTTTCATCTACATTTTAGCTTTAAACTTCAAGAGAATTGGTGGGCAGTTTCCTAAAAAAATATCGTTATCATTTTCTTTTTCCCGCCATAAATTTCCCGCGATTTTCTCCCGCACATTTTCCCTGTCTAATCTGGCGGCAAAAATAAACAATATCTCGGATTTTCCAAGATAACACACGCGCTGTCTGAACTCGTCAAGTTTTTTGTAGACGGACTCCGTATTTGTTTTCTTTTGATTTACGATGTTGGTACAGTGTTTGTTTGTGTCTAATATTGGTTATATTTGAGTTGTTTCCGTTTTATATTACTTGATATTTATTCAATATCTTTAATGTAAATTTCAATCACACTCAACCTTAATTAAAAGAAAATAAAGTACCTACTGAAGATAAAGTAATCACTAAGTGTCAGTATTGATGATGATGAGTAGTTATGATCCCGCAACATCCTATATGTTTTCTCCATTTTAAGAACACAGTGGCAAAAAGTGTCTTCTCATGTCATGTTATCAAGTTCACCTGTCCGGTAAAAACTTATGAGAGCATTTATTTCATTCTGTCCCTATGTAAGGCTATCTTACGAATATTATATAAAAGTTAGTCTGAAATTAATTACTTGAAGGAAAAATTTGACTATGTGTGTTTGACCCAATGTCACTCTGAAGACTAAGTCCAATGTCCAATGATATCTCTCAAGCCCAAATGTGATTAGCTGTTTAGCCAAATAAATATACTTACATAAAAATATACACTCGAAAAACTTGCGCCGTCGGGTATTTATATTAGATCATAGATATTGGAATATGAAATTGAATTGAATAATTTATTTGTCGAATATATAATATAATTTATTGTTGAATAATGTATTTGATTTTAGCTATTTTACGTAGTATAATAGTAGCTATTTCACGACGAGAGATGCTGTATATTACAGACATAGGTTGTAGACGTTTCGATGGTCCGTAGGGTTTTTTCTCATAAATAACATACAGGTCATTTGATGGGCTTGCCTGGTCGAAACTGTCTCACCACACATCCCTGTGAGTTATTACCCCATATAGAGTCCCTTAATTCCTCGAGGGTCAATAAGGGTCAGAAAATAATGGCTATATTTACCCCGTGTTTTACAGCTACGTTCGTGAAGTGTTTTAATCGTAAAAGTTGGTCGTGTGAAATATGATATCGTTTTAAGAAAGGTTTTTACTTTTAAGGGTTATGAGCTTTTTTCTCGATGGTTTTAAATTAGACTAACCACCCGTTTCTCAAAGAGAAAGCTAGGCAAATTGTTTGATCACAAGCTTAGTCAAATACGTCACTAATGCTATACCTACTAGGTAGCTTAACAGACGTTTTTCTAATACTTACAACAATTAATTTATTTTCCCTAATCAGGGCCTAATTCACAATAACGAAGTGTCAATTCAAAATGTCAACTTGAAATCACAGTTAAAACAATGATCACACACATGAATGAACAGCTTTAGCTTTCGGGGAACCAGTACCTAAGAATTTATCTAATTCATAGATACCAAATAGCCTCCTAAAATCAGTTTTTTATTCGGCTTTAAGCATATTTGAAGATTCGTTATCGCATAGGGAATTAAAAACGGTACCAGCACCTTATAAGGCAAAAAGCAATATTCCGAACATTCCAATTTAAAATCGGATCTCCTCCCATTCTCTATTATTAAACTTCGAATCGAACGCAAACCTGTCTTGGTCAATTTTACAGCGAAATGGTTCTATGTCATTCAATACTGATACTCTCCTGACTAAGTAGAACCTTTTCAAAATACCTTATTATGTAATGGTGTTTCGATAGAATATATTGCTATTGTGTTATGTTTTATAAGTAAGTAGCTACCTAACTAGTAATTCACCGCTACTTATAAAAGTACAAATATTATATTCATTATTAACGAATAAAAAACAGCTATATACTCTGTAATCACACTTTGAAAGTTTTCACGAATCTTTATTCGAAATCTATCTCACAATTTTCACAGCTGCCGAAGTTATTAAACTGTTCTCAACAAGTTCGCCATAAATCAATGATGATCTACCTCTCTCATTGTATTCACACTTGTGTGAGAGAGCCAAACCGAGACTTTAAAAACTTTTAAGTTTCCTTCAATATTTTCCCTTTCTTTTAACAGTTTTTGTTAATTTTTTTTGAACTATACACTATATGGATGGATTAATATATAAATAGATTAGATTCACTGAAATATATCAGCTGCGTCTCCTTCCGTGTAACTCGGGCATTCTCTCAGACGATAAACTAGCAACTTGTCATTGATCATTTATCTGTTCCCGCTGGTGGTAAGCGTAGCTATGGGATCTCTTTTATGATCCTGCAGTTCTGGCTGCCTATTTTGGGAATACATTTGTGTATAAAATATGTGTATATATGTATAGTAAGGAGTAAGACTAGCGGCACAAAGTCCAAGTCATCGATTTTGACAGCGACATTTAAACCTAAACTTAATATTAGTCCTACCTGCCCCTTTTAAAATCGACCATAATATCTACTTACTTAAAACCGTGTAAAAATAGCCATAGCTTCTATTAATATTGGGTCTTCGTCAAAACGTCTAAAAAAGTCGCCAACTCTCAGTTTTGTCGGCATTATTAATCGTTTCCTCTCGGCTTTCAGCTTTCGTCTTAGCCGTATCTTGAACTAAATCCGTCATTAATTTTATCACAGCCTCGTCCCTTTTCACCCCGATCCCTTGAGCCGAATGTTAAGGGAATGGATAAATTGAATAATACATTTTAATTTGGCGAAAGATACAACGTCTTGAGTTGTGAAATTGTTTCACTAAGTGTTTCTGTGAATAATTGGAGGAAATAAATAGGATCATAAAGAGAATCGCCTTTTTATTTTATGCCAGAATACACTGCATGGTACAGTTTTGTCAAGAAATCTATTGTATTGATAATTTGGTATACTTTACACACTAAACTTGGAGAACTCTTTCTTTACATTGTTGAACTTTGGTAAACATTGCCCTCGAATCTGTTTTAATATTTAGTAGGAGTAAGGGACTTGTTCTCAATAGAATAATGACGGCTTACCTTCTTTCTTACTTCTATATACCAAGTTAATAATTTATTTATTGTATTCTGCTCTACATCTAAGTAATAGTGATATTGCGAATAATTTAAAATGCAGCTATTCAAACATTCCAAAGTTCTAAGTAGGAAATGATATTATGGTGTCATAAACGTTAACGATTATCATAACAATTGCTTTCCTTAACCTTATTATTAAATCACAATGATCTGATCATCTAATAACAGGTATACTAACAAAGTAGGTACAGTTTTCTTTCACACATGCCTATCTCTTGTTAAAAGAAACAATAGAATGATCAAAAAATTCACCATAATATAAATTTATGTAATTGGCACTTCTTTGATATAATATACAGTTTATAAACGTGTGTTGAAGAAACCTGTGAAAATTTTGGGGCGATTTAATTTTGGATCCAACTTTGGAGTCTTCAAAAACGCTTCTGCAAATTAGGTATCAAATACACCTTTACTTTCACATAACTTTGTTAAGTTTTATTGACACATAAGCACTTTTCAATCATGCCTTACCTGCACATATTCACACAAAGCGAAATTATTTCTCCCTGTAAAGGGGAATTATAATGTTAAATTGTTTTAATTATTTTCAGTCCTAGTGTACTTACTAGCACATTTCCAAGTAGTAAATCCAAAAACGAAAGCGCCCTAAAATTTTATACACATGGCGGCGGCAGAAATTTGGAGGCTGTTCGCTTCACAGCGAAAACTTTGAGGTATCAACAACTTGTGGACTAAAACAGTTCTTTCTCATGAAATTGTCTTTTTATTTACTCCATTTTATTTATTGATCATCTATAGAAGACACGGAAAGTTCTAGAAAGTTTTCGAACAGCCTTCACAGATTGAAGCCGCCATTTTCCTTTTTAAGTTTCACATTTTACCGCTTTTCGAGTGTTTTGTAATTAATGCAACTGTTCGAAAACTTTGCACCTATATGTTTTCACTTAAGAACAAACATTAAAGAAGTCTTTCACAAGGAAATTCTTACATTACAAAATAATTAACTCGAATATAATCTAAAACGCTTTAATGTTTGTTCGTGCCATTACGTAGAATTCATCTTCATCCTCAATATTTTCTTAATTAATTAGCTTTTCATTTATTAAATTAACGGTCTCTTTATAAATCTCTTTTCTTTCAGAATTGGATATAATGAATCTCTGTTTCTGCTAATTAAATTATGTGATTATAAAAAATGTTTTCAGATACGTATTCACGATAGTCAGCTATCTGATTGGCGTGTTCATATTCGCTACTATAGTGGGTCAGGTTGGCAATGTGATCACCAACCGCAACGCCAACAGACTGGAGTTTGAGAGACTCCTCGATGGCGCTAAAACTTACATGCGACATCACAAGGTAAGACCATAGTTAAACAATGGATATGTCAGTCAGGAGAGAAACGTGATTTTTATTATAATACTGTCATAATCAAGGGTCACCGTAAAGTGGTAGGCCAAAACTAGCTGGTTTTTTTTTTACAATACGAGTACGCTCGAACCAAGTGGGCTCGTATAACTTCGAGGACGCTGGTCGTATGGTCGGATTGGTTACCGACGTCCGAGTGCGTTCGGATTAGATGTTTACACGATACGAAAAGTGTCCCAGAAGTCATCCGACCCTACTCGAGAAACTTACGTGGATCAAATTCTTCAATTTATTCAAATATTCTTTAGAAAGGTCAAGTTAGCGAGCGTGTAGTGGATAAGATAAATGAGGTAGGCTTGAAACAACCTGAGTACGATGTTCCACTAATTATCCACATGATTTATACCACATGATCCACATATTTATGTACCTGTAGTTAGTTCATCTTCTATCCTACATATAATAAAAATGTAACGGATCGCTGTCTACATGGAAGATATATGAGAAAAATATATCAATATCAACGCAATAGGACCCAAAACGATGTTTTTTGGAATTTTTGTCTGTTTGTCTGTGCGTTTGTGCACGCTAATCTCAGAAACGGCTGAACCGATTTCGATGCAGTTTTCAGGAATATATTGTGACAGGTCCAACTTAACATATAGGCTACTTTTTATCCCGGATAATATCGACATTTTGTTTTTTCTGTAGTCCACGCGGACGGAGTCGCGGGCGTCCACTAGTATGACATAAAATCTCCTTAAATGACCCAGCCCCCAATGCAGCCTGAATCTCATAACGAAGCCCTCCTTAATTTGTTTGCGACGATATCTTCCCCTACCCATAGGCTTTTATCTCGATCAAAATAAACTAGTTGATAGGAAAAGGAGATGCATAGATAAAAGGAGCATCTAAGGGGACATACCGAATACCATAAAGTAGAACCTTTTCAATCAGTATTACGTACCTACCCCAATTTTGATAGTAGAGTAACTTGAGAGGACATTGATTGTTTTTTTTTTGTTTTTTTTATTCTTTATTCTTTATTGCACATACACAAAAAGAAATATGGCATACAACATTAAAGAAGAGATGCATGTACAATGGCAAGCTTATCTCTACCAGAGATCTCTTCCAGCAAGCCAAGCAAGTAAAGAGAAATTGTTAACAATAGGGTAACATGTGCAATTAAACAAATTCTAAGAAACTACAAAACTACATTAAGAAAAAAAAAGGAGAAAAACAAATGACAGCATATTCAAATAATGGACAAGTAGTGATCCTTCAGCTTTTCCCTAAATGTGCCAACAGTGTGGCAATCTCTAACCGTGTGGGGTAATTCATTCCAGAGCTTAACTGCCCGAACCGAGAAAGAATACCCAAAAGCCCCAGAATTAGATCGGGGAGTTTGTAGCAGTGATGCCGTATTGGTTCGGAGAGGCCGATCTCTTGAAAAGAGATATTTAAAGCGCTCACTGAGATATAACGGAGAAAAACGATAATTTAAAATTTTAAAAAGGATTGTTAATAAATGAGTATTCCGGCGAAAACGAATCCCGATTCCGAAATTCCGAAAATGGCTCCCGAGCCATTTTAACTCTTTACGAAAGTAAGATACGTGATCAAATTTACGTAGTCCGTATATAAATGGGATACCTAAATTCTGTAGACGTTCGAGTTTATTTAGCAGCTCCTCATTGGCATCGAGATAGCAAACATCCACATAATCTATAAGAGGGAGAATAAGGGTCTGGGCAAGACTTATTTTAGTTTTAAAAGGCAGAAAGTTCTGAAGACGCTTAAGCGAATGAAAGGATTTTTTCTCTATTTTTCGCGGGATATTATTTACAACCCCATGTTATTTCACTTCAGATGGATGTTTTTGCTTTCTGGGGATAAACATAATGAGTGTGTGTTGTTGACTCTTGTCATAGAGGAAAAGATGTCATAGAGTGCTAATTTCATACTAACTGTTTCGTTCGATGCACCATTAGACTTTTCGGTGCCTCACAATTCCAGTCTTTGACACTTAAATTCTATTAGTGTAATGTATAGTAATGTACTATATTACTAATATATTGTAACTTATAGTAATGTAATCTACGTGTCAAGGACTGGAATTGTGAGGCACCAAAAAGTCTAATTGTGCATCGAAACTGTTAGTATGACATTGGCACTCTATGTCTACATCTTATTCCTCTATGCTCTTGTTAACTCGTTATTAAAATAGTTAGATATCAATGAAGCAGCATTGTTAACTTTAAGAAGACTTCTTATTATTAACATTAAGAAAAGTATTATTAGGTTTCTTTTCCAAAATACCTATATTATTATATCAATAAGTTTCTTTCTATTTTAGTCCTCCATTAAAAAGAAACTTTTAGCAGCCAATTTTAATAACGATCTTGGAGGATTTTTTGTACAATATTTCAGATTTAATCTTCAATTGATTTAATGCAGAATTTTATACTTGGATTTAAAAAATCCGACATCATTTTTGTCTCTAGTTTTTTTTTCTTCTAATTTTTGCAAATCTCTCGTCTTGAAATTAGCTATAGATCTGGGCGATTAAAACCGTTACTATATACATTCCCGTCTTGACACAATGGTGGGCATTAAACAAAATTGAATTGAACATTCCCGTCTTCTATATTAATCACCAACTTAGGTACCTGGAGGCATGAAGCGGCGTGTGCTACGATGGTACGACTACTCGTGGTCCCGGGGCAGGATACAGGGCGGCGGAGACATCAACACAGCCCTAGGGCTGCTGCCCGACAAGCTGAAGACCGAGCTGGCTTTGCACGTCAACCTCAGCGTGCTTAAGAAGGTATGGAGATAGTGACCCATTTGCTATAGATAGATATTATCATCGCTTAAGTTCTAATAACACGGATATCATGATACCTACATAGTTTACACAAGAGTGATAATGCAGAACAATTTTACCCAAATTTAATCAAAATACTAGGTACGAGTATTTCATTAGATTTGTATTTCATACAGGTAGTTATGAAATAGGTATTTTGATTCAATTTAAATATAACAATTTATATGATTCAATTGCAAAATATCGTCCATAATTCATGTGAATGTATAAAATACGCAAATTGCATTTCTATTATTACCTTTATTTTTTTGTTTAAATACCCAAAAGCTCAATGTTTTAAATGAGTATTAAATCATACTTCGGTTTTACCTCTCAAATAATATTCAAAATTGATATATAAAGGAAATTGCTTTCTACCCTTCCGTAAATCATTGAAAACAAATAAAGCGTCTAAAAAAGAAATTGGGCGCAGGGTTATCTACCCAGGGCAACCCATATTTAGAATGATTTGGCGGGTGGTTATAAAATCTAATTCTCTTCATTTTAATTAGAACTGCTTCCTATAATGTTAACCCTAATACTTACTTATGTGACATTTTATGTATGAAAATATCTATCCATAGTCTTTATTCCACGTTTGTTAAAATTAGGGGTTACATTTGAAGAAACCAACACGTTGTCGTGTCTATTGTTCAGTGTTTTCGAAGATGGATTCCAATGATTAATTGTTAATTTAGGTGACGATATTCCAAGAGTGTCAGCCCGAGTTCCTGCACGACCTGGTACTGAAGATGAAGGCCTACATCTTCACACCGGGTGACTCCATCTGCCGGAAAGGTGAGGAAAAGCATATTACTATTAATACAAATTACTTCTTGACGGTTCGTAATGTGAGAGTCACATTATTATCCAATCTTCATTGCCACAATTTCCATTGCCACAAAGAAGAGACGGAGAGGTAGACCATAAACTACCTGGATGACAATGTCCGGAAGGAGATGCAAAGGCTTGGCCTAAAAGATGACGATGTTTACCAGCGAAGAGAATGGCGCCGCATGATTAAGGAAGCCGACCCCGCGTAACTGGAAGAGGCGAGGCCAAAGAAGAAGAAGACATTATTGTCAAATCTCACATATTAAGGTGTCCTTAAATAAGTTGTATTCGAAAATAGTGATTTGCTTTTTGACACGAAACTAGCTGAATTATGTCTAAGTATTACGTAAGATTCGATCGTGACGAATGATCTATCTTAACTTAATTGATATCGACTTAATGTCTGCTTATACGTAGCTTAGCTAATAAATTATTAACAGCCAAATTGACATCAGCTAAGAAAGTTATTCTACTACTCTCAAGTCGGTAAGTGGGTGGATGGATCGGAAAAACTATTTTTCTCTGTTTTCTTCGCTGACTTCATAGTGGACGCTACTACAGCTACTTATCTACCTAATATTACACGTATTAAATACATATCTACATTATCGCATAACATCATCAATCAAATGCGAGCAATCGCTCACCGTAACGATCACATTTCGCAATTAATTCCGCACTCTATGGCTACCACATCTCATATTTTACCTTCTCTGGCTGTAGAATAATAAGTTCTCCACAACCCATGACCACGCACACTTTTGAAGCAAGCCACTTCAGATCAGTCTAATTGACCGAATTGATCTTTATATGTCTTCTTTTTGAGACACATTCATCTTGTTCTTAGGCATATGGGTAATTTGTTACATTAAAACTCTAAAAAGTGATTCGTTCTTACCTGATTCCTCGATTTGGCAACAATCCGCGGTTTAGGGACTCGTTCGATATTCTCAAAAACAACTTAAAATTTTACTTATAATTTTACCATGACATATAGGTAATTTTCAACGCTGGTAATAATTTTGTAAAAACGGGAGGACTTTAAATTTAATAATAAATTAGATAGGTATGTAATTTTAATATATAGGGATGTTACATTAAACTGCACCGGCGTCCCCGAACTCATGCCCTTAGTCCTGGCACTAAGTCCTGGCCCTAGGGATTTACGATATCGACTACTGGCATGTTTTAAATAAGCTATAATAATTTCATATTTATAGGTAGATAATTTTGGTGTTTCTTAGGGAAATTCGCTGAAGGGAAAACCGCCGCGGGCGCCGCGTCTAAGCTGAATAAGGAAAATAAAATTTTATCATTTCAAAGTTAAATTAAAAATGGAATTGAGTTGAGAGTAGATTGAGTATTTTTATGTAAACCTGCGTGTCCTTTCTCATGGCATATATAAATCTCTTAACCCCTTGCCTTGAGACATTTCTGTTTGGTTTTTCCAGGTGAAGTTGCTCGGGAAATGTTCATCATAGCCGATGGGATCCTCGAAGTCATTTCGGAAACCGGCCGGGTGCTGACCACTATGAAAGCTGGAGACTTCTTCGGTGAAATCGGCATTTTGAACCTAGACGGATTAAATAAGTAAGTATTATTCTCAAAAAATCATTCACTTTCGTACAGGTCTATGCGTGACATGTTACACAAATCAGATGCACTGGATGGTCCTAAGAGCTTTAGATATGTATTGAACTGTACATGAAAGTTATTTGCTTCGTATTCTTTATCCGTTACCGTGGTGTGGGTAGTTATTTGTTTATCTTGTAAAATCTGCTAAAGCGTATCACAGGGAATTTTACTGGGGCCTAGTGGCCCTACTACAGCTACTTATACAAATAGTAGTCTATTTGCAAAATTTTTGTGACCATAATCAATGCATTTACTTCTCTCATCTTTGTGAAGCGTACTTTGTCTTTTTTAAATATTCTTTATATTTCGTGCTGTGTATGTGTGATACACATATGATGGCTGCGTGGTGCCGGCAGAGTAGAATTCGTACCACCCCATGTCTGCCCGTGGGTATCGTACGAGGCGATTAAGGGTTTCCGGGAGGTGAACAGCAGCGCCTCCCGTGTTGACAACATAGTTCAAAATACAAATTGCCGTCACCAATGCGCCTGCCCAGCGTGGTGACTATGGGCAAATACCCCCCATGGCAGTCTTGTGGCGTGCCCTGGGGGAGTCCTACGTCCAGCAGTGGACTGCGATAGGCTGATGATATATTATATATTGTGGTACTTTATTAAGTCAACTACTAAATAATATTATTACTACCCATATTTCAATGATCCATTAATTTATTGGCTGCTTTCAGACGAACAGCAGACGTCCGATCAGTAGGCTACTCAGAGCTGTTTTCCCTATCCCGTGAAGATGTACTAGCAGCTATGAAGGATTATCCAGAAGCACAGGACATTCTGCAGACCCTTGGAAGGAAGCGGCTTCAAGAGGCGAAGAATATGTCTCGTCATCATCACAAAAAGAGTAAGTATTAGTTGCAGTTTTACGTATAATTTAAGGTAATCCTTGAGAAATTTACTTACCAACTATATTCGACTGAAAATCAGAGATATTTTGTAGATATATGAAGTGGTAATGAATGAGATTTTCTGTATTGTTTTAGGTGACACAAGCCCTGATAAGCTTGGTGATGATAAAGCATCGAAGAGAATAGTTCACAAACTACGAAGTGATGTTAAGGTCAGTACATACAGGATGTTTTTTCGTTGCCACCCTATGCAAAGGACACGTACTACTGGGTGTAAAAAGACAACTTTGTTCTTTTAATACCTCGTATTCTGTGTAACATCACGATCATTTTTTTCTATGGAAGCACCCCTGGGAAACTACGGGTTTCCAAGATATTGAGGTCCGAAGTTACATTAATAATTAAATTAATAAGTTTTTTTTTTCATAAATCCATCTGAAATCTGTTAACAAACATTTCTTCAAAAATACCATGTTAAAATGTTAGTTTTGTAGGTACATTTGTACTTTGAGCATCAAACGAATACATTTCTTGCAATAAAATGACAATATTTTTTCTTTTTTTTTGTCGTTTCCCAGGTTTGGTTCCATAGAAGAAAATGATCGTAACCTTACAAAGAATATGAGGTATTAAAAAAACATCGTTATCTTTTTACATCCTATATACAGGATGTAACAGAAAGGGTATGTTAAGCGAAAAGCTATGTAAATAGCCCACTATAGAGAACCTATTTCCAAAATTTGAGACTCGAAATCACATGTTTATTTCTCTAGATTGTATGAAAATTCCTGAGTTGTTTAGGAATTCTCCATACTATCTGGAAAAATAAAGATGTGATTTCGAGTCTGAAATTTTGTGGGTAGGTTCCTTTTAGCGGGCTATTTCGCTTAACATACCTCTTTTGTTACACCCTGTATACATCAAATAAAGTAAGTTTATGCCAAAAATATTGCTGGGTAACGATTTATAATATCCAGTGTTTGTGTTAGTTTTCTTATAGCCAGATTTAAATTATTTTTCGTGAAAATGTTATACTCGTAACACGCGTCTATGTGCATTTATGCAAAAAAACGCAGTCTATTTACTCAACTTTGGATCCTAATATCTTGGGAACCAGTTGCTTCCCAGGTATGCTTCCATGGAGAAAAATGATCGTGATG
Source organism: Carposina sasakii (assembly GCA_014607495.2). NCBI lineage: Eukaryota > Metazoa > Arthropoda > Insecta > Lepidoptera > Carposinidae > Carposina > Carposina sasakii. The sequence goes on from CP053169.1 coordinate 2,950,686, forward strand.
ATGGGGAGATTCCGTAGTATTCGGGATCGTTGACGGCCAAAAAACATCCTGTATATTTTTTTTTTTATTACTTATGTATACAGAATGTTTATGACAGCCAGGCAAATATTAATATGGTGATTTCAGACCATGATTCTGAAGCGGAAAACACTGATTATTTTCGCAGGAACATTTTTTAAATATTTTCTGAAAACAAATAGTTTATTTTGTTTAATTAGGCCTTAAATAATAATATAAAAATATTTTTTTACCAAAATATGTTTTTAAAAAAAGCCGTCAAAACAGATTAAATTACTGATCAACCCTAATGGAGAGTCACAGGTCATCCAAAAAACAACAATATATATCACATAATAACCAATAAGCCAATTTAATTAGTCACAGGATTACCCGATACAATTGGCGCGGAGAGCAAAGATTACTGATAGATAATCAAATTAAAAATACATTTCCTGTGAGCAATACCACTGTCGTACATATAACTCAACACAATGGTACTTGTTTACTATTTCAGTTCACTTATTTGCAGGGCTGTCACTTCCACCCTGTATACATCAATCTAATATGCTGCTGAACTAAAGATGCTGTGTCCAAATCTTGGGATATGAAATTATTGATGGTGAATATTAATGTTATCAAGTCATGAAGTCATCCCATATTTTATCTATTGCCTTTCTATAAACCGTCAGCTCTTAGCTAGGATACATAGGTACCTTGGGATCTTACTACCGGACAAAAATGATGTATTATTTTCTGTACATTGTGATAAATGAAACTTTTAGGGTATCCGCAACGCCATCCGCAGTAGGTCCCGCGCAGGGCGTCGCTCCGGCGCCGGCGAGTCCATGGAGCTGCAAACTTTAGCTGGAGCCGAACGAGCTGCGGTAGACGGAAAGACGTTGAGACGAATGCCCAGAGTCGAAAGCGATGACTCGCAACCGCAGCATCTTGAGGTAGATAACTTTTTTGATGGTTCAGAGTGGTGTTAAAGTTATAATGAGTTTAAAATCGCACCTTTGTATTTTAGGATATGAATGGAGATCATGCAATAGCAGCTAAGGAAGAAAAATGCATATCGCCAATAGGAGCAGGACTTCCTTTATTGTCAAGACTGAAACTTCTTAAGGAAAAACAAGTTCGTATTACTTTACACTAATATTTACATAATTATAATACAAAAAATATTTTATCTACTTAATTTAATTTGATTCATTCAACCTATTTATTATATTTTAGGATCGAGAAGAAAAAGTTGCAAAACAAAGACATTCAACATCTTCTGTGGTTTCTCCTCCACCGCATCCAGTTCCATCCACAAGTTCAGCTCCAAGTGGTGAACCAGAAGTTCTTGGCGCTGGTTTACCACTACTTCAAAGACTTCTACTTCTAAAAGCGAAAGAAGAAAAAGAACGGAATCAACTAACACCTTCTAATAGCAATCAACCATCCAGTTCAGATACCATAAGTCCTAGCTCAATAAAGAGTCCTTTGAGTCCTACGATAAAAACCTTAAGTCCAATTAGAAAAAGTTCCGAATCTAGCTCTCCGGGTAAACTACAAAGTCCTACAGCTAAAACATCGAGAAAAAACTCGTCTGGATCCAGTGATGGTGCTTCTCGACCTAAAGTTAGTTTTAAAGATAAAATATTACAAGTGCAAAGTGATGGCACATCAGTTTCCCAACCACTCAATAAAGATGCTGCAGATAAATCTTCGGCAGTTACTGAATCCACTCCAAAGCCCGAAAGTAATTTGATTTCCATTCCACATTCAGTAGTTAGTAAAATTAAATCTCCAGCTAAAGCTGTAGGCTCAACTTTCAGAGACAAATTGAAATTGCTACAAAGTGGCAACACTGTAAAAGATACTGAACCTTCAGTAGAAAAAAGCAAACCACCTGTTATTGAAAAAGCACATTCAGAAATAGCCCCTCTCCAAACAGAAATTAAAGATGAAACTAAAACTCAAACTAAAAAACCATGGTCGAAATTAAAAAAGGCAGCAATTTTAGGAGAGTCCAAAAGCCAAAGTAGGTCTAGTGAAGAAAAGAAGGATGTAGATATTACAAATAAAGAATCAAATGAAAAACAAGAAGTTCACGTAGAAGCAGCTGTAAATATTCGTGTGCCTCTAGTTACTACGGCTGAACTTGTTAAATTAGACAATAATAATGTTGAAGCTCATAGTGATAGCGTTAAGCAAGATAAACCGAAAATTTGCTTAACTAGCCCTTTGGAACCCGTCCAAGAAAAATCTTTAGATTTACTAACGTTATCTCCAAAGAAGAACAATGTTACAACAGAACCAAAACCAATAAGTAGTTCCGTATTATTACAAAAACCAAAAAAATATAGGTCTATTGACGATCTTTCACCTGAATATGGAGGATTGCCTTTTGTTAAAAAATTAAAAATATTAAATGAAAGACAGAAACTTGCTGAACTAGAGAAAGTCGTTAAAACTCGTAGCTCAAGTTTAGATTATACTAGCTCTACTGAAGATTTACTTTGTGATACTTTGACGAGAAGTCATTCAGAAGGTAGTACTATGGATAAAAGAAAATACAAGAGAAAATCAACTGATTCAACAGCAAGTCACGAGTCCAACGAAACTTTAGAAAGAAGAACTTTAAAATCTATTCTCAAAAAATTATCAGAAGATGTTACGCCTGCTGAAAGTCCAGAGAGAACTAATGAGTTACGAAGACTGATTAGGGCCCCGACACTTGAGGGATTTGCAGTTAGACATTCTAAATTTTCTAAAAGTGTGACATTCCATAGACATACATTACAATCACCCCCATGTAGCACGACAGGTGAAGCAAAATGTGAAATATTCCAAATGCCAGATTTAAATGCTGCGGTCGGCGCTGAAGTTTCTTCTGTTGACCCTACAGTCGACACAACAATTACTGAAACAGTTTGTCCTGAAACTCAGATAGTAAGAACAAATGATACTATTGTAACTACACAAGAATACGGTATGAATATTAGGAGTGATTACGATCTACCACAAGCTATTGATCCAATATATGACTTTAAATCTCTGAGACCCGAAGAAATAAAATTGCCTTCGGAGAAACCTAAACTTACCCTAATTTCAGCTGTTGCTAATCAAAGAAAATTGTTAAGAGGTAAACTAAATTTTCCATTTACATACCCACTTTTTCACCATAATATAATATAGTTTGTTATAAACGCGATTGTGTTTACAGGTTCTTTGGAAGAACAGGAGTATTTTGGGGAAGTTTTACTCGGAATAAAACAAGTTATACAAGGACATTTACACGATGTCCAAGGAAAATTTCAAGAAAGGTTAGTAGTGTGAGTAAATGATATTTACGAGTAATTAATATAGATACTGTTCACAGTTTACAATTAGAAAAATAAATAACTACTGATGCATAAATAGGTACATGTTCCTAGTCCATTAGTTAGTTTCGTTACTTTTCGTACTTATATAATTTTTTATATATTTTAAGGTTCAACAGTTTGGAAAATGAAGTACGCAAAAGAGATGAAATAATAAGCCAATTGCAGAAACGTATTCAAGAACTAGAAAGACTTGGCTTGCCAGGTGTGAGCCCTTCGAGTGAATGTGAAATGGATACAACTTCTAAAACTGAAACTGAAAGTACAACTAAACCACTATTCAAAAATGGCAGTTCCGGAAGCGAAGATGTATCTGGCGAAGAGGGATTTATGGTAAGATTTTGAATGATTTTGAATTTGACTAGTTTTCATATCAAAGTAGAGATAAGAGAATATTCTGATTAAGTACTATTATATCTGAACTATGCAATATTCTTTTTCAGAGAGGAGATTCTCTTGATACAGTATTCGCAACGTCACCACCTACAGCCAGTGCCGAAGAAGTAGATAAAGTTATAGGTAATGAAGAAAGTGAAACCACCGCATCATTAAAACCTGATGACATTAGTGACGAAACTCTGACAGAAATAACTAGTGGGATGGATCTAGCTAAACTTTCATATTCAGAGTTACAAACCCTAGCAGAAACTCTGTCCAAAGCTGACAAAACATCTTCCGGTAAAGAGGAATGGACTGTTAGCAAATCCAAACGATTAGACTTGAATCTTGATGGGAAAGCTGGAACTTATTCGAGAAAGCGAGCGGCAAAATTAAGGCAGCGGAAGTCATGGGAAGACCAAAGTGACCAAGAAAGCATGGAAATGCAAGATTTAACACGGTAACATAAGTTTACACTATTCTTTGAATTATATCATTAACTTTAGCTCAACTCTTTCAATATTTTACTTAAGCGCTTTAATTTTTCATTCTAGACCAATGTCACCACATTCGACTTCCGAAGATCGTTCTCTGCTCAGTCCAGAACAGTCTAGCTTGCGAACTAGTAGACGTGGTATCCATCCATTCCACTTCTTCGGTACCCATCTAGACAGTACAAAGTCGAAGATCAAAAAGACTCTGTCGGTAGATACGGGAATGCATCACACGGGGCGAAAAGAAAGAAGTAAGAAATATTTTTAATTTGGCAGCTACTTCTCTCATATACGAGCATGTTGAGTCAGGTCTAACTGGGATTTCACTACCTTGAACACCTTTCAAATTCCTCTGACTAAGTAGTACTTTTCTTCAGAACAAGTCCACCACCGACACCAGCATCGTAAGTTCAGTCTTGGTTCGTTCTTCGGCTACCATCGGGGGCTGCCGCAGAAGACAACAGCACAAAACTGCAACGATGTTGTCCTCGACATGGGCAGTGACTATAGTTGGAGTGATAAGTGAGTTTTCTATCTGTATTGGTTTTACTTTATATTAAGCAGTCCACCACGAATTTGTAATATACTTTTAAATCTAGATGAATATTCATTTACTCTGTCATTGATATTCTTAACCTTATTTTCATGCAATATCGATACAATATCAAATTTTTCCAGTACCTCAACCTCTTCAAGTAGTGATTCAGAATCTTTACCACGCACACCGATGTTCGAAGAGTTTATTGAGAGTGGGTCCCGTAGGGCACGCGCCTGTAGTTCTAGCTATAGCAGTGTTTCTCCAATTCGAGGTAAGTAACAGTTTAAGAAATGTCTTTATATAAATACGTTAAAGCCTTAGTTATAGCACTATTGTTGTTAACTTCAAAATATAGGTTCATATCATATAAGTTTTTTTTTTTTATAAAAACGATATTTCAGGCAGTGGCGGTGATTGGGAAGTTATGATGTTAGCCGATGAACTAGAGAAGAGAGAGAGGGAGAAGGAGCGAGAAGAAGTGAGGCGGCATCATTACTCAAATACCCTTAGGGAACTGGAAGAGGTAAAAATGCCAGTAGGTGCTGCTTATTACTATAATAAACTTTGAGTGTCTTGAGTTCAATGAGGAATGTATAATATTCATCATTAGTTCAAATGAACCGTAATGAAGGTTTGAGCGGCTAAATAGTAACTTGCTTTTAATATTGATTTTTAAATTAAAACCTTAAGATATACCTATATAGAGTCCATTTCTGTTTACTTTTTTTAGGAGTCTGACACGCAGCAAAGAGAAGACAGCCCAGATGAGTTCTCCAATATAGACGACTCTAACTCCTCCTCAACCACGCATCTCCTATCTCAATCTATCAGTGAACCTTCCAAGTCGTTAGAAACGTCCTTCACGGACCGCAGTGCGAGGTCCGAGACTAGACAGCGAAGAATTGGATCTGTGGGCGAAACGGTGTGCAGACTATTGTTTAACTCTTAAATAACTTCATCTTAAGTTTTCAGAGTTCATTCATTTTCATATGTTCCTACATATTGACAGGGCTGTGTTTCCTAAATGGGGTGGCCAAAACTGCGGGATCACAAAGGAGATGCCACAGCCACGTTTATCGTGTATTATAGTACGAGTAAAGCCCCGTATCAGTACAGGAAACATTTATTTTCAATTAAAAGCTTTTATAGTCGAAATTCTCATCTTTTGAGCCTGACGTATTTTACGCATTACACCTTTAGAACTTTTTCTCTTAGATCTTGTGTGCTACGTAGGTACCTATAAGTATTATAATTGAAACTATCATTATTTTCTTTGGTAGATGCAAGCAGATTCATATCAGCGCCAGTCCAGAGGTTTGATTCTTCGTGCAGCCAGTCTCGATCGTGAGACCACACCAACCACATCGCAAACACGAAGATTTGGATCCCTGAAGAGTGCAAGCACTGACTCCCATAAAAGACTCTGATCCGGCTCGCCAAACGGACCAAATCATTGGTCCGATGATGGTTCTAAAGAACCTAAAATACCCAAAACTAATAAAGATTTAGACGACCGTAAAAGATGTCGTGTTGATAAAATTAACAAAGCTAATAATAAAGGAGATGGTACTGGTCCGGATTGCAATAAAAGTGAGGATAAAAATAAACTTGAAGGTCAAAATGAAAGAGAGAACGGTCTTAGTAATGTAAACGAAAACGATCAGCACGCCAGCGGTCAATTACTTATGGTGATCATTTTGTTTTACGACGACTTCGACTATTTATTTATTTTAGTTGTAGAGTAGATGGAATTGTGTTGTGAAGGAATGAATATTGGAGATTTTCCTAATTTGTGCTATAAGTTTAAAACTGTTTGATATTATTAAGTTTAAATATGTGTAAGTAGGTTAAAGTATAATCAAGTCGGAGATAATAGCTGAAACAGTTAAAATCTAATCTGGACGAAGTAAAAGGTACCTAACTTAAACTTCAGCCTCCAAAAATTTAAGTTCGAGTAAATCTAATAGTTGGCTGCATAGAAGATAAACCCTTAGCATTATATTTTTTTTTCTGGAAGTAAAATTTTACCATTGAGAAATAGTTCTATTTATGGTTCCAAGTTACTTTTAATTATAGACTTCAGGATAGTAGAGACCTATGACTTTTCGTTTCTAAATAGACTTATAAATTATTTTCAGTTATATCCACAATTTTAATCCTACTTATTTGCTAAAAATTCCAATACCTAGCTAAGATTACGTATTCATTTCAAAAAATTATATAACTAGACCACCGCTCGCACACACAGGTCGATATTCAAAAAATAATTTTTAAAGAAAAAACCTGACTGTAAATAATTTGACCTAGTGTCTCTCTTGTGTATGACTAAACGAATCTAATAATTCCTACCTCTCAAGCTGAAATGCGACAAGCCGTTTAGGCTCTAAAGCAGGGGTTCCCAAACTTATTTTGTCTACTGCCTACTTTGAGAATAAATTATTTTTTAGCGCCCCCATTTTTTTCACCTACTTAAAAACTACCATGACTCCCATGTCTCTACACAATGCCCCAATTTTTTTCTGGGGCTCTTACTGCCCCCCTTTAGGCCTGCTGCGCCCACTTTGGGAAAGACTGCTCTAAAGCGTGCCAAAGCAATATACATACAAACATGCACTCGAAAAACATAGACTTCTGGCGCAGTCGGGTAAAAACTGCTCTTAGTATGAGTGCAACATGCCGGGTTTTTGCCCATAATGCTCGGTATTTTTTTTTTGTAGCTTAATCTTATCGCCTTATGTGTGAGCGGTTATACATACCCGGGTAATTGTACCGGTCCTGGGAATCCCCGAGAAATTATGTAGAGTAAGGAAGCGGGAATATTATACATAAATAAAATTAATAAAATCTCGTTCAGGGAATTTGGTTCCAGTGAATTTTATTCCGGCTGCATGGGTACTCTACGAAAAATCCCGGGAATTTTCCTACACATAGTGTTGTTAATATAAATTTTAATACAAATAAGTCTTGGAGAATATAAAATTAAAACAATCTCGAAGATTGCACAATTTGAATATTATATAAAAATAATTTATTAAATATTAAGTACTGCTAGCCTCCATTTTCTAGTCTAACTAATTGTAAAACCTAGGTGCCAAAACATCCATTCCTAGTAATCTTTCGTAGAAAAAATATATATTATTATAATAGATGTTTAAAAAAATTAAACTTTAGGATTTGTAAATAGAACTTTTACTGACGTAAAATAATAATATCACTTAATATATTTAGCTAGTAGGTATCCAAATTATAAAAGAACTCTTACCTATACATACATAACAGAGAGAAAAATGTAAATTACCTACTTACTTAACCTACCCTCATAGATAGATTGCCTACCTACATAGATAATTATTTAAAATAATATTAACTCGTTTTAAAACAGTGTAATTTTAATAAAAAATTTAAATACTTACCGTCATCATCACATCAGCCATATTGCAGTCCACTCCCGGCATAGGCCCTCCCCCAGGGCATGCTGCAAGGCCACTGTCAGGGGGGTTTTTGCCCTAGTCACCACGCTAGGCATGTGGTGTGATTTTCGAATTATGTTCTCCACTCGAGGGGTGCTGCTGCTTACCTCCCGGGAACCCATAATCGCCTCTTACGATACCCACGGCATGGATTAAAATCTTATTCCTTTATGTCTACGTACGAGCAGGCATGGGGTAGTGGTATTTATTCTACTCTGCCGACACCACACGGACAACAAGGTACCTTCTTAAATCGTTAATGGTACATTAATTAATTAATTCGCTCCATTCATTGTCGCACTTTCGTCAAATCGCGTCGCGACAATGCGAGAATTCGTTACGGCGACAATGAACGTTGATGTCAAACGATGTTACATTGTCTACGCATCAAGTAATATTTATTACATCGCCCATCGCCGGAATTATCTAATATTTCATACCCTGAACGGCTTCGTACATTAAATTAAATTAATTTGGTGACTAGATACTGTAAACAATTTTTGCAACACCTTCTCAACCATCTTCCCTCCATTGCTCTACTATAATAGTAGGTGCACTTGCGAAATTGACAACATTGCAGTTTTACTAATATTTAATATTTTTTAGTTCTATTTCAATAGCTACTTTTTGGACAGACTGTTAGTACCTAGTCCTAAAATGAAATGAGGTCATAGACGTAAATGAACAGTTATACCGTTATACCTAATAAACCTACCTACGCGTAAGTTACCTACCTAGGTATTCATTTCACAGAAATGTTTGTCAAGCACTTGTGAGATAGTGACTACGATACCTACTGTCACAATATTTTTAACTACTAGAGTTAGAAAATGAAAAGTGAAAATAAAAAAATCGTAAAGTTTATGAAACATGTTTTGTGTGTTTTATTTTTGCCCCAAGAGAGTTTGAAGAATTTGGATATTGTTTACGTTTGCCTTTATCTCCTAGAAAAAAAAATAGGTACCTACCTAGGTACGAGTTAGGTACAGAAAACTAGGGATTACGGAATTTTTGTAACACTGAGTAGGTGTGACAGGTATAAAATTGACAAAAGATACGATTTGTTAAAAATGAAAGGAACGATTTTATTATCATGCGAATTTCATTCTTATAAAGAGAAGATAAAATTAAAGATCAAAAATATGTACTGTTTTTAGAAACTTAAACCTCGTATGATATGATGGCTGTTCGTTGCTTATTGCGTTTGTTTATCTGATGTATGAAAATACCAATACGTCATTCTGACTCTCATGTCAATGTCAGTAATGATGACAAATTGACAACTGCAGCAAAATAAAAACATTTTGGATTTCATGGCTGCCGTCTGCCTGTAAATAAATTATATTGGCGATAAGATTATTATTAGTCGGTCCTAATTCTTCGTTAGCCTAGTGAATACGCGACGAAAAATAATCACATTTATCCAATCCCTTTGTTCTGACCTATGTACGTTAACAATAAATTATCTTTGTTATCGCTGCGTCGATAATGTCTCCTCAGAAGCAGCCTCATACTTTGTTCAAACTGTGTGTTAAAAGTTGTATTCGTTTAATTAATTCCGCTTGTTTTCTTATTGAAAAGAACCATCCAGAACATAAGTATCATGAATGTGAGAGTCAGGCTTTCGAGTTGAAGTGGCAACTGATGTCCATGTTACCAGCAAGGTAAGATCTAGTAGAAAAAGTTGTTAGCACCAGTGCATATCATATCAAAATTAAAGTCAAATTCGTATTAAAAATAGCAAGCATGTGTTTTTTTTTATCTATAGTAATATTGATGTAAAGTAGGGTAACCAGAATGGTGCACCACAGTTCATAATGGCTTTTAATTTATCCATCATAAGTCTAACTACTATTATTTTATGTTTCATTAACTAATAGCCCCCAGTAGCTTCACTTACTACTTAAATCTAAATGATGACTCCTGTTATTTTCCTAGCTTGTAAAATTAACTTTGTAACCTTATATTTCAGGTTATTTGACATCCTCTGTTCCGAGAGAACATGCTGCACCTACCGTGGCGACCCTCGTATTCAATTAGAAGTACTAACACACCCTCACATGACAGTTTTCCGTAAATGTGACATAGATAGTTGTATCCCCCAACGCTACTGGATAGAGAACCTCCCCAATTTCACACATTTAATCATTCTTGACCTCAAATTTATTTGCACCGATGAAATCCTGCAGGTTGTTGGTGAAAGCTGTCCACTCCTAGAAGAAATGAATATTGTCTCTAAAGTAGACATCAGTAAATCCCTATTCAATGCTTCTGTTTTGATTAGAAATGTGTCCGATGTTGGCCTTTATTGTGTTGCCAAATTGAAAAAGCTGCGGATCTTATCAATGGATCCACCGAGGAATGAAAGAGCCAGCCGTGTTGGTCGTTGTGTGTCACAAGCAGGTATTGTCATGCTGTTAAATGAACTAACCTATTTAGAGGAGCTACGTATTGAGTCCTGTGATTTAGGTTCCACTTTAATTAATTCACCAATTGAAATTGGTCCAATTAATCTCAGTAAAATAAACTGCCATTTTGGTTCTGGAGATAGCATTAAGAAGTTAATAAAAGTTTGCCCAAATTTAAGGGAATTATCAGTTACTCATTTATCAGAGAATAATAAAGATGCCATTTTAGAGCAATTATCTAATAGTGACTTGACATTAAATAGGTTAAATCTCTCTTTCTTCTCCTATACGGAATCAATGCATCAATTATTAGTTGTAAAAGGTAGTTATTTAACACACTTCTCACTCTGGGAGATTGAAAATTCTTTAAATATGGAAGCAATACTTGTAATAGGTCAATGTTGTCCAAACTTGAACAGCCTCTGTTTAATGACACAATCAAAATGTTTCGTTATACCCAGATACTTTAGTATGCCCAAGAAAATATTCACTGAACTAAGGGTCCTCACAATAGGTAATGAATTCTACAATCTGGATCAGATATTGAACTTCTTTCTCGAATGTACAAAGAATTTACAAAAGTTGGTATTGAAATACCAATCAATTTTCAACCTGGATAGTATACTGTTGTATTTACTAGGTAAGAATTATCTAAGAAATCTTCAATGTCTTTGGTTGGACTGCACTTTGGAAGTATCTAAACCTGTAATAAAACAAGTGATACAGTCTTGTGAACAACTGAATAGTTTCACCGTAAATTGTACGGAAGATTTGAGTGATTTACATTTATATATTGCCGAGAATAATTTATTTTTAAAATTAGGAAGCTACTAGTTTGTATGTATAATTTATTCGATAATTGTTCCATAATTAATATTTAGGAATAAACGATCTTTACAAATTGTATTTGTTTTATTTAAATGTAATTACAGCCAATGTGCCTATGCAGTTAACCCTTAGGACTGATATTAATTATAGGCGCGGAAATATACATTAACGTCATGGCAATAAAGTAGAAATTTAAACTAACATTAAAGATAAAACATAGTCAAATAGCATATTGTTGTTACCCTACAAAGTCTACAAGTTGTATGTACATGATCGTAGTACAAACGTATCATTGCCAAGTCGTTAATTGTTCGCCAATTCTATTTGCTAAAGATACCGATAGGGTGGCACTGTAATCAAACCTTCGCAAGCACGCCTATTGATGTAGCATCACTGTATTATGTAGGGGACAAGGACATCGATAGCAAGAACGGGGTAGCAAAAGATGAACGAATAAATAATTTTTAACCAGCTAAGATTTCGCCGGCTTACATAAACGCACCCCCGAAGTATAGTATAGATAGACAATGGAAACTATGTGCGTGCATTCAGCCATTGTTTTTGGCAAAATAATTCGATGATAATGAAAATGTAGGAAAATAAAAGAAGTCACAATAAAACGAAAAAAACTGGTAGGTAGATTTTTCTTTCGCATTTGAGAATAAAAAACATTGGATTTCAAAACTGTATTATTTTGTAATAAAATTATGTAATTATTTACAATAATATTCTACATTACATTTATGTTTTACGCTTCGTATGCCTAATTTTATTATATTTCTAAAAATCATATTGTAAGTTGTACAAAAGCATAAGAGACGATAGCAGTTTCAATGCTGATTTTGTACTCACATTGTCGCAATGGACGCGTACACTGCATTTAAACTGCTATTTAGCGGCTAGCTTAGCTTAGTGAATCGATTAACCATTAATAGATAGATTATTTAAATTATTTCGCGTTAATTCAAATCCGCATTTGGTCCAGACACGGTTGGTATTATTATTTTTATAACATTTGGTTGGACCAATTAACAAAATACTTACTAATCTCCTATTCACTTCCATATTGTATACCTGCTTAAACAATGTACTTACGTGATCGATATTGACTGTCACACTTAAAATATAAACTTAAAATTCTTTGTTATTTATTACAAAATAATTTAAACATTATTTAACCAAAACATTACCTACATTTGGCAGATGTTTCATACATTTTACTGTCAAATGTCATAGTTTAAACTAGGTATGACATTTGACATAACTTGAGACATGGTTTTGTAAAAACAGTTATGTCTTGTCTCTTTCCATTATTATTGTAAATGGCTTAGACAGAAATCTGGCAGTCAAAATCGATTATAATGTATTCTTTGATATGTAATGTTAGTATAAGCCGCGCAGATAAAGAAATGGCGACGGTGACGGAAGGTATGGTTGGAAAAACCATTACTAAATGTCACATTATATAAAAGGCACTCTAACAAGCACGTTTTAGCAAAAAATTACGCTGGAAATTTACTTCGAAAGAGTAACCTTAAAGTAATCACTGATTGAAAATCTGCAATAAACATGAAAAAAATGGGCTTTCAGACTTTCAACAGCAATGAGATTAGTCAAAGCGAAACCAGACAATTTTTTTGCAGCGCGTACTTCACTGTGTGATCATAGGTGCGCGATAGATGTGAGCGAGATAGCATGCGAGCGGACGCCATTTACAGATCTATTCTTTATCTGCGCGGCTTATATGAATAATGAACAACAGCGTCTGCACTATAAGCTAATTCGACTAACGCACAACGGCGAAAAATTACATTATTTAATACAACAGTTTTCTTAACTATAGGAGGGCCAGCCTACCTAGCAAAAAGTTGTCAAATAGGTTATGACATCTCATAGTAACACGCGTAATCTTGGAAGAAAAAAGATAGAAATAGGTAATCAAAGCTAAAGTGAAAATGCAATAATTTTAGTATAACCTAAACAACACAGGCGCTAGTTAGGAGCTCATTAAGTTATGGACATTACCCCACCATTCCCATTAATTTCCCATTCAAATTTTGTTTATATCTGATCAACAATAATAGGAATAGTAGGAAATATCACTTGTTATTCCTATGACGTCAATAAGATCTTGCAATAGGAAAGCAGTAGCAATGCGATAAACTGTTTTTTTTTTTGCTTTTTGCATAGCTTTTGCTAGATCCATGGTAAAAGTGTGGGCCATTTTAATTTCTACATTTCTCTTAGTTTCCGATCGAGCCAATTAGCCCATCGCCTACATTTCATGGTCACTACACTGTAGTAAGTGTGCCCTGGGTGAGGCCTGCATCCAGCAGTGGACTGCAATAGAATCATGGACACTGTATTTACCACTAACCATTTTAAATTTTAACACTAAACCATTGTCTCTAACTCTCAACTATTGTCTCTAACACTAATCCAGCACTGTATCACCACACTAAAAGTTGTTGACCAGCGATGGATGGCCCGAGTCACCTCTAGCAATCAGCCAGCGGGTCGACCGGGCCGTTTATTTGTTATGTCTCCTTCGGCTCAGGTATTGCTATCTCCTTGTCATGGTCCTTCTCATCGTCAAAGAACTCGTTCTTGGGCTCCACCATTTTGTCTGCTTCCTCTTGGCTGATCCTAACGTCTGGATCGGGCTCCTCTTTTATCTTGTAGTCTTCTGGGAAGAAGTCACCTGAGAAGATTTGGAATTTTCAATTACATGATTTATTAATTTCACTAAGCAAGATCTATATTTTTCTGATGTAAGTATAAGCTATATCATCATCATCAGCCTATTGCAGTCCACTGCTGGACATAGGCCTCCCCAGGGCACGCCACAAGACTGCCATGGGGGGTATTTGCCCATAGTCACCACGCTAGGCAGGCTGATTGGTGACCGCAATTTGTATTTTGGACTATGTTGTCAACACGGGAGGCGCTGCTGCCCACCTCCCGGAAACCCTTAATCGCCTCGTATGATACCCACGGGCAGACATAGGGTGGTACGAATTCTACGCAGTAGCAATGCGACAGCGAATATTGTATAATAATATCGCGTAGAAATCTCAAAATCCTTGATTGAGTTTACAGATAGGTAATACAAATTTTATAAGCGACAGCGAATATTGTACAAATTTTGGTATTGCATTGCTTTTGCTAATTAGATAATACGGAGTCCGATGATATTTCGGATTTTAATTTTCTTTATACAACCCACTAAAAGGAACCTATCTACAAAAATTTCAGACTCGAAATCACATCTTTAATTTTGCAGCTTGTATGGAGAATTTCTAATCAACTTAAGAATCTTCATACAATTTTGAAAAATAAACATGTGATTTAGAGTCTAAAATTTTGGAAATAGGTTCTCCATAATGTTCTATTTTTTATTTATTTATCATTAATACATATTTTACAAAGAATATAGTTCAGTGTCTCATAAACTTTATGCAAGTCAACTTTATGCAATTTACATAGCTTTTCTCTTAACATACCCTTTCTGTTACACCCTGTACAATTTTACGTAGGTAATCACTATTCAATACTATAGCTGCTTCTTCTCTTTCCGGGCATACTGTACAAGTTAGTAGAGGGACAAGAGGGTCTTGGTGTTTTGTAGGCGATGGGCTGACCACCCGTCAGTACTAACTGAACTTGTACATCTCAACTATACCCTCAAAATTGGTCAGAAGTGGCACCATATGGTTCTATCGGCCCTTGGCGCTCTGCCTACACCGTAAGGGATAAAGGTGTGATTATATGTATGTATGTATCACTATTCAAACCAAATACAACATACTCTAATCTACAACTTTCTGTGAGCCAACGGACGGCATTACGAAGCAAATAAGACTTAACACGACATGGGAGTGGGAGTTATCGTGGGAGTGTTGCGATAACGAACGTCGATAACAAATAATGTTACATTATCTATCTACCTACGCAACCATAGAATACGACAAGTTATGGTGAAGACATAGCTCAACGGTCCAGCAAGCTGAAGTGGCAAAGGGGAAGGGCACATTGCTCTAAGAACTGATGGCCGATGTAGTCGGAAAGTTCTAGAGTGGATACCACGTATCGGCAAACGCAGCGTGGGAAGGCCACCCGCGAGGTCGACGGACGACCTGGCCAAGGTGGCGGGAGTCGGTTGGATGCAGGCTGCTTCCGACCGGTCGGAGTGGAGGTTGTTGGGGGAGGCCTATGTCCAACAGTGGACTTCTCAGGGCTGTAAATGATGATGATGATGATGATGACGGTGAAGACACTGTTAACACGCGACGCGACAACATGTCGAAAATGTATGGCGAGTGGGGTAAGCGTGTGATCGCTTGGGTGTTAACATTCTGTCTTGATATGAACAACAAGTTAATCATAATTATACGTACCTGGTACGTGTGACATTTGTACCGCAGGTGAGTGTTGGCACATCTTCAGATTGTCGTATACATGCTTGGTGATGGCCTCTAGGTACTGCTTGCTGTTCGCGTTGTTTGAACTGTGGGGAGATGAAAAAATATTGTAGAACGGTGCAGATAAGCACCTTGGACAGCGATCACATAATGCCTTGAGTGAATAAGACAATGTACATAACAATTTCTAGAATGACCGCGTAGTTCGCAAGTATATTCCAATTTCTGAATGTGTCGCTGCTGGCAGATTTTCTAAGCATGCCGACATTAGGTTAAACGCCTAGTGCCAGTTTGCAAATAAATATCGGCATGGCGGCACCTCTAGAAAACCAAGAAGACGTAAATACTTAGTTACCGGCACACAATTAACACATTAATTATAATATAAATTGTACTGTTTTAATTATCTGAATATAATTGTTTTTTTTTATTAAAGTACACACGCCCCACTGCGCGTTAATAACGCTCTCTGTTTGACGAGGCTGTTTACAAAATGAAGTGATTCACTATGGGTGCGCCCACCACCGGGCCCTACACCCTCCACTGACCCTCGGATCTGATAACTCATAATTGCGACAACAGGCACTTGTACTCACTACAATCGCCATGAGAAACCAGACCCGAGCACCTAGCATGCAAGACGATACATTGCACTATTTCTTATTTCGGAATAGTGCAAAGTATCGTCTTGCATGCTAGGTGCTCGGGTCTGGTTTCTCATGGCGATTGTAGTTAGTGCAAGTGCCTGTTGTCGCAATTATGAGTTATCAGATCCGAGGGTCAGTGGAGGGTGTAGGGCCCGGTGGTGGGCGCACCCATAGTGAATGTTTGAACTTCCGAATTGTAACGCCTAATACAATTTCATTTATAAAATGAAGTGATATAAATTCAGTGAACCTGTTAATCTCAGGATGTAGCTGAAAGTCCGGTGCAAAGAACAGGAGGTAGTCAGTATAGGGCAGCTCATTGGAAATGTTCTCGTCCACCAGTAGCGATGTCTCATACGTCCAACACCGCGCCACGTTGCGTAGAGTGTAGCTGAAAATTATAAACACTTATATAAGTAAAATAAATAACTTCAAACATTACAAATATGTATGTACATAAGTACATAATATGTACTGTATTATATCGTTGGCCGCGTGGTGCCGGCAGAGTAGAATTCGTACCACCTCATGTCTGCCCGTGGGTATCGTACGAGGCGATTAAGGGTTTCCGGGAGGTGGGCAGCAGCGCCTCCCGTGTTGACAACATAGTCCAAAATATAAACTGCTGTCACCAACCCGCCTGCCCAGCGTGGTGACTATGGGCAAATACCCCCATGGCAGTCTTGTGGCGTGCCCCAGGGGAGGCCTACGTCCAGCAGTGGACTGCAATAGGCTGATGATGATGATGATGATATGGTTAGTTATATTTTTGAACTAGCTGTTGCCCGCAACTAACTTTATCCCCTTGAATTTGCCTTTTTCCTTCTCAAAACTTCCAACTATAATATACTTATGCAAAACTTCAAGCAGTTTGGTTAAGTAAATAAAGTGAATAGGTGACAAAGAAATTACATCATAACACAGTATAAAACAAAGTCGCTTCCCGCTGTCTGTTTATCCCTATGTATGCTCAGGTCTTTAAAACTACGGATTTTGATGCGGTTTTAAGCAATATTTCGATAGCGATTCAAGAGGAAGATTTATATGTATAACCAGTGGACGCCAGCGACTCCGTCCGCGTGGACTACAGAATAAACAAACTGTCGAAATTTTCCGGGATAAAAAGCCTTGTTAAGTGGGACCTGTCACAATATATTCCTGAAAACTGCATCGAAATCGGTTCAGCCGTTTCTGAGATTGGCGTGCACAAACGCACAAACAAACAGACAAACCGACAAACAGAAAAAAAATCCAAAAATCATCGTTTTGGGTTCTATTGTGTTGATAAAGGTCTCCTATAATATTTTTTCTCATATATCTTCCATGTACAGACAGCCATCTGTTACAATTTTATTATATGTATAGACTAGGGATTTTATTAAAGGAAGAGGGCTAGTATAAAATAACTAATTACAATAAAAAATAATTAGCAATTAACTTACCCTCCACCACCAACAACCAAGGTGGGCACATTTAAATTCTTGACAAAATTGACACACTCGCCATGTCCTCTCGTGGATAATGAGAAGCATCCCAGTCGGTCGCCGGCGAGGGAATCCGCCCCACACTGCAGCACTATGGCCGTTGGACGGTAGAACTCCATCACGCTCTGTATTACCGGCTTGAACACCTAAAAGGGAAAAATATGAAATTTATTCACACACTTAACAACATAACCTAATCCTACACTAAAATTCCTAAGGTCTTGTGGCGTGGGCACTATCGTCTTCAGCTTATTGCAGTCCACTACTGAACGTAGACCTCCCCCAGAGCATGCCACAACGCTACTGCCAATGGGGGGGTTTTTGCCAATAGTCACCATGCTGGGCACTGGGCAGGTGAGCTGGTGACCACAGGAGGCGCTGCTGTGTATGATACCCAAGAGCAAGGGCAAAGGCATAAATAAATAAATAGGCACATAGATAAAATTATTATTATATAAACATCCGTGAGTCCAAAACAAACTATCAATATCAATGTTTGCACCCATTGGGATTCGAACCCATGACCTATGGTGCGACAGGCAGGTATCACTACCAACTATATAGGTACCAATCGGGTGTCATGAAATAAATGTTCCTATCATCACAGGACATAACAACTGCACCAATCGCTCATCAAACTTACCTGGACATAGCTCTGGTCATCAATGCCTTCCTTCAGTGGCACATTGACAGAGTAATATCTGCCGCTCTCCGCCCCTATTTCATACATATCGCCGGTACCAGGGAAGAAGTAGTTTCCATATTTATGAAAACTGACAGTCATCACCCGATCCGTCAAGTAGAATGCTTCCTGGACTCCATCACCATGGTGCACATCAATGTCTATGTACAGGACTCTTGGGTGGTA
Source organism: Carposina sasakii (assembly GCA_014607495.2). Lineage (NCBI taxonomy): Eukaryota > Metazoa > Arthropoda > Insecta > Lepidoptera > Carposinidae > Carposina > Carposina sasakii. Next base: position 2,969,593 of record CP053169.1, read on the forward strand.
TTTGAGCAGCTCTAAAATGGCTATAACTATGTCGTTTACATAGCAGAATCCTGAAAAAAGTTTGAAGTACTGTTTTAAAATTGTTAATACCTATAGTTTAAAATGTAATTTTTGGATTATAAAAATTACTGTGCTATAAAGTTCACTAGAATACAGACGCTCTTCAGCATGCTCAAAAACTTGAATGAAAATGGGCAGGGCATGTAGCAAGGGTCAAAGACTAGATGGACCAAGACGGTCACAGCATGGAGAGGTCCTCCAGGGAAGAGAGCAAAAGGCAGACCCTACATAAGGTGGCAGGATGAGGTGAAAGGAGTTTGCAAAAACTGGCTCAAGATAGAGAAAAGTGGCAATCGTTGGAGGAGGCCTTCACCCAAGGGGGTTTCATTCTAAGTAAAAATACAATAATCATAACTATCATTACTACAGTAGAACCCACTTAACATGATCACGCTTAAAACGATTTCTCGCTTAATACGTCATTCTACGCCAGTCCCTACAACTTAAGACATGTTCTCATACATTTCTTAACACTCAATAAGATTCGTCATCCCGTTTAATACGCCTACATGGTGTCAGTGTTGATCATTTAATACAAAATGTGTACAATTAAGCGAAAAGCATTGTCACTTCTGATAGAATATACAATTAATAAGCTTGGATTGAATTTATAAAGAGCAATTTATTATGAACGAAACAGTCACAGAAAAGTCAGTAATCAGAGAGAGTACAGAGCAGGCAGAAAAATAAAACATCTATCATAAACTGTCTATAAAGTTTGGTTTATACAATTCCAACACCTGCCCGTAAACCAAACAACTTTATAACATAAAACAATTAAAACGTGTAATAAAATCTATAAGCTAAACAACTTGTAAGCCTAGATTTGAAACACAACTACAATGCTTATCTTTACTCAAGCTTTTAGTTAACACATCTGCTGGCATTTGTTCAGTAGGTAAATATTCTAATTTTATAATCTTGTCAGTCACAATCTGTCTAACGTAATGGTGCCTTATGTCAATATGTTTACTACGGCGATAATTAGTTTGGTTATTACAGATTCTCTGCGCTGACTGACTATCATTATACAAAGTTACAGCTAAGTATTTACCTAAACACTCATGTATAAAAGTTCTAAGAAAATAAGCTTCTTTGGCTCCTTCACATAAAGCCATGTATTCTGCTTCTGTACTTGAAAGAGCTACTGTCCTCTGTTTACGGCTCTCCCAAGACACGGCAGATCTACCTATTGTGAATACGTAGCCGGTGTACGAACGTCTGTCCAACTGATTAGATGCCCAGTCTGCATCCACATATCCAACAACAGTTGGTGAAGATTTCTCGTATACAATATTATAATCCATAGTCCCCTTTAAATATCTTAAGACTCGCTTAGCGACTTTCCAATGTACATCAGAATAACAATTATTGAACTGGCTCAACAAGCTTGCTGCATGCGCAATGTCAGGTCTGGTGCATACTGCTATATACATAATACATCCAACTAGACTTCTGTACTTAGAGTCGACATCAGTTTGATCACCCTTTTCCAGTTTCATGCCGCATTCTAAAGGTGTACTTACAGGCTTGCAGTCTACCATATTAAATTTTTCTAATACCTTCTGTATGTAAGTTTTCTGATCAAGAGTAATCTTATTATTTTCTTGACGTACTCGCATTCCTAAAACATGTGTAGCTTGTCCAAGATCTTTCATTTCAAACTTGGTCATTAAATCTTCCTTTAGTTTTATCTTCTCGGGTGTATTTTTACTAAAGATAAGTATATCATCAACATATAATGCTAAGATGATGAGATTTCCATTAGCAAATGATTTAATGTATACACAAGGCTCACTAAGTGTTTTCTTGAACTGGAGATCCATCAAGACTTTATCAATCTTATCATACCAAGCTTTAGATGCTTGTTTAAGTCCATACACAGCCTTATTAAGTTTGAACACATGGTTTTCCTTACCCTCGACCTTCCATCCCCTGGGCTGCTCCATATAGACTGTCTCTTCCAAATCACCATTTAAGAAAGCTGTCTTAACATCCATGTGATCTATATGCAACTCTAAATTGACTGCCAGGGCAATTAATGTACGTATAGTCGAATATCGTACTACAGGTGAGTAAGTTTCCTTGTAATCAATTCCATATTCTTGGGTAAATCCTTTTGCTACAAGACGTGCTTTATAACGCAATAATTGACCTTCAGGTCCTAGTTTTTTCTTAAAAATCCACTTACATTTCACTGCTTTATTTTCAGCTGGTAGTAAAGTTAAATCCCAGGCTTTATTCTTTTCAAATGATCTATACTCTTCTTCAATAGCTTCTCTCCAGTAATCTTTTTCAGGTCCTGAAAGAGCTTGCTCTATAGTCTGCGGTTCAAAGTCATAACTAGCTGTCATAGCAACCACACTATCTTGAAGTTCTTGAGTATCTTCATATTCACTTGATGACTGATCTGTTGTTATATCAGGAGTCCATGTGACATCATTAGGATCATCAACAAAGCTGATATTATTATCATTATTAACAGAGCCAGAGCCTAAGGAATTAACATCGGAGTTGTTCAATTCAATTTGATCAATAACAGGTAATAGATCAACATCATTACTATTATTGATGTTTATAGCCTGTGTCTCATTATCAGAGATATGTAACTGAACATCATTAGTGTGTTGTTCTTTGTTTAATTTTAAATCTTTATACATCATCCCCTCCATGAATTGAACATCTCTAGATTTTATACATTTCTGAGGATTTTCAGGATCAATCAATCTATAGCCTTTTGATTCACTACAGTAGCCTACAAAAATATATTGTATGCTTTTAGCATCAAATTTCTTTCGCTTTGCAGATGGGATCATACCGTAAGCAATGCAGCCAAATACTCTCAAATAGGATAAATCTACTTTCTTACCAGACCATTTCTCTTCCGGTGTGGTATCTCTTACAGCCTTACTGGGTGACTTATTTTTAATGAATATAGCTGTGTTAAGTGCTTCTGCCCAGAACCTCTGATCTAGGCCAGCATCCTGCAGCATGCACCTTCCTGACTCCACAATTGTGCGATTGGCCCGTTCTGCCACTCCATTCTGAGCAGCGGAATACGGCACAGTCGTCTGATGTCTGATGCCATGCTCTTGCAGGAACGTCTGAAACCGTTTATTGACATACTCACAGCCATTGTCTGTTCTTAGGACTTTAATCTTCTGGTTAGTTTGATTTTCTACCAGACTTTTAAAGATCTTAAACATTGGCAAAACTTCATCTTTACTTTTAATAAAGTAACCAAAAGTCATCCTTGAAAAATCATCTATAAACGTCAATAGATATTTAGCACCACTAAATGAGGAAACTGGCATGGGTCCGCATAAATCAGAATGTACAAGACCTAATTTCTCAGTGGCTCTAGTATAAGACTGTTTCGTTCATAATAAATTGCTCTTTATAAATTCAATCCAAGCTTATTAATTGTATATTCTATCAGGTTATGAGCCCAGTTTACGTAATAAATAAATGTGTGTAAATATTTTTGTCGTCAAGATCGTATAATATGAAATGCCGAAAACAAAAGTGCCGTCGTCACCATTGCCGGCAGCCTCGCCGGGGTGTACAAATACTACAAATAGTTCGAGCTCTGGTATAGCAGTTAATTTTGAGAAGCTCAGTGGTATTTCTAATTATGGAAATTGGAAATTTTTTATGCGGATGTACCTAATTCACGAGGACCTATGGGACTGCATCGAAGAGTCTAGAAATGGCGAACCTAAAGACAAAGATGACCGCAAACAGCTCCGCGCGCTTGCGAAAATATGTTTAATGGCGCAGCCTTCATCTTTTTCTCATGTACGAAACGCTACCACTGGTTATCAAGCCTGGAACAATTTGAAGACAGCATACGAAGATAAAGGGCTGTGTAGACGCCTCAGTTTATTACGCACATTATTTGGATTGAAATTTGAACAATTTAGTGATATGGAAGCTTATCTCTTGAAGATCACTGATCTTGATCAACAATTACGAGATATTAATGCTCCATTGGACGATGATTTCTTGTCAATCTTAATGCTAAATGGGTTGCCACCAGACTACAACCCACTTATTATGGCATTAGAAAACTCGAATATCAAGTTATGCAGTGAAACAGTGAAAAGTAAATTACTACAAGAGAACATGCGCAGAGATAAGTGTGAAGAAAGTTCATTGTTTACAAACCGAGGTACCAAAAATTTCAAGAAACATTCTACGAAAGTAAAATGCTTTCTATGCAAGAAACCAAATCATTATGCTAAGAACTGTCCTACTAAAACTAACAAAGGTGAAAAGGCATGGAATGGATCACTATTGACTGCATTAGCTGTGGACATAAATTCAAATGCTTTCTACATCGACTCAGGTGCAACTTGCCACATGACAAACAATAAAGACTTGTTGCAAAACTATGTGGTGGAGACTCCGAGGTTAGTTACAGTCGCCAACAAGCAGAAGTTGTACAGTGAAGGACATGGCGATTTGGAATTATTGTTGGAAGGACATAGTAAACCTACTAAAATAAGTGAGGTTATTTACGTACCTGGATTGTCAACGAATCTTATTTCTGTTGGGAAGATGGCTTCAAAAGGACTTGAGGTGCATTTTGACACTCATAAGTGTAATGTCTACTGTGGGAAAATCATAGTTGCCAGTGCTACGAAGATCAATGGTGTTTATCAACTGGATACAGCAAGTCGACAGTCAACAAATGTACATGAGCTAGCTGCGGTGTGTCAATCGATGTCATTGATGGAACCGGTTGTTCAGTCTACGGGCAGTGAACCAGCAGAAGCTGTGAATTTGTGTCAGGCTGATCAGTTACAAGAGTTGTGGCATCGGAGACTTGGACATCTAAATAGGCGTAGTATGGACCTACTAAGGCAAGGTATGGCTATTGGAATTGATTATCCTAAAAGTAAACATAATCCCTGTATAGCATGTTTTGAAGGGAAACAAAGCAGATTACCATTCCCAAAACAGTCTTATACTAGAGCCACTGAGAAATTAGGTCTTGTACATTCTGATTTATGCGGACCCATGCCAGTTTCCTCATTTAGTGGTGCTAAATATCTATTGACGTTTATAGATGATTTTTCAAGGATGACTTTTGGTTACTTTATTAAAAGTAAAGATGAAGTTTTGCCAATGTTTAAGATCTTTAAAAGTCTGGTAGAAAATCAAACTAACCAGAAGATTAAAGTCCTAAGAACAGACAATGGCTGTGAGTATGTCAATAAACGGTTTCAGACGTTCCTGCAAGAGCATGGCATCAGACATCAGACGACTGTGCCGTATTCCGCTGCTCAGAATGGAGTGGCAGAACGGGCCAATCGCACAATTGTGGAGTCAGGAAGGTGCATGCTGCAGGATGCTGGCCTAGATCAGAGGTTCTGGGCAGAAGCACTTAACACAGCTATATTCATTAAAAATAAGTCACCCAGTAAGGCTGTAAGAGATACCACACCGGAAGAGAAATGGTCTGTTACATATCTCTGATAATGAGACACAGGCTATAAACATCAATAATAGTAATGATGTTGATCTATTACCTGTTATTGATCACATTGAATTGAACAACTCCGATGTTAATTCCTTAGGCTCTGGCTCTGTTAATAATGATAATAATATCAGCTTTGTTGATGATCCTAATGATGTCACATGGACTCCTGATATAACAACAGATCAGTCATCAAGTGAATATGAAGATACTCAAGAACTTCAAGATAGTGTGGTTGCTATGACAGCTAGTTATGACTTTGAACCGCAGACTATAGAGCAAGCTCTTTCAGGACCTGAAAAAGATTACTGGAGAGAAGCTATTGAAGAAGAGTATAGATCATTTGAAAAGAATAAAGCCTGGGATTTAACTTTACTACCAGCTGAAAATAAAGCAGTGAAATGTAAGTGGATTTTTAAGAAAAAACTAGGACCTGAAGGTCAATTATTACGTTATAAAGCACGTCTTGTAGCAAAAGGATTTACCCAAGAATATGGAATTGATTACAAGGAAACTTACTCACCTGTAGTACGATATTCGACTATACGTACATTAATTGCCCTGGCAGTCAATTTAGAGTTGCATATAGATCACATGGATGTTAAGACAGCTTTCTTAAATGGTGATTTGGAAGAGACAGTCTATATGGAGCAGCCCAGGGGATGGAAGGTCGAGGGTAAGGAAAACCATGTGTTCAAACTTAATAAGGCTGTGTATGGACTTAAACAAGCATCTAAAGCTTGGTATGATAAGATTGATAAAGTCTTGATGGATCTCCAGTTCAAGAAAACACTTAGTGAGCCTTGTGTATACATTAAATCATTTGCTAATGGAAATCTCATCATCTTAGCATTATATGTTGATGATATACTTATCTTTAGTAAAAATACACCCGAGAAGATAAAACTAAAGGAAGATTTAATGACCAAGTTTGAAATGAAAGATCTTGGACAAGCTACACATGTTTTAGGAATGCGAGTACGTCAAGAAAAATAATAAGATTACTCTTGATCAGAAAACTTACATACAGAAGGTATTAGAAAAATTTAATATGGTAGACTGCAAGCCTGTAAGTACACCTTTAGAATGCGGCATGAAACTGGAAAAGGGTGATCAAACTGATGTCGACTCTAAGTACAGAAGTCTAGTTGGATGTATTATGTATATAGCAGTATGCACCAGACCTGACATTGCGCATGCAGCAAGCTTGTTGAGCCAGTTCAATAATTGTTATTCTGATGTACATTGGAAAGTCGCTAAGCGAGTCTTAAGATATTTAAAGGGGACTATGGATTATAATATTGTATACGAGAAATCTTCACCAACTGTTGTTGGATATGTGGATGCAGACTGGGCATCTAATCAGTTGGACAGACGTTCGTACACCGGCTACGTATTCACAATAGGTAGATCTGCCGTGTCTTGGGAGAGCCGTAAACAGAGGACAGTAGCTCTTTCAAGTACAGAAGCAGAATACATGGCTTTATGTGAAGGAGCCAAAGAAGCTTATTTTCTTAGAACTTTTATACATGAGTGTTTAGGTAAATACTTAGCTGTAACTTTGTATAATGATAGTCAGTCAGCGCAGAGAATCTGTAATAACCAAACTAATTATCGCCGTAGTAAACATATTGACATAAGGCACCATTACGTTAGACAGATTGTGACTGACAAGATTATAAAATTAGAATATTTACCTACTGAACAAATGCCAGCAGATGTGTTAACTAAAAGCTTGAGTAAAGATAAGCATTGTAGTTGTGTTTCAAATCTAGGCTTACAAGTTGTTTAGCTTATAGATTTTATTACACGTTTTAATTGTTTTATGTTATAAAGTTGTTTGGTTTACGGGCAGGTGTTGGAATTGTATAAACCAAACTTTATAGACAGTTTATGATAGATGTTTGATAGAATATACAATTAATAAGCTTGGATTGAATTTATAAAGAGCAATTTATTATGAACGAAACAGTCACAGAAAAGTCAGTAATCAGAGAGAGTACAGAGCAGGCAGAAAAATAAAACATCTATCATAAACTGTCTATAAAGTTTGGTTTATACAATTCCAACAACTTCAATAAAAAATTTACAGTTCTACATTACATATACAGATTGGGAGGTGTGCAGAGAAAAAAAAACTTATATTAAAAATAATAAATTAAGAAATGAAAAAAAAATCACCCGCGTGAGACTTGAACTCATGACCTCGAAACGATGATGAAAAAAAACTTGATAAATGAGCAAAATTTGATAAATTATAGAAAACCCCTATCCCGTATAATACACTTTCTCGCTTAAGACGCGTTTTTAGCTAGGTCCCTGCAAAATCGTCTTAAACAGGTTCCACTGTAATTGTAAATATGGAATAAAAGGCTTTTTTTATTATTTATTTATTATAGAATACAGCTGCATCTCTTTCTGTGCATATTATAAATCTATAAGTTAATAGATATGGTATGGGTAGGGCATTCTCTCAGGGGATGAGCTAGCAACTTGTCACTGATTATTTACATCTGTTCCCGCTATACTACTCGTACATGTGGCTGAGGGATCTCCTTATAATCCTGCTTTCCTCCATTGTGGAAGTGACATCGCTCAACCCTTCTTATAACAGTATCTCTCTTTCACAATAGAAACAATCCTGCTAACTCTCAAAGTAGCAGTATTTAGTAAAACTTACCAGAGGGTTCAAATTTCTTGGCATGATGCAGTCCTCCCGACCAGTTAATGGCTATGTCACAAGCATTTGTGTTGAGCTTTATAGCCCCATCTAACGACGCCCCCGTATACATCGAACAGAAATCAAATAACCCTTCAAATACCGGGCAATCATCACCCACATTATAGTGAAGCAAGTCCTTGGAATAGCCTGAAATTATAATAGTTAAGAAATGTCCTCTAAGGCAGTTGATGTTAAGAAATATACACTAACTAGTAGATACCTGCAACCTCCTTGCATGACTATAAATTAACCCTCGTGATTAGCTAGCAACTTATCACTAATCACTTACATCTGCATTTGCTGCATTAAACATGGCTGCAGGCTATTTTACGTGATCCCAGTCTGGTAACACCACCATGGGGTAACATTTAATAAAATAAAAAAATATGTAGGAGCATTTTATGTATGTAGGTACCTATTTTAAGTTGCTTTCTAGTAAGAAAATAACTGCTATGTACTTACTTTGAATATTTTGTGGTGTCACATTCTGAAGGAACTCAATATAGTCCTCACTGTGGAATCGGCACATGTCGTGAGCACTGGCCCTATACGGCCTGTACACTTGCATCTTCTTGTGGAGTCCATACTTTAGAACCAAGCTGTGAGTCACTGACAACCTGTGAGGTTTCATAGGATGGCCTGGCCCATAGTGAAAATTACCGACCTCCGTATTATAGAAGTAGGCGACCCGGCGATTGGTCATATTGAATTAAAACAAGCCACTAAGCAAATGCTGATATCGGGTCCACAAACACGTATTCCTTTAAAATTAAAATAACACCAAGAATTAAAGCAATAACTACTAAGCGTTTTGTCAACTGTATGTCGTTTAGCATGCTTAATCACCTAAATTTAATTTTTATAATTGTACGCATCACGCATTAATCACAAAAAAAAACACGAACACATTTTTTTTTAAAAATTTTTTTTTGTTTAGTTTATCCCGAAGGAAAGGCAAGGGGAACTAAGCCCATAAAGCCATTGTCTTTAGTAAATGATTTCTGAATTTATGATGGATGATAATAATGATGATGAATGGAAACGCCGGGAAAATCCTCAAGAACAAGTGTAAAGTTAGTCAAAATGAAAAATTATTGCAGAAACAACTTACATGGGCCCATGAAGCTGACGTTTCCATTCATCATCATCATTATCATCCATCATAAATTCAGAAATCATTTACTAAAGACAACGGCTGTATGGGCTTAGTTCCCCTTGCCTTTCCTTCGGGATAAACTAAACAAACAAAAAAAAAAAAAGTGGCCGGCCGCCGGCAAACTTTTCTTATTTTGTTGTAATTCCACGTGATTTTTAAAGGCTCAATATATTTTGTACTAACCTGTGTAAAGGTAAGCAGACTACCAATACATTACATTATAATTTGTGAAGAAGACATCATGGCTTTCACGAAAAACAACCATTAATTTCCATTATCACATGTTATTGCCTGCTTATTTTGGATTCACTCTTCGTATCTTAGTCCATGTTACATAATACATGTACTATCTATACACAGCTTTCAACCGTGAACCTAGTTGTCTTGGGTTAAGCATTTACTTTCTGATTATAGTACCTAGATAGGCAGCTTATATTATATTTAGTTGATCGCATAAAGTACTCACTCACCTAACTTTAAACTACTTATCTTTGTATTAGCTTAAGTTACTAAATGAAATAAATTAATTTATTAAAAATATACGTACCTAAAATCAGGTACTTACTACATTTACATTACAGTACATAATATACATAGTAGGTACCTTACCTACTTCTGTAGAACATACTTATTGTAAGTACAATAAAGAATTAGAACCATTATTATAATTAAATTATCGGCTACATGGTACTGGAATTATGGCAAATGCCACATATGGGCTGTAGGTATAGGTACAAAATATATTGTGCTCTGGTTTTGGCTACTATTTATATGTAGTTACCTATGTGATTAACAACTGTAAGTTCCAAGTTACCTGTTGATATACTGTTATTATCTAGTTCCAATTGTGTTTATTATTTTATAGTGTATTTAAACATGTTAACCCTCATTAAGTACTAGAATGTTACAAAGAGCCTCCAGATTTTTTATCTGCAAACCACTACTAAATAAAACTTAATAACTGTCTATCGGGATATAAAATTGTAATAGTGTGATATAATTTTATAACTTAATGATATACTTAACTAAAACCAATCTAGTTTATAATACTTTATTGCACACAGAAAAAAAAAACCAGGAAGTATAGTTAATAGGTAGTTACACGAAGAAGTGTACAAACATGAGTTCTAAATGAGATTAAAATACAAGTCTCCAAAAGAGTCATATCTACATATTGTTTTTTTTTTCAATCTTAGTTATTCCAGAGGGCACTTTGCACCACACAACCATAGAGCCCATCATTTATTGCCTGATAAAAAATAAAAAGATAGAGAAAAAAATAGTTTTTTAAGAGACAGACAATGTAGTCAGTAATAGTCATAATAACATGCACAGTAGTGCTCAGATTCCGCAATGATGTCATGATTCATATTTTATCAACTAACAGCATTATTGTGAAAAGATACTCTTCTATATCTTAAGATCAAACGAACAGCAATTCTGTGTTTACCTTATTGTGTGTAGACCTTATTATCCTGCTGATAACTTCGATAATAAAAGTTGCAGTCTATCACCCAGTCCTGCCTTCCCCTTATTTTAAAAAAGGGCCGTGGTGATTTCCCTGTATCGCGGTTAAATACAGAATTCATAGTAACTATGTATGTGCGTTTTAAGCTTCTAGTCCATCCAATCCAAAGATCAGGTCAAGAGTACCCTAAACTGACAAGCATGCATGAAGAATATCATGAAAGTAGATGAAGCGAAAGAGGTGTGTCAGAATCGTAGTAAATGGGGATCCGTGATCTCTGCCTACCACTCCGGGAAAGAGGCGTGATTTTTATGTGTATAAATATAAATAAAAATTCACACACTTTACAACACATTGACCTAGTCCCACACTAAGATCCCTAGGATCTTGTGTCGTGGGTACTAAAATACATAGATAAGTATATAAACATCCATGACTCGGAAACAAACATTGATAATTATCACATCAATGTTTGCACCTACCGGGATTCGAACTCAGGACCTATGGCGTCGCAGGCAAGGCCACTACCAACTACACCAATCTGCCGTCGGTGTATGTATACATAGACATCATCATCAGCCTATTGTAGTCCACTGCTGTACGTAGTCCTCCCCCAGAGCACGCCACAAGGCTGTGCACTGTCATGGGGGGTATTTGCCCATAGTCACCTCGCTGGGTAGGTGGGTTGGTGTCCGCAGTTTGTATGTTGGACTATGTTCTCAGCATGGGAGGCGCTGCTGCCCACCTCCCGGAAACCCTTAATCGCCCCATACGATACCCACGGGCAGAAATGGGGTGGTACGAATTCTACTCTGCCGGCACCACGCGGCTATTATACATAGCGATCGTAAAATTCCATATGTTTACTACCTACGTCAGCTCCACATTTATATATTATGTGGATTTAGGCTGAAACTCCCCGAGCAGATTTCACTGGCGGCCGCCCACGACTTCGTTCACGTAAACATTAAATTTCCCATTTTCCTGTTATTTCCCGGTCCCGTGGGAAATAACGGGTTCCTTTCTTATCGGATGCCTATGTTATATAGGTACAAAGTAACTACACACCCTCCACGTTTAACTATTTCTCTATCTACGATCAGAGGTTTAGGCTTTGCGTTGATCCGTCTATCACTCACAGGACAAGGCATTTTATTAAAGATCATCATTAGAAAGACATATCTAGAAGTTGTTTGAGAATTACGTTCGGACAATGCAGTTCAAGCATATAGGTACATATAGGCACATACATAACTGGCAATATTAATATCTGGGATATCTTTATATCTTATCGGTTGTAGTGATTATAAGAATGAATTTCTCAAGCAACTCTTGCCAGCCTAGCTCATCTCAAAATAAAAAACATATCATTGCGACTCAATCGCTCGCGAAGATAGTGCCTTAGGTCATTACAGACCGGTTGCATGCTTATATAACAGCCCACGCTTGCTTCTAGCTAACATTTACTAACCATCCACACTCGCGTATGCATTACTGAAATAAAGCTTAAAAATGAAGAGCCTGGCTCGTGTATTTAGATGTGCTGTTGTTTTGTTAATAGCGGATAGCGCTATGGTCAATTTTAGGGTGCTAGCGAGAGCAATGTCGACGGTGGCGAAGTCATTCGAAGCGCATGGTGTGGTGCCCGATGTTGTCCCCAAGGCGCCGGCAGCGTTGATCACTGTGAGTTTTATTTTTTTACCTATTGCATAGGTTAATCTAGGCTAGGGTGCAAGTGGCTTCGATTAATACCTTAGGACGCAAAGTCAACCTCACCTGCCCGTGGTGCACCCTGCTTTTTAACGGACGAGGCTCTGACGCTAAATAGCTTTAAATACTTTTTTAGAATGGCACGGATTCCTATTCGATTCGTTACCGGTCGCTAGATTGTTGTATTTGTGCCCGAAAAGCGGTGGTTGGCTCACCCCTTACCACGCGGCACGCGGGCCTTAATAACTGGTGAAAAATGGGTGTATAATTTGCACACTTCTGCCCGACCTTTAGAGAATAATGGGCGTGACTATATTATGTATGTAGTATGTATTCGGATCTGCAGCCTAAAAGGTTGAATTTACTGGCAATGGGTTTGTATCTCCTCAATCTATTGACATTGTTCATACAGCTATGGTTTCGTGACTTCATGAAATAGTAACTTTACGGCCACTTAATGACGACACCCCTTTTCTAGAAAAGCAAAGCTTAACTTAGGTACAGGCACCTTTGTATAGGTAAGTATTAGCCTCGTGATGGCTATGTCGCCGATGCTTGTTGCCGATTTCAAAACAAAAGCATATCTCCCAAAGTAATAGCGTTTTCATAATAAGTTTATTTAACTTTGTTAATGTTTTTCTAATGCTAATACATGGTCCATATTACGTAAGTGTTTTAAGCGGCTATAACAGGTTTCCTAATTTTACACGAACCCGCGCTTCTATCATCTAACAGAGAACTCGAAAGATATCGAAACTCTTTTATTATACGGTCTCCGAGGTGTGATACAAGGTCTTTGCCTTAAGAAAGGGTCGACATACCAAGTTACCAATGGGCGCCAAATATTAGAAATATTGTGAAAAACAAGTTGGCATAAAAGGGTATGTGTAATGTAGGATGAAAAATTAATTAAGAATTATTTCTGACCGTACCGTACCCAATCGATGTTATTCTTTTCGAAGCTAAATCTGGAATGACCAATGAATGGTGGAACTAAATCGTACAATTTCCGTTATGTAGGTATACAAAAAATTGTTTTATGTCTATGAGTCTGTCCGCGAGAACTAATTTTGGAATTGATACATTGAACGCCATGTGGCTAGGATATGTTTTGGAAACACTGTTTTTGAGCTTAGCGGTCAACATGTTATAAAATTTGCCTGTGTCCTTGTCTAACACATTTTAAACGGGCCGATGGACTTGCAAATCAAGTAGACGGACTGCAAAACAAAACAAATAGGCAAATATTTGATTTTAATACTTGCTAAGTGATAGCAGCACGGTACGGTAATGGCCATTGATATTATACATACCCGATGTATTTTAACACTTTTTATGTTACCTTAAAAATAAATGTCTTATTGTAAAAAAAACATGGCGTATTGCTAATTTGACTAAGTTGACAAGCAATAATACCTAGGTAGGTGTCATCATCACATTTACAGCCCTGGGAAGTCCACTGTTAGACATAGGCCTCGCCAAAGGGAGGTGTATCTATTAATATGTACCTAGGTATTGTACCTATCCGTAGATAATTCCCCTAGAGAGGACATAGCTAACGATTTGTGGTTTATGGACATATACAACAATGTTTGATGAGAAAATGAACAGTTCTATTCACACTCGGACACTTGTTATGGGAATTATAGTTGTTAATGAGGTATTATTAGCGATAACGAGACGAGCTATATCCTATACCTAATTATGTACTGAATTGTAAAGCCTGTAATATGACCTGGTTTTTAGTCACAGCTTAGTGCTTATGACCTGGCAATTTATTAATATGTGATTATACTTGCCTAGGTGGTTAAGTACACTTCTGATAGCGGGTCTACAGTTTTTCATGCCTTTGTGTATCATACATTTCATGTAAGCCCCGTGATGTCTGCTACTTAGATTTTTACGTGCCCTTGCATAGAGTTGTAACAAAAACGATATAAGGAGAATGTTTTATAAGTAAAGAATTATATTCTTACAGCATTCTCATATTTTCATGAACTACACGTTGGCATTTACTATCTGCGCCTATGCTTGACTTCAAGCCTCTATGAGTAACTATATGCGTTTAAATGCAAAATAATATTGGACTTTGCTTATCCTCAAGATTAACTCTGCATCATATCGGCGGATGTAATTATCTAATAAAGGCAAATTGAATTATAGAATAGATCTAGATTTTTGTGTCAAAACGTGAAGTAGCCAATTTACTTTCTGACTCAAACCAGATATAGTCGAGGGTGGTTAAAACTGATATATGCCACTTTACAGGCACTTGTGTGTAGTAAATAATCTACCTGCAATTGTATTAGCAAGGGAGTTGAATACTTGGCATCTGTATAGGCATTAGGCTCATTTCGGGCGTCTTAATAAATAATTGCTTTTGTATACATATATAATCTAGGTTAGCAACAACTTAGAAATATTCACCAACTTTCCATTGTGTGAGACAATAGAGCGTATCCCATACTGTGCACCTATCTATGAAGTTTATTGGTCGACGAATAGTATGATTACCATACCTTACACATACACGCAACAGCCTATTGCAGTCCACTGCTGAACGTAGGCCCCTTCCAGGTCACGCTACAAGGCTACTGCCATAAGGGATTTTGCCCATATTCCCCATGCTGGGCAGGCGTGTTGGTGACCGCAGCATAATTTTTGGACTATGTTGTCAACTATATAGCCTGACCATCTGCCTTTCAGGTTAAGTACCCAAGCGGAGTAGAGGTCAGTGAAGGAAATGAGCTCACTCCCACAAAAGTCAAGGATGTGCCCTCTGTGTCCTGGGATGCTTCTCCTTCCGAGTTCTACACCCTGGCTATGACTGGTAAGGACTTATTAATACTTTGTGAGATCACATTTTACCCTTGGTAGGCATAATTTTTATGATGTTTAGAAGGCTTATAATCCAGCATAACAGTGATGTCTCGGTTAAGTAAGGCTCACTAGCACTAAATGCTAAATCAAGTAGGTCAAAGTCAAGGCAAGAAGTCAAGGGTGGATCCAGGATTTTTCGCAAAGGGCAGATTTGACTATAAGTAGTGTATTTACTGTGATTGGTTTTCTACCTATAAAAGGTGCATACATCTGTGTGGGTTGCTCATGACCCCCTAAATACACCGTCTTGCATAGGCGGATTTAGGGGGGCACGTGCTAAATCTCCCTTTACTTTGAAATTGATTTACACATCTGCTGTAAGTGGCCCTAGATGAATAAATTACTTACCTTATATGGATTACATTTAGTGATATTTTATATGAATTTAACATTATGGTCGATTCCGGCAGTCACACTAAAACCTAAACGTAAAATTAATCCTACCTGTCCCTTTCTCTCTTAGCCATTTGTGTTAAGAACGGAGTGGGATAGACCTGACTAAAATTAGGTTTAGGTTTAAGTGTGACTGCCGGAATCGACTCTATTAAGTATTTAAACTTTTTCGTAAAAATCTCAAACAAACCCCAGACCCCGACGCGCCGTCCCGCCAAAGCCCGAAATTCCGCGAATGGCATCACTGGCTGGTCGGCAACATTCCCGGCTCTAACGTGTCGGCCGGCGAGACGTTATCGGCGTACGTCGGCTCCGGCCCGCCGCCCGATACTGGCCTGCACAGATACGTGTTCCTTGTGTACAAACAGCCCGGGAAGATTGAGTTTAGCGAGCCGAGGTTGACTAATACGTGAGTATCATTATATATGTATATGTTCTGTTCGTGTGTTTGTAATTGAACTCCTTTTAAACGGCTGGACCGATTTTGATGAAATTTTTGTGTGTTCGAGAATGGTTTATCTTCAAAATTCGGTCAACTAGAACAAGTTTTTCTGCAGTCCACGCGGGCGGAGTAGCGGGCTTCCACTAGTAATATACCTACAGGGTGATTTTTAGTCGTCAACGTTCCCGTAAACTACGGAATCGCCTCATCGTCACGATCATTTTTCTCCATGGAAGCATACCTGGGAAGTGTCTGGTTCCTAAGATATTAGGGTCCAAAGTTGAGTAAATAGAGTGCGTTTTGCTGCATTGCACATAAACGCGCGTAGCAAGACTTTTTCACGAGAAATAATTAATATCTGTCAATGAAAAAACTAGCATAAAAACTGTGCTCTATAAATTTCGCCCGATCAAGTAATTATATATTTTTTTATATTTTTTTATATAGGTACATTGTTTCCCAGCATTTTTTTCCATAAACTTACTTTATTTGATGTATAGAGTACGTACCTTTCGTTAAGGGTGGCAAAGAAAAAACAGGTATACAGGACACACGGCTGTGTTCTCGAAATGGGTAGCGAAAACTGCATGATCATAAAGGACCACAGCCGTGTTTAGCTCAGCAGTGACAAAATGTTAATGATCAGTGAAAAGTTCTAACTTATCGCCTCAAAGACTGTCCGAGATCCTTAGTCGACTCTTACGACGTGTACGAAAAGAGATGCAGTTGATGTATTCTAGTGAAGGCCTGTACCAGCACATAATATTGCGTCCTGATTTTAAGCCAAAAAGCAGTAACTAGTTCTTGCGTTCAACTGTCAAATAATCTGTATTTTAATCCTGTTATGGGTAATTTGAATACTAGAGATCATAAAGAATCTCGGTTATTGAAATTGGCTGTTAGAGGTTCCGTAATTTCGCCTATTTTCATTTTAAAATACCTACCCTCGTTTGCAGGTCGGGCGATAACCGTGGAGGGTTCTCCATCGCCAAGTTCGCTAAAAAGTACAACCTTGGCGACCCAATAGCCGGTAACTTGTACCAAGCGCAATACGACGACTACGTTCCACTATTGTACAAGCAGCTTGGTGCGTAAAAGATGATCCGGTACTATTCGCTAGATGGCGTTGTTTGAAAACTTGTGATTACTGAACTAAATACTTACATCACGATTTAGTTAAAATAAGGCACGCTTTAATGTTACGTATTCACTTCAGCAAAAAATTTAATTTAATTTGTCATTTTATTTTTTTAATAGTACATAACAGCGCCACCTAGTAGGTTGCCTTCGCACTTGACTGCTGTAATTTTAAGCTAAATCAGCTACTTACCGTGCATCTGAGAATTTGTGAAATAATTATTATAATAAGTAATTGGGTTTTCTTAGTCATTGGTTTCAAAAGCTGTCTTCCGAGTACCTATTTATAAAACTCTCTGAAATTAGGTACTGAGTACTGGTTAAACCAAATTCTCGGGTCTGGCTGGATTAATATAAGTAAAACACGTTTTTTGCATTATACTTTAGATATAAGTATACCGTGCATAAATACAGATTTATAAAAGTTGTTTGCATTTTTTGTAATCGATCCTCACATTTGCTAGAGAGATGTTTGACTGACAGTAGTAGAACCGATGGACGGTGGAGTAAGCGGGTTCTCAAATGGAGACCGCGCCTCGACATAACGTTGGATGCCCTCCGGCCAGATGAACCGATGACTTAAAGAGGGCGGCTGGTAGTGACCAGATGGCTAAAACGGGAGATCGAGCCTTGTGGAGTCCTCTGGGGAGGCAAAATCGCAATCCCAAAAAAACCGCATCAAAATCCGTTGCGTAGTGTAAGATCTAAGCATACATAGGGACAAACAGACAGCGAGAAGACACTTTGTTTTATACTACGTTATGTTATTATAGTCTGCTGTTACCTACTTGTCGTGAAGAGTCTTAGAAATAAAACATCCATGTAAATTGTAAAAATTACCTTTAATTCGCAATAAATTACATACAAACTAGATCATACACTAGGCTCCCAAGCTCTTGTATAGGAGAGGCACGTAGTCATCAAACTGTGCACGATAGAAGTTGCCAGCTACGGGGCCAGATAGACCGTACTTTTCTGCGAATTTCTTTGTAGAGAACAATGCTCGCCCGTCAACGGATCTGTAGGAAATATTCTATTTAGATTCCTTAGTCTTAAGAGATTGATATTTTAGAACTCTGCGAGTACCTACGCTACATAAACCACTGTCCATAAACACATATATGAAACGTGACGAAGTCTAACCACCACTGATGTAAATGATTCGATCACATGTCTGTCGCTCGTAAAATTGTTACAGCGTCTGCCCCCTAGCATGTCGATACCCTTTGTCTGTTATAGCTCTTGTATACTCACTTGTTAGTCAGCCTCTGCTCATCAAACTCAAGCTTCCCCGGCTGTTTGTAAACGATATACACGTATCTGTGTATTCCCGTGCCTTCCGGGGGACCGGATCCGATGTACGGAGACAGGACCTCGCCGGACGTGACGTCACTTCCGGGGATGTTCACGACAAGCCAGTGGTGCCACTCGCGGTATACTTTCTCGGGACCATCGTAGTTGTCGGGATCTGAGGGATTGAGGGTTTTTGTCTCTAGGTTGGTATCAGTTGGGATATGTGTAGGTGAGTAAGGACCTAGTTTATATAAGTTAGGTAGGTAGTTTATATTTTTATAAACATTTAGCTGGTGGTGTATACTAATTAATATCATAAACTTATTTCATCGCCCGAGTTCCATTGACATTTACTACATGCACTGTATTCAAGCATAGAGGAATAAGATGTCATAGAGTGCTAATGTCATACTAACAGTTTCGATGCACCATTAGACTTTTCGGTGCCTCACAATTCCAGTCCTTGACACTTAGATTCTATTAGTGTAATGTATAGTAATGTACTACATTACTAATGTATTGCAACATATAGTAACGCAATCTAAGTGTCAAGGACTGGAATTGTGAGGCACCGAAAAGTCTAATGGTGCATCGAAACTGTTAGTATGACATTAGCACTCTATGACATCTTATTCCTCTATGATTCAAGTGAAGCCCTGTAACAGCACATGCATACAAAAAAGTGAATGTAACAGATCAGTTAGAGCCACGTTTCATATGTACGTTTCATAGAATAGTTCCTATGCCTGATTTCGGAACTAACATTTTTTGTATGCAGTGACACAGAAAATGTGGTCATACACAAAGTAACTAGCGCCATCATCCATCGGAACTTTACGGTGAAACGCACTCTACGGGCTACCATACGGTTCGAGCGTCATCATTTCAACCATGAGAGCTGAACTGAAGCTCCACAGAGTGGTTGAAATGCTATGTGCCCTGTAACTTTAGCTTGCTGGAATGCTGGACCACTGGGCTATGTCGGTGACCTTTTTATTCGTCTACCTACGATCTATTGATTAGATCACGTTAAGAAACCCCAAGAGCCTTTCCATTAATCACGGTGATTTTGGACTTCTTTGAGGCTCATTTTTCTAGAAGACCAATTCAAAGCAGACTCCATAAGGTATCCTATCCAAACAGAAGAATCTTCTACGTACCTGTGAAGATGAGTGTGTAGTAGGAGTTAGGGTCAGCTTCGAAGGTCACCGACGGCTGGTTTTGCACCTGGGTAGGAGTCAGCTCGTTGCCCTGGGATGCCTCTACACCGCTGGGATATTTCAGCTTTAAAATTCAGTTAGATGTAGGTATGAGTAAGTACTTATTGCTGGAATTTTGATCTGTGAGACGATGCTACGAAGGTGATTTCTGAGGGGAACCTCTCGATAGTCCGTAACGCTTTCGTCAAACTGTCAAATCACATTTTTGCTAGCGTTACGCCGCGTAAAAAGGGTCGTGCTTACCCCACTGAAGTAACTTGTGACATATCAGTCGATTGCTTTCTACTACTTGAATCAGAAATAATTTATTGTGGTTCATAAGAAAATACAATGTAAGGTCTTAAATAGATTGTACTGTGATCAGCTATGACCAGCCCTAGGGCATACAAAATAAACTTATAAGTACAGTGTCAAAATTATGATTTCATTTACTATATAATTTTATTACAAGTACACTACATTACTAAGTAGGTACACTACATAATTTATTTATTTTTTGTCACGTAAAAAATCAAATTGTAGTAACATTTTTCTATTAGCATTTCGCTGAGTTTATGTTTAAAAGTTTCAACCTGATCAATGCGTCGTATCGATAATGGAATTTTATTGTACACACTGGAAATATTGCCAAACAAACTATTTCTTAAAAGGGCGGTTTTCGATGGAATTGTCCGCATGTCATAGGTTCTCCGAGAGCATGTTCCAAATTAAAAAAGACAGGAGTTCATTTTAACAAAGGTTGCAACTTCCAATATGTACATACAAGTCATTGTTAAAACTTAAAAAGCTAATAGTACCTATATATCTATTGTATATGTACCTATAGGTACATACAACACACGGCAGTGCTCCCATATTCTAAAGTAGGTATATAAGTAGGTAGGTACAGAGATGACGGTCGCTAGTTTTCTTATTATTTATCAAACAAAACTACCTAAAGATCATCATCATCAGCCTATTGCAGTCCACTGCTGGACGTAGGCCTCCCCCAGGGCACGCCACAAGACTGCCGTGGGGGGTATTTGCCCATAGCCACCACGCTGGGCAGGCGGATTGGTGATCGCAGTTTGTCGACTATGTTGTCAACACGGGAAGCGCTGCTGCTGCGCACCTCCCGGAAACCCATCGACTCGTAGGTACGATACCTACGGGCAGACATGGGGTGGTACGAATTCTACTCTGCCGGTACCACGCGGTTAACCTAAAGATACCTATTATTAATTATTATTTTAATTATGTATTACTAGATAGCTCTATCTACTATGGTCTTTTCTTTATCAGTACTGAAAATACACAGGTTATCGGCCCGTGTATTACATAACCAATGTTGTGTCATCCATGCTTATCTTACCCACTATCTAACATTTTTAGCAAGCATTAATATTAATAAATTACATTTTTAAACTTTTATCTTGTCTGCCGTAGATAATAATTGAAAGTTTCAACTATGTAGGTAGTTGGAGTTTGGAAAAATAAACAATATATTTTGGTGGACAGGGTCGCAATGAGATTTTCATAGCATATTTTACATAGCCCTTTTGTGTAGTACCTACCAGATGTATGGCAGCAGGTGACACACCAGCACACATAATCAAAAAGTCACCAACCTAAGCAGCTTTTAATCAAGACAACTGACCGCCATTCTGTCTAGCTACGTATGTTACGGACTACGGTCTGAATACTCGTAGATCTGTTTTGAATGAAAAAAAATTATAATAGGAATAATTGATGGTAGCACGATATTAATTTGACATTGACGTTTAAATGACAGATAGCGACATACTCTACTCATTTATTGATGAGCATCCTTCTCCCTCTAGATACCTGCGTACGCACACCTCTTGCAACAATCTGCTATCCTAGTATAATTGTGAAACGTTTCTCACTATTTACTAATTTCTCGATTCCTGCGCACGCGATTGACATCTCTTGTTCTCTATCTGGTAGGTATCTACTTTCCGTTACGAGTTATTTGGAAAATTCTTTGATCAAGACTGCCCATACACGTGACTAGATAGGTACTTACTAACCATTTATTCATATCTTCTGCTATACTATGCTAGTTCTGTCGTTTTTCCTAAACTTTTAAAGGAGGTAAAAACTACTGTCTCGAGTGAGGGTGGTTTCAAGGGGAAAATATGACTGAGAATACTGGATTAGTTACTGATATCTAGACTAGACTCACCACAATAGTCTGCGAGGGTGGCGCAGCTACCACGTCTGGGTAGATCTTGCTCGTTTCAAATGCTTTTGCTACCAGGGACATGATGACTGGCTGTCAGGAAAAAAAACAACAAAAAATTACATGATTAAGCTTGCATAAGTCAAATATTACTCTTCCTAGATAGTCTTTCGAGATGCTTACTAAGCTATAAAGTGCCTTATACAATATACATATTAGGTAAATGCAAAAGTAAGTAGGTACAAGGTAACTCTAACCTTAGCACCGATGACCTACCGTAGGCTTGATTCATACTCAATTTCATACCTAACTATGAATGGATAGTTCGTATTGCTCTAATTTCTTAATTAATTATTTCCCATTATGGTGAAATTATAGTACATGAAATAAAGTAAATTTAGAATTTTTAAGGTGCGCCTGCGCCGCCGGTCTTAATCACATTTTAAACCTTTAGGTTAGCACAAATTGGGTATTTAACTATCTATCTATTCAGCTTCCAATGTTTCCCCTTTCTCCAACTTAAATATCCAACAGAGTTTTCAAATTAAGTAAACTTTACTCGTATCTTGCTTTTTAACTACCTATATTTGCTGTAACTACCTATATTTACTTACGTTCGGTTCCTTCGATTTCCAACACTAAACTGACCCAACACAGGTGATAAGAGAACGCCGCTTACACCGTGTGTAATCTATACATATAATAAAAATGTAACGGGTCGCTGTCTGTACATGAATGATATTATACGAGAAAAAATATTATAGGAGAACTTTATCAACGCAATAGTACCCAAAATAATGATTTTTGGATTTTTTTTTAGGTTTGTCTGTGCGTTTGTGCACGCTAATCTCAGAAACGGTTGAACCGATTTCGATGCACTTTTTATCCCGGGCAAATGTTTTTATCCCGGATAATTTCGACATTTTGTTTTTTCTGTAATCCACGCGGACGGAGTCGCGGGCGTCCACTAGTTTACAATAATTTTACCAACTGTAAGGACTGATGCATACCTCAAGAAGTGTTAGGTAGGTACTTAAGTATTCTACGTACCTACACACGGCAGTGTTCCTGAAAATAGAGTTGACAAAATTGCACCAACTTTAATAAGATCCTACATTGACATGGACTGCAATAGGCTGATGATGATGAAGACATTTAGTATAGCGGGGCCAGATGTTTTAAGTCTATGGGCCAGATATAAAAAGGCGCTGGTCCCAAGTTGATAGGTAGCTCATCGCCTACCTGTGAGAACGTCTTTTGCTTTGCCGTTATACGCGGTAGGTACTCAGAGCTGTTAACTATACAGGTGTTTTTTCGGTGCCACCCTTAACGTAGGGTACGTACTCTATACATCAAATAAAGTAAGTTTATGCCAAAAAAAAATGCTGGGAAATGATGTAAATTAAAAAAAAATACTTGATCGAAATTTATAGTGTCCAGTGTTTATGCTAGTTTTTCATAGACAGATATTAATTATTTTTCTTGAAAAAATGTTGCTACGCGCGTCTATGTGCATTTATGCGCATTTATGAAAAACGCAGTCTATTTACTCAACTTTGGACCTTAATATCTTTTGAACCAGACACTTCCCAGGTATGCTTCCATGGAGAAAAATGATCGTGATGATGAGGAGATTCCATAGTTTTCGGGAACGTTGACGACCAAAAATCACCTTTATAATTTTATTACAGGGTGCAACAAAAGGGGTACAATGTTAAGCTATGAAAATAGAGAACTAATTCTCAAAATTTGAGACTCGAAATCAAATGTAAATTAAACAACTCAAGCCTTGAGTACAACCTTGTAAAATGTGATTCTACCTACCTTTAAGTGATCTATTTCCATAACATCATTTTGTTACACCCTATAGATTGTTAGGGACATATAACCTTAAAAGATATCTTGTACATCGAATTTGTACATCTCAACTATACCCTCAAAATTGGTCAGAAGTGGTACCATGTGGTATATCGGCCCTTGGTGCTCTGCCTACCTCCTAAGGGATAAAGGCGTGATTATATGTATGTATGTATGTATTTAGATATCTAGGTAAGTACTTAATAATGCCACGAACAAAATTTTCCATATAGTGGTGTTCTTGTGGCAAGAATTTCTTTTTGTAGCATGTCTGTCACGGACCTTAGGCCATAAGAATGTTTATTTCATCGATAACAGGCTTTTTTGCATGAGATAAGCTATTTCTTTGAAATTGTACTGAACTGTCGGACTCTTTATTTATAATTTAGTACCTATGTCCGTGTCAAGTCTTCAAATCATATCTGTTTTAGCTAAGCAATTCTTAGGCGATGAGCTAGCGTCTTATCACTGGTGTTTTATACAGGATGTTTTTTGGTCGTCAACGTTCCCGAAAACTACGGAGTCTCCTCATCATCACGATCATTTTTCTCCATGGAAGCATACCTGGGAAGTGTCTGGTTCCCAAGATATTAGGGTCCAAAGTTGAGTAAATAGACTGCGTTTTTCTGCATAAATGTACATAGGTAGATGCACGTAGCAAGATTTTTTCACGAGAAATAATTAATATTTGTCTATGAAAAAACTAGCATACTCGTAAATGCTGGACACTATAAATTTCGCCCGATCAAGTAATAAAAGAAATAAAAAAAATTTACATCGTTTCCCAGCATTTTTTTGGCATAAACTTACTTTATTTGATGTATAGAGTACGTACCCTTCGTTAGGGGCCATCCATATATTACGTCACAGGTTAAGGGGGAGGGAGGGGGTCGTCAAACTGTGATATTGTGTGTCAAGGGGGTGGGAGGGGTCCTAAATTTCGTGACGTCACATTTTCATTCAATAAATCTTTCAATATAAATTTGCAAAAAAAGCTTAAATGTGACGTCACACTAGGGAGGGGGGTCTCACAAATGTGACCAGCTGTGTCAAGGAGGGGGGGGGGGGGGGGGGCAAAGTATCTTGAAATTCATGTGACGTAACTCATGGATGATCCCTTAAGGATGGTAACGAAAAAACACGTTTTTACGCCGTCACGTTTCGGAGATGCAGCTGATGTATTCTAGTAAAGTCCCGCATCAGCACTGGTATGATGAATTTGGTGAGAGCGAGATGTCTCACTTTTAAACGTCAAATCCACAGAGCTAAGTAATAACTAGACAAGGCAAGTGTTTCTACTTGGTGTGTAAACCACTTCTATCAGCCCTAATTCTTTCAGTCCAGGCTTAAGAACGAGTGTCTATTCTAATTCTTAAGTCTAATTTTTACATGCAAAGTACATCCACTTAGTTTATCTAGTTATTAATAGCTCTGCGAATTTGACGTTTAAAAGTGAGACATCTCGCTTTAACCAAATTCATCATACCGGTGCAGGTGTTGTCAATTGCCTAAAATAAAGGGTTAGTAGTCGATTCGCACGTGACTAAAATACATCCGGGCGAAACGCCTACTAAAATAATATTATTATTGAAAGGGGTCGTTTAGCACGTTCAAACAAATTTCGTTCGAATCCACTACTAACCCAAAATAAATTCTAATAGATGTAGGTACCTACTTATGATATAATTCAATGATAAGTAACTACAATGATGATGATTTAGAATAAAATACAATATTATTTTGAATTTTTAATGATTTTAGGCAAAACAACCCCTAAAACTAAAATAAAATTACAACAGTAGGTACAGTCAACAACAAAAATACTTAGAAATTATTCACACGAGTTAAAACACAAAACTTAAAATAAGAATAAGCCTATATTATACAATACAGTTTATACAAAAATTTATTTTAGTCTAGGCATATATTATTAATACTTAAACGAAATAACAATATTAGGTATGTACCTACCTATTTTTTAGTCTCCGTAAAACAACATTTCCTTTAAGACAGTATTATCAAAAAATATTACATATTTTTAAAAATAAAAATGACTCCCATCTTAGGTCGAACATTAAATACTTACAAGACTTTTTAACGTCCTCGGTTCGAATCCCGGTAGGTGCAAACATTGATAAATGATGAATATCGATCTTTGCTTTTGAGTCATCGAAGTTTCTATAGTATAATTATCGTGTACATTTATATACCGTTACTTAGTACCCACGACATAAATAAAATACTCAAAGACAGACCCAGATCGAGAGACTAGGAATCACCAATTAAAAACAAGACATAGCTAAAAATTAAAGTAAAATGAATAAGCATGTAAACGCATCATCCATCAGTTAAGTAAAGGATTTTTAAAAATTTAATTATAATTTAAGTTTTAAACGAAACTGATCCACAGTAACAATCTTTAATAGAAAGATTGGTGGCATTTCTTATTTCAGAGGTTTTTGTTATCAGATTGTCCATATGCGAATAATAATAATAATTTAAAATATATGTTAAACTGTAGAAAATCACTAGCTAAAGTATTAGATAGATATTTAAATAAAAGTGTACGGGCAAATACTTGTTCAGGGTGTTCTAGAATCAAAATAACAAAATAATTTGCTCTAATTTTTTATAGCGAATTAATTGCGCTATGTTTCCCACTAAGCAGCTGTAATATATTTTTTTTTTCTTTTAGCTATTTAAATTATATGTAACGAATGGGTCACACGGAATGCTTCAATATTCGTGCTTCAGTTTTGCTTCGAATTAATAAAATTGATTGATGAATCACAATATTTACAATAGTTACGTTATTTATTCTAATATGTGATGTTTCAGCTTTTGTAATTAATTACCTATTCTAAAACACATTGCACCTATTTATTTTATCAATTAAAAGCACACAGATAAATAATTGCGTGTAGGTACATCTGGTATAATTTTATTTCAATCGCTTATGACTTGAATTGTTAAAGATATTGATCTTGAGTGAATAAAAATACAGATTTTCCTCTTATTAAGCACATATATGGCTATCTTTCATATCATTTTATTTTAAATAATATTAAAAAAACAAATTAAAATACAATACAATCACATTCAGAAAATAAATACTTTTATAATAGTTACTCTATCTTTATATACTAAGTATTATTTAAGTGAAATTCTGAACTAAATCAGTAATGATCATTTTTGACTAAAATTATTATTTACACTGTCATCCCGGCCTGTTCTGTTTTTAATATTTTATATTAAAACTAAATTATAACAGACAAAATTAAAAACTTTCATAATCATAGTGATGTATTAGGATCTATATTTTCGAAATTACTTACAAGATTTAAATCAGTCTACATTAGATCACAAAAACGAACACGAATAAGGACTGAAATTTAGTTGATAGAATTAATTTATAAGTAAGTAGGTATTTAACATGTTTATAGTCGTGTTAACTAAGTATTTAGCTACATAGACGTTGACAAAGAGTGTCATAATTTTCATAGAGATGAAACTACGCTAACAGACTTTTTGTGTTTATATTGTGCAATGAATCATTTTATTATAGTTTTCAATAGGTTTAGATCGTAAATGTACCTATATATGGATTACATATTTAGGTACATTTTATTTCATTATGACTCTACGGATTATTTTATACCAATACCAAATTTTTTTTTTGACCAGATTTAGGATAAACAAAATCAATATTTATTTTGACTAGTATTATCCAATAGGACTCTAGATATTAATAAAAATAAGTAATCTTTCACCGTTTTTGTTTTGACTAAACGTGTGTTAAACTAAAAAAAAAACACATTTGTATGT
This sequence comes from Carposina sasakii, assembly GCA_014607495.2. NCBI lineage: Eukaryota > Metazoa > Arthropoda > Insecta > Lepidoptera > Carposinidae > Carposina > Carposina sasakii. Next base: position 2,997,420 of record CP053169.1, read on the forward strand.
TAGATACATATGACAATTGACCCAATTCTTCAACGGCTGCTAAAATTTATAACGAGTCATTTTATACCTAAATATTTCTTCTAGGAAACTACGTGGACGTGAAATAAGTATAACATAAGTATTTAGGATGTAAATAAAATAACAAAACCACCTAAATATCATATAGGTACCTAGGTATGTCATTTAGCAGCCGTTGAAGAATTATTTCTTTTAAATTATTGTACGTTATTACGACTCATATTTTAATATTTATTCAGTTTAGCAATCTTCATTTCTAGACCATTTTTGCGTTATTTGACTTTGGTATTGCTTACACAACTTGCACGGTAGCAAACGCACTGAAAGTAACTTTCTTTGGTGGTTCAGCGCTGCAAGTCCTTACAACCGGACGTTTTCCGCCATCCTGTTTCAGTACCGGCTTCAAATTCGCGACATCACTATGCGATTGAGCCTTAAATCTACCAATAGTGTTGCTCGGATTGCCTAAATCCCTAAGTTTATTCGTCAGTCCAGTGATTCTGTTAGAGATATTCGAATATGTTTTCTTAGGTTCGGTTTTGATCAGTTTTGATTCGTTCTTTTTGGGTTCCAAGCTTTGGAGAGAGGTGAACTTTCGGTGTTCCGTTGTTAGGTTTCGTTTGACTTCGGGATTCGGTCGTGGGAGCCGCGGCGGTCGCGGCATGTAGTTGTTTGGCCTGTATTGTACTGGCGTCAGTTTTGGCTTGCTGTCCGGCATGCGATAGTATTGCACTGGCTCAAGTCTCGGCGGTTTCTTCAGTGTGAGCGCCATTGCCATCTTTGTTGGTCTCGCTAGGCTGTCGAAGGCTGTTGTTGAGAACTGCGAGCGACTGCTCTTCCATTCCTCTCTGTCTGACTCGTAGCCGGTTGTAACTGAAAATAGAGATAGAAATAATATGTATTATTGCTATTAATAAAATTGAAAACTGACCGTATTTTCATAATAGGTTTACTCTAATTGAAATGGGTTGATTTATATGTGTGGACTAGTGGACGCCCGCAACTCGGTTCTATTGCGTTGATAAAGGTCTCCTATAATATTTTTTCTCATATATCTTCCATGTACAGACAGCGATCCCTTACATTTTTATTATATGTATAGATAGATAGATGATGATATTAATAGGTAAATGCTGCGGATGACAGATCCCTAATACAAATGTATAATTTGTTATTAAATATTTTTTTTATAAAATTATTAATAAAAAAAATTCTTCACCCGAGTGGGAATCGAACCCACGACCGCTGCAAACCGTGCCAGCCGCTATAACCACTAAGCCACCGGGTCAATTACTCGGATGACGAATTTTACCATTTTTTTAAATATTAATATTTTTTACTTTACTAGACTACTTATTGAGTAAAATAAGTACTTAGTAGGTATTTGGAATACCTAATAAATAAAGTTATAAATAAAATTATCTTCTATGCTGCTCTGGGAGTGAAAAAAAAACCGTGTAATACTACAGCTGCTTCTCTTCCCGGGCACGGGCATACTGTTCAGTAGAGGGACAAGAGGGTCTTGTGTTTTGCAGGCGATTTGGGCTGACCACCTGTCACTACTAACCGAACTTGTACATCTCAACTATACCCTCAAAATTGGTCAGAAGTGGCACCATGTGGTTCTATCGGCCCTTGGTGCTCCACCTACCCCGTAAGGGATAAAGGCGTGATTATATGTATGTATGTATAAATAAACGATGCAATTCCGATTCGATTGTTCGCAATGCACCAAAATTAAATCAGTTACATCAAATTACTTTTGCAACTAATTCTGTTCGCGTGTGCGGGCGCAGCCGTTGCATACGAATTATTGATTAAATAAGTAAATTTAAATATCGCTTGAGTGATGTGTTTGACCCGTACATTGTAACTTTTGCAATGTTTTTTACGAAAGATACGTTTTAAACTAAAACTAAAAAAAAATGTGTCGTGGATGTGCTTACAAAAAAAAGCTAGGAAGCTACCTACCCTATCCATAAATAAATACAGATACCTACTAACTATTTATTTCCACTTGTAAGCCGAAAACCGAAGTACCTAATATAATATAAAATAATGTCTCCGATCGAATTTCGGTCATGGTGGCCAATCTAAACAGAGATTAGCCAAGAGGCGCAGAAGATAGGTATTATTAGTGCACAAGAGTGTGCGCAGACACAGGTTCACTCTCTATTCCTTTCCTCTCAGAATTCGATAGATAGGATCTATTACACAATTTATTACTCAGGATGTTTACCTAATAAATATTGACAAAGAAATATAAACAGTAATTTATTAGTTTGATAAATGTTATCAACATTTTATTTATTCTTAGTATTGGTATCACATTTTCAGTGTTTAAATCGATCAAGATATTACCTAATGAAGAGAAAAAATGTGATAAGCATAGAAATGATAGTAATTTTGTCAATTAACCTTTATGGGTATGTAAAGGTCAGTTCAGACATAGGTAAAATAACCTACATGCATGCCGACCATAGAGAATAACGAGTCCCCAGATATATATCAAATAACAAATATGCCGGGTGGTGAACTCAGTGGTGAAGCAAACAACGTTCTGGCTGCCCCATTCATAGCCAGAAAGGTACTACCACTATGTTTCTGATTAATAACCTTTGTATATGTATGTACATATACAGTTTTAATTCGGAACCAAAGTAAAATCTCAAAATAATAAATTGGATTTTTCCAAGTTTAAAGTTCCTTATTATCTTAGTTTTAGAGTAGAGGGATTATTTATTTATAGCATCTGGCATACAATGCGATGACATACTTGTTAGATATAAGTATATTAAAATCAAAGTGAGGTGTCATTAAATTCTCCGCTTCGCCGGCCAAGCATGAAGGGCGGGTTCGATTCTCACCAGTGTCACTTTACTTCCTAGACCCACTGGCTTAGTCTAGCTTACCTACTTATGATGAAACTATTTATTTTATACATACACTAGTGGACGCTCGCGACTCCGTCCGCGTGGACTACAGAAAAAACAAAATGTCGAAATTATCCGGTATAAAAACAGTTTCCCGGGATAAAAAGTAGCCTATATGTTAAGTGGGACCAGTAACAATATATTCCTTCACCGAAATCGGTTCAGCTGTTTCTGAGATTAGTGTGCACAAACGCACAGACAAAAATTCCAAAAATCATTGTTTTGGGTACTATTGCGTTGATAAAGGTCTCCTATATTTTTTCTCATATATCTTCCATGTACCAGCAATCCGTTACAATTTTATTATATGTATAGAAGATAGATATAAGATATACAGGTTGTAACAAAAGGGGTAGGTATGTTAAACGAAAAGCTATGTAAATAGTCCACTAAAAGGAACCTATCCACAAAATTTGAAACTCAAAATCACATGTTTATTTTTCCAGATAGTATGGAGAATTCCTAAACAACTCAGGAATGTTTATACAATCTTGAAATATAAACATGCTATTTCGAGTCTCAAATTTTGGAAATAGGTTCTCTATGGTGGGCTATTTACATAGCTTTTCGCTTAACATACCCTTTTCATTCTATTCTATTCTATTCTATTCTATAGATAGAAGAAGAAGAAGAAGAAGATTACACATGGCTGTGTTCCCGAAATGGGGTAGTCAGAACTGCAAGATCATAAAGGACATACCTATTACATGTTGGAGTAGGATTGAGAGTAAAATCAAGTGTTGAACCATTTGTGCCGTGAAGCCGCGTGGTGCCGGCAGAGTAGAATTCGTACCACCCCATGTCTGCCCGTGGGTATCGTACGAGGCGATTAAGGGTTTCCGGGAGGTGAACAGCAGCGTTTCCCGTGTTGACAACATGGTCCAAAATACAAACTGCGGTCACCAACCTGCCTGCCCAGCGTGGTGACTATGGGCAAATACCCCCCATGGCAGTCTTGTGGCATGCCCTGGGGGAGGCCTACGTCCAGCAGTGGACTGCAATAGGCTGATGATGATGAACCTACCTACAAGTAGGTGAAAAGTTGCTGCAATATTGACAAAATCGACAAGCTAGGTTTTAAGGCTTCTCCAACCAACGTAACCTCAAATAAATGGTAAAACTTAGTACTTTTAGCTCACTAAATAGTGTGGTTGCACTGATGTAAGCTGACCACCACAATACGGCAGAATATATTCTAAAAGTCATAACAAACTTAAATATACAGCTAACAAACTGCAGTGTATAAGTATAAAGTGCAGCAAACTTGTTAGCACGTCTGCAAAATAGCTTGCAAATATTTAACAAAGTTATGAATGCAGTTTGCGGAGTTAACGATTGCACCTGACACTGTACGGGAGTTTATTTAGGCAATTGCGAAGATAAGTTTGCAGATTTAGATTGACAAATACCCACAAAGCCTATGATGGGATATGGGATTGAAAGTCGAAGTTTTACGAGTGAACGTTCTAGAGAGGTTGCACCGTATTGCTGAGTCTTGCGCAATTTGTAAATAATACCTAACGCTGTCTATAATAAGATTTAAAACGGGAAACATGTAAGTACTAGTTAACCCTAATATGTGGAATACTTTGCGAAACACTTACATACATACCTACATATCTAAAGATGTGTAGGTGTAGGTATGTTTGTATGTACAGTTGACACGATAGGTACCAACGCTTGAAAGGTCCAGCGTAGTGGCGTAAATAGCCTTTTCTGTGCCATCTGCAAGCTTCTTATAACTGCGTCCTATTTAGTCCTAACTGGTCTAGCCATTCTTGCGCCCCCAGATGGACGCTATGGTAGCCTACCGGCGGCACCACCCTATTTCCGGCACTGGTTCTGCGTCATGTCAAAACGAGATGGATATTACCTAAATTAATTATATTTGTATCAACATGAGAGATACAGTTGAGGGGAGGCGCTGTATAATAACTTCTCTGTAGATCAAGCACAAACTATTTGACGATTCCTAACGTAAAAGTCACATTGTACCAAAATCTTTACATACTTTGCGTGAACATAGCGTTAAAAATAAGGCTGATCTTTATATTGAGAGATAATTTAGCCGAGTTAATAAACTAGCCTCTCCATTTATCGCCTATCGCAAATACATACATACATAATCTTAATAGCCAAAAAAGCTCTATGTGATATCATTTAGTTAAAAAATATCAAGGTATGATCTAACCCTAGTTAAATCTACGACGTACACAAATATTATCTTAGCCAAAAACCAGTCAGTCCTGACCTTTTTAACGCAAACAGTCTAAGTGGTTGCTGGGCAAACATAAAATTGCTTAATTTTTGCGTGTGTGCATTTTTAGACGTAGACCTACGTGACAACGTGACGGACTCGTTAAGTTGTTTTTTTTTTTTGTTAAATTCCACATATTATTGTGTGTGGGAGTGTGTTCAAAATAGATCTGAAACACGCTTAAAAAGAACATACATATCAGCCTATTGCAGTCCACTGCTGGACGTAAGCCACAAGACTTCTACCATAGGAGGTTTTTGCCCATAGTCACTTTGCTGGGCAGGCAGGTTGGTGACCGCAGTGTGATTTTCGGGCTTGTTGTCAACACAGGAGGCGCTGCTGCCCATCTCCCGGATTCCCTACTAATCTCCTCTTACGATACCCACGGGCTGGACTTGTTAGAGTGGTGTTTGAAGTATCTCTTTCTGTCTCAGCCATTTACATTACGGATGGAGAGGGACAGAGATGTCTAATTTTTAGTTTAGCTTTAAGTGGTTTGACAAGAAACGATCACAATACTCGAAGAAAAGGATGAGTACAAAGAGAGTTATGAAGGTATGCTCCAAAAAATATTGACTTTGGCCGATGTAAAATGACGGATGTTTGTGTAGCGCGTCGCTTGATATTAGGTTCTGTTTGTTATACCGGTTTTAGAATAATATTTGAGACAGGTTTTCTAAATCGAATTTTACGGTTTAAGGTTTTTGTAGAAGCTTCTCTATAGGTATATCCGCTGTAGGATTTCTATTAGCGCAAAGGTTTCGATAAGACAACGAACCTTTATCGATCGAGTCTATTCCACAATGATCACCCAGGTGATATCTATATTATTCGTGATATTTATTCGAATCGAATTCGATCATTATCATCATCATTCTGCCTTGAGAAGTCCACTGCTAAACATAGGCCTCCTAATTTACGATACCAAAATAATAATTTCATTGGGATCGCTTCTGATCACCCAGGTGATCAAATTCGCGGGTGATCATTGGTCACTAAAGAGTCGCCTATGATCACCTAGGTGATCATACTTAGTGGATTAGACTATCGATTAGATAGAGATATAATGATACTTATCTAAGCCCGTTATAGTAAAAGTGTTCCTCTATTAAACGTTGCATTAATACATAACGCAACCATCTTAGTTTATTGAAGAAACTGACCGGATCGAGACGGTTGTCTTATTGAAATCAATTCGATTCCGATGCGCGCATCAAGAGCACAATCGCGATACTAATCTTAGCAAACACAGCATTACATTATCGAAATTACTAAAACTGGAACTAATATACAAAATCTCCCATTAGACGTCCACTCAACTTCACACTCCAACCTTAGAAAAACAACTGTTATGTTAAACTATTATATATGTACATACATAGGGTAGCCAGAACTGCAAGATTATAAAGAATATCTAACGGCCACGTTAAGCTTATCTTTCGAGAGATGCCCGGGTTCCTTAGTGGCCGAGTTCTTACGACATGCACTGACGCATGACCGAGACGCAACTGATGTATTTGGCCGATTCAACCGACTACATCCACGCCAAAAAGTAGATTAATTTCGTAGTGAGAAAGCCGACTCCATATAATGTTATAAGGGCAGGAAGATGATGATGACCGACTTCAAGTAATTGGGAACTGGACAGGAAGCGTAAAGGGCCAGAAAGCAGCGGAACACAAAGATATTCAGGTCGTAAGGCATACCGAATCGATTTGTCTGTCTAATTGAAATCGATTCTGCACAGACCCGACCGCGAAACTAATCACTATGCCATGCAAACTTATTTATGCAGTTAGCGAAATTGAAACCAGTTTGAAAACTCTTCGATTGCTGCACAAAACGTGAACAAAATGCTCCAACTAGCGACACTCGGAATGGAATAAATAAGTTGGTGGCATGGTAAACATAGCTTGCACTGACACTAATAATGTTTGCACGCGATGCGTTGCAATTTACACACGATGTACCTACCCACTTAACTATTTAAGCTATTGCGATTCGGAGCTATTTGTGAGTCAAAAAGTTTAAAGTAGGCACGATCAGAAGGAGGAAAAGGAATTTAAGATGACTCACATGGTTGTTACAGGCGGAGATGTAAAATAGATATTGATAACACAGAAAATTATTAGATAAATGCAAGAAGCAGCATCTATAGATATACAGGGCTTAGAACTAGAGTAATGAAATTAAAAGAACATGTAACATATATCTTAATTTATAAGTACTAATAGCTGCCGGTGATTGTATTGAAAAGTTTACTCTGTTTAAATGAATTTGGAGAATGATAAATTGATTAAAAGAAGACGGAAGCATCAATGGTGGTATCTACTTTAATATCATAACTACAAAAAAAGGAGAATACTAATGTTAACTAAAATCTTGCAGGTGCATCTATAGGCGAACTCTGACTTTAGTTGATTAATTAATTAAATGATGGGTGGTTTATATCTACTAAAATTACTATCTTACTATTTACTAATATTATAAACGCGAAAGTTTGTGAGTATGGATGGATGGATGGATGTTGGTTACTTTTTCACGTAAAAACGGCTGGAGCGATTTTAATAAAATTTTGGTATGGAGTTAGCTAATACCCTGGATTAACACATAGGATACTTTTTATACCGGAAATATTTTTTTATCCCGGATAATTTGGACATTTTGTTTTTTCTGCAGTCCACTCGGACGAAGTCGCGGGCATCCACTAGTGGTGAATATAACTAAACAATGTCATTTGCGACAACTGGCGTGCAACCGATTAAGTATCATATAGGCTACACTTACCATCGATAGTGCGCGGATCTTACTCGGATAAATTGATTCTAAGTGGCATTGCATGGCTCCATTGAAGCTAGCTGATGTCTGGTTCTTTGTCTACGTGACTGTAAATTTTATTATGTCTTTATGTTATTTTGATATGCATATAAGTACCTACCTACTAAGTTAGTTTCAATATCAAAATTGTTAACTTTTACATTGGGCATGATAAGCTAGAAACTTATCACTGTTATTTACATCTATCCCCGCTATGAATTCAAATCTGCTCAATCCCTATTTTTATTGTAGACTAGCAGCCGCCCACGACTTCGTCCGCGTGAGGGGGCGTTGTACCCGTGCGAAGCCGGGCAGGTTGTTGTATAGACTGTAGCCTTCCTTGGTAAATGGGCTATCTAACACTGAAAGAATTTTTCAAATCAGACCAGTAGTTCCTGAGATTAGCGCATTCAAACAAACAAACAAACAAACTCTTCAGCTTTATAATATTATATACAGCTTTATAATATTAGTATAGATTATTATTTGATGCAAGATTCTGTAAAAGTCCCTATCACTGTGAACTAATAATATTTCGATATTAATTTTTATGATTGTTACTTCAGCCTATTGCAGTCCACTGCTGGACGTAGGCCTCCCCCCAGGACACGCCACAAGGCTACTGCCACAGGGGGGTTTTGCCCATAGTCACCACGCTGGGCAAGTGGGTTGGTGACCGCAGTGTGATTTTCGGACTATGTTGTCAGTACGGGAGGCGCTGCTGCCCATCTCCCGGAAACCCTTAATCATCTCGTACGATACCCACAGGCAGGCAGGGGTGGTACAAACTCTACTCTGCCGGCACCACGCGGCTTTTTTTATGAATTTTTATGATTAAGGCGAGGTTATTTCAAGAAAATAAACCAACATAGCCGGAATGATTGAAGCATAAAACTTGGCTATAAGTATTAAGGAAAATGTACAGGTTTTCATTTTATCGGAATTAAAATGATTCGTTTAATCTGCCTGCAATTTTCCTGGATTCCATCTTGATTAAAATGTAATTTGAAACAATTATCAATGTACTATCTTGCCTTCCTTTATTACGAGTCCGTTGAAAACAAACATAACTTGGGGTCATTGTTCTTATCAAACAATTGTATAATAACCGCGCCTGCGCAGCTTTTGCAAGGTCGCTTGCGCTTGGGCAAGCCAACGGTCATTCACTTGCAATTCCCAATGACCTACAAATCCGGCCGAACGACGAAGATACGTGAAGGTGGAGTCAACAAATAAAAGTAGATGATTTGACAATAGGTATATGTCTAGCTTACCTGATCTTCTATTCAGGTGATCTAGGATATCCATTTCTGCCAAATGTCAATTTTTTTTTCACACTACACAACACATTAACCTAGTTCCACAATAGAATTATAACCTAAGTTCCACATTAAGATCCCTAAGGTATTGTGTCGTGGGTACTAAGCGACGGTATATAAATACATAGATAAGTATAGAAACATCCATGACTCGTAAACAAACATCAATATTCATCATATCAATGTTTGCACCTACCGGGATTCGAACCCAGGACCTATGGCGTCGCAGGCAGGGTCACTACCTACCAGACCAATCGGCCGTCGATTAAAGGCCTTGTAATTATCACCCGTCTTTACCTCCGCCGATACAAGGCTTTACCAGAATACATCAGCTGCTTCATCCGTGCATGTCGTAAGAGTCGACTAAGGAACTCGGGGCTTCTCTCAGGCGATAAGCTAGCAACTTGTCACTGATCATTATCACCTATCCCCGCTACGCTAATCGTGGCCGTGGGGTCTCCGTTATGATCCTGCAGCTCTGGCTATCACATTTCGAGAACACAGCAAGCAAAAATAAGCTGGTATTTTATTGTGGGACAGCAAGTATGAAATTACAAGTATCTTAACATACACCAGTACACAATCAATTGCGCCTACAACCAAAGGGTCAAACGACAATAGTCGCAGGTCACAATTGTGATTGCAACTGTAAAAACCTTAACAGAATTGCCTCTCTGACCTTTGGGAAAGAAAAACGTTTGTTACGCAATACTAATTCTATTGGACAATAGATGAATCACGAAAATCGTGAAGAAGTTACAGGTACGAAAGTTTTGAACTTTCCGCCTTCCTGATTAGGTGTCTTAGGTAATCTATTTGCGATTTTTTTGCGGGGGAAAATCCCCCATTGTGGAGAAGTCCAGAACCAGGAAGAGATATTCCATACCTACTTTACGATATACACATGCATGTACAGTATATTGCAGTCCATTGCAGGACGTAGGCCTCCGCCCGAGTCCGCCAGAAGGTACTACGTTAGGCGGGTTACGAAGGCGGGTTGAATTGATGATGGCAATATGATTTTCAAACTATGGTGCTTCTGCCCACCTAACGAAAACCCTTGATCGCCTCCTATGATATCCACGAGCAAACAAGGGGTGGTGCCATTCTACTCTGCCATCACCATACGGTCATTGTACAATATAGTGTGTAACAAATATGGATATAATCGGTGTAAGAATCGTTAATCTATGAAAATGTTTTCGCAAGCAACTTTCGTTAGACATCTCCTAGGTATTGCTTAATATTAAACACCTTGTTAAGTAATAAAGTTTGCTATAAAAGCTACAGTTTGCACAGATAAGTCGTCAAAATGCAGTGGTAAAACTGCTATTTATTTCTCGTTTTTATTCATAGGTTGAAGGATAAACTAAATGCTGTCTCTATCTTGGTCAAGTTTTACAAAAAGACAGCATAAAATTTAACCCAACCCAACTATCTGCCTTCTGTCTATTGAAAAATCTGCGCTTAATAATATTAAACTGATAGTCACCATATACTAAATAAATCAGTAAATTTTTTATAACAGTGTTAGGTATAGTTTAAACAGTAGCGCTAGTTATTTTACCTACCTAAATATTAGATTATTGTAACTTCATAAAAATAATAATATTTGCTCTGTCAAATCACAGCGCCCGCGCCGTTTAGAACGCCCGCTGTGAAACACACTTATAGCCTTAATTAAACGTACCTTTATTACTCGCCGACCAAAGATTACTGGTTGGACTAGTCCTTTTTGGTTTGCTCTCTCTAAACATCAGGATGTCTGGAACTTTATTAAGTTTATTATCCTTGGGAATTACATCCGGGACTCTGTCTACATTCACCCGAACGAATTCCCCTTTAAGTATTTTAGTTTGATTGTCTTTAACTACCGGCGGTGGAGGTGCTTTATTTTTTTTATGAAACAACCTTTTCCTATCAGGTTTCGTGGGAACATCTATGTCTGTGTAGATTCCACTATCGACATCTCCTATGTCGCCTATATCACTTCTTAGGCCAATCAGACTCATAGGTTGATCGAAGCGCGTGTTCATATGTTTTGATTGCACTGACAAATGGGTGACTCCATCATTATCAGTCATCTGCATCAGATCAAAAACTCGTCCTTTGTCAAAACTACTGTAATCATCTATACTATTCTTTCTATTTCTAACCACGTCAGCACTTTTCTTCTTGGGTGAGAATAGATTCTCACTGCTGGCATAGTTGTTTGTGTTCTTTGTCAATCGATTTCGCATTTTAAAATATTTGTACGTGAAATATATCCTCTTGAAATCCTGTTCGTTCTCAAACTTCACTACAATCGCTTCCTTTATTAGGTTTTTAGTCAAATAGAAGACTAGGGTGTTGTCGCAATTCGGATAGTTTTCAACGTTTACACAATTCGTTATGTCATCTATTAATATATTTTCGCATTTGCTAGGCTTCAGCTCTGCGTAGTCTCTAAGAAGATTCTGTTTATCTTCTTCCTTGATTTCTTCTTTAGTTAGGAGTTGTAGTTGGTCCTTCTCGTTGAAGCCGACGACGGTTTTAAATGTCTGCGGTGAGGAAGGTTTAGGGATTGTCATAATGTCGAACTGTTGGTTATTGTTGTGGAGCTTCTGGCGCGCCACGATGGTGGCAAAGCCGCCGGTCCTGGCGGTCTTTTTAACCGTCATGGCTGGCCTGTAACAATGAGAGATTTCAAATTAACATTTAAGGTAGCAAGTAAGATTTCTAAATATAAATTCAAGTGACCGAATGGCATTACCCATTAAGATTTAAATATTTTTGGGCATTCATGAATATTGCATTGGACCCTTCATTTTCTTTTATCGCTATAATGCATAGGTAGGTACCTAATAAATGATTTTCTTGTTAGTGCGCTAGGGAACTAATGTAGGGGTAAAACCGGCCACCAAACGGCTTAAAAACTTAGCAATATTCATTGATAAAGCGTATATAAGTACCTATTGAATTATGGCAATATAAACCTTCCTTGCGATAAAGTTAACTTCAAATAGGATTACCTGGATGGAACATTAGTTTTTTTAGAGATGCTTCGATTAATTAGATACACTGCGATAGAGTATAATTATGAATATTAGTGAAAGAGTGATCTTTTTAGGGTTATTAGACTGTTCAAGATGAAATAATGTTTTTTTTAATTGTTACTATTCAGTCTCGAAAGCTTGCAGGTCTTGATAAAGTACACCATTCGGAATGACATACTTAAGTAAAATCTTAGTAGGTAATAGGTAAATTAAAGTTTAAATTCTTTACATTATAATTAAACATTGATAATTAAAAACTGCGGTAAGAGAAAGCCATTAAAAATGGTTTATCTGTCACCATCACGTATTATTAAAACAATAGATTTGTCGAGCGTGTGAGACAGCACAAGGAAAAAACATATTTCCGGGAGTTGAGGCGAAGAATGAATCTAATTTTATGTAAGAATTTTATTAATGTAGGGTATTTTAGAGAAGATATTTAAGGCATATGCTAAAGTAGATCAAGACAGTTAAATTTGTTTTGAATAAACATATACCCTGGTTAATAACAAATAACCCTCATCTTCTTACCCACATCTTATTATTTATGGAGTCGGCGCAATATGGTTTCTTTCGAAACTCATATTGGCAGGGATTTGGCATTTGTTTTTACAACCGGCTACATGTCTAACTCTAACCCTTATCGGGTATAGCTCGGTAAAGAATTTTAGAATATTAAAATTACAATCAAATCAGTGGTACAGGCCCGTGACTGGAATTGAACCTACGCCGTCTGACGGCTGCAGCTACAAGATATAACAAAAAGATATAAGCGAAAAGCTATGTAAATATAGTGGGCACTATACAGGATGTAACAAAAAGGGTATGTTAAGCAAAAACCTATATAAATAGCCCACTGTAGAGAACCTATCTACAAAATTTGAGACCCGAAATCACATGTTTATTTTTCCCGATAGTATGGAGAATTTTTAAATATCTCAGGAATTATACAATCTTAAAAAATAAAAATGTGATTTCGAATCTCAAATTTTGTAGATAGGTTCTCTATAGTGGGATATTTACATAGATTTTCGCTTATAATACCCTTTTTTTTACACCCTGTAGAGAACCTATTTCCAAAATTTGAGACTCGAAATCGTATGTTTATTTTTTTAAATTTTATGAATATTCCTAAATTGTTAATTCTCCATACTATCTTAAAATATAAACATAATTATGATTTCGAGTCTAAAATTTTGTGGATAGGTTCTTTTTAGTGGGCATTTACATAACTTTTCGCTTAACATACCCTTTCTGTTACAACCTGTATAAAGCATTAGATTTTTCGCCTATGGTTATATTTTTGAGCCGAATGCTAAAACAATGAATTTGACAACCACCATACCTCTCACAAGTTTTACAGAAGTCGAGGATTATTACTTACTTAAACGCCAAGAAAAACCAAGTACTTAGGGGAAGGTGGGGTAATTGAGAACGGCGGGTAATTGAGAACAGTTGAATATCAAATAAACCTCCCGCACTACATCGCCCGCACACATCTAATCTGATGCGCTTGCCAGCCCTTAGTATGCCCGCAAAAGTGCGAGTGAGAAGATGCACGCATTTCGTCACGGTGAGTCTAATAATCTTTTACGTAATTTTGTTACAATTTTTGTCGCATGTAAAAATCAGCATAAAAAGGATATTTTTGAGGTTAATGACAACATATTTTGTTGCCATCTTACATGTACTATCAGTTTATAAATTCCAAGTAGTTTTAAGTTCACCGCCACTAATATTGCGAGTAACGGTCATTTTGTTTCGACTTTCCAAGTTCGGGTAATTAGGAACGTTGCGTTATTGCGTTAGGTGCGTCATTTGCAATACCTGGGTACATGATAAATTACGTTACGTGTGATTTGTGCTAAACTAAATATTTATAGCAACTACTTATTAAGACTTAAGTATGTCGTTCGCAATTACCCCATATGGTTCGTGTCTCCACCGCGGGCTGATCTCAATTACCCCACACGATATCGGGTAAATACGAACACCAATGTTTTTTATTTTCTTAATTTTTTTTATTATAAAGTTTATTTCCAAAAGTTTTGAGTTAATTTCTTTGTAGCTGGATAAGTAACGTTCCTGTTGCAATTACATTTATGACTTTCTTTTATTATTTTACAGGGTTGTAAGTTAGGTGTTTCCAAATACCCCACTTTCCCCTAATCGGGGACAGCAAACTAAAATTAGTACTCAGAATATTCAATTAGACAGGCTTAGGTATGTAATTAGCATTCTGACTAGCGCTTACCACATGTACTTCATTTAAACAATAGGATAATATGATTTTACATAATATTAAAGTTATTTCCTGATATGAAACTAGGTGAACTATTGGCACATACTTAGTGAATCGTCTCTTCTGATTTTATCTTGTTTTATTGTAACTTCTTTTGAAATAGAATATTTTTTGTCAAAATTATGAAAATAATAGGTAGGTACGTTATACCTACCTTGCTATATTTCAGTTCAAAACAATTTATATTGTTTTTTAAGATCACCTGAGTTGGCAAACCTGAGGAGGCCTTTGCCCAGCAATGGGACACCACGATGGCTACATTAAAAAAATACCTATTTGGGTAAGTAACTTCGGTACTTAGCGTGAATGAGTGATAAGCACCCAAACAACATTAAACTTACAATCCTTGGGATAATCAAACAATTAGTAGGTACTTAGTATACAGGGTGTAACAGAAAGGGTATGTTAAGCGAAAAGCTGTATAAATAGCCCACTATAGAGAACCTATTCCCAAAATTGGAGACTTGAAATCACATTTTTAACTTTCAAGATTGTATGAAAATTCCTGAGAAATTTAAAAATTCTCCATACAATCAGGAAAAATAAACATGTGATTTCGGATCTCAAATTTTGTGGATAGGTTCTTTATAGTGGGCTATTTACATAGCTTTTCGCTTAACATACCCTTTTTGTTACATCCTGTATAATTAGATTACTTATAGTTTTTTTTTTGGTCCTTTATAAAACTTAAAAAGCCACTAGCTGGATTTATAAATTCTAAAGTAAGAAAACTTGTGCCTTAATTACCAAGTACAAACTACTAAAACAAATCAAGGCAATCTATGAAAGGCATCTTTACCTCATTAGCCACTACCTCACAGGCTCCAAACGACTTGATAAAGAGATTTAGCAGACCACACCACACCATTTGAGCACCTTCTGAAGAAGCGCTTGTTCTAATGTCACTTACGTACTAGTACACACGTTAGTAGTATTTATTTATTTATCTAAAGAACATACAGCATAGTACATGTAATAGATCCAGCCTAATACTTAACTAAAACCAATTACCATGTTCTACAGCTCAACTAACAAAAGTGAGAAAAAATTAAAACAATTAGGTACCTACCTAACCATAACATAAAATCAATACAGAAAATAATTAATTACAGCAGGCACCAGGAAACAAAAACATAACTGTGAATATAAGCGTGTGAGTGTATACGCGTAAGTTTGAGTATCTTTGGACGGTTTTGAATATATATTTTGTTTAGTAATAACGTCACCTAAAATAGGTTATTTCGTTTCGCATTATGTTTATATGTTCGTTACTTGCTGGCCTGCTGGCAAACGTTGTTTTGTTATTGGAATTATGTATTCAGTTCAATTGATTGATAAACTCATCGTACCTTATACGGTTTGTCGAAATACTCTTCGCCGGTAGAACATTTCGCCGAAGACACATTTCATTGGCTGATCCAGAGTTGAATACAAGCGGGATGATTTGACCAAATGGCCGTGGTATAAGGATTATAATTATTTATTGGCAAAAAGAAAAATAAATAATAAAAATGTCCATATCATAAGGTTGAGAAGGAGAATGAATATAGTGGATGCCCACAACTTAGTCCGAGTGGACTACTTAGGTACTCATACAAAATCATCTAGCGATATGAAGAATACCGAGACAAAAATTTTTATATGAGATCCGTATTGATATGACTTTGTAAATCGAAGAAAGCGCAAATAACTCATGCACATTTCAGGCGCCATTACAAAAAATGTCGTGCAAAAACCGTTTTAACGTTACATCAACGTTATTAGCCGTCGCGACATTTGAAAACGTGGGACCTTCAGCCTTTTCCAGCAATTAACCAACGGTAAACAAAATTGGATAATTGCCAGAGGACGGAAACATCGGACTATCGTAGGAAAGATCGCATTGTCCCCAGTTTTCACCACGACAATGGATTCGCATAATTATTCTTAGCTCTTAGAAGAAAATAAATATTTACTTTTATTTAGAGAACTGTAAATAGAAATGTTGGATAATGGAGTAGGTCTTCTAGGAGTAGGTTCTTTTTAAGATCTATTCCGGTCCGATCCCTTAATCTATCCCTTTTTACTTTAAATCCACAACAAATTCCGGTCTGATACCAAAACAATTTTTACATTCCGGTTTGATCCCGTTGAGTTCTTTTTTACTGTGTAAGGTCAGAATTTAAAATAGGAAATAAAAGAATGAAAATTCTACAAGTAAAATTCAACAAGCATTCGAAAAAAATATTGTATGTCTACTGTTTTTTTTTTGCTAACAGTACTAAAAAATCATTGAGAAGACACATGGGATCAGAACAGAATACAAAATAAAAAAAATATTCATCTGATCCCGCGACGGGATCGGATAGGAATAAAATTATAAAATGAAATAAAACGAATCCTTTGCGGGATCACTTGCTTGGATCGGAACGGAATAGATCTTTTTTAAAAACCAGCGCTGTTTTCCATGGGAGGCAACCCTTACCCTGTCTCAGCAGCATTCAGCTGAAAAAGGACTTGTTTGGCTACACATAGGCGTGATTTAACTGGCAGGTTCCTGATAGGGTGCACAGTTCTTCTAGATTGTTTAATGTTGCACTACATACATACTTTTTATATTACATAACTACTTTTCACTGTCTCTATTTCTATCCTGTTTGTTTAGTCTCATTGTTGCTATTGTGTCTTTGTGTGTGTAATCCCCTAATAAAAACCTATCATATTCTAGGCTAAGCCCTAAGAAGACCTCGAGTATGAGGAGCTTTGGGTGGGCGAAGGTTCATTATGTTGTAAAGAGACTAATTTGACAGCCGATCTTTAACCATGTTGCCGATCTGATTTGATTTGATCTCTTGGATAGAAATAATTTCATACCCAATATTTTTAACGAACCCAGAAATTATATTAAATAAAGCTTAGCCTAAGCTGACGATACACTTCTTCGCTTAATTTTGGGACACACTTATGACATTATTAACTTTATTACTAAGTATTTTTATTTTATTTTGTTTTGTTTTCTTTTTTTTTTGTTTTGTTTTGTTTTATTTTATTATGGCAAAAAAACAATCATTACAATGTTATTGGTACACAATAAGTATTATATCCTTACAAAAGACCTAATAGTGCCAAAAAATAATATTTAAGTGTAGCTAAGCAGGCAAACACTATAATTAACTATAATTTAATTTATTATTTAGGTATAATTATTTATAATTATGTATTATTTTAACGATAATGACATAACATAACATAAAAGGAAGAAACAGAAAGAAAAGGTGTTTTAAAATGTTTTACAAAATGATCACACTCCAGCCATTTATATCAGTCCTCGCTCTTGACTGCAGTATCGTATATTTTAATTAGTTTACCTTAATACGGCTAGAATATGGTTTATGGCCATATGGCTGTTATACACGCATAAGTTTATGATTCAACACACCGTATATAAAAGTGTCCTTTAGGTCAATGTAAGATTTCAAGGCATTGATTAAAATTGAACGGAAATTCTTGGATATCTATTTATAAATTGTCATTACATACATAGATGTAGACACGGCTGTATTCCCGAAATGAGGTAGCCAGAGCTGCAAGATCATAACGGATATCCCGCAGCTACGTTTAGCATAACGAAGACAAATGTAAATGATCAGTGACAAGTTGCTAGCTGATCGCCTGAAAGAACGTCCTTAGAAAAAATTTACATTTTAAGTGCATAAATTGTACTTTGAATACACACATATAAAAAAGGCTACAAGTACTTCAGTAGGTACCTACTTACGCCCCTGACCTGCACCGGTATGATGAATTTGGTGAGAGCGAAATGTTTCACGTTTAAACGTCAAATCCACAGAGCTAAATAATAACTAGACAAGGCAAATGTTTCTACTTCGTGTGTAAAAAGGGATTGCAAACCACTTCTATCAGCCCTAATTCCTTCAGCCCTGGCTTGAGAACGTGTGTCTATTCTAATTCATAAGTATATTTTTTACATGCAAATTACATCCATTTAGTTTATCTAGTTATTAATAGCTCTGTGAATTTGACGTTTAAAAGTGAGACATCTCGCTTTCACCAAACTCATCATACCGGTGTTGAGCTACTGTCGACTATCTATGTATGACTGTTGTATTTTTGTAAAGCCCGGAATTAGCACAGTTAAAAATACAAAACAGAAGGTATAAATAGCAGATGATGATTAATAAATAAATGTTTTTTAAAGGAAGATTTTCAAAAACAAGCACTTATGAGTAATTGAAGGCGAGTGTGTAATTACAGGAAAAAAGTTAAATCAGAAATGCTTACCGTTTAAGGTAGGTACGAGGACAAGGATCCTGGAGCCTTGTTCTGACCTCTATCATTACGGAAACGGAAAACAACGATTTTATTAACCAAATTGGTATCTTGCTGACTAGATTGTGCGAGATTATATTTGGATCATGTAAGAGCCTGTGCAGTACTATGATCTACTTGCCTTATATGCCAAATACCCACTCTAATGCACTAAAGAATCGGTCAAAATGTAGAATTTGTCACAAAAAGACTATGAATGTTAAATGTAGACTAAACGTTAATAGAAAAGTAGATAGGTAATGTGCAGATGTAGGCTTTTACTAGAATATATCACCTGCATCTCCTTCCATGCATATCGTACGTCAGTATCGAAGAGTACCTGTAGGTAAATTCAGGGCCGATCCCTCAGACGATGAACTAGTAACTACTCACTGATATTTTAATGCTATTGTTTAGTCACAGCGTCGATTGGAATCTGTCAGGTGACGTACGAAAATGAATCTTTCTAAAGAAAATGTTCGTGCAATAATTTTCGAAAAGGCCTGACACGGCTTCAGTGTTTTGAAGAGCTAACATCTGTGTTCAGTGATGAAGCTCCATGTCTGCGGACTGTCGAACGCTGGTATTCTGGTATTTAGAGTTCCAGCGTGGACATACTAGTGCTAGTGACAAATCTCGCGAAGGACGCCCAAACTCCGCCTTCATTGAAGATAACATCATTGCTGTGAGACAACTAATTCTCGAAAATCGTCATGTAACGTATCGAGAGATAGAGGTTCTATTAGGCATCTCAGGGACAACTATTCAGAAGATCTTGCATCAAGCACTTGGTGGAGAAACTAGTGCCGTTGGATACCGCATCTGCTTTCCGACGATCATAAGGCGGCCCGCGTCAGATGGTGTAAGAAAACTCTGCAAAGGTTCAACCGAGGAGAGTCAAATCACGTCTACGACATCATCAGTGGTGATGAATCTTGGATCTATGCCTACGATCCTGATTCCAAACGACAATCTACAATCTGGGTCTTTCAAGATGAGCCAAAGCCGACTAAAGTTGTTCATTCTCGAAGCACTTCAAAGAAGATGGTGGCCACGTTCGTTGGAAAAGCTGGCCATGTTGCGACTATTGCACTTGAAGATCGTAGAACGGTTAACGCAGAGTGGTATACCACAGTTTGTTTACCACAAGTCATCGGCGAACTTCGAAAATTTAACTCAAAGCGACGCATCATCCTGCACCACGACAACGCAAGCTCACTCAGCGCTCGTCGATTGAGTATTTTAAACAGGAAAAAGTTGAAATTTTTGATCATCCTCCATACAGTCCTGATCTAAGCTCTAACGATTTCTTTATATTTCCTAAAATTAAGAAAAGTCTTCGTGGTCAAAGGTGGTCAAAAGTCCGGTGAAGAAGCAGTCGACGCTTTTAAGTCAGCCACTTTGAACACCCCCACTTTACGAGTAGAGTGGAATAAATGTTATAATAACTGGTTTGAGCGAATGGAAAAGTGAATACTTTGAAAAGCAATAAAAAGTACTATAAGGTTCTAGTTGTGTTTTTTTCTTCAAACGACAAAACTTACGTACCTATTTCATGTTTTAGTAATGGTCAGATATTCTCGGTAGATCTTGAATTTTCAAGGAAGTAATAGACAAGTTACGTGGTAAATAAGAGAAAAAAATTCTATTATATAGGTAAGTTGTTTTTCAATAATGGGGCTCATAAACTTCTAAAATTCTTGGTAATGTCTAGTCACGTGCAATATAGAGAAGATAGTCAACAAAAATTCCTCAAAATCTAATTAGTTGAGATACAGTGGGGCTCCATTTTTTTTATTTGCCCCAATGCCCTTAGCTACGCCACTGCTTGTGGCGTGCCCTGGGGGCGGCCTACGTCCAGCTGTGGACTCCAATAGGCTGAAGAAGAGACATATAGCTATATGCGGTAAAGAAGCATCATTCACATATGCAATTTACCCCATTTTCCATAAGAAAATCGACTTTCTCTTAGATATCAGCTGAGAATCCAAAACAATGCACATTGTATGATAAACAAACTTCACATTGCACCTCTAGTGAGTTCTATGGAAATATGCATAGATATCATATTTGATAGGACAAGAAAGTGTGTGTGGTTTGGATATCTGTCAAAAGAAATTATCATTATCTGTGGTGATTCCAAGATGGCGGATTTTCTATTAAAAGTTATGATCTCCAACTTATATTATATGTACCTTATGCAACTGCTCTCATCTCTAAGAACGACAGTACCTACACTCGAAATATGAAAGAAATAATTATTATAAAAATACAGTCCTTAATTTTAATACCTGGAATGGAAATAGAAGTTTGAACCCCTTACTGTAAGTGCCCACAATACGGGACATATATTTAATTTAATTGGTAACGTAAACATTAATTATTTTCCTTTTCTTGTGAACTTTACCAAATACCAACCTTCAACATTACCCAGATAGTATACAGTGTGTAAGAGAAAGGTTATATCAAGCGAAACTCTATGTACTATTTCCAAAATTTGAGATTCGAAATCACATGTTTATTGTAGATTGTATGAACATTCCTGAGTTGTTCAAGAATTCTCCATACTACCTGGAAAAATAAAAATGTGATTTCAAGTCTGAAATTTTGTGAATAAGTTCTTTTTAGTGAGTTATTTACATAGCTTTTTGCTTAACATACCCCTTTTGTTACACCCTGTATACAATACCTTTCTCTTTGACCATCCTCATCTTACATAACTTAAGTGAATGCCTGCCGGTGTAAAGGTTGCCCTGCCCATAAAACATGTGAATATTTTGTACTTACATTACATCGTTTCCGTAAAAATTTACTACAAACTAGTGGATGCCCGTGACTCCGTCCGTGTGGACTACAGAGAAACAAAATGTCGAAATTAAACATTCCGGGATAAAAACATTTTCCCGGGATAAAAAGTGGCCTATATGTTAAGTGGGACCTGCCCTATATTCCTGAAAACTACATCGAAATCGGTTCAGCCGTTTCTGAGATTAGCGTGCACAAACGCACAAACAGACAAACCGACAAAAATTTCAAAAATCATTCTTTTGGGTACTACTGCGTTGATAAAGGTCCTGTAATATTTTTTTCTCATATATCTTCCATGTACAGACAGCGATCCGTTACATTTTTATTATATGTATAGATAGATTAAGTTTAAAAAAAGCGTTGATTAGCGAGATGACTGTCTATTAGACCGAAATATGTGAGCGGTTTATTTTGTTACTTGGGACCGGATGCAATCTCGAAATAGTCACTTGAGTAACTATATTTCGTATAATCTAATCCAGCTAGTTTAAAAGTCTAGTCTAATATTTAGGCTAACAAAAGTTGACAAATGAAAAGTAACTCCTATGTCAAAGAAAGTGCTACAACCTTTCAACGCCCGAGGAAAAAATTACCCCAGAGGATACACAAGCTCTTTTACCTATCGTATCTACAACTATCGTCTCTACAATAGCGCTGTATACCATCTGTTTTGGCTTGCAGCTATATGCTCAACTGGATACCATTTCAGCAGATTTTTTGTATTTAGTTGTATCATAATGTTATGTAATGTGTTTAAATGCTGAATAAATAATTTATATCAAAATACATTTAATATTACGCGTCGGTGTAACCACCGGCCAGTGCGCAGGTTCCACTACTTTTACTCGATATCGAGAAAGTGGCGGGTGATAAACACTCGCACACGTGTGTCGAGCGGCGGGTGCGGGTTTTTGTAATACCTGTCCATAGAGTAGCGACAATGGTAGAGGAACATTGATGTCTCTTACTGGAATGATAGACACCCAGCAAGAGGCTTCTTTCTCGTCAGTTTGTCGAAGTTTTTTTTGTTGAAATAAACTCGCGATAAAATCGACCGTTTGTACCTACATTGTACAATCAGAAAAGACTTATAAATGTGTAATCAGATTATCTTAATATATATAAATCTCGTGTCACAATGTTTGTCCTCAATGGACTCCTAAACCACTTAACCGATTATAATAAAATTCGCACACCATGTGCAGTTCGATCCAACTTGAGAGATAGGATAGTTTAAATCTCAAATTATAGTCGCAATTTTAATTTATTGCTAATTATTTGTCTGTTATACCTTTCGACTTGGTTGAGTAAGTAATCAATAGATGGCGCTGCTTTGGTAAACCGACAAACGTGTCATATAAGCTACAATTCAATTTCCACGCGGACGAAGTCGCGGGCGTCCACTAGTTAAATATAAATTTTAATACCGACTACATAAGACTTGATATCAGGTGTGAATTTATGGGTGTCAAGTTGTGTGAAAGAAATCGCAAATGTTACTTCATTTAGTATATTGTAAGTGAGTATAGTGTATGTCAAAGTGTAATCGAAAACATGTTATCGAATAAATGTGAATAAAGCAATAAGCAATGATGCAAGCCTAATATGACCTGCTAAACACGATATGATAAACCTATTTATCGACATTTAGCCTGTCAAAATACGATAAAATTAGCCGCAATGTTGAATTTTGTATAGAGACGATACGATATTGTACGATACGATATCCTAGTTATATCACTATCAATTAATGCATTAACGTAGAGTTATTTAACCTACACTTTAACAATGCGAAATATTCAAGAGCTGAACTAAATAGATACCCTCCCATCCAAATACTTATACTTAGATATGTTATATGTAGGTACCTATATATTATACTTATTCACAAACTCTGCAACAGATCAACATAGTCCCACACCCTGTTGGAGCAAGAATATACAAAAATATATCTGTCAGAGATAAGCTCGCCTTTGTACATTATATTTGTTAATATTATTATCGTTTATGTTTTCTGTGTGTACAATAAAGAATATGAAAAAAAAAATATCCAAACTTCAATGTGTTCAGCAATTGTAAAGGACTGAGTCTACCAATTCTGCGCCATCCATGTCTTTATGTCGATAGTTGTAGTCACTGGCGGCTCGTCCTAAGGAGCTCTGGTGCGGTGCACTCCCACCCACGAAGATTACATAGGCAATCTATATTTCTCTATATTTATAATTATCTTTCAATTCTACTATGTTTATACAATAGTGTCTACGCGTTCGTCTCAAGTAAATTGTATTCTTATCTATCGAGTGGAGCTCTAGCGATCGCGCTCCAATGAAACGAAATTCGGTACAATTCCTAGTACTGTATTCAATGAGTGCAAAAGAAACATACCGACATAGGCCGGCGCGTGACGCAGAAGATTTCGTATGAAAAATTAACCTTATCTGGAGCGCCGCTCACTTTAAATCGCGTATGCGGCCACTAGAGGTCGCTTAGTGCGAATTAAAACGCGATATGGTTGTCTTTAATGTATTTCATTAGGTCATCTGAATTTTTATAAGTGTACAGTTGAACTTGCACCATCCCATTCGTTAAGGGAGTGAACACCCATTTAAAAATGTCAACAGCCGCCACTGGTTGTAGTATTGAAATATAGTGATGGGACTCGAGTGATTTTTTTTTCACTCGAGTCACTCGGTACTGGTAACTTTCTCACTCGATTGAAGATAAAACTCGAGTGATTTTTATTGACTCGAGTCACTCGGAATATAAAACTCGAGTGACCAAAATTTTCAAACGAATAAAACAATATTAATTTTACATCGAAAATGTGTATTCATTTTCGCATTAATGTAAAAGCTACTCAAAAAAATCTAAGCAAAATGTAAAAAAATTTAATTGTCCTTCAAACTAAACCTGTCATACATAATCAAGAAACCTCTTATATCAACTATCAGTCAAATTGAAATATTATAATCTACTACTAATAAGTTCTAATCCAATTTAATCTATTCTTACAAGGAACTTTCATGAGATCCAAATAGGAACAGTTTTATTTATTTATGTTCTTACACAATTTAGGTAACAAACATGCTTTAAAATTAACTTAAATGAAACTTAAATAAACGCAACAAAAGAACAGGAATAATGTATTATTAATGAGGTAACAAGTTTCTTCTTTGATTACATATCATCGCAGCTTTAGAAAAAACTCGTTCTGAAGGAACAGAAGTCGCTGGGATGCATAAATATTTCATAGCTAATTAATACAGCACTGGCATAATCTGTTTCCTTTTCTACCAGTAAGCAATAGGAACATCTTTTCTACTCTCTTACAGCGGGTAAACTTGTCACAACTTGAATTTCTCACTCGGCTCGGTATAAACCACTCGAGTGGTACGAGTCAACTCGAGTCACTCGAAACTCGAGTTGTCACAAATTTAACTCGAGTGCGAGTAATATAAAAACTACTCGAGTCACTCGAGTGAAAAGCAACTCGAATCCCATCACTATTGAAATAGCTATTTTAAATTTTATAATGATTCATATGTGTAATTTGCTTGTCTATCATTATGTCTACTCTTAGCGCATGTTATTATACAGTCTGCCTCTATGTCTGGCGACAATCAGGTTTGTAGACATATGGCTAAAGATGGCCGCTTGTATATCCGATGGGAAATTTAAATTTGTGAAAGTGTATATTACACGTATGAAGTGATTATAATTATTATTATCTCTAGCAGTATTTTTTAACTGTGATGCTAACGAAAGTGTAGGTGAAGTTAGTGCGAAACTCTCCATACATTCCCATATTAATTGAGTTTGTTTTTAATTTACCCAATTTAAAACCACGCCTCGACTTTCGTTTCTAATTTAACGACTTATCTAGAATTTTAGACTACAAAGAGTTTACCTAACCTTTCTTTTAATTACATTTTACTTAGGTACATGTTATACATACATACATGCATAAGAGAAATTAATGTAAATCGTCTGGCAATATACAGACTCACATACAAAAAAACATGATGGCTTCTATGGGCAATCAAACGTTCCCAATATATTTTTTACATATCTTCAATGTACCAACTTTAATTATACATTTAGTGTACGGTACATACATAGATTAGTTTTAATAGGCTCTCCAGAAACCGGCGGTGTTACGTCCAACCACAGAGTCCGGCTTCTTCAACCGTGATATTAAAACAAAGTAAAATATCAATAGAAAACTGCACGTCCGTACACAATAAGTAAAGCTCAACCATGTATAAAGCCCCTGTGCTAAACAATCGCGTGTAACTGCGGTAAGTTGATACTGAATGGTTTAAAACATGTTTACTACCAGTAGTGCAGACATAGAGAAGCGATGTATCACACGGAGCAAATATATGGAGATGTTCTAATCAGACTTGTTCAGAAAAAGTAACTTTGCCGGTTCGAGGGGGACACAGAATGGCAATCAGCTATTGTAGAACGTATTTAACCAAATAACCCACAACCAAAAGTATTATATATAATATGAATATTTCATATGGAGCAAAATGACAACGATCCAAGGCAAAGGAAAAGGAAATTAAAGGAAAAAAAGGAACATGTCTGAAACGCTATAAAATGAAGGTTATTGACACAGCAAAACCAAAGTTAACAGCCATAACAAAAAATATTTCGTTGAACGCGAATATTGTACTTATTTGTTTATTCTTTACATATTTGTTTCTTTAATTACAAGATCTTAAAACTAGATACAACGTCCGACAAAGCTGCTTCGCGAATAATCTTCTCTGTCGCATCGCATTGCTTCTACTAGATACGTAATCAGCCTGCTAGATTGAGTGAGTGTGTTAGCCAGTAGCTGCATTGGTTATTGCCTCCACAGCGTATTTGCTTTATGATTGCACTTACCCCGTGAGAAATGCAATCTCACGCTAAGGGATCCTCTACGTTCATGATTTCCTGGTGGCTGGTAGTTTGTAAGTGAGAATTAAATTTAAAGATGGCCTTTTGGTACGACATTCTCGTATTTTCCCTTGGGAATTGGAAAGGGATCTGTTATTTGAAATCTATACTTATGGTCGGCTATAAAGTTTTCGTAATTGGATATAGATAAAAGGTATGTACGCTTGTATTTAACGGGAAGCTTGATTGCAGGAAGGAAAATAAGTCTATCGTATACATATCACAGTTACGTACATATAGATGTGTTCCCGGAATGGAGTAGCCAGAACTGCAGGTTCATAAAGGATATATTACTTACAGCATAGCGGGGACAGATGTTAATGATAAGTGACAAGTTGCTACCCGAGCAATCAAGTCTATCAACACGGATAAGGGGCCATTCCTAGATCACGTCACAGGTTAAGGGGGAGGGAGGGGGTCGTCAAACTATGACATTGTGTGACAAGGGGGTGGGAGGGGTCCTAAATTTCGTGACGTCACATTTTCATTCAATAATCTCTAAATATAAATTTACAAAAAAGCTAAATGTGACGTAACGTCGGGAGATGGGGGTCTCACAAATGTGACCAAAGATGGGAGGAGGGGCAAAAAATCATGAAATTCGTGTGATGTAATTTATGGATGACCCCTAAGCAACACGAATCAAATTTTCTGAGCATTTATAAAATACAAATCAGTAGAAGGACGAGAGGGTTTTGGTGTTTTGTAGGCAATGGGCTGACCACCTGTCACTACTACGAACTTGTACATCTTAAAATACCCTCAAAATTGGTCAGAAGTGGCACCATGTGGTCCTATCGACCCTTAGTGCTCTACCTACCCCGTAAGGGATAAAGGCGTGATTATACTAGGTGTAAAAAGACAACTTTGTTCTTTTAATACCTCGTATTCTTTGTAACATCACGATAATTTTTTTCTATGGAAGCACCCCTGGGAAACCACGGGTTTCCAAGATATTGAGGTCCAAAGTTACATTAATATTATCATTTTTTTTACATAACTCCATCTAAAATCGGTTAACAAACATTTTTTTCAAAGATACCATGTCAAAATGTTATAATGTTAGTTTTGTTTGTACATTTGTACTTTGCACATCAAACGAATACATTGCTTGCAAATGACAGTATTTTTCCATAATTTTTTGTCGTTTCCCAGGGTTGGTTCCATAGAAGAAAATGATCGTAACCTTACAAATAATACGAGGTATTAAAAAACATTGTTGTCTTTTTACACCCTGTATGTATGTATGTATTTATAAAATGTTCGTATTATTTAAGTGAAAATCGAAATAGACAGCTTGTTCTGCTCTTGCATTCTATGTGCAACTAAATGTAGGTGTAGTTTTATACTAAAAGTATGGCACATAGCCATACGTATGACCCATAGTCTTTTGCCCATTTGCATGAACCGATTAATCCTGTGTTCTTTTTCATTTATTTACGAAATAGAAATCATGCTATCCACCTCCAAATACTTACATTTACTTGGGAAACTGATATTTTATAACAGTTACCGTTAAACAATCCAAAGGCGCTTAAAACGCGTTTATATGATATTTTAACGACATTACATAACAATTTGCAATGTGCGTGAACATCCATCACATTAGCATAGCGGGCTATCAGTAGGAAGTGATAATCATCATCATATTTGTGTGGTCGGGACCACACTATGGTCCCGCAATGTATTATAGGTAGCGGGATTCGCAAATTGCGGGAACCTTGCCTATAAGCTATAGGTCATAACTTGACAACCCTCTGATTTCCAACTATGGTATTGGAAGTACTCAGACGGCTGTGATCCCAAAAAGGGGAACAGAGGTAATGTAACAAATGTAGAGAAACATATTAAGTATGTGCCATATGAATTTCTAAAAA
Organism: Carposina sasakii; assembly: GCA_014607495.2. Taxonomy (NCBI): domain Eukaryota; kingdom Metazoa; phylum Arthropoda; class Insecta; order Lepidoptera; family Carposinidae; genus Carposina; species Carposina sasakii. The sequence continues at coordinate 3,026,044 of CP053169.1, forward strand.
AAACACCTTAATAGGGTCGTTTACAGTTTTTTTTATTTGTATTTATATCGAAAACTCGTAAAATAAAATAAACAATTGCGAAAGAAAACCTTCACTAGCGTGAAAACTTTCCGGGATATAAAGATTTGAAAATCACAATTTTAGACTTGCCAAAAAACGCTCCATACAAAAGGCTACCACGACATGACGTCACTCAATTTGTATGCGTGTAAAAGAACTTTTGTTCTACAGCTATATTAAATACTAGTGGACGCCCGCGACTCCGTCCGCGTGGACTACAGAAAAAAAAACAAAATATCTAAATTATCCGGGATAAAAATATTTTTCCGGGATAAAAAGCCTATATGTTAAGTGGGACCTGTCACAATATATTCCTGAAAACTGCCGTTCAGCCGTTTTTGAGATTAGCGTGCACAAACGCACAGACAAACAGATAAACAGACAAACACAAAAATTCCAAAAATCATTGTTTTGGGTACTATTGCGTTGATAAAGGTATTCTATAATATTTTTTCTTATATATCTTCCATGTACAGACAGCGATCCGTTACATTTTTATTATATGTATATAGATAGATTGCGTTTATAAATATGGTTATAAAATAAAAGTTGCTGTAAATGATGCAGGTGGATATGTGATGTTGTAATTTTCAACTAATTTCACACGTATTACTACCTCATTTGGACACATAATCAAATTGTAATTTTACAGATAGGTATGATTTTGATTATTCATTCTGATAAGAATAAGATGTTATTAAGATTCAACCGTAGGAAACTACCCCATTAATTTGATGCTAATATTTTTGGAACATTAGTGTGTTGTGGTGATTGTCGCGAAATAAATAGATTATTGCGGATCTTAGAGAATCATAACTTAATAATAGCGTCGCCATGCCATACCAAGTAGACAGCTGTCAAGTCGTACGTACAGACTATATAATTCTAGTGATGATAGTGATGTCACAACACAGTGTTTCCTACAGACGAAACGTGTCCAAGCAGACAGGGTCGCAGGCGGTTGCTAGTTGATCGTATAACAAAATATACGCATGAACAAGCACATGTAAGTCCATGTATGTACATATATTTCCACACGTTGTGGGTCCAGTAATCGTTTCCGTACTTGTAGGAAGCCCATTCAGTAATGGAGAGTTTCCTTTGATAAGCTATTATAGAACACAAATTACCACGCTCGTTTGATTAGAACTTAGAAGAAACTTTAGATAAGAAAGAATAGTAATTATTTCTATTAGAAAATTCTATATTTTCATGTGGTTTATAGGTTTATTGGTCCTATGTAGATGCGGGGCTTCATTACAATACATCAGCTGCATCTCCTTCCGTGCAATGCAAGGTCTTTGGGTGCAAGCGATGCAAACAGCTGAGGTGAAACACGATAAAAACGTGGCAAAAACAGTCTATTGTCTATAGTCAACCATAGATAAATATTCCCATAGACTCATCGATTAGTACATAGACAAGAAAATTACTTTGCGAAGTTCTTGACCAACTTAGGATTGGCTGAAGAGGATTAATCAATGATTGTTTTAATAACGCAATGCTGTTTACAATTTTATGTTTAGTGGGTACTCGTACCTAATAAGCTTTGAAGAAGGGCCAATTTTAATACTAGAGTTCTAGTAAATATATTTTTATCTTAGTGTGATTTTCAAATGAAGGTTATCTAGTCGGATTTTCATTAGAATTTCAGCATAGAATCTTGCGTCATTGATATTTATTTATTTTTTAAGTAGGTAGATACTTGCATGCTCTTTATCTTAAACCGAAACAAAAAAAGATTAAAAATGTAGATAACTAACCACACGCTTTACTCTGGCACAATAAAGAAGTTTCTTTTGCCATTGTATATAGATTATTTTTATACTATAGATTACTGTTAACATCAATTACAATAATAAGCGGTACAAACAAGAAATTATCAACTTATCATCGAAGATAACTAGTATATCATCTGAAAAATGAAGTAAGTGGCGCCGCCGCGCCGTCGCACTTCGCATCAACTTTTGTCGAACTCTACCTATACAATAAAATGAGAAGGAAAGTACCTCGTTTTTGTTAAGTTCACTTTCGTTTATAATGAGTCCGTGCTATAATAAACATGTATATGACTATGGATGTGACATATCAATAGAATAAGATGAGATTGTAAACGCCTGATAGCTTTGAGAAAATGCAGTCTAAGGGATTGAGCACACTACCGTTTGTCAAGCGTAGGTAATGTGCATTAGATAAGTACAATTTTTTATGAAACTGGTAACGAGGATTGAAAAGTGAACGCTACCTATAAGATTAGATTAGATTCATTTATTGCATGTCATGTAATTTTGTAAACATGAATTTAACTTTAGGAGCTGTACTTTTCCATGTATTAATTTAATGTATAGACTATAGATCAATGTTAGGTATGAAAATTATCAGTTAGCAGTTACCACGGGAAGGACTGAGGCTCCTTGTAAGGAGGGCTTACGAACAAAAACCTATCCTTACCAATATTGACCTTTGAAACCAAAAGTATAATACTGATCCTATAAATAGCGCAGTGGATGACGTTGACATTTAAAAACTGTAGTAGTATTGCATGGCGTGAGCGCCAAAGTCACAATCACGGCTCCTTAATGACGAGACTCTTCAAAGACGCTAGTGTAGACAGCCTCTTAATCTTTGTTATGATTCTGATGGTACTATTCTACTGATTGCATGAATTGTATAGATATCGATTTCTATTTTCCATTTCTAATGAGTTGCTTCTCTCTCTACAATTTAAAGCCTAGCAAAAAAGAGATTGGAAGAGCGGGAAACAGATCAATAGGTTGCTGGTTTATCCGGCCTAAAGGACCAAAATGTTATTGCCGCGTTATAAATGAAACGCGGAACGTTTAGTTATAGACGAGTACCTATTTTATTATGATTGGTATAATTGATTTGTGTACTCTTTTTCGTCATACACATATTTGGAATCCCGCAAAGGGTCATGATATTACGAGTAACGATATTAATAAAGATATTTATTTGTTGCAGAAAGATGTATTATATTTTAATCAATTAAATTAAATGTTATTTTATTATTAGTATAATTTTATCAATAAATTAATACTATTTTATTTGTAATGTAATGATATGTAATTTTAGATGAATGTATTGTTTTTCTTATCCGCATCTCTGATAGTGCTACCAACATATGATATTCATAAGTACCCAGGTTAGCTGGTAGAGAATGCCTTGCAAGGTATTAAGCTCGCGCTTGTACATGTGTTTTTTGCTGTAGTACAATAAAGAATTTTATCTATCTATGTAGCTTACTTCCATTTAATGCCGCAGAGTATTACAATAAAATTAAGAAAAATAATATAACGTTTGTGTAAAACAGAAATAATGTGAACTTTAGCCCTGCCCTAGTACTTTCGGTCATTGAACTTGACGTTTAACATTGAATGAGGCCAGACAAATGTTATAGAACATAAATAAAATTGCACCTGTTATGAAAGTGGAATCAATATTCCCTGACTTTAAACAATAACGCCAAAACATTCACAAAGAAAACTAAAATTTAAAATGTTTTTAGAAATGCATTTTTTGCGGTATAACAACAAACAGTAGATATGCATGGATACTCACGCCCTTTCAAACCCAAATAGATTTAGCTGCAGTTTTAGCTCCTTGTGATTTTCGTCTTTTTCAACTATGGATCCTTTTTATAATTCCAAACGTCAGAGAGCCTATGAGAATAGATCCGAGTAAAATACTGCATTAAATCAACTCTAGTTTAGTCAAGTGTCAACTTCAGAAAAATTCTAAACTTAATTTTTGTATAGACTGTTAAATATCACATTGGATCTATTTCCTCCCGTGAGATTGAGGCTAAAGCCCTCATTATAATAGTTTCCGTGTTAAAACCGTTAGTTAGTTCTAAATTAGTAAAGAAATAATTAAAAACTACTATTTCCCTATTGACCCAGACACAAATGTGCATGCACGTGCATAATATAACCATTAGAATAGTGCCTCATTCTGTGCCAACTCAAAAAATACATCAACGTTTTTTGTAGGATACATACATACATACATACATATACCTACTGGGTGTAGGTATATGTATACAGGATTTTTTTTTTGGCCACCTTTAACGAAGGGTACGTATTCTATACATGAAATAAAGTAAGTTTATGCCAAAAAAAATGCTGGGAAAAAAATTTTTTAAATTCCTTGATCGTGCGAAATTTATAGTGTCTAGTGTTTATGTTAGTTTTTTTATAGACAGATATTAATTATTTTTCGTGAAAAAATCCTGCTACGCGCGTCTATGTGCATTTATGCAGAAAAACGCAGTCTATTTACTCAACTTTGGACCCTAATATTTTGGAAACCAGACACTTCCCAGGTATGCTTCCATGGAGAAAAATGATCGTGATGATGAGGAGATTCCGTAGTTTTCGGGAACGTTGACGACCAAAAATCACCCTGTATATGTATATAATATAAGTAGGTATATGTAAAATATAAGACAACGTTGTTTGTAACCAACCCGCCTGCCCAGCGTGGTGACTATGGGCAAAATCCCCCTGTGGCAGTAGCCTTGTGGCGTGCCCTGGGGGAGACCTACGTCCAGCAGTGGACTGCAATAGGCTGAAGATGATTCTTTCTAACATCACGATAATTTTTTCTATGGAAGCACCCCTGGGAAACCACGGGTTTCCAAGATATTGAGGTCCAAAGTTATATGAATATCAGCATTTTTTAAAAATAAATCCATCTGGAATCAGTTAACAAACATTTCTTTTATTTAAAAATATTAGTTTTGTGGGTACATTTTTCAATCAAATACATTGCTTCGAGTACAAAATAAAATCGAATACAAAATAAAATATTTTTTGCAAAAATTTTTTTTCGTTTCCCAGGACTAGTTCCGTAAAATAAAATGATCGTTACGTTACAAAGAATACGAGATAATAAAATAACAACGCTGTCTTTTTACATCCTGTAGACTCGGATGTGTCCCGAAATGGGGTAGCCAGAACTGCAGGATCATAAAGGATATCCGAATAGAAGTAAATGATTAGTGACAAGCATAGAGATGACAAGTACTTAGCTTATCGCCTAAAAAATGCCCTAATGCACGACATGCACGGAAGGAGATGCAACTGAGATGTGTTTTTGTAAGATACTAGTAATAGTACTTTGTTATTCTTGTATGATAATATTCAACCAAAGGTTGACGTCAATCTGCACTTAGTATCATCTATATCTATCTATACATATAATAAAATTGTAACGGATCTATGTTTGTGCACGCTAATCTCAAAAACGGCTGAACCGATTTCGATGCAATTTACAGGAATATATTGTGACAGGTCCCACTTAACATATAGGCTTATATACTTTTTATCCCGGGAAAATGTTCTTATCCCGGATAATTTCGACATTCTGTTTTCTCTGCAGTCCACGCGGACGGAGTCGCGGGCGTCCAGTAGTAAACAATAAAATATAATAAAGAGCCGCCAACACTATCTGATGTCACCTCCATATAATAACACACTGCCAGGAATGACAAGGTTTTATACTAGGGTTCTTCCTTATTATTACTCAAAACGTATTATTACAAACTAACGGCCGCCCACGACGACGTGCGAAGCCGGGGCAGGTTGCTATATTTCTTGATAAATGGGCTATCTAAAATTGAAATATTTTTTCAAATCGGACTAGTGGTTCCTGAGATTAGCGCGTTCAAACAAACAGACTCTTCACCTTTATAATGTTATTATTCATACATACCTAAAAATCACGCCTCTTTCCCGGAGGGGTAGGCAGAGATCACGTATCTGATAATGTTAAGATGTGTTATTGCAAAACTTCATCTACAGGTAAACGTGTGTCACGTTTTAAAGCAAACTAGTGGACGTAGTTTTCCGGGATAAAATTAATTTCATTTTTAGTAGAGGCTGAAGCCTATGTGCATATTTTTCTTCTACTTATACCTCACATCTGCCTAATTGCAGTCCACTGGTGAATATAGGCATGCATGCAGCAAGGCTAAGCCTTAAGTGATTTTCGGACTATGTTGTTGTCAACACGAGAGGTGCTGGGGCCCACCTCCCGGGAATCCTTTCAATCATTTAATTTAATTATTTTCAACATAACATGGTCTCCCCGAGGAAACTGTAGGAATATTGACATTCCAAAATTATTAATAAAGAAATGGAAAAATCCACCGGGTCAATTACTCGGATGACGAATTTTACCATCTCTTTTCTAAATTACATATTGGCAACGTTATTCTTCATCCCGATAGCTATACACTAGCCAAATCTCAAATCAAACAAAGCTGAATCCCTCAGCACAATGTTTAAAGATGAAACGATAAACCATATCCTAACGGATTATATTAATGGGGAAGTGTTTTTATAAATTTATCTTAGTCAAGATATTATATATTATAAAATTATTTTATATTGACATTCATTTTAAATGGAGTAAAGTATTAAGCTCTGTAAAATCTGTACATATCCCAAAGTTAGAAAACATACAGAGTACGAGTAGGTGTGCTGTTTGCTTTTTGTGATCTATCTAGTTTATACGAGTAAAATCCATTTGCATTTAGGAATTTTTGTATAAGTATGTCACATTAGATAATTGGGCGCAAGCAAAGGTTTTTATTCCATGGATTCCTAAAAAACCAACAATGCTCCATAATACATAATGACATGTGATTCACAATGCACTGTGCATATGCAATGAGCATCTGCCAACATAACCACATACCATCGCGTCGCTACTATCTACGCAGCATTTGAGATAACATACTGGGTAGTTAAGATTTGCGCTTTCAGGTATGTGTAATGTTAAGATTGTCAGACCTCAAGGTTAGACCGGTACATCTTGAGCATGATAATTGATGCTTCCATGTTGTTTATGTTTTGGTTTATTTATAAACCTATGATATAATCAGCAATATGTGGTTATAGGTAGGTACATAATATGTTTTACAAATGTGGTCCTATTAAGGACTCTGCCTTATGGGTCATAGACTCGAATCTCTCAAAAAATATAGCACGTGGATTTCGGGAAAGAAACATTCAACTAAGGGCTGAATTCACAAAAGTTAGATCTAAATAGTTTATCTGAGGGATAAACTTGCAGACTCTATTTTGATTAAGTTTAAGAGAATAATATAAATTATAATCACGCCTTTATCCCTTACGGGGTAGGCAGAGCACCAAGGGCCGATAGAACCAATGACCAATTTTGAGGGTCTATTTGAGATGTACAAGTTCGATTAGTAGTGACAGGTGATCTGCCCATCGCCTACAAAACACCAAGACTCTTGTCCCTCTACTGACTTATACAGTATGCCCGGGAAGAGAAGCAGCTGTAGTATTATACATTTTTTTAAAAATTATTATACGTTAAGAGAAAGAGCATGATAACCATGGTAAACTTCAGATAGGCCAACCATTGGAGAAATTGGCCCCTATATAGGCGTTCCCTCAGGCGTTGAACTTGCCACTAATGATTTACATCTAGCCCCGTTATGCTCCACAGTCAGCATTTTGGGCCCGCTACCTGACAATGGAGATCTGTTGACCTTCCTGTAAAAGTTGATGGTCAACCCACCCGCCATAGGTACGCCATAGCCCTAAATCACGTGAAAAAAGATGAGGTAATGAGCTGATCTTCCCTCATTAGTCCAAAAGCATTCAGACAATAACCCAGAAACAAGCCACTTTCCTTTTCGCAAACAAAGCATAATGAGATGGGAAAGAACTTTTTATTATATTCTTAATATGTGTTAATTAATTCTTTGTTATTTTTTTTTATGTGCGAGAGAACGCAAAACGACAGTGTCGTTTTATCATTTCGGTAGATTTCATTTCGTTTTACGACCGCAATTGTATTTCTCCCACTATACGAGTATTTGCAACAGAATTTTCCAAGCAAAGTTTCTGTTCCCTGTAGTTTTATCTTCTTTTTCTTAATCTGATCATGACACTATGTCCCTATCTCATGAAGTGCTTCACTAGAATACATCAGCTGTATCCCCTTCCCTGAAGTCGTAAGAGTTGACTAAGGAAATCAAGGGCGTTCCTTCAGGCGATAAGATGGCAACTTGTCACCGATCACTATTTAAACCTAGCTAAACATGGCTTCAGGAACTTGCACAACTGGCTACGCTTTTCAGCCGTGTATGAATATATCTCTATCTATTAGATTTTTTTCAGCTTTAACAGTTCCATATTGCATATTAGAATACCTACCAAGAGATAATCTCCAGGAAAATTTTGATTAAGATCAATATTTTTTATATTATGGTCTCCATTTTCTCACTAGCTCAGATGACTTTGTAAATCTACCGTGTTGCAATTCGAATTATTCGGAGTTTCAACCATTATTAAAACCAAATAAACCAATATCACGAAACCGTTTAGAAAAAAGAACGTGCGTTCTGAAATCGCCAGAGAAATAATTGTTATCGAGAGCCATTCGAGAACGAAACAAACCAAACGTGATGATAAGCCGATCACGCGCGACGATTGGGACAAAATCGGCAATCGAAATCGATTATACAAAGCGAAATAATCGATTATTTCATCAATCGATTGTTTAGATAATCGTATATTATTTACATGTAATGTTCGTGGTGACCCGCAGTGCGTGGTAAGTTACCTTGTGTGTTCATTTTGCGGTTTTAAACCGTTTATTATTGCGAAATGTAATATTAGGGTACAGAGGTCATATTTATACTTATATTTACCTTCTTCTAATTATACAGAGTGAAAGTACTTCAGACCATGATTCTAAGGCGAAAACCACTGAAAATTTTCGCAGGAAAATTCCAAAATTTTGTACTTTCTTTCAATTTTTTCAGGAAAGCAAACATCGCGGATAATTGAAATAAAAAATGCATTTCCTGCGAGTAATAACACTGTCATATAATACAAAGGATTGGTACTTGTTAAGTATTTCAGTGTTTGCCTGGCTGTCACACTTATATATCTGGCCCCGCTATGCTAAACGCAACAGTAGTATCTCCATCGTGATCTTCCCGGAATTAAGTATCCTCCTAACCCCAGAGCTAGCTACTAGGTACTGGTTAATAATGTCTACGAGTATATTGCCTCCCGCTTGCCTCTTACCTCTAAAAATTAACAAATAACTAATATTAGTATCTAAGCACTGGGTATCGGCTTGCAATGTGTATATACCGAAATATGTATTGAATTACGCATGGAGCAATAACAGGTGTTATTGTATTTTATTTCTTTCAAAAAGAAAACTTTATGCCAGTAGCGTGGCTGATGCTGTGGTAGGCTAAACAGATTTATTTGTTCTTAAAGCACAACAAAATGTCGCTTCCATGAGAAAAATATTATAAAAACATGTTCAACATGTTGTACTCGTAGTTCCAAATTCAAAGCCAATATTTTGGTTGTAACGGGATTTTTAAGTCTCAAAAATTGGATTAGATTATTAACTAAATTAAAAAGGTTTTACTTAGGGAGCTGTTATTTAATTTTCGAAATTACTAATAAAGTTTTCATTGTTGCAAAAAAACGATCAGTAAATTATTTTTCACAACTCCATTTACATTAGCTTCATGTTATTACAACAGAGCCGGGACAGATTACAAGGTAAATGTTTAAGAATGAGAATTATATTGATTTTTGATATTGATATCCTATCGCGCTGAAATTAAGAAATAAATGGAAATCGATCTACTTGCTTTAGATTTGGATTATATTGCCCAATTATTATGGCTGTCGGAATTCTTTTGAATGACATTATGTTATCATTGCGAATGTTTACTCATAAATAAAGTATTGTGTTTGTATCTGAAATTAAGTGTATCTATTAAACGAAAGATTCGCGCCTATCCTAACTTATTTTTAGATAATTATAATATACTTACTACATTATTGCCAATTCTAAACAATACATTATTATGTATTATATCCATTATATCTACATTTCTGTGTATAAAATGTCAGTTCAAAGTCTATTGGCTAATCGCTTAAAAAATGTAAGTACAGTGCAACCTTAATATAACGTAGGTACCTCAATATAACGACTACCTCGATTTAACAAATTTTTCGTTTACCCCTTGAATTATCCATAAGAGTCAATGTAAAATATTTACAGTGCGAACATTTTTTGCGAACAAACTTTATAACGAATTTTCTCATTACCAAGAACAAGCATGAATACCTACCTCTAATTAACGAATTTTGTCAACCAAAACCTTTATATAAAGTTCCCATTAATGTAGGAGCCTTGATTTTATAGTATCTGATTCATGTCGCGATAGGTTTCGACACGCTTTTACCTCTTTATAATGAATTTTAGCCCACCTAACCTAAACATAACAAACCCCAGTTCAACGAATTACTTGATATAACGAATTTTTATTTGTTCCCTTCCGATTCGTTATATTGAGGTTGCACTGTATAAAAGTATAATTTTTACCTTTACGCTGTTTCATAGTTAACTTTTTTCACTTTAATTCCACTTTAATCGAGATGTTTACCTGAAACAAAACACAACATATTTAATTAATTTAATAACAGAATAATAACTTATTACTATTTTTTATTAGCCGCGTGGATGCCTGCTTTAAAAACCCTCCTAGAGCAGTAGCCTTGTGGCATGCCCTGGGGGAGGCCTACGTCCAGTATTGGACTGCAATAGGCTGAAGAGAATAGCACAGAGATTATTTTTATACACTAACATCAAGCGTGTTAGTGTATAAAATTTATTATAGGAGATCTACCAAACTTTTATGGGAGAGTTCAGGTGTTTCTAAAATCCAAAATGGTATTTATGAAACCCAGCAGTCACATTCCGTTCATGTGTATCTGCCGAACAGTAATAATGCTTATTGAATTTTATTTAAAGTAACCCAATCCACAGATGTTCCTGATTCTGTAACAATTGTTACACTTACATCACATTACATAACAATACGAGTATAACAGTAACACAAACGGAAGACACCTCGTTCATCATGCAGTGAAAGTAAATATCTGTGCCTTTGCAGATATATCTGTGTAGAAACCATAGATTAGGTATTGAATGAAAGTTCTTACATTTTATTGTTTATTACCTGAGTAATTGAAAAATTAAACGGTGTAAAATTTTACAGTTATTCTATACATTTTTCTGTGAAATTTCGTGGTTTGCGGTTAAAAATAAACGGGTAGGAGTATATGTATAGGTATATAAATAAAATAAAAATAACTCTATATGAGGTTAAAATTAGCAGCACGAATTAGGGCGAACTACTACAATAAAAGTAATATAATATAATAAAAGTAATGAATAAAAAATATATTATTATGTTAATAAGTAAGTATTTAAAAATAGTAATTTGTAAAAGTAAAATAATACACTGTCAGGTTAGATTGAATAATATTCATAGATGTTAATAATATTACCACATATTACGAATAAGTATTAGGTAGCGGTATAGGGCGTAGCGCCCGACGCCACAGTCCACGTCAACGTCAGAATCGATATTAACGTTTCCTTGAATACACATTCATTGCAGATTTCTACTCGTGTCTATCCACCTCGTGACACGTTAATTTTCATGAAATATCACATACATTACGTATTTCTTGACAATTTCAATTTTTTTGCATCTAATGTGTAAAATTTGCTGAAAATAAATCTATTTATCATATTTATATTAAGTAAACCTAGACGCGCTCTTATTAGGAATTTCATGAGATATATTTAATAATGTAGGTATTCTTAATTCCGGCAGTACAGCAATAAATAGTGGTAACATAATACCACACTTATTCATTATGAGTAAGTTTAAGTGATACGGGGTTATTACAAAATACGACATCTCTTCGTCAACACACAAAAGTTACCTACCTATAGACAGTCTACCTCAGGTAATAATGACATCTCACATACAAAATGGTTTCTCAAAACACCTCTCGCAAAGTGTGCTCAAAATTAGACAATGCACAAACGAAAGTGGTCGCATACGAGAGTTTTAATTAAGATCTTGATAATTAGCTGAATTGCATGAACGCCATTATGAGAAATATTTGGAGCTCCACTAGCCTGATTTAGACTGCGGTAGAATATTTTAGACTAAATATTACGACACTTACTTCTGACTTGTATTTTGTAGGTAGGTAGGTACTAGACCCGTGGGATTTTTCTACTTACTCCGTATAATTAAGGGCTGATTTTTCCAAAGGTCAGATAGCCTATTAGAAGAATGATGCTGTCTTTCTTTATAACTTGATGATTGAAGATAGAGTTAGTTTCTATTGGACATTTTCCGCACTTAGCCTCTATAAGTGAACCCACTGTACGTTGCTTACCTTACCTGTCTACTCCAAGCAGACCAGACTTTCCCAAAAGGTCAGCAGCCTTCTAGAGAGTGATTCACAACATAATCCAAGATAGAGACAGTAACATCAAATTTATTTATGTAATGTAAGCAAATTTATATAATTTATCCTTCAAATAGGTTACCTGACCATTGGCCCTAAGTCTAAATTAAAGCCTAAAGTTGCTGACTTGAATTGGCGTCCAAAAACAAGATCTAATTACGAAAGAGAACGGAAGCACTTATTACATTATTAAATTAAAGTTTGCTAGTTCATTGAACTGCATTCAGTATGTTATGCCGTTTCAGGTCATGTAATTCGGAACCTTATGTAACCAATAATTATCGATCGCTTTCACGTTGAAATTAATCGAGTTTAAAAACAATGTTACTGCACAGGTGTTTTTGTTGTTACGTATGTTGTAAGTCTTGTCTGTTTCATACAATAACTCCTATGCCTGATTTCGGGACTAACATTTATTGTAGGCATAGAAAATTAGGTCATACACATAGGAACCGCCAACCGTCGTGGCACACGCATTCATAAAACGTTATAAGACTGCGCGTACCACGACGGTTGGCGTATAGTAAGTATAGCACCATTATCCAAAGAATCTATACGGTGAAACGCACTCTACCTATGTATAATTTGTCGTAGGCAAGTTATTCTTACAGAGTCCTCCTACCTTAATTATTATTAGTCTATCCCAGGGGTGGCAAACCGGTAGAACACGACTACTGATGATTGTCGATCGTGGCAAGGCACATACTACATAATACTGAAGTATGCTGATGCCTGATTCATTTCAAATTTCATCAAAGGTCACCCTTGGCCTATCCTTTCTCTTAACAATTTTATTATTATGTTTTAAGGCTTAACGTAAAGCCTCGAGTCACGGTTGTCATGTTTAGTTCTACAACTTGACATTTCATATCAATATTCTACGGTTCTACTTGACTAAGCCTGGACCACACCTGTTCGTTTTACAACCTAAAGTACCTGTTTTATTACTAATTTCAGAAAGGTTACACTGAATTTGTAATATACTTTATGGGTCTTACTAATATATATAAAGACTTACGCGCGCGCGCCATTTATTAGTTAGTACGAGTAGCAAGGTTTGATGGAAACTTTAGAAAAGTTTGACTATTTACGTGGAGGTAGTAAGTTCTCAAATCTTATTGAATTGGGATGATGACTATAGTTGAATTTTAATGACATTTTATGCTTATCAGAATAAATCATCGAAATCATATCTATCTGTAAACTTACAATTTGATTAAGTGTCCAAATGAGGTAGTAATAAGCCTATAAAATTGTTATATCTCGGAATATTTTCATGCTAGCGCAAATGTTTGTTTTATTTTATGATCTTTCGATATAAATACAAATAAAATAGCTGTCATCATCCCTATTGTATCAGGTAGGTATTACCTACTATTAGGTTGGAGAAGCATCACCCCATGCCTGCCTATGGCTATCGTAATTCCGGGAGGTGGGCAACAGCGCCTCCCGTGTTCAGTTGACAACATAGGCCGAAAATCACACTTAGAGGAGGCCTATGTCCAGCAGTGGGCTGCAATAGGCTGATGTGTATGTGCACTGCCAGTTTCTGCCAAATCATTACGATGTATCAAGTCTTCGTTGATTAACGTTTGAGAAACTAACTTCATTATAAAGATACATTACTGCGTTAAGTTCTAGCCATCTTTAGAATCGGTACAAATGTGAAAAGGTTTTCCACACAGCTTTCTACACACTCCATCATAGGTAAAGATGCGTTTGTTTGTACTGGTGCTGAGTAGTTCCGTGTTTATAGGAATCGATGGGCGCAGTCACTGCAGTAGCTACTTTCATTTCTATGAAGCTTGGCAAAAACTGGCCGGGAACGTTGAGCAGATGTACAAGGATGTGTTAAAAACAACGTATGTTTATCACTAAGTGCTGTTATGTCCTTAATGCATTAATGTCTCTAAGACACCAAAATATCATTTTATATTCATATAACCTATCGCTAAGTACTGAATGAACTGTTATTATGTATATGCTAGAAATTAAAAAAAATACTTAGGTACGTATTAAGTTCATTTTTTAATATTATTAACACTAGTTGAAATTAGATAGTAGCTATAGATGTGTATAACACGGCACAAAGCCAAAGGTGCTTCAACTCCTCATGGTATTTATCTTCATGTGTATAACTCTCGCGACAGGATGGACTGGCGTGCCTCAAGGTACAGTGTTTGGACCAACGTAATGTTTATTGTAGGTATTATTTTTTTAAACTTTTAAAAAGGGACATTCTGCAGGAAGACTCAATTCGATCTCTCACTTCCACTCCTGTTTTCGCTAAAATAACTCACTGGCTGGAACTTATCCAGATCGTCCCTCTCTTTCGTCTTCTCCTGGGCCTTTCCCTGCGCCGGCTTTTTAGTAATGTATAATTTTAATTTCTTTTGTTAATTGATCTTTCAATTTAATGCAAAATATAATTTTGTTAATAAGTAACAACTTATTAACTAACAACTATTAAGTAACAACGTATTTGTGTCAATGTAGCTTCTAATTAACAAATTAGAAGCTACATTGACACAAATACAGTTTCTATTTAGTATTCTTTAAAAGATAAAGATCTTTTTTTCTTACAGTCCACGTGAACTTTATGACAACAGAAATAGCTGGACTTGGAATAATAAGTTGAACATTAGATAAACGAATCCCAGTGTTTACGTAAACAAATAAGGAACTTTGACCTGATGGTTTCTAAGCCCGAGGAAATGCTGATTGGCGTGGAATCCCGACTCCTGACCTCAAATTTAGTCTCCATCGAGACTTCCAATTTCGCATCCGAAAGTGAAAGGGACCTTACAGGTAGGGTTGGCATAATATCTATATTTTGTAAAGCTCTTTGATTTCTGTGTTTGAACTGCTACTCTGGAACTTGTCTGATTTTAAATAAACTTACGCAATATTTATTTGATTACGTAGCTAATTAAGTTATATTGTCATAAATAGGTTTGGTATCAAGTAATATTCTAATTCTTATTCTTACTTACCTACCAATGGACAGAAAGCAACCAACAAATTGTAAGTCAGTCGTTGTGCAAATTTTTTCTAATGTAAGAACGCAATTATATTCAAGATACTTAC
Source organism: Carposina sasakii (assembly GCA_014607495.2). NCBI lineage: Eukaryota > Metazoa > Arthropoda > Insecta > Lepidoptera > Carposinidae > Carposina > Carposina sasakii. The sequence continues at coordinate 3,041,559 of CP053169.1, forward strand.
CTATATTTTGCTAACTTTGTATATTTTCACAAATAACAGGTGACAGCCCTACAGGTTATAATGATATAACATCGCCGGCATGCTTTTGATGTATCTAGTCATACAGATAATGTCCGCTAAATATAATTATGTATGTTGACGATGGATACGAATGGTCAGTATTTATTTATGTATGGGGTTGACCACAGTAAATAGATGGCTCAATAACACCCCTTTATTTTGCCCAAATTCAGTCTTGGTCTTGCAGTCTTGGTCTTGTTCTTGCGTTTTTGCAAGACCAAGACCAAGAACAAGACCGCGTATTTTTAGCAAGACCAAGACCAAGACTGACCATGCAAGACTTGAGCAAGAACAAGACATAGCCTGCAAGACTCTTGCGTCTTGCAGCTAGGACTTAGCGCTATTTCACGGAGTAGTTAGGTGTAACAGTTCGGTGTATAGGTAGGTACGCTTAGGAATTCTATGAGACGCAAAAAACTGTATCAAAGAATATGAAAAACTGGACCTATGCGCATTACGACTAATACCATAAACATAGCGAATAAAAAAATATCTATTAAAATCAAACTGAGTGCATGCATAGTTATGTTTTAACCATCGGCACTTTGATAATGCGGCATCAAAGGTTTTGTACTTACTTCTCAAAGAAATTTGCCGCTTTTCGGAAGTACATGGTTATGAACTTATGATACACGCGCCGGCGGCTTCTTTTGAAATCTAAAACAATCGTTGCCGCCACGCCGAAATCATAACATTTGACACTATTTGATTGCCGCCATAGGGCGTAGGTATACTCATGCAAAATAATTTCGAATTTTAAGAGTACCTACAGGTGTTCCAAAGAATAAATAAGTTTCAGAGTGCTTAGAATGAAAATGAATACATTATACTGATCACGCAAGTAGTATTATGATTAGGATAAAATGGTAAGGATAGGTAGTAGATATCATAATAATTCATTCTAGTAAGTATATATTATAATATTGATTACTTATATGGTTTTAAACTAATTACTTAGGTACTATTATTGTACATCAAATATCACCCGTTTGATAAATATTGTAGCCACTTTTAAATATACTTGAAACGTGTAAAAAAATTCTACAAAACTAATAAAATAATATAAAAAGCGTAGGTACTTACCTACTAATAAAATAAAAAGCCTGCGATAAGAGTTTTGTATTACTTACCAGCCCGAATATCTCTGAGAGAGATGATGAGAGTAAGTATTTACTAGCTGTGCCCGCGACTTCGTCCACGAGGAATAGTAACTTTGGAGGTATAGTGACGTTCAGGATTTATTTATTTATTTTAAAACTTCTGTCATCAAACATACAAACGAACTCTTCAGCTTTATAATATTAGTATAGATGTACGCCAAAACATTCACTTATATGTAAAGAATAGTGATTGGCACTAATTCTTTACATATATTTTATTCACGCGTCGCGTCTGTACAAGTAGGTAATATTTAGTGTGTGTTTGTACGCCGCACGCGGCATCGTTTGATTTGCGGCGGCATCCTTTTCATAGAGCCGGCACGTGGCGAGGCGGCGCGGTAGAAAGCAAGGAAACGTACTTCATTTATTTATACTTCATAATACGAATTATTTTAATTCCAGTCATTTCCAATTGAGCTGTGCTTCGAGTCTAACTTAATAATTGTTTTTACTAATTCTCGTTGTTTTCTAAAAACGTATCACGTGTACAATTTAATATGAGTGACGAAGATTTAAATTATTCTAGTCCGAGTAACGAGAGTTTGAGTCACAGATCTAAAAGACCCAAAAGCAAATTTGAGGAGTTTTTCGAAATAATTCATGCATCCCAAACTGCCTTGTGTAAATTGTGCCAACATAAAAAGATTGAAATAAAAATGAAAAACAGAAACACTTCAGGCTTAAGGAAACATCTAATATCTTTCCACAAAAGGAATCAGAAATTTCTTCCTGTTAAACCAAAATTAAGTGGAGATATCACAAGCTTTTTAGTAACCGCTGGAAGAAGTGGACAGGTAAGAATATTTTTTTAACAGTTAAAAGAATTTTAACTCCGCGTAGCTATTCATGCGATACTTTCAAAAACGCCATTAACTTACGTAAGTATTTTTGAGTTAGTGGTGTTTTCATCTAGGGGTGCGACATATTAAGTATGTAATTATCGTCTTAAATATTTTTTATAAACACCCATATTTTCATTTAATCGGCCAGTAACAACTAAGTACTTTATTTTGGTAATTACAGTACAGTGCAACCTTAATATAACAAATATCAATTTAACGATTTTCTCGATTTAACAACAACAAACCTCCTCCTCTTATACGCTCAAACCTAGTATGTTTTAAATAATAACACAAGATTTATTGTTTTGTTTCAGTCGGAAAACAGCAGTGACAACATCACGACAGCTACAGTTGATTGGGTGGTGAAAAAATATCTTCCCTTCTCATTTTTCGATGACGAAGCTACACAAGTATATTTTCGACGTATTTGCCCTAATATGGTGTTTCCTAAAAGGTCTACACTTAGAAGGAAAGTCAAAGAGCGATTTGAAGAGCTCCAATTGAATCTCAAGGAACGACTTCAACAATTATCATCTAAAATGTCGTTTACCATTGATGGGTGGACGTCAATTGCTGGTAGGAGTTACTACGGGGTTACTATTCATTATATAGACAACGAATGGAAGTATCGATCTGTAGTTCTTGATTTTATACCATCACGCGGTCGACATACTGGGGAAGATATTGCAACGATTTTCCATGAATGTTTATTGGAATATGGCATAATTGATAAAATACAAGCTATCACGGTCGACAACGCAAGTGCAAATACCAAATTTATGTTTGAACTGGGCAAACAGCTGCCGCCACACTTTGATTCAGACAATCAACATTTCCGGTGCTTTGCTCACATTTTAAACCTTGGTGTACAAGATTTATTAAAGACCTTAGCATTACACTGTGAGTCTGACACTAATGCGCAAGATCAGCAGTACGAAGACTATGCAGACGAAACTGAGGATGAGGAAGATGAAGAATCTGCACCAAATATTGCTGACTCGCGTACATCTGTAACAAAGTTACGCAGTATTTCCAGTAAAATAAAAAGAAGTGAGATAGTGAAGAAGAAGTTTCAGTCTGCTTGTGAAGCAGCTGGCGTGCCATCAAATCTAAATGCCATTCTTGACTGTCCAACGAGATGGAATTCCACACATGATATGATTGGATTTGGTTTAAAAGTGAGAGCGGGCATTGACATATTGTGCAGTTCTGTCACCGAATTGAATGATTTTCAAATCACAGCTAATGAATGGCAGGTACTCGAAAAATTACATAAATTTCTAATAAACTTTAAACTTTTAAGTACAAAACTTGGTGGAGACAAATATGTTACATTACCGCTAGTCATTGTATCATTCAATCTCTTGCTAGATAAAATTGAATCCATGGTAAAACAGTTAGATGAGAAACCTAATCGATCTGAAGTGGATGAAAGGCTCATTCTAGCTTTCCAAGCAGCTCGAGACAAAATGCTTAAACATTACAAGAAGAGCAACTGGATTTATTGTACTTCTTTAATTTTAGACCCAAGGCATAAGGCTCAGACTTTTGACCTGACAATGTGGGGGAAGCAACTTAAAACAGAAAGTCTGCGCAAGTTCAATGAACTTTATGAAGAATATAAAAGTCTACACTCACTGAACAAATCTCTGGAATTACCAGAAAAAGAAAATAAAGTATGTGATGAAGATGAAGACGTAATAGACTTTGATAAACTCTATGAATGTCCCTCGACGTCATCTGGATCTTGTCTTCAAGGCTTAGTGATAGACGAGTTGGAGGAGTACCTGAGAAACCCAAGAACTGCCAGCTCGGAAGACATTTTAGATTGGTGGAGGACGCATGAGACAGAGTATCCGATTTTATCGAAAATGGCCCGTGATTTTCTCTCAATACCTGCAACTTCAGTACCTGCTGAGAGGTTATTTTTCTAAAGCATCATTAGTAATTAGAAAACATAGAATAGGTTAAGTGATGAGTCAGCCAGATGGTTACTTTGTATTAATTCTTGGTCAAAAGAATTGATATAAAGTATCATAACCTAATGATAAAGCTGTTGATTTGTGTTGTATTTTATTTTTTATTCAAATAAATGATAAATCGTAAAACTCTTTTATTAAATTTCTTATAAGTTGAGGGTTCAATCTCTTTCTAGACAGATAAGTATTGTTCTTTAAAATACAGTCAAGTTATTGTAATTAATTTGTTTTTTTACATGTTTTAGCAAATGTAAGCTTATAAATCATAAATGTTTATTAAGAAACAGTTACTTCTATGGAAAACGACATATAGGTCAGTTGATTTTTCGAATTTCTTATCAAATCTTCAGTTATTTATTAATCTGCTTGATCTTTACTATGGCTATGTTAATTCAAGCTCACAATGTCAATTCTAATACGTTTTTCTAAGATTTAAAGTAAACTTTAATAAATAGTAATAGACTAATAGGTAATTGCAAGACTTGCAAGACTCTTGCTGCAAGACCAAGACCAAGACCAAGACTGGGAGCGCAAGACCAAGACCAAGACCAAGACCAGGTGTATTGGCGCAAGACCAAGACCAAGACTGGCTAAGTCTCGTCTTGTTCTTGCATTTGGGCAACACTATTAATAAAGTATTTATTAGATCAATGAGATAATTCAAAATATGGGTAAAATTGTATGTTTTTACTCCCTTTATGTTGTAATTTGTTTTCGTAAAATTTTTCAAACTTTTAAACTCCTGTAACTGTGGTATTTACTAACCGATTGATGTTATTTTTGTACTATTCGGTTTGTAATTGTAATATCTTTCGAATAAAATATAAAAAATCTATTTTCGTGTCATACGCATATTCCCTGTTATGTATTCTAGCTAAGCATCAGCGCAAGATAAATTAAACAACATCTATCAAATATTATACCGACGTACGTGCATAAAGAATATCATGAAAGTAGATGAAGCGAAAGGGGTGTGTAAAGACTGTAAGCAAGTAGAGATCCATGATCTCTGCGTACCCCTCCGGGATCATACATATTAAAATTTTAAACCATCTTGCTGGACTGTTTTAACAACGGCATTTGACAATAAATTATTATTAGAAACATGCAGAATTCGTTGAAAGCATAAGTCCTTGGCGACGATGCGACCGCATTGAGCCAAGACATAAAATGGCCATAATGGCTAATCAATCATTTATTACTAGCTGCTAAACCGACCGGCTGTTGCTAGCCGATATTTGCGATGTATACGCTCATACTTGCACCCAAAAACTTAATCCAGGTTAATTTTAGTGACCTTTATTTCTCATCAAAATATCGGTAGATGGAGGCCACACTACGAGACGCACTTGCAGAGTTGCATAAATGCTTGAATTTAGTATTATTTTTATCCGAATGGGCCAGAAGGTGGGTTATGTTTTTTAAAGATATATTTCCTTGGCACGCTCTAGCTAGAGCCTAAACGGGTTAGGGTCGCTAGTTATGATTCGCTTTTTCATTAGAGTTTATGGTAGAGTTGATCAAAATTGGCCGCGTGGTGCCGGCAGAGTAGAATTCGTACCACCCCATGTCTGCCCGTGGGTATCATATGAGGCGCTTAAGGGTTTCCGGGAGGTGGGCAGCAGCGCCTCCCGTGTTGACAACATAGTCCAAAATACAAACTGCGGTCACCAACCCGCCTGCCCAGCGTGGTGACTATGGGCAAATACCCCCCATGGCAGTCTTGTGGCGTGCCCCGGGGAGGCCTACGTCCATCAGTGGACTGTAATAGGCTGATGATGATGATGATGAAGACGCAGTAAGTAAAGGCATATTATTATTAATACCTACATATAATAAATCTGTACATCTCATCTCAACTATACACTCAAAATTGGTCAGAAGTGGCACCATATGGTTTTATCGGCCCTTGGTTATCTGCCTACTCCGTAAGGGATAAAGGCGTGATTATATGTATGTATGTATAATATTCGTAAATCTAATCTGGGATTAAGTACAAGCATTGCCTGAAGCAATTATTGCCTAATATTTATTCTCGATATCATATTCCTTCGTTGTATTTCTGAATAGATGAAACTCACTACGCCTTGTTACTTTAAAAGTCGTCGGTTTGAAACTTGGTAAATAAAAATACCAAAATATGTATATTGCAAAATTATATTTATAATATAAATTCATCCACCTTTTCACAGAACATCGCATCGACCATTCTTATAAATCTCGAGCGATTTCAAACACATAAATGAGACGTTTATTTAATTTTAACTTTCAACGTGTTATAATGTTGTATTGTATTGTATTGTTGTATTGTATTATATGGGTCTTTTGTAATTTATTTTGGGTGAATTTCCCAAGTACGTTTTTAGCGCGGCGTGGATGAAAATCGTAGTGGAAAGTGCAAAATGCACATTTATTAATTTTTTTTTCATTAAGTTCAGACAGTGATCTAGACTAACGTTAAAAACTTAAGACCAAAATCTATTTGTTTACGCATTAAAAAAATTATCAAAGGCTCTAAATCTAATTGCGGTGCTATGTCCCCACTTCATTTGCAAAAATAAATTTGGCTATTTCAATTTTCGGGTGAATTAATTTAACAGAATACATACATTTTTAAAAAATACATTAAATGACACTATTATTTACACCATGAGCAGTAATTTAACTTAACCCGGTAGTACCTGTAACAGCTTTTGAAAATTGTCCCGCGGAAAAAGTCAATAACGCTGGCGCATTTTGAACATTACTCTATTTCATCATAATGAATGAGATAGATGCTAAACTATCTTTCCCCGCACTGCTCTGTCAATTAGAATAAGAAAGATACATGATGACACCTGCCACTAATATACCCAAAACTGTTCACGTCATAGAGATAACATAATAGAATAGAAATTTATCAAATATGAAGACGTAACTAACTATCTATGCCTTCAAATTCGATAAATTACTATTTCAATTTTCATACTAAATTTAAGTAGTAGTATCACGTAAAAGTTAGTAGTATCAAACTAGAAAAACCTATGTGCATACGTATATTTACACACAATAATGAATAAGGAATAATATGCCGTAACTATAACGCTCAATTCACATACATAGTGAATGTGAAACTCTCAAATAAAATATATTTTAACGCTTTTGAAAACCATATTGCGCCGACACGATATTGATGAGTTATGGACAGATGATAATGAATTTGCAGGATTCAGCAAATTTCAGCGGCCATATAATAAAGTCAGACTGAATAGAACTCAAAAGCTATCAGCTCCCGTATGATGAATTTGGTGAGAGCGAGATGTCTCACTTTTATACGTCAAATTCATAGAGCTAAACTAGATAAGCTAAGTGTATGTACTTTGAATGTACTAAATAGACTTAAGAGTTAGAATAGACACTCGTTCTCGAGCCAGGACTGACTGAATTAGGGCTGAAGATACCCGATGGTTTGCAATCCCTTTTTGCACACCAAGTAGAAACACTTGCCTTGTCTAGTTATTACTTAGCTCTGTGGATTTGACGTTTAAAAGTAAGATATCTCGCTCTCACCAAATTCATCATACGGGTGCAGGTACGGGTTATACGTAAATAAATAAATAAATAAAAAAAAATAAAAAAAAAATAAATAAGCAGGGGCGCATAGCTAGTAGTTGTATCATTATAAGTACTAAGTCCCCCCCCCCCCCCCCCCGGCTACAGAGGACCAGTCAGCCAGACTAAGCTAATCTATCGTAACATATGTCTATGTTTTATTCATTTCATGTCTGTATCACGTCAATAAGCGTAACCTTGACACTACTGCACTATAAACAAAACTCGAGGGCATCGCCACTGTCTTCGTCTGCTACATTTGGTATTAATAACAAATTAAATGCTGATTTTATTTGATTATACTCTCCATACGGAGCTTTAACGTAAGGCCAATGATAAGTTTTATAGCTGGCTGTAGGTATTTGTTTTAAATTCAGACAAACAAAATCAATAATAAAAAACACACAAGTCGCTTATTTAAACGCTATGGTCTGTGATGTCAATTGTGTCAATTCGATTGGTAGATATCAAAGCAGTGGGGTAAGCACGAACCTTTTTACGCGGCGTAAAGCTAGCGACTCGCTAGCAAAATCTACGTGATTTGACAGTTTGACGATAGCATTACGGACTATCGAGAGGTTCGTGTTCACCCCACTGTATCAATCTTATCCATTGCACAACGTACGAAATATAGCACATCACTATCGGTAGGGATATTTGTTTACTAAATGTTTTTTTGTTACTATGGCAACGCGTTTATGTCTTTTATTTTATGTTTTTAAAATTATATCTTATTAAAATCATAAACTTTCATCGTGCGTACCTTAGAATAATGATTCGCTGCGGAGCGAAGACCAATCATTAATCTAAGATGCGTACCTATTTTTTAAAATTCAATATTAACCCTACATAGGTACTTCGTATTCAATGGCTATGGGAGCTCCTTTGTAATTCTGCAGTTCTTTCTATCCATTTCGAGAACACAGTCGTGTATATAACATAATATATGTATGTATGTATAGGTACTTCGTGACATTCCTAGTCCCTAAGTAGGCAATCATAATAAAAATAAAGCAACTAAGTTTATGCCAAAGCTCGTAAAAACAAATTTGTATGTCTATTTTATCTATACCTACTAATATTATGTACCTAAGCAGTTACATAAGGGCACTATAATAGTTCCAAACGGCTGGTGTCAAGGTGAACTTTAACACCTACCCTTATCTAAGGTATATAGGGTTGAACTGAGCTGAAAAATATTTAACATATACAGGGGCAAAAGGGCTAAAGAGGTATATTAACTGAAATGCTATAAATATAGCCTCTTACAGAGATCCGGAGACGTACACTGACATAGCTGAACGGTCCAGCAAGCTAAAGTGGCAATGGGCAAGGCACATGGCTCTGAATAAAGAACTGATGGCCGATGGAGCCGGAAAGTTCTAGAGTGGATACCACGTATCGGCAAACGCAGCGTGGGAAGCCCACCCGCGAGATGGACGGACGACCTGGCCACGGTCGCGGGCGTCGTCGGTTGGATGCAGGCTGCTTCCAACCGGTCGGTATGGAGGTTGTTGGGGAAGGCCTATGTCTAGCAGTGGACTTCCCAGGGCTGAAATGATGACAGAGGTTCTCTGTCATCCAGATTAAAGTTTCGAAATCACATATTTCATGTTTATTTTTTAATATTGTATGAACATTGCTGAGTTGTTTAGGAATTATCCATACTATTTGAAGAAATACAGTACAATAGTAATTTCGAGCTTTAAAAGTGAATAGGTTTCCTCTTTCATATCATTTTGCTTAACTTAATAAAATGCTTACTAACCTAATCTAGCCTGAGTTGGACTCCAATAAAATTAATGGTACTTAAGCTATTTTGAATAAACTCTCGCGTTTATAAATGAATATTCGAATTCTCTTTGCGTCTGACTATCACTATTTAAATCATTATAAAGTATTCTATTATTATTGACATGAAATTATCTACTTCCACCTTTTAAAACGATAGGTACCTACCAACCCTAATATCAGTCGACATCACGCTATCAATTCGCTTTTAGTGAATAATATATACATTTATATATTTATCGACCTAACTCACCCGATTTTATATAGTACTAGTGGACGCCCGCGACTCCGTCCGCGTGGACTACAGAAAAAAAAATGTCGAAATTATCCGGGATAAAAACATTTTCCCGGGATAAAAAGTAGCCTATATGTTAAGTGGGACCTGTCACAATATATCCTGAAAACTGCACCGAAATCGGTTAAGCCGTTCCTGAGATTAGCGTGCACAAACGCACAGACAGTCCCTTCCCGTGGGAATTTCGGGAAATCAATTCTTAGTGCTTCCCCGCAGTCTCCGATTTTAGCTTCACATGTACAGCGGTTTTTGTAAAAAAATTGAATTCCCGTTAGTCCCCTTCCCGTGGGAATTTCGGGAAATTCGTTCTTAGCGCTCCCTCGCAGTCCCTAATGAACGTACAGGTCTAATTTCGAATTCATATGTATCGCGCTTGTCGTAAAAAAATGAATTCCCGTTTGTCCCCTTCCCGTGGGAGTTTCGAGAAATCCGTTCCTAGTGCTTCCTCGGGGTCCCAAATAAACAAATATGCCCAACTTAAGATTCATATGTGTAACCGTTTTCATAAAAAATAATTAATTCCCGTTGGCCCCCTTCCCGTGGGAATTTCGGGAATTCGTCCTTAGTGCTTACTTGCAGTCCCTAATGAACATCTATGCCCAATTTCAGCTTAATATGTATAGCGGTTTTCGTAAAAATTATGAATTCCCGTTTGTCCCCTTCCCGTGGGAATTTCGGGAAATCCGTTTTTAGTCCTCCCTTGCTCTCCCCAATGAACATATATGCCCGATTTCAGCTTCATATGTATAGTGGTTTTCGTAAAAATATAGAATTCCCGTTTGTCGCCTTCCGTGGGAATATCGGGAAATTCTTATAGCCTATGTTCATCCAGGTCCTATAAGGATTCTAACGGTGAAGAATTTTTAAAATCGGTCCAGTAGTTTTTGAGCCTATTCATTACAACCAAACAAACAAAGTTTTCCTCTTTATAATATTAGTGTAGATTATTAAACTTTTTTACGGCTAGTTTATGTAACTTACATAAATACTTTGCAATAACTTTAGTAAAATCGTCGTTACCTTGATTAACGCCGCTCTTTATGCCCTGAAACAAACAAAAATATATAATTAAATACATTATATTATTTGCTACAAATATGTTTATTTTTAGACACCAGACGCGAGGCAAGTTATAATGCTCTAGGAATCTAGTCGCTAAGAAAGCCTCTTACCCGTACGGAAGTAGCCCTAGTAAAGAAAAAATAAGCAATTTTTCTAATGTGAAAAATAACCTCACACTCATTAAATTTATTATTTATCAGATTTCCCTTAAATAAAATCATCCAGCCGGAAGTCACATATAAATAAAGTAAATAAAAAGTAAACGTTGTTAACTTTCTCTTCGTCTGTTTAGATGTAATACACTAAAACTTGTTCTATTATCTATGGTCGATGAAGGTAGATACTGATGTTTTCCCCTTAGTAATAGAAATGTTTGTTGGTTTCTTTGTAAAAAAATTGTCTATGTTCCCGAAATGGGATGGCCAGAACTGTAGGATTGTATAGGAGGTCCCGCAGACACGTTTAGCAAAGCGGGGACAGATGTAAATGATTGCTACTAACTTATAGCCTGAGAGAATGCTCGAGCTCCTTAGTCGACTCTTACAATACAATACAATACAAAAAATATTTATTTACTAAAACAACACACATCACATAATATAGTAAACATAAAGCAACACAACAATAAAATATATGTGCCAGCAAAATGGTCCCAGCTCAGCGTAGCTCTTATGACATGCGCGGAAGGAGATGTATCCTAATGAAGTTCCGTATAACCACAGAAGTTCTTTATTTTCTTTCCTCATATTTATTTAATAGGTACGGTAAGACATGTCTATGTATGTCCATGAATTGTTACTCTTTACCCAGCAGGTAATTTATGGGAGTTAAAACAAGTAATAACAACAGTATCTTAGTACTATATACATATATACGGATACAGAGTTTTTATACACGAGCACATCTTAATTAAAGTTATAATAACATTTATTAGAAAAATAAAATAAAAGGGGATTACGATGTGGAGATTTATCGAGGAACAATTAAATTGGGCCCGTGATGTATGTAGGTACCTGCAAGTAATTATATGATATTTTCAATTTAATATAATGAAAAGGTATACATAGACATACATTTTATACAATAGACAATATTAGCTGATTCATGTTGCGTCAAAGAAAGTTGGAAATGAAGCTTCTATAGAAATGACTCCATTTTGATATACCTACTTAATTAATTATACCTACATTATTGCGTATTTTGGCCGCCAAATATAGAGTTGTTATTGTTGGTAATATTAAATTAACTTTCGTATGTATTTTTAGATACTTCTTTGGTGTGTTACGATAGAATATATGTTTAACATATAGGATAATTATAATTACTTTCCTTTTTTGTAAACATAGACGTCAGTTAAGTTTTCTCACAAGTTTTCTTCTTTCAACCAACTTACTTTAATTTAATTTATTTACAAACTATTAATTAACTCAATGCACAACTTACATGTTGCCGCATGTAAAAGAAATGATACAGATAATTCTAAAAAAAACTTAAATCCCTGTGCTCATGCGGGCCTTCACTAGAATACGAGTACACCAGCTGCAACTCCTTCCGTGCATGTCGGAGTCGACGGAAATCAGGGATGTTCTCTCAGACCATGAGCTTGCAACTTGTCACTGGAGTTTTACAACTGTCTTCACTATAAGATCTCATTCGAAATCCTGCAGTTTTAGCTTTCACATTTTTGGTAGCACAGCCGTAGGTATGTACATATGTATAAAAAACAAACTTGGTGATAATTTGAATTAATTGAATTACCGCCTGACAAAGCTTCACACGTGTAATTACGTACGATATACTTAGGATATTAACACCGGCTTTCCTTCTGTGAGAACATAAAACAATGCGATAGAAACCGGGCGCATACTAGCTCACGTGACTACGTGTGGTACCTACATCAATCTGATGTCACTTAGACTAAGTACTGACACCATGTTCTAGTATACTTGTCATGATACTGAAGATTCCTTGTTTGTAGTTGGTAGTCAGTGACTAGTAGTATATGCAATAAATCTATTGTTATCGAATGAATATCGATGTTTGTCGATAAAGTCGATAAAGGTTTCTATAAATCAAGTAATATAAGTTTCAATGTATAAAAGGAAAGAAAATACACATACTGTTAATAAACATTTTGGGGATTGTCTGTCAAGTACTGTGTAGTCCACTATCCTATCCCTAAAGTTTACTAACCCGGCCCCCTAATTACGTAAAAGCAATAGCAAAGGCGAAGCAAAGCAATAGCGAAAATTGTACAATATTCACCTTGAAATGTCAAAGTCCCTTTGTAATTCATTTTACGTAATAAGAATTTGACAAGCAATCAGCGAATTTTGTACAATTTTCGCTATCGCTTAACGTTTGCTATTTAGGTAATAAGGGGGCCGGTCTCTTCTAAAATCGCAAAGTGACTAACAAACTACATAATAATAGTAGTTTATTCGTTATTAGAGAGCTATTATCCAGACTAGTGTAATTTTTTGTCTTCACAAATGGAGTAAATAGATAAATTAAGTATCTAACTACACAACGAATAAGTTTTCTTAGTGTACGCATTCAGCACCTAGATCGTTATAAAGCCGCGGCGATTTTAAAGTAAAAGGCAATGCCATGGAGGGAATACCGAGAAGGGGCCCCACTGTATGAATTTTAGAATAAGTTAGAGCTGATTTTTCATTAAAAGATCAGGCCTAAATAGGACAATTTCAATAACCGATCTCGAGAGCTTTTTTGTTTATTTCACTTGTTTTCTACAAAATTTAAATAAAAAGTCCAAATTTTTTTAGATCTCTAGTATTGAAATTGTATTAGTCCTACAATTTCTCCACTGTATAGTAGTGATATCGTAAAAGGGCATCATCTCGCAAATACGAAAAAGCAAATCGACTACATCATTACCAATATACTTATAATATAATTACATGTTAAGTTTGCAGATAGTAAAATGATTTAGAAAATTAGACCAAAGAGCCGATTCACAGCTCCATTTTGTATTTGCTTCGTGCTCGGACCGTCCCTAGGAATGCGGTCGGTCGGTGTAAATATAAGAGCCTTGCACTTTATTGGTACAGAGTTCGAATTACTAACATACTTGCGTTTACGCTGTTTTACCTTAAAAAAAACTATTTTCGAGTACCGTAATATTGTTTGGCGAACGAAGTCTTGAGATTATTTGAGGTCCATAACGTGCAAAAACAACGAAACTATGCCTTCATTTCGCAAGCAGAACCTAAATAATAAAAAAATAACAATTTTGCTTTGTTTCCAACATGGTGTTGTTGAAATCTCTTTTAACTGTATTTGAATCCGTAATTCGAAAATACAGGACTAATTTCTACAATAAGTAATGTGTGGGCGCATTTTATGCCATGGTGAATGACACATGAACTGATTGTAGCTTATATGACCGATAGGCTTTATTTATTTTTATTTATTTTATTTATAGGTGTTTTGTAGGCGATGGGCTGACCACCTGTCACTTCTAACCGAACTTTTACATCTCAACTGTACCCTCAAAATTGGTCAGAAGTGGTACCATGTGGTTCTATCGGCCCTTGGTGCTCTGCCTACCCCGTAAGGGATAAAGGCGTGATTATATGTAGGCTTTATTTTCTAGTAAGTTCTAAGGATAGTATCTTAGACACCGTTTGCTATTTAACAGTAGAGCTAATTTGCCTATGGGAAACATATGAGTCCAAACAATGGCATATAAAGCTATGTAAATACGGAAGACAACTGCAATGGTTACGCCATGTTCGCATGTCGACTGCGCGCGCATGCACATTTTCATGTTAATCGTGTATTTTGTACGGATATCGGGAGTAAGTTATGGTCTAAAAGAAATAAGCTATTCAACCTCCTTTGGTATTGTAATATTATTGACCCTAGGTAGGGAGTACAGGAACTAAGTAAGTATATACAGGGTGTTTTTTCGTTGCCACTCTTAACGAAGGGTACGTACTCTATGCATCAAATAAAGTAAGTTTATGCCAAAAAATATGCTGGAAAACGATGTAAATTTTTTTTCTATTTTTTTTAAATTACTTGATCGGGCGAAATTTATAGTGTTCAGTGTTAATGCTAGTTTTTTCATAGACATATTAATTATTTCTCGTGAAAAAATCTTGCTACACGCGTCAATGTGAATTTATGCAGAAAAACGCAGTCTATTTATTCAACTTTGTACCCTAATATTTTAGAAACCAGACACTACCCAGGTATGCTTCCATGGAGAAAAATGATCGTGATGATGAGGAGATTCCGTAGTTTTCGGGAACATTGACGACCAAAAATCATTCTGTATAAACTTTTTATTTATTTATTTATTTTTATTTATTTATTAAGGCAACACAACAGACACAAAGTAAAAATATTTAACATTTCAGAACAGTACAGTTTTTACCCTAACTTAGTGTCCAAGGCGTGTATGCACAATTAATTAAGCTTAATCGAAACAGTAACATTACAAAAATTATACTAATATATTCCTGCTACAACTGCTATAAACTTACATACTACGTGCGACTACAATAAAAAACAAGACTAAGTGGAAAATACAGTTGCGTTCATGTACATGACGTAGTGCTGAGGATGCTGTGGATATGTTTTTTGTACTGATTCACATTGCAATTAAAAATATCTTATTTAACATTTCGTAACACATCTAAGCCTAGATAAAGTAACATAAATGTTTCAATAGATTTGTTACAAAAAGTGAGCCATAAGTTAATATTTATTTTGATATTTAAAACTTGCGTATGTGTAATTTATTTATCCAATTGCTCTCTACGTATTAGACAATTTTTGATAACAACACAAAACCTGTATGACGTTAGTTTATACAGATGTTTAGAAAAATACTGCGTAATAAGTAAATAAAATACAAGTTATTACGTAGTTATTGAAATAGGAAATTGAACAGAAGCTCCTTTTTGTTTTGAGCAAATAAATACTTAATCATTTCATTTATTTTACATATATACATACATATAATCACGCCTTTATCCCTTACGGGGTAGGCAGAGCACCCAAGGCCGATAGAACTACATGGTGCTACTTCTGACCAATTTTGAGGGTATAGTTAAAATGTACAAGTTCGGTTAGTAGTGACAGGTGGTCATTTTATACACTTATAATTATTTTATTTCTATTATAACTGTGTAAGTATTGCTATGCTGACTATGGGCAAAACCCCCCTGTGGCAGTAGCCTTGTGGCGTGCTCTGGGGGAGGCCTACGTCCAGCAGTGGACTGCATTAGGCTGAAGAAGAAGAAGTATTGCTGTGTCCAGTTTTTCCCTAACCTCTTTGGGAATAAGAAATGGGCATGGCATGTCTGTACTGTATGCGTAATTTCCATTTCTTTTGGTTTCGGTATTTAAATGAGTGTTCTCATTTAATCAATGCTCTAAGCCTGATATGCTAAACGTGCCTGTAGGATTACATTCGCGATCTTGCAGTTCGGGCTACCCCACTTTTGGGAACACAGCCGTACATACAGGGTGTTTTTTGGTCGTCCACGTTCATCATCACGATCATTTTTCTCCTTGGAAGCATACCTGGGAAGTGTCTGGTTTCCAAGATATTAGGGTCCAAAGTTGAGTAAATAGACTGATGAGATCTACATCGAAGATGAGATTTACATTTTTTGGCATAAACTTACTTTATTTGATGTATAGAGTAACCTTCGTTAAGGGTGGCAACGAAAAAACAACCTGTATACCTATGTTTTAAAGTTAGGTACTTGAGTCTCAAATTATTAATTAAACCTGAAACAAGAAGCCGGCCATCAAATTTTACGTTTTGCGTAACATTATTTCGAAATAAAAATTATGTGCTATAAAATAAAAGTTGCGTCACACTAAACATTTTGTTTGATAGCCCGATACGCCTTTTGTACGTAAACATGTTTATAGTAATGACAGGTTATTGTTTTACGGAGGTTTTACGTCATTCATCTGAGGATTTACGAGCCTGTATGTCAAATTGTCACAGTAACAGCTTTTTTCTTAATGACAGTTGATATGGTTGACCCCATGTCTGCTGAGGTGGACAGCGACGCCTCCCGTGTTGACAACATAGTCCGAAAATCACACTGCGGTCACCAAGCCGCCTGCCCAAGTAGTGACTCTAAGCCCTCTAAGGCAATAGCCTTGTTGCGTGCCCTGGGGGAGACCTACATCCAGCAGTGGACTGCAACAGACTGATAAGTGTATGTGTGATGTTTTTATTATCTTTTACATATAGTAAACACTTTTGGAGTTAATTTACATTATAACTCTGACGCTAACTGGCAAGTCCGTGTAGCCGATAGCGTGCGAAGGTGCGCATGAGTGGATACAAATGAGGATTTACCAAATTACAGACAGCTAACAACCAATGTAAACATTCTCATTACATTTGATTGTTGTGTTAATTTCCAGATATTGCCTATCATAGGTAAAGTTAGCTAATAACAAAGTTGGTAATTTATATCTATGTAAGTGAAAGAACTAATAACTAAATATTTTATAAAAATAAATTTTAGATTTCTTCATTTTAGATTGTAAATAATCATGTTATTCCCAGATTTATTCACAAAATAACAAATAGATGTATCTAAATAAGTGTAACTATATGTATAACAATGCAGCCATTTATCAAAACACTAGATACGCACTTATGAGTAACATGCAGTGGGTGTGTCATTTTAAGCCCAATTTAACGATACGACAGTTCTAATTAAATAAATTACGACTCTATGTTTTCACAGGTTTGCCGCCTCTTCACTTTCTACGGCCTATTACGTGAATGTACCGTCATAGATTAAAATAGATTGGTAGTTTATCTTCACACAGCTTTAAGAATGTAGGTACTACTTCCATACGACGAGCAAGGCTGCCTTTCCTCCAGAGAATATATGCCAAAGAATATACTTAAATACTCTCTGATGATATTATAATGTGCTATGCTAAGTTGCAACGGATGCGTCGATTCCGGCAGTCGCATTTAAACCTAAATGTAGAATCAGTCCTTTCTGTACTTTTCATTCTAATCTAAGCCATTTATGTTAAGAACGGAGAGAGATAGACCTGACTAAGATTAGGTTTAGGTTTAAGTGTGACTGCCGGAATCGACCCTAATATCCCCAATCATATTCATAGGTCCATAATGTCAATTTTGATTGGTGGTTAGCAAACGCTTCCATAGTAATGTATCATAGCATATTATCTGGTGGTAGGACAGGCTAATTGTTAAATGCGAAGCTACGACTAAATATGTCTCCATCTGGCTGAAAATTAAAGACCTTTAATGTAAATTAAGTAGAGCTATAATTTATATCGATATACAAAATGCAATTTATCAAAATAACATATCCCTCACTATTAGTTATTTTAACAGGGCCTCCACATTATTGCCTAACGTACAATTCGATGCACGCCCCTCAAAGGACCTAGTACTTGCTAAGTACAACGTATAACCCTACGGGACTCTATAGTCCCGTGAATTTCGAAAGAAATAAAACAAAAAGTATTTCACTTCTTCACAGTAACCTTTGATTACATAAGTGATTACTTAGTCTAAGACAGTAACCTAAAAATTAACAATTTGGTGGATAAAAAATAAACTACTAGTCTACATTACACCATGGTCCTACGATGATCTGCCTTATATAAGTGCGGTGTGTGCATTTAACTCAATCTTTCATGTGCACCGAATCGGTGTAGATTTTGATGTAATACCTACTATTTTTTATTGAGTTTGTTCTCATAATAAATAGGTGCGGTTTAGCTGGAGCTTGATGCCTGTCATACAACTTTATATGTATTTATGTATCACACTAATATTATAAAGACGAAAATTTGTGAGTGTGTATGTTTGTTACTTCTTCACGTCTAAACGGCTGGAGCGATTTTAATAAAATTTGGTGTGGAGTTATCTGACACCCTGTATTAACACATAGGCTACTTTTTATGCCGGATATTTTCGACATATTGTTTTTTATGCAGTCCACGTGGACGGAGTCGCGAGCAACAGCTAGTAGTTCACAGAGCAAATACCTTGCATTATGCCTTGTAACAGCGTGTTTATATGGTTATGAATTAACTTCGGCGTGTTATTGTTATTAAGCAGGCCGCTTCCGACCGGTCGGAAAGGAGGTTGTTAGGGGAGGCCTATGTTCAGCAGTGGACTTCTCATGGCTGAGCATGATGATGATGATTTACACCATTTCTTTTGTTATTTTTCATTTTGGACACGACTTGAAAATGAGCACTCTCTTTTAAATACCAACTGTCATGGTTGGACCGTGACTATCGCAAAATTGCGACCGGTCGCAAGATGGGTAGTGAATAAGGGTGCCGGGTTAAATAAAGTAAAACAAAAAAAGTTATCTTCCACAATTTTAGGCTTAAGGCTTAATATATTCACATATATATTCACACACTACACAACACATTAACCTAGTTCCACATTAAGATCCCTAAGGTCTTGTGTCGTGGGTACTAAGCAACGGTATATAAATACATAGATAAGTATAGAAACATCCATGACGCGGAAACAAACATCGATATTCATCATATCAATGTTTGCACCTACCGGGATTCGAACCCAGGGCAGGGAGGGTAACTACCTACTAGACCAATCGGCCGTCTAAATATCTAAATATCTAAAGCATAAAATGAGAGAACTGACTAAAATATCTTAATCGGAATCGTTGTCGGGTGAAAGTACAAAATGATTTATCACCAATTTGTCGGATACTAATATAAACGACAACGTAACAGTTAATTATACACTATCACATACAACATATTATTATTTGTTATTACATATTGCCCACAAGAATAATTGACTAGAAAATTCAATTTACTTACTACGAAAATCGTATTCTAATTTCCCTCTTTATCAAAAAAAAAATAAGGCAATGAGTAGAGTAACAAGACTAGAATAGAACATTTCTAAACTAAGCCTAAGTATGTGTGAGTAATTTTGATTTATTCTTATTCTTTATTGCACATACACAAAAAGAAATATTGCATAAGAAATTTATGTATTTATAAGCTATACAGGATGTAACGGAAGAGGTATGTCAAACGAAATGAAATGAAAAAGTTCACTTTACATAGCCTAAAGAACATATCGAGGGGTGAAAGGCTATTTGGGATAAGCGCCATATATATAAATATGTAACTATTTCGATGCCGTATCAAGAAATGAGTAGATACGAATGGTTAGGTACAAACTACTGTAGTTGAAGGCAAAACAGAATTTTCTATAATTTCCATGCTTTTTGCAACAAAAAAACGTATGAATAGAATATCTGTGTACGTAGTCTTTAAATTATTCGTGGGAATATGATAATTTAAGTACGAACAATTATTATGTTCATTCAAGTGATACTGATTAATTATCCATTAGTCGACTAACGCCCTCGCTTCTTATTTATCTGTAAAAACATCATTTCTAAGTAGGTATGTAAAGAAAAACTGCGTAAAAATTTTGACCCAGCCAGTGTCACATAATACACACTCGAAAAATATAACCCTCCTTCTGGCGCACTCGGGTAAAAAGAAGTGTGTCAGGACAATAGGAGTAGAGGCATGATTTTGTGTAGTAATGTATGCATGTAAATTTTAGCTCCCATGGGAGTTCTGATGTACCCAGCCGGCAGATTTTCTAAGGGTGCCGACATAAGGGCAACGTATAGTGCCAGGACGCAAATAAGCGTCAGCAGCACCTCTAGAAAGCATAAAAGACGCAAATACGTAGTCATCGGCACTGAATATGTTAAGCGATATCGTTATTATAGCAACAATAAATACTTCGCTATTACCAACTAGTGAATCAATAAGCACAATAATTAGTATTCGATCACTCGATTCGTTCTCGATGCGTCTTCAATCGATTGAGAAAATTACATTTGAATGATTCTGCAAGAGAAATAGTAATATTATTTGATATACTCATTTGCATATTCTTGTTTGGTAATAAGTAATAAATATAATTTTTATTTGTAATTGGTATAGGGCCAAAGCTCGTGGGAACCACAAAAGATATTAACAAAGTGGTAATAAATTCAGTTACAAATTAGATGTTATGTAAGTCGGTGCCGAACCTCGGAAAAGAATTCCTTTCCTTTCGCCAATTTTTTATTTTTATAATATTCGTCAATAAAGTATTGATTATATATTTATTGAACTTGGTTTTGAGCTTGAGCCTAAATCTTTACACACGGAATTACTAAAAGTTTTAGTAACATAGGTAGGTAGGCTCAGGGTCAAAATAAGTTCAATAATACTCGTATCAATTGTTTTAATCGAAAATAATCTAGAATAGTAAAGATTACACGGTCCCCTTATTACTTAACTAGCAAAAGCAAAGCGATAGCGAAAAATTGTACAAAAATCGCTGATTGCTTGTCAAATTCGTATTACGTAAAACAAATTTCAAAGGAACTTTGACATTTCAAGGCGAATATTGTACAATTTTAGCTATCGCTTTGCTTCGGCTTTGCTATTGCAAATTAGGTAATAAGGGAGCGGGTGTTGACGAAACAACGTAGAATAGCGATAGTGGTCGTGATCATGAGTCTTCAGATGAGAGTCACCGGAGTGTGTAGTGTAGCGCTGCTAGATGAACCCCAGTTGGATATTCGTCATTATACCTAAAGTGCGTTTCACCGTATAGTTCCGATGGATGATGGCGCTAGTTACTATGTGTATGACCACATTTTCTGTTTCACTGCATACAAAAGATATTAGTTCCATTTGGATCTATTCCGTTCCAATCCCAGCAAGTGATCCCGCAAAGGATCCGTTTTATTCAATTTTATAATTTTACCTATCCCTATCCGATTCCGTCGAGGGATCAGATGAATATTTCATTTATTTTGTATTCCGTTCTGTTCCCGTGTGTCTTGTCAATGATTTTTTAGTACTGTTAGCAAGTAAAACAGTAGACACATACAATATTGTTTTTCGAATGATTGTTGATTTTTACTAAGAGATCGAGACTATTTTACTAATTCTTATTTTAATTTTTCTTAACTTTGTCGTTCTTCAATAAAACAACTTGTAGAATTTTCATTCTTTTATATTTCCTATTTTATTTTCTGACCTTACACATTAAAAAAGAACTCCACAGGATCAGACCGGAATCTAAAAATTATTTTGGTATCAGACCGGAATTTGTTGTGGATTTAAAGTAAAAAGGGATTAGTTTAATGGATAGGACCGGAATAGATCCCGAAATGAGGCATAGGAATTATTTTATGAATTTGACTCTAGTAGTCTCTATACTAAAAGAAAAACGATTATCCTGCTTGTAGATAGACTTTAGATAAAGCGATTCTTCGCATTTAGTTAGTGCAAAATCATAAGCCAAAAAGTAGTGTTCATTCTAATATCTGACACGCAACAGAGTGGAAACAAAAGTTTTTTATTAAAATTTCTAAATTACAATCATTCAAAGTCATCTCACTAATTTCGCGTTTATTAAAAACTAGTGGACGCCCGCGACTCCATCCGCGTGGACTGCAGAAAATACTAAATGTCGAAATTATCCTGTCAAAATATTTTCCCGGGATAAAAAGTAGCCTATGTGTTAATCCAGCGTGTCAGCTAACTCCGTACCAAATATTATTAAAATCACTTTGGCCGTTTTCACGCGAAAGAGTAACAAACATCCATCCATCCATCCATACTTACAAACTTTCGCGTTTATAATATTAGTAGGATATTTGCATACCGACAACCGAACATACATACATACTAAATATATACACGGACCCGTGCTCCCACAATGGAGTAGCAGCATGACAACGAAGGCTGAATCCGAAGACATTCCTGAACCTGAAGGCAGTTCTACAGCCAGCCTGAGAGAACACCACTTAGTTTCTACTACATAGAGTCATTTGTATTTAGATAATCTTTGTTACTAATTCACCCAAAAAAAAATCATCATGTAGGTACTTAAACCGTGACCTTTCAAGGGCATAAACCGGCATTCGATTACCCAATTCGATTCGGCAAAATCAATCGAATAGTGATCGATTGAAATGGAATCGATTCATTATTCAAGGGCGTGTCATCGGAATCATTTCCCATAGAGTGACGTCGACTCGTTCCGGGCTAATACACTTCCGTGTATGCATAGGTACGAGTATACTTACTTTACATACATACATAGATACATAGGTACATACATAAACGCACTGTTTCTTTATGTCAAAAACAAATAACTATTTTTGCTATGATATTTATTTGAAATAGAGTACATACATATATCTCACAATCTATAATGCAAATCAGTGACTAGATTTCGCAGTCGGTTAAGTTAATTGTAATTTATTCGCCACCTACCCACCTACACATAAGTCGACCTCACTTCTGTCACTTCGCAAAATGGCCACCTAAGCCAGCATCATTTTAACTATAAAACGCATCAAACCAACTTGTGAGAGATGTCAACATCGTGGCTGTGGATAAGCGAGGTGATTCTGCAGTTCTGGCTACCTCATTTCGGAACAGGGTCCTAGGACAATGCTAACGTAGTTTGGCATCGACGTTCGTTGTCGCAACACTTCCACTAACAGCGATTGGAATTATTTGGAATTTACCACGTGACTTGAGGATCATGCGAAAATTAAGGCTCCCAGAGCAAAATATGTGTCGGTTCTCGCCTCTATCGATTCGATCAAGAAATACTTTGTCTAAAGCCCGCTCGCCACGTGTATGTATGTATATCACTAATCTATATACATATAATAAAAATGTAACGGATCGCTGTCTGTACATGGAAGATATACGAGAAAAAATATTATAGGAGACCTTTATCAACGCAATAGGACCCAAAACGATGATTTTTGTCTGTTTGTCTGTCTGTGCGTTTGTGCACGCTAATCACAGAAACGGCTCAACCGATTTCGATGCAGTTTTCAGGAATATATTGTGACAGGTCCCACTTAACATATAGGCTACTTTTTATCCCGGGAAAAGGTTTTAATCCCGGATTCCTGGATTTCAACATTTTGTTTTTTCTGTAGTCCACGCGGACGGAGTCGCGGGCGTCCACTAGTATTACCTATATTAGCGGGTAATAAACATCGACATAATTCTCGGTAAAAGCTCACCAATCGTTAAGTTCCCATAGGTACAAGAAGCAGCAGAAAATAACCATACCTGCAGCAAAATAAAAAATAGTTATAGTATAAATAAAAATCTCAGCAAGAAATTGAATCTAAGATCCTTGTTATAAACTATATCTCGTTTAAACCTAAACGAGTAAATATTTTAGTACTTATCTGAAATGCGACTTAAAAAGCGAATTTTATCACTTGTCTCTGTGTATTAACTTGACAGAATTGGTTTGAATTTGGCTTTATTTACAATTTATTAAAATTGCGTTAAAAATACACACTGCGCGATATTTACTTATTTCTTGCGTTATCTTACCTACCTTTGAACCTTTAAATCCAATTATACTTCGCACTAAAACTCAGACGTTTCCATAATAACTGTCTTTTTACACCTCAGAGTAAGTTTGTGACATCTCTCTACGTTTATTTATTGATAAACGTAATCGTAACGTAACAAACTATTGTGGGGTATATGTTTACTCAGGTATAAGCAAGCACATAGTATTAAGTATTTTGTGTTATTTTATTACTCAATAACACCAGAGAAGCCACAGGTTAAGTAAAGTCATATAAACAGAAGCCACTCAAATATTCAAGCGACACCACTGGTGATTGTTAGTTGTGTAACTGTCAACTTTAATTTATGTGCTACTCTTATGTGAAATGTTTACTTTATGTTTTCTTAATCCAGGATTCGCAAACATCTTGTATATCCACTTGTACATTGTATATCTATCTGCTGACTAACTCTACATTGGTACGTAAGACAGATTTTCACTAAGGCAAGTAAAGTTTTTACTCTTTAATATCTATTAAAAAGTTTGGTCTAGCTCTGGTAGCACACAATCTATACATATAATAAAAATGTAACGGATCGCTGTCTGTACATGGAAGATATACGAGTATAAGAAAAAATATTATAGAATACCTTTATCAACGCAATAGTACCCAAAACAATGATTTTTGTAATTTTTGTCTGTTTGTCGTTTGTCCATTTGTCTGTACGTTTATGCACGCTAATCTCAGAAACGGCTGAACCGATTTCGATGCAGTTTTCAGGAATATACTGGGTGTAAAAAGACAACTTTGTTCTTTTAATACCTCGTATTATTTGCAACATCACGATCATTTTTTTCTATGGAAGCACCCCTGGGAAACCACGGGTTTCCAAGGTATTGAGGTCCAAAGTCCAAAGTACATTAATATTATCATTTTTTTTAGATAAATCCATCTGAAATCGGTTAACAAAAATTTTTTTCAAAGATACCATGTCAAAATGTTATAATGTTAGTTTTGTAGGTACATTTGTACTTTGAGCATCAAACGAATACATTGCTTGCAATAAAATGACAGTATTTTTTCATATTTTTTTGTCATTTCCCAGGGTTTAGTTCCATAGAAGAAAATATAGTAACCTTACAAAGAATACGAGGTATTAAAAAACCATTGTTGCCTTTTTACACCCTGTATTGTGACAGGTCCCACTTAACATATAGGCTACTTTTTATCCCGGGAAAATGTTTTTATCCCGGATAATTTCGACATATTGTTTTTTCTGTAGTACACGCGGACGGAGTCGCGGGCGTCCACTAATAGTAAATAACTTTATAAATTAAGTTATTTGCTACTGTACTGGTGGTGTACTGTTTGGTGCACCCTGCCTCTGACCAGACCTTGTGGCATCAGTTTATAAGACTTGTCTAGATTCAAATGATGATGCAACACCACGATTATGAATGTTTGAAGCCTTAAGCTCACCTTTATCGAACCTCATCGAGTAAAACTTGTTAAAAATATCAGTTTCATATCAAAAACAACACTCAACATTCAAGGTGTGCCATCTTCGATGACATAAGTAGGCAATATGCTTAACATCGAATTTGAATCTTAATATATGCGTAATTTGATACAAATATGCTAAGATGGGATGTTTTTTTTTAAATTGTGATCTTCTGTTTACCTTCAAGTAGATTTTTTTTATACTAAACTAAACGAAGGCAAGCTAGGTAAAATATCTTAATACATTACTTTTCTCGAACTCTTACTTATGAAAATAAAATAAAATGTAAGTTATATAGCAGTACCGCCCCCTTATTACCTAACTAAGTAGCAAAAGCAAAGCGATAGCGAAAATTTTACAAAAATCGCTGATTGCTTATCAAATTCGTATTATGTAAAACGAATTCAAAGGAACTTTGACATTTCAAGGCGAATATTATACAATTTTCGCTATCGCTTTGCTTCGGCTTTGCTATTGCTTTTACGTAATCAGGGGGCCGGTTGTCTAGCTATACTACCAATCGTTTTTATTCTGTTAAAGCTAAATTACTACCAATGTACTTTTATAATTGCAAAGGTTACCTGCCTACCAAAGTAGAGTCGAGATTACAAGACTGTCCTAATGACTAAGCAATTCTGTCTGATGGTTAACTTATCATGTAAATAGCTACTTAACACTTGTAAAAGTTATTGGGTACACACATAGGTAGGTCTATATCTATCTGGGAATATCTGCAGGATATTCTTGAAGCGATACAGCATACAGCATAGATAATTTGCGGGAGGCATGTTCAGCAATGGCTGAAATGATTATGACAGTAATAGAGCAATGAGAAACTTATTGCATCGTCGTTTACATACTTAGGCAACCAAAGTTTCACTGAACTATATAAAATGAGAGCACTTGCGCATCAACTACAAGAAACATGTGTAATATAATAAAAGCAGCATATCTATGCAAAAACAGCTTATTGAGTAACAACACTGTCTTGTTTTGATATGAAAGCAAGTGACATCATAGTAAAAAGTAAACTCTGCGGTTATTTACGAGGATATTGCGGTGGCGACCCGAATATGACATGAAATGTACATAAATATATATCCTTATGACACATCAGTAACTATAGGTACAAGAAAATTCCAACTTTGGCTGGCACGTTTTGCTGGAAATATACTGAAGTTGTCGATTAAATTGACTGAGGACCTCAATTTGCACTGTGATTCAGTGTGATCTTGTACGCCCTAACAACATATTACTATAAAATTATAAATTATTAATAACATATTACTATACAATATTTTCAGGACCATGAAGGAGACCCTAGAGATATTGAGAGGAGTTGGTAGCTCATCACCTGAGAGTATACCCCTTAGTTCCTTAGTCGACTATTATGACTTGCACGTAAAGAGATTCATCTTAAGTATTGTAGCCCCAAATCCGGAGATGTACCTATATAATGGAGAGCTTTAAAAAGTCTTTCGACTTTAGATTTGCTCTATCAGCTATGTACTAAGCATATTGTGTTAAGCAATTTGTGACTAAATTAACACACCCAGCTTAGCTCTTGGTTCACAACATGTCTGTGATGGATGACGTTCCATCTGTATGTACATATTATTATGTTTCATTTTGTACTTGTTGAAAATATGGCCGATTGTGTTTAACCAATTAATTATCGAGTAGGTATCCAAGGTTAGGAAAAACCTATATTCAACAAAAACATATATTTAAGAAGTATTTTGACATACTTGCTTAGTGATTGTGCAAATAGCTTGTTAATTTTATACCTTTAAAGAAAATAATATAGGCATGTTGATTTCAAGTTTATACTGTCCATTGCTGTCGATAACTCTGGTTAAGTAACTCAGAGTCCGGTAAATAATTGGATGGGTTACATCCGTTCTAGCTTCGATGTCTCTACCTAATGAGGTGCGACGATAATCACCTTGCATTGCATATGCACTGACATTACACTGACGGTCGCATGGCGCAGTTACTGATCCTGCCTGTCGAGCCATAGGTCCAGGGTTCAAAATTTGAGTGCTAGAGTAGTTTGATTAGTAGAAGCTAAATATCAACTAACTATATCCCGTTTGTTTTTTAGATAGAAATCTTATTTTCGAAGAAGCATTGTTTGTAAACATTAGAACACTCATACTTGTAAGATATAACTGAAGTTTGGCGTTTTTCCATATTGATGTATCCCACTAAAAAGTTCAATTTTGTGTTTACGAAATCAGCTTTTTTAGGTTTTTTATAGCGCAAACTTTATATGAGTAGGTACTATTGAATTGAAGAGAAAACTCTTAAGGAACTATTGATGATACTAATACACAAAACTGTGCCTAATAAACAACCTAATAAACAAATATAGGTATGTATATTCGCTCAAGGTATGTAAGACCTAATTTTATTGTGTAAAATACTACTCAGTGGTAGGAGTTGAATGCTGGAATGCCCTGAATTTTAAAACAAACCTACATGCATTTACATACAGTTGTATTCCCGAAATGGAGTAGCCAAAACTGCAGGATCGTAAAGGAGATCCCACAGCTATAGCCACGTTCAGCGTAATCCATTACCATTTGAGTTAGCTCTTCTCCTGAGAGAATGCAGAAGTCCCTTAGTAGCCTCTTACGATATGCACGGAAGGAGATGCAGCTGATGCATGACTCCTAGTGAAAACCTGCTTCAACGAGGTACCTAGTCTACACTGCCTAAAATGACGTTCTTATTATAAAAATACATAAGTACACGAATTAGACCCAGATCTCGTAAACCAAACCTACTGTCCGAGTTAACTAATAAAACCTTTAGAATAATTCTAGAACAATCGCCGTCAATGCTAACGGTACAGCATATGTGATGCTTTAAAAATGTTGCGTTTTGCTCCAAATTTCACGGTCGCAATCAGATATCTGACGCGCACGACATGTGGACGACCTTCTTTGCCACTTACTAGTTACCACTTACCCAGTGATAAAGTTATTGCAAAGAGTAAAGTGGTGCAGTTTTACCTGCAAGCACAGATACTGCTTATAGTTTTTATTCATATCATATCCTATGGTGGTAGCATAATGCCTTGCCTGAAGTTGCCTGAAGAAAATTTTGGCAGCACTACATAATGCGACTTCCAGTGGTAGGTAGAGTTTAAATGGGATTTTTTTTACTCTTTTTCTTTCAAGCTGTCATAAAAGATCCGCCATAGTCCTGATGGTCACGTAATGGTAGATTAGGTTGAATATACATAGGTAGTATATAGTTAGATAGGGGATTTTTTTTTACAATCTGATAGGCAAACATTTGACCGCCATTGTGCCTTATGTTAAGCAAGATACGGCCAAAGGTGGTACATGTTTGCCTAGAAAGTGCCTATTCACTCTAGCTTTGAAGAGACCAATGTTGTAGTGCCCGGGAAATACATCGGCGGGAAATGCATTCCACTCCTTAGCCGTTCGCATTACATATCGACAATATGGGATATCAACAATATAAGGGTGATACGCTAGTCTGCGTCTAGTATCTCGATGATGAAAAGGGGAACTGTATTGTGAAGTTCCCACGCACACTCTCCAAAGCGTATCCTGTAAAACACTGACAAGGCAGCAATTTTACGGCAGTGGGTCAGGTCCTGGAGTTTCGAATTTGCTATGATGGAATGTGAATTGAATAACATCTATGATGGTAGATTTTTGACACGAAATTCGGTAAATGTTTTTACAGAATGGAATGCGGGACACATATTAAAAACCTTAGATTAATGATTGGTCTTCGCTCGAGCGAATCATTATTCTGCGTCAAGATCTCTGCCGGGCGGAGATAAAATCAAAATAAACGACAACCGCAAATTCATTAGCGAAATGATAATATTATTGAATAATATTAATATTAAATTAAATTTTAATTTCAGATGTCAAGCATATATATCGCAATTAATATGAAATTAACTTAACCACATAACTGCAGAATATTAACGAACCTATTATGTGATTATGACTATTGATGAGTATAGTTCTTTCTTTTAATTTCATATAAGGGTGCTAAGACAATGTAACATTATTTAGCATGGACGTTCGTTATTGCAACACTCCCACCAATAGCGGCAACTTGACGGCTTCCTGATGGAACAAACGCGTGGATGACAAACCTCTATCTTTACTGTCTCTTAGCCCCAGTATGATACATATATCTATACAAGTTATGGAACCAGCGAATGGCAGCGGTTTATTTTCGTCTGATCTATGGAAGGGTCTATTGGCCAGGAGGAATGACCAAAGCGGTGACGGAATGGTGGCCGAGGGACGCTTTAAAAACGAAGAACAGACCACCAACACGATGGTTAAATAATATCCG
Source organism: Carposina sasakii (assembly GCA_014607495.2). Lineage (NCBI taxonomy): Eukaryota > Metazoa > Arthropoda > Insecta > Lepidoptera > Carposinidae > Carposina > Carposina sasakii. The sequence continues at coordinate 3,071,587 of CP053169.1, forward strand.
TAAAGATGTTGGACACCAGTGGATGAGGTTGGCCCAGGACGAAGACAGTGGCATAGTTAAGAGGAGGCCTTTATTCAGCAGTGGTTGTATCATAGTCTGAAGAACTTATTATTCTATGCTTGTGACAACGGAATTTATTAAAATTCGCACACTTTTGCAGGCTTACCAAGCATGCTGTGTCAATTGAATGTATGTCGATGTTTGATGTATGTAATCAAATGTTCATTACTACTTTTATTCCTCTATGTTACTAATAATGATATAACAACAACAAATGTAAGATTATCTAACTTTTGACAGTTGTATAACAGTGCTATATCAACATCATTAGAGCTGTGTATGGAATGTATGAAATAGACAATACATCATGGTAAATTTATTGCTCCCTTTTAAGTTACTTTCACTTGTTCTAACGGATGCAATAATCTATACTTGATTTGTTTATTTTCGTCTAGTTTTATGTTTCCTGTGTACGAATTATACCTACAATCTAACAAGTTTCAATAATATTAAATAAATGAATTGGTATTATTAATATGTACATACCGAATAAGTTATATTATATTAATACCGAATAATAACTAATTTATCCAATTAACATTTTTGCAAATATTGCGGAAATTATCGCACACTATGCTTCTTATATTAATCGAAGTTATCAAAATATTAAGGAAGTACGAATATATATACATAAATATGTACATATACTTAATCCTAGTCAAGGTTAACTTAGCCAGAAATGGTCAGACAAAATTAATCGGTTCTATGCAAATACTTACTTAAATAAAATGGAAAAGACAGTATGCGACTCCGCGTTATGTATAAACAGAATACATCTTCGGTGAAAGCAAAAACAACAATTTTCAGCAAATATTTTTCCGGTTTTCCTTGTATAATCCTGTACTGGTGCGGGGCTAACATCAGCGGCATATCCATCTGTGCATGTCCTTAGAGTCGACTAAGAAACTGTTGAGAGGTCTCTCAGGCGATGAGCTAACAACTTGTCACTGATCTCTTGCATAAACGTGGCTATAGGATCTCCTTCATGCTCCTGCAGTTCTAGCTAACCTATTTTAAGGACACACCCGTGTTTCTTGGTAGGTATGTGTTTTTTTTATCTTTCTACCTATTAGCCACTGTATCGTGAAAAGCGAAAGTTAGACCTCTCCAAATACACTAGGTAGAGTAGATAATTATTCACTAGAGGTTCTTAAAACTTTTCCCCTAGTCTACTTATCGTAAATGTTATTATATATAACCATCAAGCATACAAATAAAACTGTTATGATACGAAAGTGAAAGAGGCTGCATGTGGATAACTTGTTTTTAACTTGGTCGTAAATAAAAAAAGTGAGGCAAGATAGTGGAAATAACTAACTTATTGTAGGAGTAGGTTCACTAGTACATCTATATATCTATATACATATAATAAAAATGTAACGGATCGCTGTCTGTACATGGAAGATATATGAGAAAAAATATTATAGGAGACCTTTATCAATGCAATAGGACCCAAAACGATGATTTTTTGAATTTTTGTCTGTTTGTCTCTGTGTCGGTTTGTCTGTTTGTCTGTGCATTTGTGCACGCTAATCTCAGAAATGGCTGAATCAATTTCAATGCAGTTTTCAGGAATATATTGTGACAGGTCCCACTTAACATATAGGCTAGTTTATATCCCGGGAAAATGTTTTTATCCCGGATAATTTCGATATTTTGTTTTTTTTTCTGTAGTCTACTAGTTTGAGATAAAAACGTTAATGTTTTAAGCCTACCTTATAAGTATGTATGTTATTTTGTATACAGTGTGTAACCAAATATGTACCTTAACTATGTTAGGCAAAATACTATGAAAATAGCCCGGCTGTAGGTAAGCTATCCACAAAATTTCAGCCTTGATATTAGATGTAGGTATATTTTTTCAAGATAGGTATATTCTGAGTTGATTAGAGATTCTCCATACTACCTATCTGTTACACCCTGTATACTGTTGTGTTATTCAGAGTATCTTGAAATAGTAATATGTGACATCAAAAGTAATTTCATGTACCTATAGAGTAGTAAATTGTCTATTTTATTTTATGCCAACAAAAAATATGTGGACTTTCTTTCTCCTTATTCTTCATTGTTTACACTCTAATAGGAGAAACATGCATACAGTAAGATCAATGCCGAGCGTATCTCTTTAAAAGATTTATTCCAGCAAACCAACAAAAATACTTTAATACTTTTTCATTCAATTACATAATAACGAATGCGACATTCAAATGAAAAATAAATAAAGCACATTGGCACACGCATCTAGACAAATGTCTCAACACAATCGAGATTAGGTGACCGACTGCGACATCGATCGATAAATATCACCCGTTACGGATTCTCAGCGATCGACATTTCTCAACTGCTCACTCGAAAATTTGCAAAACAGTTGAGCAAGTACGGTGCGATGTTGACTTAATTAGGTAAACTTAGAATTTCTGGTCACATGTAACCATAGACTTAGATAAAAATGGGTAGGGCTAGTAGTTCTAATTATATTAATTGTAATACATAATATTATCGTGTGCTCCTGTCCAACTTGTATCTTAACGGAACTGTTATGTATTATATTGGCTTTCTAATTTAATAAATAAATAAATAATATATGACCTGAACCGGACCTTCACTCAAATACATCAGCTGCATCTCCTTCCGTGCATGTCGTAAGTGTCCACTAAGGATCTCAGAGGCGTACTCTCAGACGATGACCCTGCAGAATTGTCACTGATCTTTTCTTTTACAGAGCTTACAACTTGTCACTATCTGGCCACGCTATGCTAAATGTGTGGGATCTAGTTCATGATCTTGCAGTTCAGTCAACCCATTTCGGGAATACAGACGTGTTCATATGTAGGAATCAATGTTATACCTAAAATATAGAATAGACAGTTTATAATTAGTAACTTTACCACGTAGGTATATACCTATCTAAAGTTGTATTTCTATTCTTATGTATATATAGGTATACACCGTAGAGCTCACAGTGTAGGCTCTTATCGCTGAAATCAAAACTGAAAAACCTCTATCCGTCTGTAAATCAGAACTTCAGCTTTGAAGGTTCTTAATAACAGTTCGCGAAGGTGTCGGAAATAATAGCCTTCTGGCACGATACGAGCAGGGGCGTAACTACAGGGTTGCAAGTCGGCAAAATGCCCCCAGGCAGAAGGGGCCCCCGGACAAAGGAGAATCCCAACATTATTTACGGGGGCATCCGATGAATTAGCCACGGGCCACGAACGGTATAGTTACGCCACGAGCTGCTAATTTTGGAATCGATTGGAAGATAAGTGCCTTCCATGGCAACAGGGTCGAGGGTTACCAACTCATATAACTTAGGGCGTAGAGTATCATTAGTGACGTTTTATGATGAATATGGATAGTCTAGTATATGTGATAAATTCAAGAAAAGTCCTGTAAATATGTAGCATCACTGATAACATGAGAGAACAAATCTTGATTTGTAGATTTAGCCTCACTTGTATCAAATGCGTAGGCAATCAGATTTAATTTGATCCGTGAATTAGCACACATGTTGTCTTGTCTTTCTGGGATAATGTAGGTAAATGTATGTGACACATTTATGTGATCTACCAGCACTTTTGCCATTGGGGCATGTGACAAAATATACACACACACCATCATCGACGATGCGATGACGACGTCGAAGCGCTGTTGCTCTCTATTGTATATCGCCGTCAAGAGTTGGATTATAATCTTCAAATACAACACTATTAAATACAAAGATAGGTACCTACCTCTCATCTTATCTAATTTATCGCAACATCTTAACAAAAGCGAAGACGCCCCAGCATCGATAGAGTGTGGTGCAAACATTTTTATTCGCTGCTACGTCTAGACTAAGAGCTAGCCGCACTTTTGGTATCATCGTCAGCGATCTTGACTTATTATTGTTTAGGTGTAAGAGTCCTCTAGAGCCCCGATACCCAATATTTAACAACAAAATGGCGGAATTTTTAACAGCTGACGACAACGGCATTTATTTCGCATAGCTATGGATTGGCCTCTGGAACTCTAGATGATGATTAGAGATGAATACCGAGTGCTGGTGGTACTTTATCTAATCTACCTACTTACTTCACAGTACGGAATTCATCTAGACGAATCCGCGATTTTATTTTTTGTATTTGTATGAACATATATGAAATAAATCGGTATGTGTAGAGAATGTCTATACACTGAGTATAGACATATGTGTACGTGAAAATCAACACTGGATGGATATGTCAATCTTCTTGTCTACTCTGTGTACTCTACTTACTTGTGTAATCTGTGTACTCAAGCTTTGGAGTGCAGTTTAGTACTATACTTATTGAAATGATGTTATGTTAACTGTACTCTGTATTGTGTACATGTAAATAAATAAATACACACTATGTGATTTTATCCTGACTATGTAGGTACTATGTGAGTATTATGATAATACTTACATTGATCCTAAATATTGGATCAGCCTAGCTATGATAGTTACCGAAAAGCGCACTTCGCCTCTCAGACCATAATCTTTGTTATGCAAGACACCTTGATCTTTACCGATGTTTGCACAAAATTCTACAAGCAATCCATAGAAAGCCTATTAGTGAGAGAGGCGACCTTTGCCATGTATTTATTGAATTAGAACGCGGTATTTATTGACAGCTTGTTAATTTGATCGACACAATAGGTACCTACCTTCGTAAGTGGCTTTTTAAGATTTTGTAAGATTTTAGCGCAGTTTCGTAGTGAAATTAGGAGAACCTTTAAGTACGAGTACAATGTTATGTAGGTAGGTACATTGAGAGTCCTTTTTAACAACGCTTAGTTATTTCCAGAGTTTAATGGTATACCCTAATATCCAAGACTCCTATTTTTATAAAGGACGGGTTATATAGACGGGATAGACTATCTGAAAAATATTTGATGCTGCTAGAGCAAGACAGCATTAAATTTATCCACAGATAGTCTATCTGACCGTTGGAATAATCGGCCCTAAATGAAAGAGGTCAATATAACACCCGTCGGTTTTTTGCGTTGGGGTTAAAAAGTGTACTGCAACATTTATATAGGTACTAGCGACCCGCCCCGGATTCGCACGGGTGCAGTGCTGATACTATACATATAAACCTTTCATCGTGAATCACTCTATCTATTAAAAAAAAACCGCATCAAAATCCGTTCCCCAGTTTGAAAGATCTAAGCATACAATAGGGACGGACAGACAGCGGCAAGCGACTTTGTTTTATAATGTAACTAGTGAATTTCCCTGTATTTATTGTAATGTTTTGTGTACAATAAAGAATAAGTATATCGTTCTAAATAAATATTCTTTTGCTACCTTCTACCACATATAAATTGGTGATAGCCTGTGTGGCGTAAGCTAAGCCAGATTTAACAAGCATTCCTATTTGGAGCGTAAAGTAACCAGTGCATACCCTCTTTACATATTTATGAACATTGTAAACTATAACCGGCCACTTTTTTTTACAATAATCAAATGGGTAAAGTAATTTTTGAACATGTAGGTTAGTAGCTGTTTCAAACATGAAATTGTCAGTATATTCGAATATCTAGGATCCCTGCCTACATCCTGAATTCCAAATTGATGCTAAGTAGGTAAGATTGTGAAGAAGTACTGTGATTGTTTTTTTTTTTATCTCAAGAGTTTGTACCTTGTACCTACTACCGTACGTGGTACTTACCTACTAGAAAAAGCAATTTTTCCTAGGTAAGCTACCTACCTACCTAGTACCACGTACGGTACATTATAGATCTGTATTATTTTACAAGATAGTATGTGTACCACATAGGTAGGTAGGTAACATAAAGTTTAGCCTAGCACGAACAGTACGGAATGTGTTACGTGCTCACTTCCTAACACACTGCACTAACCACGAAACATAGAAACAGTGTATAATTTAGGTGCAGCTGGAACTTCCTTGGTAGGCCAGCAATTTTATAAACAGTTATGAGCTGTGTAAGTTTTGAGTAAGTACTTAGGTACATACTTACCTTATTACTTGTATCGTGTATTTTAACCTTTTACCTAAAATTACTGAGGTATCGGGCGACGCGGACCGCTGCTTATCTCAGACCGCGGTCCGAGTTGACTGATTCATTTTTATATATTTATTTTGTCGGACGACTCGGACCACTCGTAATTTTAACCACAAATCCATTGTTTATGTACCACTTTTAGTACATAAAAAGTGTTAGAAATAAAACAAATCTGTTCAATGATGTTTTTATTTAGGTATATATTGCAGTAAAAGTCTTACCCTCAAAATTGGTCAGAAGTGGCACCATGTGGTTCTATCGTCCCTTGATGCCTATCCCGTAAGGGTTAAAGGTGTGATTATATGTATTTATGTATGTAAAAGACTTAAATTGTGTTTATTAAATCACGACGTTGACTCAATGTTTACTAAGCAATTTTTTAATTAGTTAATAAAAAATCATTGCTTCAAAGAAAACTACATCTTCTTTTATATAACATGAATCGCTAATTATGTTGCTAAGCGCGGATCTCTAGAACAGCTGAACTGATGCGATGTAGCGTATTCCTTGATGTACAAGGATGATTCTTATGGAGAAAATATTTTAAAAAATGCCTTTCCCACTATTCTATAACGGCGGCCCAGGACTTTGTCCACGTGAAAGAGCATTACACCCGTGCAAAGCCGGGGCGGATCGCTAGTCTATACATATAATAAAAATGTAACGGATCGCTGTCTGTAAATGGAAGAGACCTTTTTTAACACAATTGTACCCAAAATAATGATTTTTGGAATTTTTGTCTGTTTGACGGTTTGTCTGTGCGTTTGTGCACGCTAATCTCAGAAACGGTTGAACCGATTTCGATGCTGATTCCAGGAATATATTGTGACAGGTCCCACTTAACATATAGGCTACTTTTTATCTCGGGAAAATGTTTTTATCCCGAATAATTTCGACATTTTGTTTTTTCTGTAGTTCACGCGGACGGAGTCGCGCGCGTCCACTAGTATAACATAAAATCAGTCTTTATGTCGGTTTTGAAACCATACATCCAACGGATTATGATGTCGAGAGGAAAGTATAACTAGAGACCCGCTCCGGTTTCACACGGGTGGAATGCTGATACGTAATCCCACTTTACGAAGACAAAGTCATGGGCGGCTACCTACTAGTACAACATAAAATAAAATCCAAAAAGATCTTTCTGTTAACTTCATTGAAGTTAATTAGGTATGTGGTCCGAGTCGACCGAACGAAAAATGTATTCAGGCGACTCGGACCGCGGTCCAAGTTTGTTGTGGTCCGAGTCGCCCGATACCTCAAATTACTAAATGATTTTTTAAAGACCGCAGCCTATCTATATATCTATATATATAGCCTGCCTATCGTCCCGGATAAACAGGTATAAGTAGGTATATAAAATGCAGAGCCTTTTATTTGAATTTTTAGTTAGGTAGGTACTTAGTAAGTATCTACCTACAATTTACTAATTTGAAGGGCAAGTACTTACCTACTTATACCTATAGGTATAAATATATTATACTTAGATGAAGAATACCCTATGTAATTATTCCAATATAAATAAAAAATTGTTTATCTTACTGGTTGCATCCACAAAACGATATTTTCCGCCCATTTTAAAGGCCAAGGTGAGACAAAATGGCCGAATAAAAAAATGGCGCGCAAATGTACAAAAATGTAAGTGCGAATACTCGTCTTTGGGTCTTTTATTTCCATTTGTTTATTGCCATATTCTTTTTGCAATCGAAAGCCTATCATTAGTGGGCTATTTTCTGAATCGATAATATCGAATTTGTGGAATAGTGCAAGGTACACAGTATGCTCCAATGCAAGTAGGTACGTATTCTGTTTGACGATTATTTTTTACTAGAGGACGCCCACGACTCCGTCTGCGTGGACTGCAGATTTTTTTTTATTCTCCTGATAAAAACGGTCTACTTATGTCCTGTTTTAGGTTCTAGGCTACGTGTGTACCAAATTTCGTTTTAATCGCTTACGAAGTTTTGGCGTGAAAGTGCGACAAACAGACAGACATTTATATATTCATAATACTCTCGCATTTATATGATTAGAAAAGATTTTGTTATGACGCCTCGCCAGGCACCCCGCCTCAGAACATAAATGCACTAGTGTATGTTTCATTTCAGTGTGTACTTAGCGTGAAACCAAATCTTTAGCAAGATTGTATGGTTTTCTTTCCACGCTAGCTAATTTACTATGGATGTGTATGATATCCACCAATCAAATAATTATGAATATTATAAAATTATTAATAAAGAAATTGAAAAAATTCCTCACCCGGAATTTATGAATTATGAATAACTAGTAGATACACAAAGCAATTTAGCATAGCACACTTCTCTTGTGGAACGGCATCCTTAGGCTGACTCCATAGGAAATGCAATGGTAAGTGTACATGTGGGGCAAGTATAATATTATTTATGTAATACCTACTTACTATCTATAAGTAAGTACTTACCTAGCTACATAGGTACCTAAGTAACTACTTTGATTATCTAAGAATTGTCAGTGTAGGTAATCGAACCAGGGGACTAATGAAGTACCTACCGAAGTAAAAGACTACCATAGAGCTAAGTCACACAATCATACTTCACGAAAACATTTTCTTCTGTTTAAACCTCCATGTTAACTGTTAACATTTTTAAACATATATTCGGCCAGTTGACAAATCAAATTTGAAAACGGAACTCCTAGGATTCACTCGATCGTTAACCTCTAATCAGTTTTATAAACGGTTTATAGCATGTTTTAAATTCTTGTTCCACCAGTTTTATCCAGAATTCGACCTCGTGTTCAACCTCCAAATCATGCAAGCAGCCTATAAAATATATCGATACTTCAGACAGAATACTTTGTCACATAATAAAGTGCACAAATAATTTTGATCTACGAGTAGATAAAGTATTTATAAAGCTATGTTTATTTTAATCAGAATTGGCACCATGTGGTTCTATCGACCCTTAATGCTCTGCCTATTCCGTAAGGGATAAAGGCGTGATTATATGTATGTTTATTTAAATTATTATACCTACTTAATACCTACAAGGTTTAAGAAGGAACCTCTTTTGGTAAGTATTACATTAGCATACATGGTTTAATAAACAGATACCTACTTATAAACTCAAACGCCTCTATCCTTCGGTAAAATCTCCAAAACCGTCTACATGATATACATACTTATCTAATGTTAGATCCTCGAATAAAAGATGTGCAAGCCCCCCTTTGCGAAATCTTCCCGCGTTTCTTTTCACTTTCAGCTCTTGATTGGTGGTCGGCAGAATATTCAAACAGCCATGTTTGGAACATGTCAATAAAATATTTATATTTAAAGATCTGTCTGGGAAGGCCTGCGGGTAAAGGAAGCCGGTTTTGTGGGGTCACCACTTTCACATAACATCCGCGCCGATTTTTTTCTAATATTTCTCGTTACTTACACACGTAATAGGTTATGTGCGATTTTAGAAAAATTCACTCTCTTTTCCACTTTCTTGTTTACATATCTGAGAAATTTTCTTTTTACAAAACGCCTAGCTAAGTAAGTTACCTATTTAGGTACCTTCCATTTACTAGACAAGTTATCATTTGGTGATAATACTTAATAGTTTTTTTTTTTTGTAAAGCGAATTATAAAATTAATAGTTTTGTCTAGAACTCTACAAGTCAGCTAGTTAACACGTATCTACTTAGGTATAGGTAGGTATGTTAACATTTTCTTCGATAAGCACGAATTTACCTACTTTGATGCAATATTTCTTATCTAAAAGTTTCATAATTAATTAGTTTCATACATTAATGCAGTAGTAAAAGGTGCATCTTGTTGCGTAAACTTAATCAAACCATACCTGTCGCGAAAATGCGATGGGAGAGTCGACCTGACCTTCCGGGCCTTTTCCGGTTTTCACGACTCCACCTTTCGGAAAACACGAAAGTACCTATCCAAAAAAAGCACAAATCTGTTTCTATCGTAACAGGCTGAATAGTCACAACACTGTTGTCCACTGGAAAACTTTTGAAAAAGTAAAGGGACAAAAACGCGCGCAAACGTTCGCGAATTCGCGATAAATCGGCGACGTGTTCGCGCCAAGCAGGTCGGTTATCAACTGCAGGTGAATGCGTTGTGAGAGGCTGGCCATCCGTTGACGACGTGTGAGTGGTTTCGAAGTGCTAATGCAGTGGAGTAGACAGCCGGTTTGGGCCGCACCGGGCGGCAAATTGAACGGATGCGATGCTGCAGCAAAAATAGGTCAGGATTTATAGCATGCAGGCAATAAAGAAACAAAACTCCTTGCTCGTTCGTGTAGGTACAGGTAGAAAATTGTTTTCTTTCAATTTAATTTAACTATTTAACTTACCTACCTATCTACTTTAAAGAGCAGCTATTTAATTACTAATATACTATTTACAGAGTAGAAATATGGCAGGTGGGTCCTCTGTCCTGAGCCAACCAACCTTATCCACTATGTCCATAGCTTTTCGGACATAAACAAACAAGCTTTATAATATTATAATACCTATAGATCCGTGGTCGTCAAAGTGCGGCCCACTGCTGTTATTTGTGCGGCCCGCGACAAAATAATTAGATTAAGGGCCGATTTTTCTGAACGTCAGATACCCTAGTACCTAAAGTTGATGCTGTCTCCATCTCCACCAAGTTTGAGAGAAAGACAGCATCAACTATATTCTTCTAAGCTATCTGACGTTTGGAAAAATCGCTTACAAGTAACATGAAGAATTTTGCCAATCTTGTTAAATTAAACATGATAAACTTCACAAATTCTTGGAATGAAAAGAAAGAAAGGAAAAGACATAAAATCCTAAATAAAGTAAGGTGTACGGCTTTTTTACCCAAATGTCCGGCCGAACAGGCTGGTCTTTTCGGCTTTTAGGTTTTTCAACCTGGCAACCCTATATACCTATGTATAAGTGTGCAAACGATCAAGAAGCGCTTTTACATAGTTTGCGGGCCGGTGCTGGCACTCACATTGTCATGTGCGCTTTTACATAGTCTGCGGCCCGCCCCCTGATTACGTAAAAGTAATAGCAAAGTCGAAGCCGCGCGATCGCCTTAATTGAGTGTGTGCGCGGGGCGAAGTGCGGGGCGCGGGAGGACGCCGAGCGCTCGTTACGCGCACGCATACACTCTCAATTATCGCGATCACGCGGCTTCGGTTTTGCTATTGCTTTTACGTAATCAGGGGGCCGGTGCTGACACTCACATCGTCATGTGTGGCCCTTTGTGGTCGGTAAAGTGTGATGACCGCTGGTATAAATAGATAAAATTGTTAATAGTTTAAAAATCTTAAACTTTTGTTGTTATTTTTATTTTTCTAAATTTAAATTGTGTTTATTTTTAATTTTCTTTTTCTAATGATGTGATGTGCTTAGAACATATTGTGTATTAATGTGCCAACATTGTAAACAGTTACAGTCTAGTTTAATTTTAAGAATTTGTAGGATTATATTAATTAGATTGTTACTTGTTTTGTTAGCCAAATAAAATAAATAAATAAAACAAACTCTTAAGTACAGAAGTTGAAATGTACATATTTAAAACTAAAAATCCTTAGAATATAACTAATTTAATTCTCTTATACAAAATTAATTACAAATAATTATTATTACAGGTAGGTAGATGTTGACCGCAGTAGCAGAGTCAGAACATGTGTCATTGCTGCTTTAACATATAATTTACACAGTTTAAAATCACTATATCTAAACTATAAAATACAATATCTTAAGTCTAACAAATGTTCTGGTCACTGTCTTTTTTTGCACACTGTACATAATTTATTCATGTAGGGGCCAATTTTTCCAATGGTTGTAAAGCCTCCTAATGGATAAAGTGGATGCTGTCTCTATGTTGATCAATCTTTAGAGAAAGACGGCATCTTTATTTGTCAGATAGGCGCCTGGCCTGGCAAAATAATTAGTACTTAGTTTGTTGACTTGATGAATAAAATTAATTATTTTCAAAATAAAAAAAATATATTATTTTTCTTTATTAAAAAAAAATCTGCAGCCGTGACCATTATGTGTAGTACGTCAAAAAATCACAAATAATATAAGGATATAACGGTTTTCGTTGCAGATCCAAAGAAAATCGGAATTTTCTTATAAGCTCCATACAAATTTTTCGAGACAAAATTATAACTCATTTATTTTTGCACAACATCAACTCAGATGGTATATTTTAGTATAATAGTCATTAGCTAAAGCGATATATAACGAAAACACGATTCTTACAATTTGAAGTCTCTATGTCTATGAAAGCAGATACACAGCCCACTGTGCGCCGCCGCCGCCGCCGCCGCCGCCGCCGCCGCCGCGCCGATTTGATTTTTGGCGTGAAATCGGCGCGACTTTTAAACGTTTGAAACCCAATTTTAGGCCAAATCAGGTCCAGCGCCGCTGATACAGCTACGGCGCCGGCAGTTGACAGCAGGAGCGTACACAGCACATCCATTAGACTGCCAACTTTTGCGCACTTTTGAAGGTCCAGCGGGTAGGCGCATCGGGTACCTACCTACCTACTTCAAATAAAAACTATAGAGATATATCTCAATTCTTCACGCCGAAAACACGCCGCCGACGACGATGATTTTTGACTGGCGTCCGTCGCCGATGATTATATCATCAGCGCACACGTCTAGACAAGACATTTCACTCTCACCAAATTCATCATACGGGTGTTTTGGAAAAATCAGCCCTCAATAAGTACACAGGTTTTCACATTTGGTCCTAGGCTGCTTTTCCACCAAAGATATGCCATGCTACATTGCATTGTATGTGTTTGAGATCCACGAAATTCATTGAAATTATAGATATCTTACCATCGTAAGGCATAGAGTGGAAAGGCAGCCAGAATCTCTAGAATCATCTATCATCTATGGTGGGAGCCACCATACTTATTTGAGCCCTATAACTGTGGTTTTACATCCTTGTTGAGGATTAATGTAGGGTTTTGCATATCCAGCTGGCATTGTGCTATATCACTCAGTGCTCCTTGTATTTTTTCCAATAGTATTTCTCCTTGACGCACCACCTTAAATGAAATATATTAAAATTTTATCAGTAAAGTCATAAAAGCCATATCACATATCAACAGAGGAAAACATCCTATTTTGCATTTAGGTCTGTGCATTTGCTTCTTCCCATAAATATATGATTTATTTTTATCTACATTTTCAAAAACAATTTCTGATCAAGCTTTGGTCCCCATGAATAACTGAAGAAAGATGCGCCTACCATACAAAAAACATAATAAAGACAAAAAGCTGTCACTTTTCATACAAATATGTATATAGCTTAATGTTTACCTCTTCTAACCCTTCTGCTGCTTCCTTATTTTCTGCTTCGAGCCGCCTTAGGCTCTGAACTTGGAGTTCAGTGGAGCTCTCTTCACTTGGCAATGACTCAATAAGAGTGTCTATGTCCTTAGCACAACGGGATATAAGCGTGGCAAACAGAACTGCATAGTCCTCCTGATTTTGCTGTTGTTGCGGCGTTTGGGAGCCACTTCGGTCAAACCCCGGGAACTTACTAGGCGTGGAAAACTGTTGCAATATACCTATGCTATTGCAAAAGTGTTCTGCTTGCTGTAACACGAATTTATAAAAAAATATTTATTGGATGCAACTTGAAACTGAAATGCAACTTTTTTCAATTGGATACCTGTACTTACTTGGTTTATTGTATCCTGCAATTGGGTCAGGCGATCCGCCATAGTTACAATAATAAGTTAATAATAAGAAAAGGTCTACACGCCACAAATTATTTATTTATTTCAGACTCTCAGACAATTTCATATTTCTGATTTTTTTTTTTTTTTTTAGTTTATCCCGAAGGAAAGGCAAGGGGAACTAAGCCCATACAGCCTAATCATTGTTTAGTAAAATGTATTCTGAATTTATGATGAATGACAATGATGATGAATGGAAACGTCGGGAAAATCCTCAAGAACAAGTGTAAAGTTAGTCAAAATGAAAAATTATTGCAGAAACAACTTACATGCGCCCATGAAGAGATCGTAATCCGGCTAAAGTTTTACTCGGCTTACCTGCGTATAAAACCATGCACACGCACTAGATTCACATCACAAGTAATCAAAATATAACTTATCTACCAGAAAACATCACTGTACGGACACATGCAAGCCATTTACAAATAAAATTTTATTTTCACAAGAAAATTACACCCGCTTCCTTCCAACTTTTCCCGCCGATCCAGCAAAAGTATTAAAAAAATTACAATTTTTTACTTTTTTTTTGTTTGGTTTATCCCGAAGGAAAGGCAGAGGGAACTAAGCCCATACAGGCATTGTCTTTAGTAAATGATTTATGATGAATGATATTGATGATGATAAATGGAAATGTCGGGAAAATCCTCAAGAATGGGTGTAAAATTAGTAAAGATTTAAAGAAATTCCAGGAATAACTTACATGAGCCCATGAAGAGATTGTATTCCGACTAAAGTTTTAAAAGCTTACCTGCATATGAAACCATACACACGCACTAGATTCACATCACAAGTAAACAAAATATAACTTATCTACCAGAAAACATTACTTTACGGACACATGCAAGCCATTTACAAATAAATTTTGATTTTCACAAGAAAATGACACTCGCTCTCTTTCAGCTTTTCCCGCCGAATCTCAGCGCCTTTTTTAATTCGAATGTAAATGTCAACCATACGTCAAAAATATTCAAACGATAATTCACTCTCTCACTCACTCGTTTTGGCTTAAATTCATCTATCTCTTTCTATCTTTACCTGGGGTGCGTTCGTGTAAGCCGGCGAAATCTTAGCCGGTCTAAAATTTAAACTAAATAAATGTTAAACACCCCGTTCAAGCACTCCGCGAGGCGAAAACTTAAACTGTCAAAATTTTATCCGACCCGTTCACGTTCGTCCGCTGGTATAAATTTTCGCCTGGCTAGGATAAATTCTAGCGTGCTTTTTAGGTCGCGAAATTTTATCCTGCTGTCAGATTGACACTAATGACAGCTGTCTGTTGTTTTTTGCTCGATTCGCGCCTTGATTGAATACTTTTAAATTGAGTTGAAAACTTGAAACACGAGTGAATAATTTATTGTATTGTGTGTGAGTGGATCATTGATGAAATTTTAATGCAAATTGTTGTAGATGAAAGGGGCAGAATGATTTACGACAATGAAGGTAGAGTTTGCCATTTTAACTGTGTAATTATTTCCAAATCACGAAGATTACAACAAAAATAATAAAAACTTTCCAATTGTCGAGTTGAATATATATTGTTTGATAAACTGTCAATTGAATTTGACAGCTGACATTGACATAAGCACTATGACTCCGTTCAGCGATCCCTCGCTAGATAATTTTTAACGGGCTAAGATTTCGCCGGCTTACACGAACGCACCCCTGCCATTTTTCGACCAAGTGTTTGAATTGGCGCAGCGCATACGCGCAGATTAACAAACGGATGGGATTGTTTGATGAATAGAATTATAACCTATAGAAAGTGTGTTCCAACCAAACGCAAGGCGAAAAAATAGGCAGAAAATATCGACTTGACGTATGCATGACATAAAATTAATGTTGCCTTAAAAATGTTTTTTCCCTAGATGTGGGGAAATAGTCGATAAAATTATTATTGATGCTGAGAAGTATACTGATTTGCACACTCTTGTAGAATTATCGTAAAATTTAAATATATTAAAAGGAGATGATCGGACTTTTCCACATCATTGGTCCAAAAGTGTGACAAAAAAAATACAATATTCTGTTAAAAATTGTCCCTCTGAATAATTTGTCATTATGTCAACAAAGCTGTGAGGCCATTCTCCGTGGTTTTATTTCATTCAATAAAGGAAAGAACGATGCCCATTTTAAAGATCTAATGTTTAAACATAATATTATAGTAACAATATGTATAGTTTTGAATAATTCGGTGAGAGAGCTTGCAGGTAATTCCACAATCAATCAAAGACAAAGTAGATCCAACTACTTTTACCTACAATCTGCATGTTTAAAAATAGGGTAAAATTTCACACTTATGGCAACATTTTGTTTTCAATGACAGATAAAAAAATATGAAAATTTGATTGTGTATTTATTGTTTTATTAATGAAATTACGTAAAAACATCAAATATTTACCGGTGAAATGTGATGTTATTTATTTTCTTATGTTTTTGAGCATAGTTTTGGCAGGATCTCAGTTAACATTTCGTCATGGTAAGTCCTTTAGGTTGACATACACACGTAGCCACTGACCGCTGAGCACTGAATGACAGAGCCGCGATTGGTTCAAATTTGCACCCATAAAAATTCCTAAAATCGGCCTTCGGACTATACTTCTATAGGTTATAATTCTATTGTTTGATGATTTTTATTTTAAAAACGAAAAGAGATAGAACCCAACTTATTTTGGAGAACTTGTAGAGTAGGTAATGCAGTTTAACAAAACATGCTAAAAAAGTTACCTCATTGTGCTAGTTTTGAAGGTACATATCAAAAATAAAAAAGTATTTATGTAACAAAAAAATATCTTATTAATTGTTTTAACTGATTTTCTGCTCGATATCGTAGGTTTTTAATTTTTTTATTGCTAGTTACTCTTTCTAGCTTTCAAATAAGACTACTTTGAAAAAAATACACCGTTTACTTAAAGAGAAAAAAATTTAAAACCGAAAGATACGAATTTTACTTTTAAAAAAATTAAAATGCCTTGATTTTTGAAATAGCTTACATTAAAAAAAAATTAAAAAAATTTTTAGCGATAATTTTTTATCTAATATCCGCACATTTCGTTTGATCAAATATAAAAATAACACATTGTATGTATAGTTCCGTCCGATGGATGATGGCGCTACTTACTATGTGTATGACCATATTTTCTGTTTCACTGCATAGTGCATACAAAAAATGTTAACTCCAAAATCAGGCATAGGAATTATTCTAAAATGTGGGTGGATAAAACTGGAAGTACGCTAGATAATATGAATAGACATAATTAAACAAACTTAAGTTTAACCATAAAATCTATTAAGCAAAACCTTGCAAACTATATTAAATATTCAACAAAGATCATCAATTTCTCCATGTAAGAAAGCTTATCAAAAATGTTAAATTTCAGTAACTTAGAATAATGATCGAAGACCAATCATTAATCTAAGTTCAGTAACTGCTTAAAGTTGGTGTCACGTCAGATGATAATAGGAACCAACACTTTTCATAAGTTTTTGCCAAGCTATGTATCATAGTTACAGAGGCACAGACGAAAGAATTATACAACTGAACAAAGTTTCAATTAATTAACAAACAGCTAAAATAACAACACTAACAGGAACTTTAATGGTAAGTAAATAATAAAATAAGTGTTATAAATAGAGCAGTCATAAATACTTAGTACTAAATTAATCTAAAAACTATAAGTAAAACATTTTTGTTGCTAACTGTATCTACATACTAAAGTGACTAGATAATGGGTAAATGAGTATTATACATAATCCACAGTACTTACTTTAAATATGAGCTCAAACAATAAATTATCTGATATGACAAAAATTACGTTATTATTTTTTTAACAAGAATACATGCCTACCTATTAAAACTTAGTATTATTTTAAGATACCTACTTATTACATTTTTTAATGACAAATAAATAACTGGTGTGTGGTTAGAGTGACTGGAGAAATACCAACTACTGGTACTAATCGATTGGGCTTTTAAAAAGCAGGATAGCTTAGCAGACATGATAATATGGTCGATTCTGACCGTAACACTTAAACGTAAACTTAATCTTAGGCCAGGTCTGCATTTAGGTTTAAGTGGGACAGTCAGAATCGCCCATAATATAAGATAATGTAATAATATAAGGGGCCATCCATATATTACGTCACAGGTTAAGGGGGAGGAAGGGGGTCGTAAACTGTGACAAGAGGGTGGGAGGAGTCCAAAATTTCGTGACGTCACATTTTCATTCAATAATCTCTAAATGTAAATTTGCAAAAAAAAGATAAATGCGACGGGGAGGGGGGTCTCACAAATGTGACTAGCTGTGACAAGGAGGGGGGAGGGGCAAAAAATCATGAAATTCATACATACATAACCTCACACCTAAATCCCATAGGGGTAGGCAGAGACTACAGATCTCCATTTAGTACGTTCCAAACATACCTCTTTCGCCTCACCCACACTCATTAACATCTTCATACATGCTCGCCGGTTTCGGGTGCTCTTGACTAGCTTCGTCTAAGGCGACCTCTCCCAGCATTGCCATTCACTTCTGCCATATATATCTCTTTCGTTAATCGTCTATACATCCTTTCCACATGTCCAAACTACGTCATCTTTCACAGCGCATAATTCTCTTATCACACTATTTCTCACTCTATCTCGCAAAGTCACGCCACTTATACTTCGTAACGATCGCATCTCAACAGCATTTATTCTACTTTCATGCTTCTTTTCCCACACCCAAGATTCGCTGCCATACATCAGTGTAAGGGGTATCATGAAATTCGTGTGACGTAATTTATGGATGACCCCTAAGAATACCCAGCATGTAGGTAAGTATTTGATGTGTAAATTCAGATTCAGTGAATCTGTTGGATATTCATTTTGTGCCAAAAATAATTCTTAACCTAGAGAAATTAATAATATTATTTTGTAAATGACTAGAGGCAAATCACACAACTCAATTTCCATATGACTAATATACCAGTCTTTAGATAAAAGGTTTCACTTAATATAAGTACATAGGTAAAATATTATTAAACTAAATATGCTTAGTTGAGTTTGACTGTCACATTAAATTACACTTTATTAGTCTTGAACTAAAAGATTAAAGTAGGAAGTAAGCTTTCTTTGCAAGTCATCAAATTCTAACGCAAACTGTGAGAATATGTGAGTTTCCTAAATTAATTTACTCATGTGACTTTAACATTTCTAGATTCATATAAATTTTTCAAAACTAATTTATTATTGAAGTTTTATAATGATAAATGTTGAAATTAGTTAATAACATTTCTTATTATTGAGCGAGTGCACCTAGTTTATGTCTTAAATGTGAGTCTGCCGGCAAAGCAAGTGCCCATTTACGTAAACCAACCAATAACACTGAACTGAACACCAGTATGGCTCCAAGAACAGAATATTTACTGGGAATCTCATTGAAAAACATGACTTGCCAAAGAAATGCAAACAGTATATCAGCTGACCTGGCAATGGCTACAGGGCCCGCTTGCTCCATTTGTAAGGACATTGTTAATAATATCTGTCCCAAATAACTAAACAAGGCAAGACAGACCACAAGAAACCTCTCCACCCCACAATTGGGCATGCATAGTACCCCAATAAGGAATGAATATAAAAATGTTTGCACAATAGCAATAGCACCAAAATTTGTCATTATTACAGAGAAGTGCAGTCCTTTCAGAACTCTGAGTAAGATATATGCATTGGCACCAAATATAGTGGACACAAAGGCTGCTACTGCACCCATTAAACTGTTGTAGCTGTCATTATGTTCCCCAGAACTACTGGTGCCAAACAAAAATGGTGGATGTGTGATAAGCACCACACCAATAAGAGTTAGTATAATAGATATAGTATTCCACATACCACATGGTTCTTTGAGAAATACTCTAGCAAATAAAGCTACAAATACAGGAACAGAAAACACAATAACGGATGCATCAGCCAGTGGCATCTTTCGAAAGGCATAAAAACTTAACATGAGGCCTACAGTTCCAACTACAGACCGTAATATCAACAGAACTCGCTTTCCTTGCGGAAACACAGGCTGTTCAGTATACACTACTATAGGTATGGTTGGCAACAAAACCCCAATGAATCTGAACATGGCCAACTGCATGGGGTCAATGTTCACCAGACTTTTGACTATCACGGAGCACAGTGAGAAGAATAAGGATGATAAAGTGGCGAGTATCAGACCCAAATATGGACATCGTTTCAGAAGTGGTCTTTTATTTTCCAGGAGATTAGGTAAGCTTTCGTCACCGCTTCCCGCCGATAAATCGACTAAATGTTGCAGTTCCACGTGCTCAGGCATGGTGGTTTTTTTCTAAAAGATGAATACATATAGATATCAGTATAAAAAATATTAGTATAAAACGAATTTGCAGACACTAAACTAAAATTTTTGAGATCAAACCTTATAGATAATTCTTAGGTATAACACATATTTTTACTTGATAGTTTTCAATAGTAAATAAATATTTTAATGTAATATGCACACCTCACATTTTTATATTCGTTAAGTATGTACCTAAAAATGGGTATTACAAAGTGCAATCTACCTACTATATTTTTTGTTTGTTTAGTTTATCCCGAAGGAAAGGCAAGGGGAACTAAGCCCATACAGCCATTGTCTTTAGTAAATGATTTCTGAATTTATGATGGCTGATATTGATGATGATGAATGGAAATGGGGAACTGAGTTAGTTGATGATGCGATGAATTGGAAACGTTGATTCACATCACAAGTAATCAAAATATAACTTATTTACAAGAAAATCACATGCAAGCCATTTACAAATAATTTTTGCTTTTCACACAGTGTTAATCTTACGATAAAATCCAAAAATCTTGTCCCGAAGGAAAGGCAAGGGGAACTAAGCCCATACAGCCATTGTCTTTAGTAAATGATTTCTGAATTTATGATGGATGATGATGATGATGAATGGAAAAAAATCAAGAACATTAGCAAAATTATTGCAACTTACATGCGCCCATGAAGAGATCGTATAAAACCATGCACCGCACTAGATTCACTAAAGTAATCAAAATTAACTTACTACCAGAAAACATCACTTACGGACCTGCAAGCGATTTTATAAAACCAAGCACACGCACTAGATTCTTTAGTAAATGATTTATGATGGATGATAATGATGATGATGAATGGAAACATCACAAGTGTAAAGTTAGTCAAAATAAAAAAATATTTCAAAAACAACTTACATGCGCCCACGAAGAAGTAATCAAAATATAACTTATTTACAAGAAAATATCACTTAACAAACACATGCAAGCCATTTACAAATAATTTCCCGCCGAATTGAATCCATCCACTTCCACTTTTTTTTTTTTTAGTTTTCCCGAAGGAAAGGCAAGGGGAACTTCACTTTAGTAAATGATTTATGAAGAAAATTACACCTGTCAAAATAAAAAAATATTTCAAAAACAACTTACACCCTTCCAGCTTTTCCCGCCGATTCAATCCGTAATCATAATATAAATCTACCTACGGACACACGATAAATTTTTGATCCAAGAAAAAACCTGCACCCTTCCAGCTTGAAGAATCCATCCACTTCCACCTGAAACTGATTTTTTTTTGTTTGGTATATCCCGAAAGAAAGGCAAGGGGAACTAAGCCCATACAGCCATTGTCTTTAGTAAAATGAATTCTGAATTTATGATGGATGATAATGATGATGAATGGAATCGTCGAGAAAATCTCAAGAATGGATGTAAAATTAGTCAAAATCAAAATTGTTTACAAAAATAACTTACATGAGCCCATGAAGATATCGTATTCCAAGTAAAGTTTTATTTAGCTTACCCGCAAAACCATGCATACGCACTAGATTCAGATCACAAGTATACAAAATACCTATAACTTATCTACCAGAAAACATCACTTTACGGACACATGCAAGCCATTTACTTTTGTAAAATTAAATAACTTTTGATTTTCACACGCAAAATTACACCCGCCCCTATCCAGCTTTTCCCGCCGAATCCAAGAAAATTACACCCACTCCCTTCCAGCTTTTCCCCCCCAAACCGATTTTTTTTTATTGAGTACAATATAATCTAAGGTATCATCTTTACATAGACTACTTAGTTTGGTTTGTTTGACCACAGGTAGTGTTGCCGAACTTTACTATCGATAGTTTGACTATCGATAGTTGATCTCGAAAATCATCTATAATATCGATGGGCCTTTCGATAGTATCGATACTATCACCTGTAATGACAATAAAAAGTTGTCAACTGTAATGAAAATAAAAACTATTATACGCAAATGTTTAAAAACCATAAAATCATCTCATATCCTGTCAGCCACTAGCTAGACAAATTATGGTATTAGCAATACTATTGAGGAAAAGGTCACTATCGATGGGATAAAACTATCAATAGTATCGATTGTTACTGCAATATTCAGGAGCAATAGTATCGATACTATCGACAGTACATACGATATTGAGCTTTGATAGTATCGATACTATCGATAGTATTGCTGTGTTTCAATAGTATTGCCCCTCACGGGGCTATCGATACTATTGTTTTTATAAAATTATTAATAAAGAAAATGGAAAAAATTCTTTACCCGAGTGGGAATCGAATCCACGACCGCTGCAAACCGTGCCAGCCGCTATAACCACTAAGCCACCGGGTCAATTACTCGGATGACGAATTTTACCATCTCTTTTCTAAATTACATATTGGCAACGTTATTCTTCATCCCGATAGCTATACACTAGCCAAATCTCGGCAAACAAAGCTAAATCCCTCAGCACAATGTTTAAAGATGAAACGATCAACCATATCCTAACGGATTATATTAATGGATAAGTGTTTTTATAAATTTATCTTTGTCAAGATATTATATACTATTGTTTTTGCCCAACTATCGATAGTGGACTATCGAGCGGCAACACTAACCACAGGTTTGACTTTGTGCACAGACTACTTAGCTCCGCTAGGAGTAATTTTGTTCTGTGGTACTTAGTGTCTGTGTTTGTGACGGCATATGTAGTACAGCCCCCCTAGCATGACCACGTATCGTGGATATCGTATCGTTTCTATACAAAATTCAACATGGCGGCTATATTTATCATATTTTGACAGGCTAAATGTCGATAAGTCGGTTTATCATTTTTGTCGTGTTTCGCAGGTCATTCTAGGCTTGCTGGATTCGGCGAGAAAGGCTGGAAGGGTGCAGGTGTAGTTTTCTTGTGAAAATCAAAAATTATTTGTAAATGGCTTGCATGTGTCCGTAAAGTGATGTTTTCTGGTAGAAAAGTTATATTTTGATTACTTGTGATTTGAATCACTAGATTCGTGTGCATAATTTTATACGCAGGTAAGCTGAGTAAAACTTTAGCCGCAATACGATATCTTCATGGCTCATATAAGTTGTTTCTGCAATTCTTTTTGATCTTTACTAATTTTACACTTAACACTTGTTCTTGAGGATTTTCCCGACGTTTCCATTTATCATCATCAATCATTCATCATGAATTCAGAAATCATTTACTAAAGATAATGGCTGTATGGGCTCAGTTCCCCTTGCCTTTCCTTCGGGATATATTTTTTTTTTTTTAGTTTGTCCCGAAGGAAAGGCATGGGGAACTAAGCCCATACAGCCTAATCATTGTTTAGTAAAATGATTTCTGAATTTATAATGGATGATAATGATGATGATGAATGGAAACGTCGGGAAAATCCTCAAGAACAAGTGTAAAGTTACGTCAAAATGAAAAATTATTGCAGAAACAACTTACATGCGCCCATGAAGAGATCGTAATCCGGCTAAAGTTTTACTCGGCTTACCTGCGTATAAAACCATGCACACGCACTAGATTCACATCACAAGTAATCAAAATATAACTAATCTGCCAGAAAACATCACTCTACGGACACATGCAAGCCATTTACAAACAATTTTTGATTTTCACAAGAAAATTACACCTGCACCCGGTTCCAGCTTTTCCCGCCGAATCTCTTCGGGATAAACTAAACAAAAAAAAAAAAGACATGTACATACATAATACCATACATAAATTGGTAAAAAATAGCGATGGGTCGTCGACGATTTTTTCGTAAACGAAACGAGACCGTTCATCGTCGATCGTCGACTAGTCGATCAACCAGTCGAATTCGTCGACTAGTTCATTACGTGACTAACAGTCTATTTAGAGTCTAAATAGACTAACAGTCTAAATAGACTGTCAGTCTAAATAGACTGTTAGTCACATAATGAACTAGTAGTCTAAATTTTAGACGATGCGTGCGTAGCATTATAATTAAACGTAATCAATTTATAAACTATATTTCCAATAATTTCGGGATATTCCTTATTTATTAAAAGTTATGCACAATGAAATTAATGATCTACCCTTCATACTTTTCCAGGCTTAGGACTGGCTGAGCATAATAATATCCATACGAGTAGGTATCAACTCGTCTATTCAGGCGTATTTAGAAGATCAATCGATTTAATGTACCTACATGATTTATATACACAATATCGAAATTTTTTTTATATTTTTTGTTTATTTACAGATTGCTTTATTTACATAAAAGGTACTTTACACTATAAGCATAGCTTTTATCGGGGGCTTTGAGCGCGGCGACCGAATCAAGAAATTCCGTAACTAAAAAAAACTAATCTAAAAAGCCTACCATCAGGGCCGGATTTAGAGGCCTAGAGGCCTCGGGGTAACAAAGGAGCGGAGGCCCCCTTGCCTCAAATTATTATTTTACTGATTGCCTGATTGGAGTGACGAAATATAGATTAATGATTTCTGTTAATATTTAAGAATAATATAATCAAATAATCACGTACCTACCTAAGTATGTAGTTACAAAGTACAGTAGGTAAAGGTAAAAGAGCCGAAAAAAATATCAAAGGAAAAGATGTTTACTAGTGTTTACTACTTGGAATTTGAAAGATTTTTTTTCCGAAATATCTATTGTGGGGGCCCCCCGTGTGTGAAGGCCCCGGGCAATCGCCCCGGTTGCCCTCCTCTAAATCCGGCCCTGCCTACCATGTAGCTCAATTTAAACTTACCTTACCTAGTCTCGTATAAAAAAAAGTTAACTTATTTTAATGCACCATAAATAATCACATTCACACAATCAGTTTTATATTTACTCCCTTAGATACAAATTTACAATTACACGTATTTATTCACTATGTTGTATTCAATAAAATACTCTCTTCCTATCCCGTAAGGGATAAAGGCGTGATTATATGTATGTAATGTATGTATGTAAAACAAAACAATTAATTTTAAATCTAAATAATCGCACGCAAAACTGTTTAGAGAAATGTAAAAACCAGTTTATATCCACTACTCTAGTTTCTCTTTCTCGCACGCGAACATAACTAATTAGTATCCTTTTTCTTCAATCAACAGAATAAATTGGAATAATTACAATAAAAGTATTTTGAAATATGAACGGAACTATGGTGGTAATAAGGCTCTAATTCATTTGACCACCGCGTCAACGTATCATCGCATTCTCATCGAATGTTACACGACTACGTTCAAAAGCCGTACCGTCGCGCGTCGACGCGGTCTCGTTGAAATGAACGTGGACTATTTAAAATAGCCGTCTATGAATTCGACTAGTCTATGAATTCGACTAGTCTACGAATGAACGATGAACCGTTCAATCGTCGAATGTAGATGGACTAGTCGATTCGACTAGTCCGTTGAATAAACGCCCATCGCTAGTAAAAAATATTTAAGTACTACATAATAAAATTATGAATGCGGCCTCTACAACAAGCAAAGTACCATTAATTGCAGAATATACTCTATCCCATCTTGGACAACATTTAAAAGAAAAACTCACCAAGGAATGTAAGTTTTGCAATACGTTTTTTGTTTACAGTTTATCACCCAGCTTAGGGTTATATTTACGTATTATTTATTATTGTTTTGACGACAAATTCTTAAGTTTCAGAAGAAGATTTGTTAACATTACACTCGGTGTTTGGTGTGGTACTTCAAAGGGCATTGGATATTCTAGAAAAACAACCTACTTTTATTGCCTACACTTCTTGCAAAACCTTGAGAACCTTAATAGAAGTAAAGGGGGAAAACGATAGATGTTACAGGGTATTTCCAAAGATAAACTTTTGTCCTTGCCGTGCATTCCAGCATCAAGTTATAGAGAAAAAAGCCCAGGTGTTTTGCAAGCATGTTTTGGTGGCACGACTTGCTCATATGCTGAGTAAAACTGTTCCTCATGAAGTGACTGAAGAACAATATTCAATGTTGGTACGATCTATGTTTGATCTTGAAGTAAAACCTGAAAATTTGTGAGTCTAATACAAAAATGGATGATGGTACTTCAGAGTATTATTTTACCGCTTCCATGGATTCTGGAAAGACTTTATGCAGTTTGCTGAAAGCCATACAGTTTCAGGAGGTAGATATTTAACCATTTTTGCCGTAACAGATATGTAAGTTTACTGAATAGTATTCGTGGAATACATTCTGTTTCAACACTTGACATAGCACTTACTGCCACCAAAAGGTATGGGTAATGTTTTACCAGTCTACTTATGTATGTTATTGTTTAATTTTAGTGTGCAGTATTCTGTGCACTCCCCGAGGGTCTGAAGCTGACGGTGGAGGAAGGCAAGTGTGTCCAGGCCTCCGCTTATGTGCCGTCTGACAACTTCACTGAATACAATGTGAGGAGTGATGTGGATGTCATGTTTAAGGTTGGTATTGATTGCTGATGTCATCATCTCAGCTATGATGTAGATAATAGAGATAGATGAGAGAGATAAGAAGTCCACTGCTGAACTTCCCTAATGACTTCTACTGCATTAAACTACCCACAATCCTGACTGGGTTAAACAGCGGACAGCATGACCACGCATAGTGGATATCATATTGTCTCTATACAAAATTCAATATGGCGTCTATATTTATCGTATTTTGACAGGCTAAATTGGTTTATCATATCGTGTTTTGCAGGTCATGCTAGGCTTGCAGGAGTGGATTATGCATATAAACATAGTAGATAGAGACTTGTGATGTTACATATTTTACTGGCATGTTTGCCGATGGTAGGTACATAAAGTAAACATGCTTACTAAGAAACCTTACTTTTGTGGGCCCTTTCTTCCACTATTTCTTTTAGGGTTGATTTTTCCAAACGTCAGATAGCCTTTCAGAAGAATAAAGTTGATGCTGTCTTTCTCTATAAGTTGAGACCAGGGGCGGCTCCTGATATTTTTAGATGGGGGTTCACATTTTTTTTATATGAGCGCATGCAAAATTACAATTTGGAAACGCCGCGCGTGTTTACTCCCTTTTAGATGAGATGATGCAAGTGCAACCTCGTATATAGTGTTCTGTGAACCTCGCTCTTATTAAAATTTAGATGACCTAATGAAACACATTAAAGACAACCATATCGCGTTCTAACACGGATTAAGCGACATCTAGGCCGCATACGCGAATTAATGTAAGCGGCGCTCCAGATAAGGCTAATTTTTCATACGAAATCTTCTGTTTCACGCCCCGGCCTATGTCGGTATGTCTCTCGCACACATTGAATACAGTAATCGTACCAAATTTCATTTGATTGTAGCGCGATCGCTAGCGCTCCACTCGATACATAATATTACAACTTACATAAGACGAACACTATTGTATAAACATAGTAGAATTGAAAGATAATTAATAATTATAATATAGAGAAATATAGATTGCCTATGTAATTTTCGTGGGTGGGAGTGCACTGCACCAGCGCTCCTTACGACGAGCCGCCAGTGGTTGACCATCAACTTTAGTCTTCAGATAGGCTATCTGAGGTTTGGAAAAATCGGCCCTAAATAGTGTAACTTGTTGTTTTCAGATAAGTATAGCAGTGCTTGCAGAATGCCTAAACATCTTTGGATCTGGTGAGGAGTCCAGCTTGAAGATGTATTACAGATGTGAAGGATCTCCATTGCTTTTAGTGTAAGATTTAATCTTAATATCAAATACTTGATTTATATCAGTTGTACAGGTAAGGGTGTACTACTGACGAAAAAAGCATGTATTGGGATGAGGCAAAATTTGTAGCTAAAAATATTTTACAACTCAGTATGGACATGGACCGAATAACCAATATTTCACTCTTCCATCACACACTATTACGCATTTTGATATGCATTTGTTATAGTATGTCTCTTCTTAACCTTCCATAGGGTCTCTATGGAAGGTTAAGAAGAGACATTAGCGTCTGAGCGTCTGAGCGTCGGCGTCGGGCGAGCGTCAACGCGGCGTCGACGCTACGTCGGCGCTGAATGGAAGCCGAACGCACAGAACACTGTAATTACGCAGCGCAAACATCGCGTCGTTTTATTATATTGGAGAAAATGCGGCCAACGCCGCGCTGACGCTCGCCCGACGCCGACATTCAAAAGACGCTCAGAAGACGCTAGTTTGGGGCGGCTCTAAGGCTGACCCCACATTCGCCGTGCGCGTTCCTAGAGCGTGCTACCGACGGGAACGCTGCGTTCACGCTATAGACACGCCGCACGCTGCGTTGTCGCACGCTCCAGGGTCGCACACGCCTAATGTGAGGTCACACTTAATATTATCAACAAAAATCACTTTTCTATTTAAATGTACAATTTTTTTTCAGTTTACAACCACAATCAGTGAACAATGTGATGACGGATTGTGAAATATCAACACAGACAGCCGACTCAATACTCGAGCTTCGTGACGAAGACACACCAGAAGTGGCCAAGCTGGTGCTTAAAGCCCCAGCCTTCCTCGGTCTACTGGCGGATATAGAACGCAGCTGTGACATTATTGAGCTCAACCTGACTCCGGAACATCCTAATGTTAGCATTGTCACTTATGGAATGCAGGTTAGTGTATTGTCCACAACTATAGGTATATTTAGCATTGTATGCTTGCTTTAACTTCAAGCAAGTTACCATTACTTAAGTACTATGACAAATACATTACGTCGTGGATCTTTTATAATACTGAAAAAAAAGGACTTCCTTTCTCAGACTGTGTATCGAAATCTTTCGATATAAATACAAATAAAAAAAACTGTAAACAACCCTATTATCTGATAATTATCCTAGCTGATTTGTCAATTAACTTTTTGAAATTTTCTTTATTTTAATTATTATCTATTTATCTCAAAAAGGGTATCAGTTTTTCGCCATTATTAAATAAACAGAAAAGAATAATACAATTTAAATGATAAAAATACAATTTAATTCAGAGTTAAAAGTAAGAAAGTACGTAATAAAGATAAATTCCTGAAATTCACACTTCTCTTGTCAGTCAAGGGTTTTTTTTATGTCTAGCGCGTTTGGATACATAAACAAACTTAGTTATTATTTTAGTGTTTGATTTCAAAATTGGTCAGACGTGGCACCATGTGGTTCTATCGGCCTCTTGGTTGCTCTGCCTACCCCGTAAGGGATAATGGCGTGATTATATGTATGTATGTAATAAATAACACTTGCAGGACAGATCATGTATTGACATGCCCAAGTCATCAGACATGGTCCAAAGCTTCAGCTGTGAGGAACCAGTGACATTGAAGTACCAGCTACACCACATACGGTTGATTATGAAAGCTCTAGGAATCTCCAGCAAGGTATATCAAACCATAGTTACAGACTTTCATAGAAAATATATTATATGTAATTATCTCACTGTGTTTGCACATTATTTTATTCCATTTTCCAAATTACTTTGGTATTACCCCATCTTTCTGTAAAATAGTTGTTTATAAATAAACTGTACAAGGGACAAGAGGGTCTTGGTGTTTTGTAGGCGATGGGCTGACCACCTGTCACTACTAACCGAACTTGTACATCTCAACTACACCCTCAAAATTGGTCAGAAGTGGCACCATGTGGTCCTATCGGCCCTTGGTGCTCGGCCTACCCCGTAAGGGATAAAGGCGTGATTATATGTATGTATGTATAAATAGGGGGTAGGTAGTCGTAAAACGCACAAGTATGTACTTAGTATTTGTACTTATCAAGTTCAAAAATTCGCTGCCGTCATATTTTCGCCTAGTGCCAGGACGCAAATAAGCGCCAACTGCACTTCTAGAAAACGCAAACAAATACATACGCAGTCGGCGGCAGTAAATGTGAGCAAGATGTTTTACATTATTGAGATAAGAGAACTCTTAAATGATTCCATGTACATTTATTAATTTATTCTATAGAAATGAGATAGGCGAACCTTACTTAGGTTGTTCTTACTTACGTTACTAACGATGTTTGCCTCAATTTTTTAATAATAATACCTTGTATGAATGTAATTAACTCGTTGAATATTTCGCAGGTGGTCCTTCGATGCAGTTCTAATGGACTACTTTTGCTGCAACTTAAGTTGGAAAAGGAGGATCAAAGGCAGATGTTCTCAGAGTTCTACATTGTACCACTTTTAGATGACTGAATAGTTTACGTAACATAAAGGTCCAGGGTCTCTAAAACTGTTATTCTCATCCATTGACATGCAATAGATGAAAGCATGCATAGCATGATATGACTATCTTCTGGGAGTGGCCCACCACAGCAACTCCTGTAAGCCAGTAGCAACTGAAGCGACCAGAGACATGCAATAGAATGAAGCGATACTGGCACTCTATGGCTTATGTATACTTAAGGCATAAACCAGTCTTGCAACGTCTGCAAAATGCTGTCTGCCATTTATCTTCAAACACAAAATGGCGGCCTATTTTATACCAAAGTTTATGAAAAGTAAAACAAAACTCAAAATATACGTCTATATTCCACTTTTGTAATTACATACACCTTTTATAAGGAATGTTTGCTATTTTACACCAGTGTACGCTGTTATACATTCTGTAAAAATGGTTATAAATATTGTACAAACGTCATGTATAAGGTTATAACAAACTTAGTTGCTCGTCTTATTGAAGGTAGGTAAGTAAAGAATTGGTGCCTTCTATACTGTAGCAGTTTTTATGTAAGTGAAAATAAATGAGTTTTTTTAAGTACATTACCGTACTGACTGTTCAATATAATAAAGTGGCGGTTTTATCATCCATCATAAATTCAGGAATCATTCTGCTAAAAATAATGGCTGTATGTACCCACATAGTTTCCCTTGCCTGTCCTTTCGAATTAACTAAATTAAAAGAACCTATCACACCAGCGCCTCTGGCGGATAATTTGGTTGGTTAAAGTAATGAAATACAAAATTATTTTACTTATGTATGTCCTAAAAATTATATATTTTTCTTTCTAATATGTACCAATGGTATTTGTTTATAATATTCTATTCCGAACTAATACTTTTGTTATTTTATTGTAAATTAGTATTAGAAACTATTAGATCCTAAAAATAATCATCTACCGTCAAATTCAATTCCAATATCATTCACCATTACTATCCTAAATGTTTGTGATATAGCATAATTTTGTATTTTTGTAAGTATTTGTGGCCCGCCCTACCTTTTTAAAAAACAAAACAACAACGTCAACAAAACAAGACAAAGTCTGTAGAACCATTCCAAGATGGTTACGTACCTAATTGTTAGTACTTGAGCATAAGAAAAAGAAAGATTTCTTTACATAATCTATGCTGTCGATGATTAAATACAACTAACCATTTATAATTTCCTCCGCGAATAAAACGCTATTAGCTAACACTTTTCACTTAGTTCGCTAGACATGTTATCCTAACATGCGCTGATGCGGCTTCATTAGAATACATCAGCTGCATCTCCTTCCGTGCATGTCGTAAGAGTCGACTAAGGAACTCGGGAATAGGCTATTTGACAATGGCTATTTGAAAAATGAATCGTGAATTACTGTAATCAGTATGTATTATGTATGAGTTTAAAAATGGTTATTTACTAGCGGAAGTTGAAAATAATAATTAATTTACTTAAAAATCCGTAAATAAAATGCATATTTTTAAACTTTCGGGCTTATTATGACGTCACCTGCTTGTAAACATTGTTTTTTGTTCACACTAAAATGTATGTGGATGACATGTGTCAAAGTGACAGATACAGGCAAGTGATGTCACCGACGACATATTTTCAAAGAAGCGTTTTGGTGCGCTATTTAAATATCAAACTTTTAATTTGATATTATTCAGTAAATATGTATCAGAATTCAAATATACAACTTGTACTGGGTTTTTAAACCCCTAGAGAATAATATAAAATAGATTTTGAAAATCAGTCAAATAGCCTATTCTCTCGTTACGTATGTTGTTCACCTAACATTATTTTCTACATGTAAAAATGAATTCCGAAACAACATGAAAACAGGGTGTACCTTCCCTATCTCAGCAAAGAATCGAACCCAACACTTAGTTTATCCTAGCAGAATTAAATACTTTGGCAATAAACAGTGCAAGGAGCTTTGTGAATGCAATATATTATTATTTTAGACAGCAGCGCCTTGCATATTTATTTTATGATAAATCCCGCGTATTTTGTTAAAAAATTTCTCTATACCTATGACTAGATTGGACTACATCAATTTATGCTTATCAGAAACTTTGTTTCTGTTCATTTACTATGAGTATAAGATAAGATTTCCGAGTAAGATTACTCGATACAATAGTAAAGTTAATTGTAATACAAAAATTAAACTATAACGTTATTCCTATTACATTATAGATATACTGATACAAACTGTATAAGTGTTGTGGCCATATCGTTGAAATGATTATTATCGTAAAATTTACGAAATTCCATTGACCACTAATAAATTAATCATTTCATATATGTAATCTAACTGGATTTTACAAAAACTTAACTCACAATTTGAAGTTATGGAATAAAGAAACTATGAAGTTTAACTTTAAAATGATATGGCCACGACATAAGCATCTCTTATCTATCAGCATCTTACTTGTCCCACTGAAAGCGAATGCATAATAATAGTGTACTTATAATATAAACTAGTGGACGCCCGCGACTCCGTCCGCGTGGACTAGAGAAAAAACAAAATGTCGAAATTATCCGGTATAAAAACATTTTCCCGGGATAAAAGGTAGCCTATATAGGGTGATTTTTGGTCGTCAACGTTCCCGTTAACTACGGAATCTCCTCATCATCACGTTCATTTTTCTCCATGGAAGCCTGGGAAGTGTCTGGTTTCCAAAATATTAGGGTACAAAGTTGAGTAAATAGACTGCGTTTTTCTGCATAAATGCACATTGTCGCATGTAGCAAGATTTTTTCACTAGAAAAATTAATATCTGTCTATGAAAAAACTAGCATAAACACTGGACACTATAAATTACGCCCGATCAAGTAATTAAAAAAAAAAAAACATTTTTTTTAAATTCACAGCTTTTTTTTGGCATAAACTTACTTTATTTGATGTATAGATTACGAACCCTTAATTAAGGGTGGCAGCGAAACAACACCCTGTATGTTAAGTGGGACCTGTCACAATATATTCCTGAAAACTGCATCGAAATCGGTTCAGCCGTTTCTGAGATTAGCGTGCACAAACGCAGACAAACCGACAAAAAATCCAAAAAATCATAGTCAATCGTTTTTTCTCATATATCTTCCATGTACAGACAGCGATCCGTTACATTTTTATTATATGTATAGATAGATAAGTGTATACAATTTCATTCTAAATTACATGGCTAGAAAAGGTAAATATTTATGTTGTGTTGCCAACAACTACTTCATCCTATTTCAATATTTGTGTATGTACTTAGTATTTCATATTTTTATTGGTCAGTGGAACAAGCAGCAAGCATTATTTAAATAATGTTTACCGTGAAAACATAGTTAAGTTAGAACATTAAAAATATAAATCTAATCAATATTAGGGTCTATTCCGGCAGTCACGCTTAAACCTAAACCTGTCAGGTCTATCTCTCTCCGTCCTTAACATAAATGGCTGAGATAGAAAAGGACAGGTAGGACTAAATTTACGTTTAGGTTTAATTGAGACTGCCGGAATCGACCATAATGCCTACCTAAACATAAATAAGTAGTTTAAACATTTGGCCAAGCCTTAATTTTGCTATATACATATATATCCACTAGACATATTGCACAAAACTAAATAAAAAATCGTGAACAAGAAAGAAAAACCCCTCACCTACGTAAATGAGCATAGTTAATAAAGAATTATACAGCAATCTCCCTAACATAATCAGTAACTTAATGTAGTTATGTAAAAAGTTAATAGTCCGGCTCGAAGGACCAACAAATAACGTAACTGCAACTGAGAGTCAATATTAAGACATCTTTGTAACCCCCTTTCAAAATAACCCGACGAAAATTAAAAGAAAGAAAATCCAAAAGATCTATTAACCCAAAAATAAAGTTACACAAAGCTGTACTGATTGTCGACGGCCCTTACGTCATGGCCTCCGGTTGCGGCCAATAGGGCTTCAAGCTCTGCTCTCCTCATACGTACGTCACTGCCATGGGAGACACTGAGCTGAAAAAAAGTTTTGAATCGTGTTGAGGAAATACTAAATAAGAAAAGAAACAATATACTAAAGACTTTATGGGAATATATATTCATCACTAATATTAAAAATACGAAAGTAACTGTGTCGTTGTGTCACGCTTTTGCGCCTAAAGCACCGAAACGATTTTAATGAAATGAGATACTGGGTAACTATTCGCGATATGAAAATTACGAAATCTGCCGGGTCAGCTAGTTATGTATAATTTAAACAATTTAAATGTTTTATTTGAAATAGAGAATGTTAATATTAATGCAAGTAATAACAAGTAGCAACAAATACAGTGAGAAATAAGCAATTTAAATGAGCAAATTAAAAACTTACCAAAACAAACGTACAGTTACACAACAAACAAGCACTAATATACAACGACTAGATACGTGGACCTTAATTTCCGTACATTCAAACTTAGACTATGATCAAGAATATAGATTAGATTGAAGATATATTGGACCTAAATAACTGGCTTAACTAAGCACGAATACCTCAAAAGGCGATCTCGTGACATACATTTTGAGATGAAATGAGATAGTGTATTTTGACGTCAAATTTTTATATGAGATTCAACGAGAAAAAAGTTATGATAATCGATTAAGCTCGATATAGCTTGTCAAGTAAAGCAAATTAAAAAAAACTTAGCTCACTGGAGACTTAGCTTGTTTCCGAGCGTAGCTTGCCAAGATCTATAGTTTTATAGACCGTGATAGCTACGAATATTTTTGCAACCCAGTCCATGTATCTAAAATTATGCAACGAACAACGAATGATGCAAAATAAAATAAAAACAGGCCACTCCATACAATAAAGTTTAATAATAACATTTACAACCAAAGAAACTATGATTAAAGCTCAGAAGAACATTAGTTCGATTTATTTGTACAAGTAAATGACTTATAAATAAAGTAAATACATACAAACATTATTATGATTTAAAAACCTATGTTAAATGTGCAAAGCCAGTGGTCCTTATAATGATTATCGAGTTCCAAATTTTACTTCATTTTCTGAATTATACACAGATCGACCACGGGAAAACTAAAGAAGTTTGTGTTGTATTTATTATTAAAAACCGTTTCAGTATAAATGCTTGCGATAAACTTGTTTATATAGGTATAAAATTGATTTGTTTTAAAGAGCACACTAATCTGAGTAAAACTTTTTTGTTCGAAATGAAACTTAAAGATATCTTATTATTATTATACCTTCAGATTTGTGAGCTTCCATCACTAGCCTATTAATGATTTAAATTGACATAAGATAAACTTTATTGATTTATTCTTCATAAAATTTCTATTTACTTACAGCTTTTTTTAACAAAAAAAAAAAACCCGCACGCAATTAACATTTTGATTTACGAACTGTAATGACAACAAATAGTAGAAAAACTGTTTTTCTAAACTTGAATTCAGTTTCACTATTTATACTTACTGGCAATAATATCAAAATGCAGCGATTACAATATTTCTAAAGGTCACAGACAGATAGAACTACATAGTAAAAGTAACTATTAGAAAAGCTATTTACAATCAAGTCTCTTGTGTTTATTGTACAATCAAAATCGCAAATATGTATACGTAATTTTTAGGGAGTAAGTATTATTAACTTCAGTTAGAGATTTGATTTCATAAGCTTTTTCTACCTATGCGTATTCTCAGCGTAGTGTCAAGTCGTATAAACAAGTTATACGCTAATGTATACAAATTAATCGCAATACCTTATTCATATGTATAAATAACAATTTTCAATAAATAAAATGAGATATCAAGGTATTAATAACTAGACAAATAAGAAATAGCTTGACATAATTTAACAAATGAAGCTTAGTAACTACGTCATTTTTGTTATCTACCCTCCTCTATGTCATCATTGCAATACACACTGTGCCCGCCGGGCCGCCTACACGACCCGTAGTGACGTGCTAGTATTTTGTAATTTCTCATCTCAAGCCGTCGACAAAATTTTTTGACTTGCAATAAGTGAAGCCGCCAACTAGCCGGCCGACATAGGTCGGCGGCCCGGCGGACTCAGTGTGTATTGGCGCTATCAACTTACCTATTTGAAATGAAAGTTAAAACTTGTAAACTAAAAATCACGTATTTTTTGTTCGAAGAAAAAGTTGAGAAAAGGGCATTGAATTTTCCCATGAAGAATAACAAAAATGAAAAATGTTTAGTTTGAGTAAAAATATAAATCGTATTTGGAGGTTACTCTACCTCTTCTTGTTCATTATATCTATTGTATATTTTGATTCCAAGTGTACATTTGAGGGTGCAGAAAAAGAACCTAAAAGAAGTAGGTTTTTCTTGCTATGTTTTCACAACACAAAAAATGTGATCAGTAATTATTAGAAGTGTTTTTATATTCGTATGGCCAAACAATGAAACACGCGAATGCGGTAAAACTATTTATCCTTAGATTATTATACAAAATTGTATTATTTGTGAATATAAAACTACTTTTATATAGTGTAAGTTCAAACCCATGCAAATAAAAAAAAATTGTGTAAAACATACGTAATGAAAGAAAATAACACATACATAATATACGTACGACTACATGAATTTGGAAGCATCGACACAATCAAACGAGTAATAACATTAACTACCAAAAATACAGATTTTTCTATCATTGTAACGAAGTTTTTGATGCATTAATAACGCTTTGTTTAAATCTATGCAATATTTTCACTGTTATAAGTTGCTCCACTGGCATCGAACGTTTGTCTGTCGCTCCCCATACAAAAATTAATACACCCTCTCCCTCGCACACGTATCAAATCCAATGAAAAATCACATTTCATTG
Organism: Carposina sasakii; assembly: GCA_014607495.2. NCBI lineage: Eukaryota > Metazoa > Arthropoda > Insecta > Lepidoptera > Carposinidae > Carposina > Carposina sasakii. The sequence continues at coordinate 3,108,680 of CP053169.1, forward strand.
TAAAAAATTCGTATAAAAAGTCCCTGGTAAAAAAGCGACAGACAATACACTATAGATTATAAATATTATAATAAAAGTTTTTATATTGCGTTGATTTGAACAAGTAAAGCAACAAAGAGAAAAAGGCTGAAAACAAGTGAATACGTACATACACAACAGCAATACCAACATTAACACAAATTACTGAAGCTTTATAAAAAAAATCCCCAAATTAGGTACTTTTTACACAAGGTACTACTAACATACCTACCGACTATAAATAAACTAAGTATGAAAACTTTATGTATGATTCTCGTTCGGTAAAACGTAGCAACATATCGAATAAAATAACATAAAATCTAGTACGTTATATGTATATGGCAAATGATTTCCTCGATAATAAACACCACCACACGCACGCAGATTAAATAAAATTGTTAGAAAATAGTTCTATGCAAAGAAAAAGACAATAAAGCTTTAGTTTCCTAGGACAGCGGTATAGCGTTTCAAAGAATAATTGCTATGCCTGATTTCGGAACTAAGATTTTTTTATGCTGCGAATCTGGTTATACACATAGTAACTGTGGGGTAAACACGAACCTTTTTACGCGGCGTAACGCTAGCGACTCGCTACCAAAATCTATGTGATTTGACAGTTGGACGATAGCGTTACGAACTATCGAGAGGTTCGTGCTTACCCCTCTGGTGCCATCATCCAACGGATTTGCACGGTGAGTGAGACGCACATTAGTAAAACAGCGGTGAAATAACGTCACTACAACGTTGTCCACATATTATTGTTATGTAATAAAAAAAGGCGCGGTTTGTAACAGAGCGGTAACTGACACCGTTTTTACATAGACAACGTAATTTACCACCGTTTTACGGCACCGCTATCTTAGGACACCAAAGCCTTATCCCCGCAAAGTTGCAGTCACTCAAGCATTTCATAAGTTTAAGTTATATGAGGATACGTCTGTATCCGTAAATAGCGTCTTTCGGCTCGGTGGGGTACTTTATGGAGCCGGATATTATAATGTAGGTATAAAAATTATTACTTTTTGTACTAAGTATTGTATTATGACGTGATCAGGGTGCTTAGACAATGTAACATAAAAAAAAATTAAATGACATTTCTTCTAGCAAACCTACAAAGGGAAACTAGAATTTTCACTGATAAGCTATGTCAATCAAAATTGTCCAACAAATAACTACATACTCTATTATGTAAAGTAAAAGGTATCACTGGGCTATTATAAATGTATGATCATAACCATTTCTAAACCAGAACAGAAAGAGTGAAGTAAAGTGGAGTGAATCTTTGTTATATGCCAATACAAAAACATAATTTCTGAAATCATACCACTCCACTAGACATCCCACTTCTGATATTAACTATCAACTACCCCCTTATTGTCCGTGGTCCACCCATGTTTATAGTGTTGTTCCGATAGTCTATCGATAGTACCATCTAAACTATCGACAGACCATAATATGGTAGAACATAATTATTATGTTGCAGAACGTCGATATTTTTGAAAGAACTATCGATAGTATGATAGATTTTCAAGGTCAACTATCACTACCCAACAACGCTAGTATGTACCTCACATGGAATAACAAGTCTCAGGCTCAAGGGAACTATTATTCTATGCAAAGTACCTATGTATAAAGTTGAACCACAGAAAACAAAGCATCCTAGTCTAAGCAGCTCACTTGTCGCCTCGAGTCCTGGCAGACCACATACTGCGTGAGAGTGACATCAGCCGCGCCGCCCGACTCTAGCGGGATCGGGTGCGCTCGGAAATGTTCGAGCATATCGTGCACGTTCGGAAACCAGAGGTGTTGCACTCGGCATTGGCCCGTCTCGCTCAGTGTCATGCGAAGATGCTTCGCTCGACCCTGAAGTGAAGAATTCATTGTTGTAGGAATTTGTGGAAGCTGGATAGGATTATGGCAATACTATAGAAGGGAATAAATTTCTCTAAGAAAGTTTTTTCGGTACAAACTGCTTAGAGTAAGTACTTACCTAACATTGCTTTGTAACTTGATATTTACATTCCTCATTATTTTCCTACTCGTATACTGGTTGGACTTGAACCAAATGAAACTTTGTTTGTGCCAACTGCGTAAAGTAGATAAGTACCTAACATTGCTTTATAACAACTTGACATGTAGATTCTTCAACATTTTCCTACAATAGAGGTTAGACTTGACGAAAAACACTTTTCTGATAAAACTGCTCCATAACGACGTGATATACATCTTCCAATAGTGAAGTCTTGACCACGTGATTTTACCACTATACCAAACCTATGTACTTTTCGATGATTACTACCAGAATCTAAAGCAAATACAACAGCTATATGTATATACTAGTTAGAAATTCAAAGCTCACCTGAAAGTTGAAAGTGAGCACATATTCGCCTCTCCTAGTCTCGCTTTGCCGCACGAGATAGCATCCGTGTGCAGTCGGACCGCCAGCCAACACCGACGCGGCGGCTGTCGACCGCGCCAATGTACCGTGGAACCAGGGCCATTCTCCCAGCGATATGCGGGACTCGCACACTTCTTCTGCTATTGAACCTGGGATATAGAATAAAATGTGTTAATACGTCGATGGTCTGTGGCAGCATCTCCATTAGAGATGTGCTATGTTAACCTAACCACAACCTATAGACCAAGAAGTTATTTTAGTACAGAAAACAAAATCGCCATAGGATGGTGGACTGCAATCCACGAAGAGGTTGGCAAGTTCTTATTGGCTCGGTCAAGAACAAAATTACAACTTTGCGATAGGATAGATATATGTATAGGACGACGTCTTCAAGACGCTACAGTGGGATGGACTAGGTATTAACGTCAATGGTGAATGTCCACGCATCTCCGCTTTGCAGACGATATAGTTTTGATGGCTGAATCGCTGCAAAACCTACAAAAAATGCTGTCTAGTCTCAATGCTGCCTCGAGGCGTGTTGGCCTCGGGATGAACCTGGACAGGATCAAGGTAATGTTCAATCGACACATCAGCCGATATCCGTCGAAGGTGTAGCTCTAGAAGTTGTTCAGAAGTAGGTATGTATACCTTGGGCAAATATAGCAGTTGGGTAAAGTAAAGACAACTTCGAGGGAGAAATCACAAGTAGAGTGAAGCTTAGGTGGGCAGCGTTTGGGAAGTTACGTCATATCTTTGAGGCATCCTTGCCACAATGCCTCAAGATCAAGGTGTTCGATCAGTGCGTTCTACCAGCCATGACTTACGGAGCCGAGACGTGGAACCTGACGGTGGGACTGGCTCACCGATTGCATGTCACTCAGAGAGCTATGGAAAGGTCAATGCTCGAAATCTCGCTAATGGACCAAGTCCGAAACGAGATTATCCGGCAGAAGACCAAAGTGACAGACATAGTCTCGAAATGTAGCAGACTGAAGTAGCAGTGGGCAGGCCATATCTGTCGTAGAACCGATGGACGCGCCTCGGCAAGCCTAGCGTTAGGCGCCCTCCGGCCAGATGACTTTAAAGAGGACGGCTGGTAGTGACTAGATGGCAAAAATGGGAGATCGAGCCATGTGGCGTACACTGGGGGAGGCCTACGTCCAGCAGTGGACTGCAATAGGCTGACGACGACGACGATAGGATAGATAATGGGTAGGGGCAGGATTTTATGCAGTGTCAATGCCAACCCTTGGTGAATACATGTCTTTTATTATCACCTTAAATCACATAAAAAAATAAGTACTTAAATACTATAACATCAATCTAGGTTCTATCTAGACACTTGTGGTGTATTAAAACACTGTGTCCAAAGTTAGACACTGTTTAAAACTTATATTTGACAGCAAAATATTACATAATATTTGTCATATTTTAGGCCAACGTTTAACAACATTAGCTATAATAATTATATTGGTGTAAACAATTAAGGTAATATAAAAGTGACATACATTTGAATAGTGTTATTCATTGTAATTGAACAAACAATTGCCCATGTTATCAATAAGTAAATTAACCTTTGTAAGCAAAGTTATAACAAAGGAAATTAATTAGTAAACTATTTATTCTAATCTAAGTGATAAATATGCATACTACCACTGCATAGAACTGGTTTTATGTAAATAGGTCTGGAATACAGTAAAAATTATATGTACATATACAAAATAAAATCCAATATTTTTATAAAGGAATTTAGAACACAGGTCCACTGTACTTGGCATTGAGACCATCAACATGCTTCATGTCTACAACTCATTTGTGGTCTGCCTGAATGGAGCCTAACACAGAGATTCCAAGAAGACTGCAATTTCATACCATAAACCCCTCATCTTAGTAATAAAAATAACATACCCAACTCTGCCTCTTCCGGAGTATCATCTGTGGCTAAATCCAGGTTGCTACTACTAGTTGGCAAATCTCTTCGTGGTGGCAGGTCAGGAGGGGCCGGTTCTGGGAGACCAGGTAACGAGTCGGGAGGAGGCTGTGACGTAGGTACAGTACGCATGCAGTACTTTATTGTCGCTAACCAGGACTTCATGTCATCAACATCTGCTGCTTCTATAACATACTCCATGTTGTTGTCAGCCTGAAATAGACATTTTATGACTTTAGACAAATACATTTAGAAAAATTAGAAAATACTTACATGTTTATCCTAACAAAAGATAGTATTTTTGCTATGAAAATGCCATCTTAGGTTTTATCTTATATTAAAAGGTCCTTTTTTGTAGATCCATTGATCAGCGAAATAGTTACAGTACATTATGAGAATAAAAATACCTAAAGTTATGCAATTATATAAGAATCAGTCATCTATTGTAATTTCTTAAAAATATAGCTTGAGTGTCAGTAAGTATGTATTTCGTTAGAACTATAAATAAACAGATTTATGATAAATATAATGTAAGTTACCTTCAATACAAAAGTATTTTCATGGTCTGGCATTTCAAGAGCTGTAGTTTCTCTTGCTTCAGATATAAGGAAACAAAAGACTCCACTCCTAGGCTTTTGAGCCTTGGGTGGTGAGTAGAACTCTAACATATACCCGCCCACCGTTTTCACTAACGCCAGCCTACATTTCTCCCATTTATGTGGACCTCCAGGCAGCTCTAAGCTTTCTGGAGTTAAATAATTTACCAAACCTTCTTTTCTACATTCTACCACTATTTTAGCTAACTTAGTCTTGTTGTGTTTGTTTAGGTTGGACGATAGTTCCACTTCGTCTGAATGCTGTTTGTGAAATAGACCTTTACCGCGCCTGAGACCCTTGAATGATAACCTTCTAAAGAATGGTTTATGTTGCGTTTTCGGCGAGTCTGTGTCTTCTGAGTAGTCACTTTCATCATAGCCGGTATGAGTTCCATTTGGCAGTTTGTTTTGGGTTTTTAGTTTTATTATTTCAATCTCAAATTGATCGGAAAACCTATCGACGAATCTCTTGAGGAGATCCTTATGTGACAGCGGTGGGCGAAGTGAGGGTTCTGTGCCACCGATGTGTATGTATTGTAAGCAAGCCTTGGCGAAGTCCTGAGCGGTGTCTTTGGCCTGACGCTCGCAGAACTCAACCCATCCGTCGGGATCGCCGTCGGATGGGCCCGCCATGGCTAGCAGTTTTTTTAACAGCTCCACTTGGAAGATAAACACTTCGTACTCGACATAAGTTACAATAATATATTGTAGTTTATTCACTGAATATCTAAATTCACCTTGTTTATTACAAAAATAATAAATTCACGTCATACGATGAAACATTTTATCGCAAAAACAAGTTTTTTTAGTTGCCATATAAAAAAAAAGCCACGCAGAAAAAAATATCTTCCAATGTTTGCTACAAATATATTTAAGAAATATTTAATAGTAATATTTGTATATACATACGTTTTTATTTCATATAATTTAATAAAATTAATTCTATTTATTTGGGTGGTATTTAGCCGCGCCATCTAGTGTCGAAAAGACAGTAAAATGAAAGTCAACAAAATTCTAGTAATCCTACTTGATACTAGATGGCGGTGTATATTTATTTACTGATTATGAATAACGATAGATGTCGCCATTTATTTTGATAATACATGTGAGGCTCAGTGAAGCTCTGTGGTGAAGCTGATTCAATGAGTTGGCCAACACGTAAATTTGTGCACTCCAGATTTTAACGCTCCGAGAGAAAGATGCAGTTCATAATTATTTACCAATTTATTTTTCATGAACTTATAAAGGGATGATATAAGTAGGTGTATAGAAACAGGTAGATACCCCCGCGCATGTAGTTAGGACTAGGTACAACTGGTACAACATCAAGATCCTCACTACGCAGAAAAGGTTGAATAAACGCTTCGAATGTGATTTTGATAGGTACCTATACCTGGTAAGTTTCATCAAAATCCGTACAGTAGTTTTTGCGTAAAACAGTAACAAACATAAGTACACACACACACACACACACACGTACCTACCCACTTAGGTACATCCATCCTCATAAACTTTTACATTTATAATATTTTATAAATGAAATTGTATTAGGCGTTACAATTCGGAAGTTCAAACATTCACTATGGTGGTGGGCGCACCCATAGTGAATTTATAAAATTAGTAAGAGTTTTTGTGAAAGTGTGGTATGGAGCTGCTTGTTCCTAAATCTTAATGTGAATATTGTGTACCACAAGGTTGTGGGTACCACAAGCTAAGTGTTTCACAAGCACAGTAGTGTAGCGGTCGCTCGTGTAAACAAAACTTTATTGTATACAGAGAAAGCTCCTCCGAGCTTTACTTGTGTAGGGTGACCATGACCGTTTGCTTTAAATATTTTCGGTCGAATTATTTCTTAACCAATCTGTAATTTCCTTCATGCTAGATGCCTATATTCGTAGGGTTTTGTATTAGGTACAAACGTAAGAACCGTTTAGCTGCTAAGTACAGAAGTTTCTCAAAAAACGTTTTTGCACACTGCATTCGAATTCTTACCTGAATTGGATTCATTAGATAAATCATACTTATTCGAAGTATGTATTTCCTACCTATACAGCCACAGTATGTAATGTACCTACTAGATTATATTCCTACATAGGATGGTATGTACTGTATTCTATATTTATTTAAGTAGGTATATTCTGCAACATATTCCTTTGTGTGTTGTATGTACATAGGAAACGGTTGTCTTTTAGTTTTACTCTGTGGTCGAGGGACGCTTGTTTGGTAGGCTCTCGGCATGCCATGGCCTGAAGTTTGTGTAACCAATTAATAATTAAAATACATAACTCAAGAAGAATTTAAATCTTTTTATTTAAAGAAAACCATTAACATTACCTATTCGGTTTATAGATTTATCCCTTACTTACTCGTACATAGCGCAACGGCATTAAATTACCTATTTATCTAAAACTCTCTTTACAGATTTGATAACTGCAGATTCTGTCATCGAAGTCCACACATACATCAAACTTATGCGCACACCAACGCTGTGCATCCGTCGAAGAGGCTGCTGACAGATAAACGTTCAGTAACGGAAGCAGCGCCCGCTGCTGTCGTCGGCTGACGCAGTAAACGTAAATAAACGGTTCTTTTGCTGATGCACTTGAGTATTTTTGTGAGATTTTATAGGTTAGGCCGTAAGTATATCTTTTTTTAAGGAAATTATAAGAATTCATACTCACATAATATACACACGCCAATGTTTCCGCAAATAGGGGGTAGTCAATACTGCAGGATCAAGGATAAGCCTACGACTATGTTTGGCATAGCAGAGTCTGATGTAAAAGGTCAAGGACAAAATTGCTAGGTCTTCGCCCCTGAAGAACGCCCCTGGGTCCTTTAGTCGACTCTTACGATGCATGGAAGGAGATGTAGCTGATTTATTCTAGTAAGGCCCCGCATCAGCAAAGGATAGGTTGTATAATACGTAGGTATCTACAGGTAATATGAACCGTAGACGATGACGTTCTATACTTAGTAATAATAATAAATTCATTTATTGAGGTAACTAAGACCCATTTTTGTTAGTTACCTACAAATTATATTATTAGATAAGCAAATATATTTAAATGTTAGTAGCTATTAATTATTAATTTGATAATACATTTGTCATTTTAAATTATTATATTACACAGTTAAGTATATTACGTCTATCTATCTATTAAAGGCAGATTTTTCAAGAGGCAGATAGTTCTAACTGATATGATGCTGTCTTTTCTAAAACTTGATAAAGTTAGAGACATCCCCCTTTAGATCGTACTTAAGAACTTATAGGTAGGTAGGTTTTTACACCTTTCTTCTTACATGAGATCGAGATCAAATTCACAGATTTAACTGTAGATAGTATATTTCTATTGAGGAGTTAATGAATGAATGATTCTAGATGATATGAACGAATTGTTGAATTCCTAATAGCCCGCTTTTTCCTTTTCAGGCTATGACTCGAAACGCAGTCTTCTTACTCCAAGTTTTAGCCTACTTCTCCCATTTCTCCGACCGCGTTCAAGGTGCAACCTATTATTTTTATCACCGCAAATATAGAGTGTCATAAAACCATCGCCACATCCAGGTGAACGTCCTGCGCGCGCATATCATTCACAAGATGGCGGCCGTTTATCTGTCATCGACGAGTCTGATGCGCGCCAAAATAAAATTATTGGAAATTTGACACACATGAGTGAGTTTCACAGTTTACGAGTACTTGCTAGACGGTTATAATAACTGCTTGTGATGACGCATTCAAGTGATCTTGTTATTTTGGGAAGATTATGAAATGGTTTTGTCTGACGGTTTGTTTGGAACTTTGATCTTTGGAAAGACATTGTAGACTTGTAGGGAACGAAGAGACACGACCGTGCTTTTTACTTTTATCGCCTATTATATAGGTTTTCAATATTAGGTAGTTATGTAATTAAAACATTCTTTTCGTGACGCCCGATCTTAGCTCTAGCTAGAAATGACGAATATTTTATAAATAGGTACACAGGATCTAGGTAAGTACTGCTCCGTTGTCGGCACGATGATGTTCCTAGTGCTCCTCACCTTACTAATATTTCAAATTAGGTGGGCAAATTGCTATCTTTTGCTATTTAAGCTTAAGTGTAAAATGTCTTATTCACACTTTAAATGTTTATTCAGACACAAAAATCTAAATAAACTCAGATTTTGTAAAAATAACCCACATTTAGTACCCAGACTAAATATTTGTGAGACTTTTTACATAAAATACCTACATAGACTGATTCATTAGGTAGCTATTAGCTCCTCATTTGTTGTGCTTTTTGATATTTTCGAACCATGGAACGGGCATGAAGAAGCTTTTGTAAGCTCCGCCCCTTGTAGCTGTCTCTTTCGCTCGCGGTTGCGCAAGAGCAAGAAAGCAGGACCACGCCTGTTTAGACTATTCGATGTTAAAAATAGAGATTTTACTAGTTGAATTGGAAAAGGAAAGTTTTATGATTTAAAGATGACGATGCCTTATAAAACTAAAAATGGTGAATAATAATACTTATCGACGAGTTTATAATCTACAAGTGGAGGTTTTCGTAGCAGACTACGAAATACATGTAGGTAGGTAAGTTAGTAGCAACTTATCTGTTACTCATATTAAGGTCTTTATATAAATATTTGATTTAATCTAGAGTAAATTTTGTCCCAGGGAAAAATATTGAGTTTTCTTTTCTTGGATTTCGCGCATCAATTGAATTTGAAATAATCTGCATCTTCTTCCGTGAATGTCGTAAGAGTCGACTAAGAATTTTAGGGCGATGCGCTAGCAACTTGTCACTGGTCTTTAACATTTGATCATGCTATGCTAAACGTGGCGGCAGGATCTCCTTCGCGATCCTGCAGTGTTGGCTACCACATTTTTGGGCATACAGCCGTTCTAGCTGACAGACTAGCGACTCGACACCGGTTTACATACATAAGCAGAGTATCCATATCTAGAAAGTAATCTAAATAGTTTACCTAACCTAAAGGCTGGATCTGGGGGAGGCATACATCTAGCAGTGGACTGCAATAGGCTGACGACGACGAACTAATGGATAAATTACTTTACATTGAGGGTTCGCTCACCACCGGGCCCTACACCCTCCGCTGACCCTCGGATCTGCCGACTCATGGTTACGAACACAAGACACTACTGTGGCAACGAGAAGCCAGATACAAACGCCTAGCATGCAACCATAAATACATAGCTGCTAATCCGAAAATCAATTAAAATTTTTAATCGACATATGTTTCGCCAACACTCGTGGCATCATCAGGATTAGTTTTCTATGTTAGTTCTAACTACTGAACCAACTAATTACTTTAATCTAGATCTGCTTATGCATCCTAGGTTTATCCGACACAATTGTGTTTAGTCTACCTTCACTCAGCACGGAGGAGGTAAAGAGGAGGGAACAACGTGAGTGAAGCGAAAACTATGTACCTATCCCTTTGCAATCCTCATAAAGAAGCCCAATAAATCAAGCAATGAAAAGGGCTATGCTTATTTACCTGCGTGAATGAATCGGTAATAAGAATATCCATTGACGAACTAAGGTATTCGACATACGAGTAGTCCAACAGTCCAAGCTAAAATAGAGGTAGGTAGGACATATAGTTCGAAGACCCGTTGGTCAATGAGGCAGCGTGATCGGCATGCGCAGCGTGGGAAGGTCAACCGTGAACTGGTCGGATGATCTATTCAGGATTGTCAGTGTCACTCCCCTTCCATACCGGAGGTCGATATGTCTTCGGCAGCACCCAGGGTGTACTCTCACAAGTATGCATTCGAGTCAGTGAGTCGACCGGAAAGTGTTGCGACGAGCGTGCAGGCGAGATGCGTTCTGGTCGGTGAGTCGACTGGGAACGTGTTGCAGGCGATGCGATCTAGTCTTTGAGGTGACTGGGAACGTGATGCGGCTGATGTGTTCTGGTCTGCGCATGGTCTGGGAACATGAGCCGTGATGCCGTTGCGTATGTGCGTTGCTAACAGGTCCAGGAAGCTGTCATGGCGGCTTCTTATGAATCTGCCGGCTGCTGGCGTGCTGCTGCTGCTGTCGTGGAAGGAGAGGAGACGTGATGCTGTTGTGATGATACCTTTGCTGCGGAGTGCCGCGATGATGGTGAAGTTCTTGAAGGCTGAAGATTACGTATGTCCAGTTCACAGAGGTCACCAGTGTGGTGGTGGTGAAAGGGGAAGCGCTTCCGGCCCCACCGGGCCACTAGTCGTTGTTTGGCCCATGTATATATTCCAATCATTGTGAGAAACTTCGATATCGCGTTCTAGGATTTTGCATTCGATTGTGGTTCTCTCCTGCTTCCGATAAATGGCTCCGTTACATCAGTATTTACTGGATGCAGGCCGCTTACAACTGCCTGCATCAGCAAATACTGACTATCCTGATGGCCAGCGGTTCTTTGAGCTATGTGCCGCCATGATCGCCGCGTGGTGCCGGCAGAGTAGAATTCATACCACTCCAGGTCTGCCCGTGGGTATCGTACGAGGAGATTAAGTGTTTCCGCGAGGTGGGCAGCATAATGACAACATAGTCAAAAATACAAACTGCGGTCACCAACCCGCCTGCCCAGCGTGGTGACTATGGGCAAATACCCTCCATGGCAGTCTTGTGGCCTGCCCTGGGGGAGGCCTACGTTCAGCAGTGGACTATAATAGGCTGATGATGATGATGATGTCGAACGTCCATGTGCCGCCCACTCCTGTACTGGTTGGGAGCTCGATGCTTGAAGTTGTTGACGAGTATGTTTACCTGGGACAGACGGTCAAACTAGGTAAGTCCAACTTTGAGAAGGAGGTAACTCGGCGAATCCAACTCGGCTAGGCAGCGTTCGGGAAACTACGAAGCTTATTTGTGTCCAAGATACCCCAGTCCTTAAAGACGAAGGTATTCAACCAGTGCGTGCTGCCGGTGATGACCTACGGTGCCGAGACGTGGTCTCTAACTATGTGCCTCATAAAAAAGCTCAGGATCGCACAGCGAGCGATGGAGAGAGCTATGCTTGGGATCTCTCTGCGTGATCGAATCAGAAATGAGGACATCCGCAGACGTACAAAGATCACCGACATAGTTCAACGGTCCAGCAAGCTGATGTGGCAATGGGCAGGGCTCGAAGAACTGATGGCCGATGGAGTCGGAAAGTTCTAGAGTGGATACCACGTATCGGCAAGCGCAGCGTGGGAAGGCCACCCGCGAGGTGGACGGATGACCTGGCCAAGGTTGCGGGCGTCGGTTGGATGCAGGCTTCTTCCGACCGGTCAGAGTGGAGGTTGTTGGGGGAGGCCTATGTCCAACAGTGGACTTCTCAGGGCTGTAAATGATGATGAAAATGATGATGAAAATGATGATGATGACTGATGATCGAGACGATGATGATGTGGCCACCATTCCTAAGAAAACAGTGTCAGCCAGTGATTACTGATAAGTTACATACATACATACATTTAATCATGCCTTTATCCCTTACGGGGTAGGCAGAGCACCAAGGGCCTATAGAACCACATGGTGCCACTTCTGACCAATTTTGAGGGTATAGTTGAGATGTACAAGTTCGGTTAGTAGTGACAGGTGGTCAGCCCATCGCTTACAAAACACGAAGACCCTCTTGTCCCTCTACTGACTTGTACCCTTTTACCTTGTACAGTATGCCGGGAAGAGAAGCAGCTGTATTTTACGTTTTTTTCCTCCTAGAGCAGCATAGAAGAATGTGATCAGTTCATACTGCGAAATCATTCGTTGCGGCATCTCCACTTAAGTTTGCTTCGTGCTTTATACCTACATTACAGTACATTATTTACTATAGCATGTTTACACTAGGCGATGACGGACGGGTTTTCTCGTCGAATCGCGTGCAATGTAAACATGTAAAAATAGATAGGCATCCACGTGTAGAGGTTATAAATAGATTTTCTAGGTATAGGATGATGAAAATTTTCAGGATATAGGTAAATTGTTTTACGGAGAATTAATGTACTATGGTTAACCTATTTCAAATGTTTGTTGATAGATTACTTATTTAGGTAATTAGATTTTACTTCGAATTTGGACGCACGATGTTGACGGAAGACAAAATGGCATAAGTTGGTAAGGGATATGGTAAGTGGGTATGGATATATTAGACTTCAGAGAAAAACTAAAGGAGGTAATTTTCCCGGAAAATGTTTTTTTTTTAAATGTAATTAGTTTAAATATCCTTAATATCCACATGTAAGTACCTAATTTAGTTACCTATTAAACGTATTTCACTAGGTACCTAAGTAAGGAAGTTCAATTATTTTCACTATTAGTATTCTCTATCCAAGCAGACTCTATTTATTCCTGCGGGTAATACTGTAGAGCAAATTAGTAATAGCGAGTAGGTATTACAGAAAAAATATTAATAGCTACCTTCAAACAAGGGTTTAGTGTGAGTTCCCAATTTGAACTCGTTCGCATCAACGTTTGTTCAACCAATCACATATGTAGTGCCGTTGTGCTCACTTTTATATCACGTCATCATGCCAGAATGTGATTGGTTGCTGTTAACGTGAAAGAGTTTGAAGTGCACATTTAGACTCAGCATCCTGCCCTGTTTTTAACATATCTGAAGGGAAGACCAGCAGAAGATAACATTTTAAATTACCACAAAACCCTTTTGCAGGTACCTATTTTTACAGCATATCTGGGGATGTAGTCTCTCACGATCATTCACTTTATTAGCTGCTACCCTAAATTATCTCAAAAACATTATTACATTAAAAAAGTCTAGTTCAAAAACTTGAAACAAAATAAATAAAATCAAACATGTCTGTTCTTTACATTCTCCAAAGCAGCACATGAATCAGACACAGCACTGATTTATCTATAAATGCACGCCTGCAAGCAATTTGTATGAAACTGTACACAACCTGAAATCTAACCAACAAACACTCAACTCCATAAAATCGGAAGCTTTATACAGATCTCACGAAAAGTAAACACTAATCATCTATCTACCTTACGCATACACCTCAAAAATAAACTATAACCGCAACAGATAGAGCTCGCTTCGCAATAACCGACCAAGTTTCGTAAGCAATTGGGATGTATTGAAATGCGCGGGCGCCGCTTTTGGGCGGGAGGCGTGGCGAGGCGTGATACCAGCTGCCGACAACCGCCGACGACAGAAGTGCTTCTCTCGCAGCCTGCGCGGACGCATCACGGATTGATTAACGCACAGAAAACTGATTTATAGAGTCGCGTTGAAAAAATAATCGGTCATCGTGAAATGTGATGGAGGGTCAAGATTGGAGAGGTGAATGGCATCAGGCACGACAGATAGACGGTAGGTGCTTAGATATAAGTGCTTACGTAGTTATACCTACTGCAGGTAGCAGTCATTTACCAAGGGACCAGCGCTTTCTGTGAAGACTTTGTTGCAAGTTTCAACGGCTAGAAAGAAATAAATGCTCAGTTTTTGGCACTGAATATAGTGCCAAGGAAGAGTTAGGACAACGGTCTTTGCATAACTTGAATAGATCGTTTGATAACGTTATTTATTCATGGCTTTGAAAAGAAATTACATTTTACAACTTATCTACGAATCCAAAATATTGCTGAAACTTTTGTTAGAATCAAGTTTACAAACAACAATATTTCTTTAGTCTTTTACTCGGCACGCAATAACGTCCAATCCAGCAGATGAGACTCTCCTGAAATTCAAGATTAATTTTTCTTCTTATTCCATTCGCAAGCTTTTGCATTTTAAAGTCTTAATGTGATTGATCCTAGCTTTTAGTTTATCTCCAGATTCATGTCCTTTATTTATGACGTAGGCACCTAAACATTAAAGTTTTCGTAGTTACCTAGTCTTCAAGTCGCTTTGGTTAAATGAAGAATCACTTATCCCTGTGTTACCTACCAAACACTGCCAATTCATAAATATTTTTAATACCTAATAATAATTTACCTAAATATTATTAGGTAGATCTTCACTTGTTTTCATCTAAGGCAACAACCCCATTTAGCAGAGTATCTACCAGCATGGCATAAATTGTAGCGGTTTAGATACCTACCATACATTCTCGTGAAGTCTGGTTGATCGCTCGCATTCATCCATCCATCGACAACTGCCGAGCGTCTTAGGAGATGAGTGACACGACCGTGCTATGTATCATTAGTCTCTTTACAGGAATTATTTTCATTTTTTTTTGTTTACTGCTAAAATATTTTATCCAACAAATAGAAGCTAGAATTCTGTTTCTTAGATGTTGGTTCTGATTTTTCTAACGTAATAAATCTGATTTTTGTTTGATTTCTGTGCATTGACTTTGATTCGTCCTCATGAATGACATTATTAAATTTTTTAACAACGATTATAAGTAACATAGTGATAACACTAAAAAACCGTTTGTTTTACGTTTAAAAATAAATACCTGCATAGGTATAGTATAAATAAATAAGTACTTATAGGTCATCATCATCATCTTATGTATGGACAATAAAAATACTTTCTATTTATGCTTCTTAATATAGTTTCTTAATATTATTTCCCGCCCCCGTGGAAAATCCTCTCTTATCGGATTTCTACGTCATACAAAGAACAAGTTTTAAGTCTAATATCAGCAGTTTCGTTATTTAGGACAAAGTATTTTATATGTATAGATTTAGTTATAATTTTTTAAATGTCCTGATACTTTCGAGAAACTGATGGTGATTCTTTAACTATTTGAGTGTCATCATTCCGGTGCCAATGTAGGATTACTTAGAAGGAACAGCAGCCAACACATGACGTGCCTGTCCACTTGAACTCTATCGCACTTCCTATAGCAAAAACTTCTCCAGTTGTCATGGCAACCAAAGTTGTCAATTAAGATTAATGTGGCGGCGGGGTGGGCTGTGCGACAGATTTTTTGTCGTAATTACGGTGGGCAGAAAAAACATCCTCTTCAGTGTAACTACTAATGTTATTTTGACTTTCGGCTAATCGCTGTTTTGTTATTTTTGAACTATTTAAAATAATATTGGTGAAAATACACTTCGGTAATGTAAGTTGACATTGAGGTTTTGGAATAGATGGATTGTGTAATTTTGGTTTATTTCGTTTTCAGAGTTATCTAAACCGTTTTGCATAATTTTTCGAATATTCCTATAAGTAATTACTGTCTTTGTTTATAGAGTTTATAATTAAAAGACATTCGTCTTAGGCTGTGCAATCTCAATTGTTACTATAACGTCACTTTTTTGGAACACTCTATATAAATACATAGTTTCTTTTAAAGCTGTAACAAACCGTATGTATTCGTTACTGAGTAACGGGTACTGCATCAAGTACCGAGTAACGAAACGTTACCCAGGAATTCGTCTCGTTACTCGCATGTTTCGTATCATGGGTATTTTTCGTATAAATACACTGTTTCGGATCGCAAGTGGTGTATTGATACGTTTGTTTTTGATCGTATGTTCTACCAACGCGCCTAATGCGGTTCATTAAAATCGCTTATTTCAAAGAACGGTGATTAGGTTTGTTTAAAGTACTTATATAGGTATATTTTTTTTAATCGTCAAAGTTTTTTCTGTTTTGTACTATTCTTTGTCATATAATTAAGTTTGTGGTTAAAATAAATAGTAAATCCATTGCAAATTTGGTATATTACGTCGACAGTTCACGTCGATTCGACTCGTTACCATACTACATACTATAGTTACTATACCATATACGGTGTCAGAAGTAACGAGTTCGGTAACGATACGATAGTAACGAGCACTCATGGTCAAAGTAACGAATACATACGCTTTTATTCGTTACTTTTACACCTCTAGTTTCTTTTGATATAATTTGTTTTATAATGTCAAATATTTAAAAAAGAGAAAACTATTTTGTGTTCCCAAATCCCAAACCATCCAGAATGTTAAACCCTTAGGTTAAACCCATCTATTACCTCCGAAAATCACAATACTGATAGACAGATTAATGATATTTTTCCGTGTACTAATTCCACCAAAATTTTGTAACGTAATTGTACCCGACCCGCGGGGAGATAGCGGTAGGTAATCATTAAAATAAATTAAAAGTTCTGAAACTTGGTTTTGGCAAACTATAAAGTGGTCTAAACTATACGCAGTCTTGCTACTGAAATTATTTATGTTTGGGACCTTTCCATTCCAGCCAAATGTGCTTTTAAAAGCGTCACATAAAGGTAATTTAATGGTAATTTATATTTTTCCTTTGAAGGGAATTATCATTGGTTAAACCTGTACCTACCTTCTTAGAATTGATTGATGCACTTGTAACTTGACAGGAAAGCTCAAAAACATAATAGGTACATACATACATATACCCACACGGCTGTAGTTCCGAAATGTGGTAGCAAAAACTGCAAGAACATAAATCGAAAACTAAGTTTATTGTTCCTAGATAGCCTTAGATACGTTTGCAAAAAATATTTTCGGATTAATTTAAAATGATCATACGATTGCTCTTCCTGTTCATAAAAAAGCAGCTTTGTTGCCTCGGGGATAATATGAAACCTAAGATAATGCATTTGATGCAAGTAGGTCTGCCCACAGGAATTGCTCTCAGCCCTTGCTTGCACCCACTTACAAATTCTAAGTAAACAATAATTCTTAACGAAAAACCATAAATAATCACGTAAAAATTACCTGACAGCACAATTTGTCCCCTTCCAAGGGTGAGCATAAAGAATGCAACAAAAAGCGACACGTTGCAGACACACGTGACCCTTATCTTATCAACAAGTCGCAAGAACATTACTCTTTATAGTTCCTGTGAAAGTTTACTTCAGGCTGCTCATGTTGTTCTACTTCCTCTTAAGTAAGTTTAAGCACAGTGAGTGGGATGGAAGATCTTTTCAGCGCACTTTTTAAGAACACGTGGGCTTCAAGAGTTTTGAAGTCAGTTAAACTGTCATCTCAATGATTATTTTGCGTAAGAGGCGAAATTGTTAAAATACGAGTAGGACATAGGGCACAGGCTATAATGACAAGAGAGACAGTTTACAATTTCTGATATTGGACTATCCTGCAGAGGCCATAGGATAGAGAGTGTTTTTCTCAATAAAATTATATTAAAACTGCTTGTTACATTGAACTGATTTGCTAATGTCTTAATAATAGATATTGTACAAACAATCCATTAGTTATGTTTTATAATTGTTTTTGAAGTAAACGGGTTTCCACTGTGACAGATCATCTTTATCGTCAATAAGAACGGGAAAAGTTCATGCTTATTTAATCGGAAAATTAGTAAATTATACATACATACTTATTTTGATTTACGTTTAAATTTTTTCGAGGAACTTCTAACAGCTGATTGTGTCAAGTTAAAACTTTTATTGTTCTGGGAATCTCTTATTGTTTTTTGCTCTGTTGCTAAAATTATAATGGAGATAAATTATTATTAAATCTATTTTTATTATACAATTCGATCTGTCTTTTTTATATTCTGTAAATTTTCTTCAAGCAGGCTTCGGCAATAGCACTAGTCGGGCTAGTGTTCTATTGTACCTATGTCGTAAAAAATCGATTAAGACAGTTCGTCAATCGTCGGGCGACAGTTGTGTCACAGACAACGGAAACTGACACAAGAAACAAAATAGATAATTGTTTGAGGAATTTATTAGACTACTGTCCCTATTATTTGTGATGATTCTCTTTGGTGTTTCGCTTTGCTTTGTCTAAATAACTGCGACTGTTTTACCTATTTTCCTTGTACAACCTGATTTATCCTGGGATTGTTACTGTACTGTGGTAGGGCTTCAATGGAATACAACTGCATCTAAGGAACTCGCAGACACTCTCCCAGGCGATAAGCAAGCAACCACTGCAAGCACTGATGATTTACAACAAAAGCTGTGAGATCTCTTTTTGATTTTGCAGTTCTGGCTACCCCACTTCGGAAACATAGCCGTGTGTACCTACTTGTATGTAATTATCAATTAAATTTTCAATTCAATTTGATTTATTTTTGTTACAACGTAACAACAGTAAGTACATGATATAATAAAATCAACATATCATAAACCCGTATTGTGAGAGGCTGGTGCCTGAAGTAGGCTAAAGATAGCCTGTATTACAGGTCACCAGGAGTCCCTTCCACGGAATAAATGTAGCTTTTAATTTAAAATGTTACGTTAAAAGCGATAAAAAAAAATATGAATGTATTGTCCATGTAACTTATTTCCCATGTATTAAACACACAATTATTAAATTTATCTTCTAGTAGTAGTCTTAACTAAATTGTTAAAATGTAACCCGTAAAGTTCAATTGCATTCGACAATCTCCTAGTAGGAGTTCTTACTAGATTTTAATAAAAATGAAACTTTCAGGACCACCTATAATCTCATTCGGTCATCGTTGACATTCCCTTTCGATTTCTCACGGCTTTTAAAACAAACGATCTCATTTGAGTGCTCAAAAAAATTCAACAAAAACTCCGGCATTACGAACGCTCGAAGAATAACAAACAACCGTAGCACAAATATATGATACTTGGCGTGAAGACACAGAGGAGGGAAATGAATAATTAATCAATTAAAACTTTACGTCTCAATATATAAACAACGTAATATGTATGTTACTATACAAAATATGGCTCTTGCGTGTTTGATATCTTGTCAAAAGTATTTGAAAAGTGACCGTGATTGAATATGTTTGACTTAGAACTTATACTTACGGCCAATTTCAAAACTAGATATCATAAAGAATCTCGGATTTTTAAAATTCTAAATTTATAATCATGTATGAAAACAATGGAGCATTTGGAGACGGCCGACTGGTCTAGTAGGTAGTGACCCTACCTGTGACGACATAGGTCCTGCGTTCGAATCCCGGTAGGTGCAAACATTGATATGATGAATATCAATGTTTGTTTCCGAGTCATGGATATTTCTATATTTATCTATGTATTTATACACCGTTGCTTAGTACCCACGACACAAGACTTTAGGGATCTTAGTGTGGGACTAGGTTAATGTGTTGTGTAGTGTGTGAATATTTATTTATTTATTTATATTTAACCTGAAATAATTAGCTATGCAAAAAATCTCTCGAGATCGGTTATTGAAATTGGCTGTTAGTATTCTCAACTCCGAGATAGTTTAATCATTTCAGGAAAAGTAGGCTTTAGCTTTTCTATAGTACCAATTAGCGCCAATTATCTTATCTACCTACCCCGTAAGGGATAAAGGCGTGATTATATGTATGTATGTATCTATCTATCTACTTATAGTTGTTTCTCTGTATTTCTGTGCTCTGTGATCGCTTGCACATCATGCTGGATTAGAATAGACGTCCCATCTCAGCGGTTATGATTTACTGGAATTAAATTATACACAGAATGTCAGTTTTCGTAACCGCATGATATTTTCGGCGTATTTGGAAATAACCAAAGTTTCTGTAAAAATTTTCTTGCCTGGAGTACTATCGCTTGGCTGAAGTCTAAGGTTGAACTGAATTTGTTCGATATGTTATATTACCTAGGTTAGGGTAGATACTAAGGTAAGTACTAAAACCAGTGATTACTAACTTAGAACCAACAGATAATAGAATTGTATGATTCTTATTTATAGTAGGATATATTATTATTGTTAGGGTAACATTTTATGTTTCCAATCCAAACAGTTCGGTCGAAACCGCAAATTAGAATAATCGATTGAACATACGATTTCGATTACATTTTTCTTTGATTATTTTATTTAAAAATATGTACCGAACGTATTTTATTTATTTGCTAACGATATTTACACCACATGGTTTTATTTTAAAATAGGCAATAGGAAATTATTTTTAGTAGGGGAAAGAAACGTAGCGTTAAGTCTAAGGATTATTTATACTATCCTGATTTGAGCCAGAAGAAAAGATCATAACATTTCAAAATAAAAAGTCTAATCAATCAGTATCTGGAATACCTACCAAACTGCAACATGATTTACAACTCTTTGCTTCATTATGACTAAATGAAATTAATATGACTTTTAGATAAATTGTTCATAATGGTATTCTTCCATGTAGGTATGTCTTCGACGCAGTGCAATACGATATAGAAAAAATAAACACCACACCGTTTGTTATCGTAATATTTAATTTTAACGTCTTCGTAATAACTGGCAGTTTCAATTTGGTATTTTGAATAACGCCATTTGCCGGATACGAATAAAATTAAATCGAATCAAATGTTACAGCAAAGTAAAGAAAGTACAGCATCTTGGAAATCATAATCTTGGAACTATGAAATACCGTTTTTCGAAAATAATATAATATTTTACGACCATTTTTTTGGGGGAAATATTTATGTCATAGTCTAATAACAGAATACTGAACTAACAGTACAGTTTGTTATTAATAACTTTATGTGAAACCGTAATAAGGAAAATAACTTCATCGCTAAATATTTGCCTACTTAACAGTTCAGTACCGAATGAATTTATTCTGTAGACTTAAATTTTTTTATACCAACTGTATTAAATAATATGTCTATGTTTATGCAATGTTATAAATTAACCGCTTTATTATTTCACCATTAACATGTGGCTTTATTATAACAAGTTTTTATTAATTCTCTGAGAAAAATAAACATTATTGCCTAATTACTTGAAACTGGGGCATGTGTAAAATCACATGAACTAAAGTGTTCTTGAAAAATTATGATCCCCGCGAATCAGTCCGTGTGTACTGCAGAAAAAACTAAATGAATACATATAGAAATTGTAAACAGAAGCCTATGTCCTTTCTTAGGCTCTAGGCTGTCTGTGTGTCATATTTAATTAAATCGGTTTAGTTGTTTTGGCATGACAGTCAGTCCGACATATAAACCTAGTTAATTTCGCAAGGAAGTAACGATAAGGTGAAAAATGTATGTTATCATTGGTCTAATTATAGACATTAATTATGCCATTGAAAAATAGTTCTAGGTAAGTATTAATATATTTTTTATTAATTTCTGTAGATTTTTAGCAGTTATCCAGCTACTATATTATTGAAACTCTACAATAACGTTGTTCTTATTTTGTAAACCTGGTAGGTACATATAAATCAATTTGTGATGTATTACCCAAATCTGTTTATAACCACAACAAAAGCGAAAGCTACAAATTACCAATGTCACATGTAATCTGAGAGCATTCCTGGTACGACCCGTTTCACTCGCGCTCCGGATAAATTATCCCAATTAGTTGCGACGTCAGAACGGAACGTAAGCGTTTTTCCCCATATACCTGGTAGGTACATAAAGAAAATACTAGAATCAATTAAGGAGCTGCATTCTTAATGCTGGCTACTGGTCACTGACCATTAACATGCTAAACTTTTATTTTATTCTTTGTTATGTTTCTGTCTCAAATAAAGTATTACTTAAACGTGGCTGTGCGATCTTCCTTAAAATCCTGTTTATTTCGGGAACACAGCCGTGTCTTTAACCACATGGCGCGTCTCCTGTTTGCTCCTAATAATATATACTTATATCTTTACCATTTAGGCGCCCTCTAGGATTTGGCGCCTGGAGCGACTGCTCCGTTCGCCGTAGTCTATATGTAGGTATGTAATTTTCGAAAGCAATGATTCCATCCACAAATTACCACCCCCCCCTGATGTCCAGGACTTAGGTGGACCACTAATTGAACATGATAATTTTATTAATATATTTTGTCACCGTACAGATTTTATGTAACATAGGTACCTTCAATATTTAATTAATTTAATATAATGTAATAACTTTGTTAGCTCTGAGCTGAAGCATTCCTGGCCGATGGAGTCGGAAAGTTAGAGTGGATACCACGTCGGCAAGCGCAGCTTGGAAAGGCCACCCGCGAGGTGGACGGACGACCTGGCCAAGGTCGCGGGCGTCGGTTGGGTGCAGGCTGCTTCCGACCGGTCGGAGTGGAGGTTGTTGGGGAAAGCCTATGTCCAACAGTGGACTTCTCAGGGCTGTAAATGATGAACGTTTCACTCGCGCTCCGGATAAATTATCCCAATCTGCGACGTCACGGAACGTAAGTTCGTCTCTTGCTTTTCTCGAAGTTGCGTTGCCATTTAAAACCCGGAGACTATTTATGTCAGGGGAAATCTATAACTTGATATAATGAAATGTTTTGCTACATTTATAAAATGGCAAAAAATTTGGTGGACCAAATGTAGCCGCCCTGCTCCGCGCATCCTGCTCTATGTATTAGGGACGTAGTTAGCCGCATGCCATACCTACCTAACAATGATACGGGGCTTTGCCTAACACAAAATTCATGTGTGAGAATAATAAAATATAATAGTAAAAATGATTACAAAGAAATAATGGCTTATAAATGGCTAATAAATCGTTTGCTTCACTCCTACCATGATGCATTAGGGTCACAAATTCTTAGAGCATCACGAGAAATAGAGTATGCGAAAAAACCCCTAAAAATATCGCGCTCGCTCCGCTCATGTTTTCTTTATACATTTTTTAACACATTCTGCATTACATGTGTATGTTTCTTACTTTTTTAGTCTACAAACGGATGGGCATTAACAAAATTTTGTATGGAAGCTGCTGGATTAACACTAGGCTGTTTTTCTGGTCACTGAGCTAGTTGTACATAAATAACTTTAATGTATAAGACCAAATTTCGTATAACTAGATACCAAACTGTATTCCCGCGATTTATTTGTGCCCGCCCCCTTATTACCTACCTAACTAGCAAACGCAAAGCGAAAATTGTACTCGCTCATTGCTTGTCAAATTCGTATTACGTAAAATGAATTACAAAGGAACACATTTCAAGGCGAATATTGAAAAATTTTGCTATCGCTTTGCTTCGGATTTGCCCCATCTGTTAGAAACCCTTGTTCGGAGTTTTGCGTCATTCGACATACCTCACAGACAAATCATTCACCACGGTTATGGAATATAAATTCGGTGTCTTGATAGTGCTTCTCTGGATGTCTCGAAGTAAATTTTAGAAATTGGGAGCGCAAAAATTAGAATACCAATAACAAAAAAATTATTGCCTCATAACAAAATTTACTTAATTAGCGCCATCACTCCTGACTCCCATTTGCGGGTAATTGAGGTCCTGGGCAATAATATATACCTATATCTTTACCTGGAGAATCTTGCTCTTTACTCTTTCGGTCCCCTTCTTCGGCGCCCTCTAGGATTTGCAGAAAACGGCGACCCTGGAGACACTTCCCGATGCTTCCATGGAGAAAAATGCATGATGATGAGGAGATTCGTAAATTTGGGGAACGTGACGACCAAAAATCACCCCGTATATTTTTCCTTTCCCCTATCTTTTTCTTTGGGTGGCGTATGGGCAATGGGGATCACCCGATTCTCATTACCCCAAGTATTTTATGGAAAAAATAATAAACCAAAATATACTGAAAAACTCGGATTTAAGTAGGAAATATTACACCAAATGTAGGGCGTAAAATAGTAACATATGACCAATAAATTTTGATTTTGCATGTAAAAATTTTCGGCGAGCCGCAAAAACAAAACACACCTCTATTATGCTGTCGCCACACGCGGCACTCGCAGCGACAGCGAGGGAACAGAGCGGGCAGGGAGGTGTCTATTAGTGTTCTTAATGTGTGGGTGACCACTATTACCCCTGACTCCCATGATTCCAAGTTATGTGTTAATCAAGTAAAGAATATTTTTTTAAGTACATTTATAAAATTCTTCTTGTATTTATTGTTATAAAAATCAATTAGTTCTTGACTTGACCACGACTGGACCCCCTCCTGCACTATCTGCATATCTATAGGTGCATCATCCTCGGTACGAGATGGCACTTCATGTGTGTGTCAGTCGGGTTGATTTACGTGTCGGTCAGGTCGTCACTTCCCTCCCAAGTCATATCTGGCACATTTGTTACTTGCGGCTGTGGTAGTGTGGAGAGGGCTTTAGTTTTTCTTATTCTTTGTAATATTCTCCTTTTTTTTACAAGTTCATTCATTAATTCATGTTCACACGGCTGTGTTCTCAAAACAGGGTAGCCAGAGGTGTAAGATCACGAAAGAGATTCTTACAGATACGTTTAGTATAGCAGGATCAGATATTACAAGCTGTTAGCACGAATTCACTGTAACATTCCTTGAGTATATGCGATACATGGACGTATCTCAGGACGCCTTTTCCTAGGCAGGGGCCGATAGATGAGACATGGTGCCACTTCTCAATTTTAGGGTAAGTTGAGATGTACAGTTTGGTTAGTAGTAACAGGTGGATCGCCTACAAAACACCAAGACCCTCTTGTCCTCTACTGACTTGTACAGTATTCCTGGGAAGAGAAGCAGCTGTAGTATTATACGTTTTTTTCTTCACTCCCAGAGCAGCATAGAAGCATTATAATGTCTCTTAATAATAATACGTAAGGAATATACTACATACTTTAAGGTCAGAATATAAAATAGGAAATAAAAGAATGAAATCTTTTATTGAAGAACGACAATGTTAAGAAAAATTAAAATAAGAATTAGTAAAATAGTCTCGATCTCTTAGTAAAAATCAACAATCATTCGAAAAATAATATTGTATGTGTCTACTGTTTTACTTGCAAACAGTACTAAAAAATCATTAAGAAGACACACGGGATCAGAACGGAATACAAAATAAATCAAATATTCGTCTGATCCCGCGACGGGATCGGATAGGAATAAAATTATAAAATTAAATAAAACGGATCCTTTGGATTCATAACGATTGTGATGTAATTAGGTACGAAAAAAAACAAAAAATCATTTTCATTCCCTTTTATTATTTCCTACACTAACAAAAAATGAATGGATGAGTATGCAGATGATTTTCGGTTTTACTTAGTTTTGAAATCGGTTATGCTGAGTTTATTATGAAAGTAATTTTATTCTTTTGAAATTATTCTCCATATTATGCTATCCCTGTAATTAAGTGCTCCGGACATTGAAATATTTTTTCTTCTCATATTGTACGATTTGTATGGTTGGCGTTTCAGTGACATCCCCTAATTTAGTACTTACTTCTTGCATACCTACACCATATACATACGTAAGATATTAAAATATTTTTGTTATTATTATATTTCCAAATCAATTAAACAATATCTAGTAGCAGCCTGCTTTCCTGAGTCAAAATAACTAGACACTAAGAATTCACTAGCTTTTAATTTTTCATGGAAACTGTACAGTAAAAAACAAGCCCTAACTAGTGGAAAATCCCCTTTATCGAATTTTAATCATAATTGTATCGATAATAGGTACCCTTACCTTTTCAATCAACTCCCTTGCATTTTTGAAACAAAACGTAAATTTTTCAGTCGTTTCATAATGTTTCTGTAGTATATTTTTACCGGGTCGTGGCTAATGGCCCAAGCTCGGTTACCAGCTAACGAGGCAAGAACTGCGGCACAAATCACCATTAGTGATGGCGCTGGACCGTCGCACAGTTTCGACTGCAAGATGTATAGGTAATCATTTTTAAAAGAAAATCTTGTAACTAATATTACATACATATACAGACGGTTATGTATCCGAAATGGGGTAGCCAGAACTGCAGGTTCATAAAGTAGATCCCCTAGCCATGTTTAGTACTCGTATAGCGGGGGAAGATCTAAATGATGAACGAAATCAGTGATGAGAGTTATTAATGATGCTGGTACGCAACCTACATACTGCAAGAGAAGTAAATAATGAAAGAAGAGGGTTTATTTCAACTGGACTGTTTCAGTTGCCTTACATGACTTAACCTAAGCTAATTTCATGAAGAGTGGTTGAGTAGATCTATGCTGATGCGAGGCTTCAATAGAATAATCAACTAGGTAAATCTCCTTCCGTGCATGTCGACTCAGGGGGCGTTTCTCTTAGGCGATGACTTGACACTGGTCTTCTACATGTGGCTCTGTATGTGAAGCGAGGCTGGTAGGTCCTTCATTGATTTTGTACAGCCGTATTTAAGTATTTAAAGGTGGGTTTACAGTATAAGTAAGTGTTAAAAGTTTATGTGCCAAGAGGGCAGTACAGTGGGCGGCAAATATATTGACTTGGCAACTTCAATCAGCAATCACAACAGTCAACATTTTAGTCAACACTATAATTAAACGACCATTGGACACATTTTGGTATGATAACTATTGCAAACATGACATTCCTAATGCAATCCTAAACTATTTAATTTGCAATTTATAAGTTGCAGTTGGCACAGATTGCAAATTCATTCGATCTTATATTGATTTCGGTCATTTAATTAGACCAAGAATCAAGACGTCACAATTACCTATGCACATTTAAATGTGAACAAAGTCTAAATTTCGTCCCATCAACATGTAACTAATCGAATCGAAAACTAGCATACACGACCTATATTTAAGCAGATAAAGCAACACAGAAAGCCCTAACGTAACAGAAATAGTACCCAGCACTAACATCAGTCAATCAGCAGTCACAACACGCGGCGTCTCCGACGGCCTGTCTAGATCGCAGCTAGGAACACTGGCTGATCGGTTTAATTCGGGATTTATTCAGAAGACGATTCGATCATGTAATACTGAGCCAGGCCCTTGATGAAATTCTTAGATACCGTCCCATCGCTGGTTCATTGATGTTTGCTACTGTTTCTTTTTACAAATTGATAGTTGAATTGTGAAATCAAAATGTTGACACAGATTATAAGACGTAATTTCGTCGACCATGGCATATAGGTATAGAAGATGCCGGAACTATAGGTATGTGCGCTTATATGATTGGTCAATAGATCGTTATAATTTGTAGATAATTATGATTCTGTATTATCTCTTGATTTTAGGGGAATACATACCTACAGACACTGAGGTATTGTTCTGACAAATGTTCTTGGTAGAGTTTTTAGGTTTGTTAATCTCGAGTTTGAAATGATCTACTTTTCGTTGTTAATTCAATTGTTATAACATAAACAAACCTCAAAATATTAATAAAATGAAATCGATTAATGATTTCATAGGATTAGGTAATGAAGGAATCTGTATCTAATACGAGTAATACGAGCAATAAGAATAATGCTTGCGTCTTGATTGTCAGAAGTATAAACGAATGTGTGCAGGATTGCAGATTGAAGTGCATTAAGATGCGCACAGACAGGCGCCAAAGTTGGTACTTGGTTATGTTAGACGTAAACAATATATCTGTGGGATCAGCTACATCACAGGATTACGCAATTTCTGGTGAAGATGACAAATGCATATTTGATGATGATATAAAGATTGACGAAGGTGTATTTTAGGAATATAAATTATTGTGTAGGTAACTATAACTGCAGTAATAAAATAAAGTGGCTATGATATACGGACGGACAGAGAGACAAACTAATCTAGATAAGGGTTTACTTTTTTGCCATTTGGCTTCTAAAGACTACTAAATTAACAAAATAGAAAGATTTTCCCAAGAAACTTGAGTGAGACGTAACTAAGAAGAGAAATGTTACAAATTAAATAATGATCATGCTCTATATGGCTATCTATAAAATCTATTATCTGTTAATCATATCGCTGATACTTATACACCAGAATTAGCATACACGGTATACCTATTCCCAGAAAAGTCATGTCATGTTTTTGTGCAGAGTAATTTTATGCTTATTCCCAGAGTACGAGCTGTGTCTACATAAAATCCCAGAAATTCCTGGGACTCTCGTGTCTGCAATGATACCCAAATCAAAATCATTAGCCCATCCGGTAGCTCACGTCGATCGGTTTTCTAATGAGCTATGTCAGTAATGTTGACATAGGCTGATCAAAGACTCGGCTAATTCGTTAGGCAGAACCGCTTCGTTTCATTGTCTATTTTGTACTTGGACGCACTTTGAGTGGAGTGCATGATTCATGGGTGAGTGGCTTATGACTTTATTAGCTTGAATGTTTGTTTGTTTGAAGAGGTTCGCGCTAGACCACACGTGATTTGAAATTAAGTGCCTCAACCATAGGTGCATTGATTGAAATATTGATTTCGACGGACAGCTTGATCGATTTAAATGATTATTCGGATAATTTGTTTGATTAATAAACATATTCTTTAGAATGTCAGTAAGGATGGACGCGGTAAGGACTTACGTTAGTAAGTCAGGCAGGTGTGGAGGTAGGTATCTGTTTTAGCACGACACGACTATAATTACTGATTTAGGCGAATTACTAAAAAATTGTTCAAGATGCCTGTCTTTTTGGCTACTTTATTAGCAGCTTTTTATGTCACAGTTTTAATATGTGTTTTATGTTATTTGTCGAATACTCGTATTGTGAAAACTTTTGATGAACTGAACGGATTTTGAATAGTTTTGTACCCTAAAAAACGTCGTCTCATGATATGTTATACAGTGTTTAAATATTACATTACGCAGCTAAATATATGGAATATGTGTCAAATTTAGACAATGTTTAAATTCTTTTATAATAACACGTAGTGTGTCAGTTATGTGAAGTGTTATGCCAGTTACACATTTCTTCATAACGGTTACAGCAAGATTCCGTTTCATAGAAATACTCCTATGTCTGAATTTGGAACTAACGTTTTTTGTATGCAGTCATAGAGAACATGTGGTCATACACATAGTAACTAGCGCCATCATCCAAAGGAATACGGTGAAACGCACTCTACAGCGCGCATTTTGAGGCCTGAGTCAATTTGTACGATGGTGCGCGCACGTAAATCAGTGCGCATCCCCGTGCACGCACGTGGCGTGACTTTGCGCTTCGGGGTGGCAGCGATGCGTTTTTACGACATAAACTTTTAGCACGTGTGACGTGCCATGATAAGTTATGATAGATTAGTGCAGTGAGCTGCCTAATGAGCAGTTGTTCTTGGGTTCGAATCCCCGTAGTTGCAAACTTTGATTTTATGATGAATGGAAAAGAATGTTTTGGATTAAAAATTAAATAAGTTGATTGACTGAACTTGACACTTACCTAATTATTTTTAAGCGATCCTAAACCATACACTTAAATTAATTTAGATGATCTATATATTATACCTATATGTGTTAAAAATAGTCTAGCGTATTTAGATAGGTATAATAAATTTCTCTAAGCGGCAACCCTGCTGCAACCGGAGCGGCGCAGGCGCAGCTAATTTATAGCGTTCAATCAATGCGGATTTATTGCTAAGGAAGCGCTCTCCTTTTGTTACCATACCGTTATTTTGGTAACAACTATTATAATTGGTGTACCACCTGAAGTATTTTGAAAACTATATTAAGAGCTATTACGAGGGTAGTGAGCATGTGATATGGTGTGTTTAGTGGCTGACTCATGTTCCTATTTGGATAGGTCATTCTCATCTTCCATTTCTTGCATAAGAGAACTTTCTCATCTAATTCTTAATGTGATGGAGAGACGAAACTGTTTCATATCGAGGTGAATTTGTGGAATGTCTGAATTCTATATTCATGCCAATACAGTCTTTGAAGGCTTCTTAAATCGAGGTTCTGGACGATGAGATTAACAGATTGCATAAAGACAATATTTTATGGAAAATTTGGAAATAGCCTAAACAATTATGGGACTATGCACAAAAACATCATTCACAATTTGCTATGTTCCTAATCTCCAATTTGTTTATACATCTCTATACGAGTATAGTTGATTTGCTACATGGCGGTCCAAAAAAATTATGTAAAAATATTAAGGCACCTTGTGAAAATATACCTTAATAATATTATTTATATAGTACTTACCTATGTTTAGTGATCCAGACCCGTTCTAGGTCTAGATTCTAGACTATCTCGTCAAGCCTGCCAAAACTTTACTTAGTGGAGCGAATCGGGAATTTAACAGCGGCGGCCATAGCGGTACAATTTATTGATCAATAGTATTTGTGATAGTATTCAAGTCGGAATACTATGATCGTATATATCACGATCTAATAGCTTATCGCTGACTATATTTAAACATTTGCTATGAACGTACTTTATTGTAGAATCATGGATATTTATTAAGTACCTACTTATCTATGTATTTATATGCACGACACAAGACCTTAGCGGTTTAATGTGTTGTGAAATGGGTTGTTAATATGGTTATTTTTTTTTCGTATTTTTTTACATCAGGCAGTTCGGAAACTCATTTTTTATTTCTATAGCTATCAACTATACAAATAAAATCTATCCTCCGCTGACCCTCAAGTCTGACAACTCATGATTGAAACCATAGGCAGGCAATTTTCACTATGATTCGTATGAAAGCTGTTCTATTTTATCCATGGAATATGCAATAAAAAAAATAAAAAAAAGATTTGTCGCCTAATGATTATCGAAATTCCTAAAATTTTAAACATAAATTCTATATCTACTTTATTAAATATACCAACTACTTACATAATATAATATACCTATATTAGCTCAAATAATTGGCATAGGGAATTAATACACAGGTTGTTTTTATATCGTCATCGTTTCTGAATACTACTACGCATTCTCCTCATCATCACGAACATTTTTCTCCATGGAAGCATACCTGAGAAGTGTTTAGTTTCCAAGATATTAAGGTCTAAAGTTATCAGATTGCAGAAATGTATGTAGACGCGTGTAACAAACATTTTTAAAATAAAAAATTAAAAAGTTATGAAAAGCTCTACAACGCTGTATACCAATAAATATCATAAGCTGACAATTATACTTTATTCAACGCGAAGGAGGAAAAATTTATTATTTCCGTCTACAAGACACTTCGGCAGCGAGAAACGATTAGTACGATCAAAATAAAGTCCGTTTGATTCACTCAGAGATTCACAACTTCATTATTTATTTTTAACCCAGTGATGGTTACTCTACTACCGCACTGAAAGATTTGATAATGATTTGCCAGTATTGAGTAACTTACTGATTGACATATTAAAAAAAATATATAAAATTTTAAAATACAGTAACGGACGGATGTGTTCTCAAAATGAGGTAGCCAAATCTGCAGGGTGAGGAAGGAGAATCTAGTCACTTTTGGCATAGCCCACGGCTAGATGTTAAAGATAAGCAATGAGCTAGCTGTCTGAGAGTAAGCCCTTACGACATGTATGTACGGAAGGTATTACAGCCGATGTATTCTAGTGAAGCGTTGCATCAGCACAGTACAAAAGTAGATTACTGAATTGTCGAATCATGACAACGCGTCCGTCTCATATTCTTTTACGACATGGCTATGTGATATTATGTTTAACATCGAAGTCGAAATTTTAGAAATGCTATATGATTTAAGTAAACTTTTATTAACGGCGACCACCTATCACCAACTCATAATTTTGCAACGGAAAGGTATGCAAACTATTTCCAACATCGATAAACTCAACATTGTCCTTCTTACGGCAGTATACATTACTCCAAGAATAAAACTTCCCGTTCAAAATAAAACGAGGATCCACCGTTTCTACGTAAGTATAGTTATCATCACCTGCCTTATTTATAAGTCCTTCTTGACAGCATGCGATGAAAAGATCTTGGTAATGTCCCACCACCTTACCTTGGTCTCTTATGATGTCGCTACTTTCTACTTTGTCATGCGGAGACGCTGTCTTTGTTTGGTATATCTTCAATCCAATATTTACACCAGTTTAGGTACTTTGTAGTTCTACGTTGATTGGACTCTGCATTACTTTTGGTTGCAGTTCAGACTATTATAACAATTAGTTGACTGAGATGTCCGCTACAGAGTGGACGTTTAGTGTCTTTATGAGGTCTATTTCTGTGGCCAATGTGAAAGTGAAAAATGTTAGTGAAAGATGGGTCGGTTCATCGGAAAGATGGGCGATAAAGGGTTCATGAACACTTCTGAGTTGACATGTGAAAAGGTGTGGTTTACTATGTGATTTGACTCCAGTATTTTGTCATCATCATGTTTATTTTTTATACTTATTAAGGTTAATCCAGCGTGGTGACTATGGGTAAAACCCCCCTGTGACAGTAGCCTTGTGGCATGCCCTGGGGGAGGCCTACGTCCAGCAGTGGACTGCAATAGGCTGAAAAAGAAGAAAGAAGGTTAACCCGATTTCTTTAATTATCAGATAGCCTATCTGAGGTAAAGTTGAAGATGTCTTTATCTTGATAAAGTTTTAGAGAAATACGGCATTTCTAATAGTCTATCTGACCATTGAAAAAATCTTACCATCAGGCGCGTTGTGGTCAAGCGTAAGCCTATTTAATATTTTTAAAAATCGGCCTTTAATTATACGATCTATTTTCTTGAATATCATAAAAGTTTTTCAGATTGATATAAATTCTTAATCGAAATTATCTCTATACTACTGTAACTAACTAAAACTGCTTATATGAATCATAACATACTCGTAGTACGAGTATAGGTGCCTATAAAGTTGCTTCCCGCTGTTTGTCTATCCCTATGTAGTATGTATGCTTAGATCAACGGATTTTGATGCGGTTTTTTTTAAATTAGATAGTCATTCTAGAGGAAGGTTTATATGTATAGTATAAGCATTGCACCTAGTGATTAATAAAGGTCATCTAACCAACCAATACAACTGATCTCCGACCGAGGTACCTTTGTCTGATTTCTTTATTCCAAATTCCATTTTGAATTAAAACAACTGAAAGTTTACAAAGATTTTTAGAACAGAGATTGAAATTAAACTAGCTGATCGTTCAAGCTAGGTATTGTATACATGTACCTAAAAAAATTAGAATTTAAACATCTGCAAATAATCATGTTGGTTTCTAGTATAGCAATTATAATATGCGAATCTAATATGTCCAATATCCAGCGCTACCTATCTAATATCCAGCGCACTAGGCTTTATTTAATATTAATAAACACTTTATTGTACTAATAATTATTTGTACATGGGCGAACTTAATGCTATAAAGCATTTTCTACTAGTTAACAGTTAACCCAAGTTTATTTAGTTCAAAAGAGAATCGCAATGTTCGCAATCTCTATAACGTTGCTTTCTTTGCTCCAGGTTGCTTGCCGGGTGGACAATGCCAGCGCGGGTTCCCTCTGCAGTCACTCACAGAGAGGCTCGGCAGAGATCATGAGGAGGTGCCTCTGCCCTCCCTACATCATCCTATCAGAGATGTAAGTACTATCTGCATTGCGTTTAACGGTTCATAGTGATATGTCGTATGTTCGTAGTGATATCACCTATTAAAAATTTACTTATGGCCGTGGCATAATGCCACTAAAGAAAGCCGTTACCTACTCACATCTACTTCCAATAGTGAAGTTTCAACATGTGATTATTATCATGAACTGTCAAAAAAGGAAGGTACGATATTTCGTAGGACTATTGTCCAGTTAGTACTTTCTTGGTATAACTATGAAAGGAGTAAAAAGATCTAAGTAGTTTGCGTACTTTGAATACATTTTGAATGATAGCTAGATAGAGCGATATTATGCAAGCTGTGCAGTTTAAACAATATAAGGTAGATAATAATATCTACTCTTCTCTTGTTACATCAAGGTGCACTTTGATCATATAAGTATTTTATATTATTTATATTTTATAGTATTTTATATATATTATTTTATTTATATCTCAATTTATTCCTCCTTGTTTAATAAGGAACTAGTTCGTGACACATATTTTGTGAGATATGTCACCATAAAATTGTAAGTGTGTTACCTTTCATACACACATTATATAAATTATATCGTATGTTAGTATTAACAAATAAATAAAAAAACATATAGTGATTCCTAAGTCTAAGAAAGGTGCAGTTCGTTATCATACTCGTACGAGTATTGCAGACTTTTTCAACAAAATGACTATCAGAAAGATAGTCATTTTGTTACTGGTCCTTGTATTAGAGATATAATTATTTTCACATTAGTTTTACACTAACACTGTATCTATGAAAAGCGAATCTTTAGGTAGATACTTTTGAAAGCCAGGGAAGAATATTAAGAATATAATAAGGGATGGAAAGTCTTAGGCTTTCATGGGAAAATTTTCAATGAGCAAATCCGTTGGCACTCCAATACATCAATAATTGTCTACGTTTTCACAAAAGCTGGCAAGTTGCAGAAACATAATCGCTACATAAATTCAAATTCAAAGCCAAATAATTTAGTGCTGTTACACTCGGACCCATGCCCATAGGTATCCTAGATTTTGACGCTAGGTTCCTTTCGCAGAGCTCCCTCTGCACTCGCAGTACCTACTCCCCGCTGCAGGCCCTCAGTGAGAGTACCTGTAGGGACCACACGGCACAGGCGGGTCCGCCGCCGCAAATTGCCCCACCTCAGAGAATTGTAAGTGTTAATGTGAAATCAGTGTTAATATTAATAAATCAATAGAATCCCATAGTCATCGCGGCCATTGCAATGTGTAAAATGTAAAGTTAGAGCATGAAAGTTTTTTAACTCCAAGAAACTAGCTGTAGGTGTGTTTACTTATTAAATAAATTTACCGACTCGATTATCTAATAACTCATCTAAGTAAATATAATACAGGGTGTGGGTGACAGGCAGGCAAATACTGAAATGCTGAACAAGAACCATTGTGTTGAGTTATATGACAGTGTTATTACTCGCAGGAAATGTATTTTTGATTTGATTATTAGTAATCTTTACTCTCCGCGCCAATTGTATCGGACGATCTTGTGACTAATAAAATGGGCTTATTGGTTATTGTGTGACACATTGCTGTTTTTTGGATCACTTGTTATGACTCTCCATTAGGGTTGATCAGTTATTTGAACTTTTTTGAAGGCAACTTTTTTGAAAA
The DNA here is from genome assembly GCA_014607495.2 of Carposina sasakii. Classification (NCBI taxonomy): domain Eukaryota; kingdom Metazoa; phylum Arthropoda; class Insecta; order Lepidoptera; family Carposinidae; genus Carposina; species Carposina sasakii. Next base: position 3,144,246 of record CP053169.1, read on the forward strand.
TCTACTTTTGGTTAAAATTGTATTTTTATGTCATCCATCATCTAAGGCCTTCTTGGTGTCTTGGCCGCGTGGTGCCGGCAGAGTAGAATTCGTACCACTCCATGTCTGCCCGTGGGTATCGTACGAGGCGATCCGGGAGGTGGGCAGCAGCGCATCCCGTGTTGACAACATAGTCCAAAATACAAACTGCAGTCACCAACCCGCCTGCCCAGCGTGGTGACTATGGGCAAATACCCCCCATGGCAGTCTTGTGGCGTGCCCCGGGGGAGGCCTACGTCCAGCAGTGGACTGCAATAGGCTGATGCTGATCTAAGGCCTAATTAAACGAAGTAAACTAATTTTTTCCTGAAATATGAAAAAAAAAAATCGGAAAATTTTGTAATTTTCCTGCATTCCTCAGAATCATGGCCTGAAGTCATGGTATCAATAGTTGCCTGGCTGTCACAAACACCCTGTATAGAAAAACACGCGCATTGTTTACCTGTAATACAAGTTTGTAAAAGCGGTGGTGCTTAATGGGTTAGACATTCTATTCGGACAGCGTAGGTCCTCTGTAGCGCTGAATTTATCCTATGTTCGGATTTTTTAAATCCCAATCCGAATCCCAAAGATATTGCGCTGAACCTTGGCGATCGTTAAAAAATGGGATGAGGTCAACTAGGCAAGCTAACAAAAGTCATCATCTTCAGGTCCAAACCCAAAACGTGGCCCTCCACCCAGCAGTCTCCCGATGCACCGCCTCCTTAGAACTGGCTGCCCTATGGAGGAGTTTCCACGAGCTTGGCACGGAGATGATCGTCACCAAGGCCGGGCGGCGCATGTTCCCAGCACTGCAGGCCAGACTAGCTGGACTCCTGCCTAATGCTGACTACCTGCTACTGGTAGACTTTGTGCCTCTTGATGATAAGAGATATCGATATGCTTTCCACAGGTTAGTTAGTTATGTTTTTTTTCATTTTTATAGACACGCTCATGCTCATGATCAGGTATGATTGTTTTTTTCCTTCTTATTTCTTCCTTTTTATTTCATATTTACCTAAGTAGTTAGTTATAAGTAGTTATTTTCTTTTACTTCCATCAGTGTTGTCAATTTGCAAACTGCCGAGAGAGATTATATCCTTCTTTTTTATTCGGCAGGAGAAAATGTGAAAAAATAAGCCATATTTCAGATCAAGGTCTTTGAAAAATCTTTGGACATCAATGGACACAATGCGTTATAATTAGATCCTTGCTCTGTTTAAATTAAACTTCCTTCCAACAGTTCAAGTTGGGTGGTAGCAGGCAAAGCAGACCCGGTGTCACCACCTCGCATCCACGTGCACCCCGACTCACCTGCACCTGGGTCACACTGGATGCGGCAGCTTGTTTCCTTCGATAAACTTAAGCTAACCAATAACCAGCTGGATGATAATGGACACGTAAGTCTGATACTCGTACATAGTGATTCAAATATTAATTGATTGATCGCAGCCCTCTGGCGTCGATGTTTATTTCAACGTCAGAAATTTCTATAATCTGCGATACAATATCGTGGTTAATTTATTTCCATAACTGATATTGAGAAATTTTTTGCATATCTTAAGATTTAATCTTCAATTGATTTCATACAAAATCAAATTAGGAATAAATAAATCCGAGATTCTTTTTGATCTCTTGTACTGAAATTGGCCGTTAGTGGTTGATTCTAACCACCACACTTAAACACTAAATAAAAATTTGAAGATACGATCAGCCAATTGAATGTTGTCTTTATATCGTGATGAAAGAATGACTGGCTCCTAAAATAGCATAAAGTCACAAATGCTTAATATACGATAACATGTAATTTCTAAAATGTTAACTTTATTTTCTTACTTACAATTTCTTACTGTGTTTATTACTAAATCAATATATTATACCTATGTTATTCTCTTGTCCTCTTCCTTAGATAATCCTGAACTCAATGCACCGTTACCAGCCTCGCCTGCACGTAGTATACCTGCCCGGTGACGGACAGAGCACCAACGGAACACCGTCCCGTATCGGACCTTCGTTTTTCCGGAAACCGGATTTACTGCCGTTACCGCTTATCAGAACCACAGGGTGGGTATTATGGTGACGTTTTAGTTAAAATGTCGGATTGCAAATCCTAGACCATGTTTTATTTCTTATTTAAATTGAGAAATGAAATTATTTATTTATTTGCTCAAAATAGGGTACAATAAGTTACATTATAAGGTCATACATTATAAGGTCAGACAGAAGATATGTTTCGCAAAAAAATGTGGTATAACATCAAATATTCAACCTTATTTCTCAAATTTCGGAAGAGTCAAAAATAGAGTTTCTTCAGTCATGTATTTCTTTATAGATAACACAATTGAAGATAGCAAGCAATCCCTTCGCAAAAGGCTTCAGAGACTGCGATCCTGATGACTGGTAAGTTGTAAAAAAAACTTTAACCTTTTTTCCTACCATAACTTTGATCATTTCTCTTCAAGTATTTAACTATTGCTGTCAAAGTTGATTCGCTTAGATTCGGTAGAGAGATGGCAGTCTTTGAATTATTCTACAATGGAGGTGTTTTTCAGTGTGATAGAAGTTTGAGTTATGATAATCATTGTGCCCTTCTGGATACCTAAAGGTAGATTGATACTAACTAGGTGATTAACTTGCATGACGTCAGCCAGTGAGCTTATTAATCGGTTATTAGGGATAGCTTAGGTAACCAAAAGTTTTCTTAAAAACTATGAGATCCGACCACATAGAATAAGCGTAACTGGTGGTCGAATTCTCGTCACTTTTTCTATATTCCCCGAACAAATATCACAGTCGTTTTTGCAAACATTCAAATCTGTTGTCAATACGAATGATTTACGGCAGAACTAACACATTTACGATCGTATAAACTGGAACGCGTACGCAGATGTCACAACACGCGTTAAATCAGACGTGGGTAGAATTAGGATAGGTATCATTGAGGTGGATTGATGTTAGAGACCGTAGAGTACAGTGGAATGACGTTACGGAAGCGGGACCAGTGGGGTAAGCACGAACATTTTTACGCGGCGTAACGCTAGCGACTCGCTAGCAAAATCTATGTGATTTGACAGTTTGACGATAGCGTTACGGACTATCGAGAGGTTCGTGCTTACCCCCTCAGTTGTCATGGTAACAGTGGTAATAAATAAAAAGATGGGAAACTATAAATAAAAAATAGTAGTTCGATAACCAGATTATTAAAGAAACGTGAGAAATTTTGAAACACAGAATATTAAGAAACCTAAAATAGATTGGAGATAGGGGAAAAGGGGAAAGTAGGTAAGGATTTTCTTAGTCTATCGATCTACTATAGTATATCTTGTCATGAAAATATAAGACAGAGTTAATTTCAAATCTTAAATATTCCAAATAATATTACATCTGTACTAAATTACAAAGATGGGGCAGAGGAATCTTAAGCAACAGCCGGTGACGATTTACTTTTACGACTTGGCCATAGAGTAAAGAGTTAGGTGACAGTTATGGCGGACGACGCGTTTCCCTTTCCCGCCAAAAATGCAGCATCAAATTATTAACGGGTGACACTGTGGCGCCTGTATATGTAAACGGAAACAATTACTGTTTCTCTGCCACAAAATTAAATACGTTCCGGTTGTAAATATTTTGTCGTTTGGTGACTTAGGTACCGGATTTAATTTATTACCGTTTACGAGATCTTTTTAGGTATAATTTTATATGAGGGTAGTTAAGAGGTATTCAATTTTAGAAATCGAAATTATTATAAAATTATTAATAAAGAAAATGGAAAAAAAAAATTCACCCGAGTGGGAATCGAACCCACGACCACTGCAAACCGTGCCAGCCGCTATAACCACTAAGCCACCGGGTCAATTACCCGGATGACGAACTTTACCATCTCTTTTCTAAATTACATATTGGCAACGTTATTCTTCATCCCGATAGCCATACACTAGCCAAATCTCGGCAAACAAAGCTGAATCCCTCAGCACAATGTTTTAAAGATGAAACGATCAACCATATCCTAACGGATTATATTAATGGAGAAGTGTTATGTTCATTAGTTCCGGTAATAATAGTTTCGCTTCTTTGACGCTACACATTAATATATTGTAAAGCCGTAACTCCAGCAAATGGTTTCCCAGAACATTTAACAAAGTAGGTACTCGATACTTATATAACCATGGTTGTTAATCGATAGAGGATTTAAAGAAGACTTTAAAATTATGAAAAATATTTTTTCTTTCTTTTTATTCGATTTGTTAGTATAGATGTAAGTGTATGTATCTTTAATACTTGTCTACCGCAACGAACAAAGAATCGATTAAAACATAAATCTATAAAAAAAATAAAGAGATTTTATTTCTTTGAACAAAAAATAAACAAATTCCTCTATTCAATAACAGAATCGATCCCGTTAAGTTAAAACAACAAACAAAGATCATCGCTATCCTGTAAATTACGGAACACCATTAATTATAACAGTTGAAGCTAAAAAAAAAGTTTGAATCGCCATATGTACAAACACTGCGAGGGCGGAGTAAAAAATATTATACACTGGCAAAGATCTCGTAAGCAGAATATTTTTACGAGGATAAAGTAATAAAATGATGAGATGAAATGATTTGCAATTTGTTGAATAAATTAATACGAGATATACACATTTCGTAACCTGTCAAATCTTAGCATTTGTCTATGTCATTTCGAGTTCAATTTATATTTTATTTATTTTCTTTCGAGATAGAACAAAAATATTGGACAGTAGATACATTTCTTATTTTATTACAAATATTTTAACATCTTTTATTTCTAATTTATTTATATTCAACATTAAATTAACGTACTTACACTTTTTTACTTTATTTATTTATCTCTACAATTGCATTGATATATCTGTCATGTCACACATGCGATTTTTGCCCAGAATTTTCAAAAAAATATAATTATACGCTCTCTCGTTCAGCTTCCTGGTAGAATCAATTTATATCGAAGACATATGATCGTAATTTGTCGAAAGTTGTCAAAATATGGAGTTAGCGCGAGCTCGGTAATACGAACCCGCTTTCGTGATGGGCGGGCGGCTATCTTGTAGCTATGAGAAATGATTTGGTGTCGCGTAGGCTTTCCTTTGAAATGGGTTAAAGTTAGTCTAAAACGAACTTTACATATACTTACATACATGTAGGTACAATACGAGTACAAGTAATATTTACAAGGTTAATGTTTTATAAAGTATGTGAATACTTACTAGTAATTTTATTTACACCATAAGGGTTCCATTTTACCATTTCAGTGAGAACCCTAAAAATCTGTCAGCATTCTGTCAAACTTTTCCAAAGTGTCACTTTAAAACTCAATGTAGAGTCCATTAGAACAAGTACGATGCCTGATTTCGGAACTATTACATGTAGTAACACCGATAATGTAGTCATGAACTACCGCCATCCATCATCCAAAGGAACTATTTGGTGAAAGGCACTTCACGCCCTTACAGTTATACCGGCTCAATCGTTTTCTCTACCTATCTAGTCTATACGTACAACTATGATAGAAAAAAAAAACTATATAGAGACAATCTAATTCTAGTCCGCCAGAGCAGCCCCAACAGCGCCCGGTCCGTCGTCGGGAGGCCGGGCCGGAGCCCTGCGCGCCGATGTCACAGCCCTACGCCGGCGAGCCTAGTACTTGCGGGCCGCTTTACGCTGCGCACGCACATACTGTACGGTAGGTAAACTTGTTAACGTATTGTTATGTACTTAGAGTTTTTTAAATTTAAAGTTGTATCATGTAAGTACTTGACTAGAATATATCAGCTGCATCTCCTTCCGTGCATGTCGTAAGAGTCGACTAAGGAACTCAGGGGCGTTATCTTATGCGATGAGCTAGCCACTTGTCTCTGATCTTTTATACAGGGTGTAACAAAAGTGGTATGTTAAGTGAAAAGCTATGTAAACAGCCCACTAAAAGGATCCTACCCACAAAATTTCAGATTTGAAATCACATGTTTATTTTTTCAGATAGTATGGAGAATCCCTACACAACTCAGGAATATTCATACTTCATAATCTTGAAAAACAAACATGTGATTTCGAGTTAAAAATTTTGGAAATAGGTTCTCTATAGTGGGCTATTTACATAGCTTTTCGCTTAACATACCCTTTCTGTTACACCCTGTATATGTCCCTGCTATGATAAACGTGGAGCTACAGCCCTCCTAGCATGACCACGCTTCGTGGATATCGTATCGTACGATATCGTCGTCTCTTACAAAATTCAACGTTGCGGCTATATTTATCGAATTTTCACAGGCTAAATGTCGATAAATCGGTTTATCATACCCTGTTCTCGCAGGTCATGCTACTTGGGCAGATCTCCTTCGAGAGCAACAGTTCTGGCTACCTCATTTTAGGACTCTGATAGACTTTAAATTCTTTTAAAAGTCTTAAAATTCTTTCTTAAATGCACATTTCTATTAACAACTACATTATGTTGATGTTTGACAGAAATGTTGTATTTTTTCAGCTACCAGCCACACGCAGCACACAACAGCGCGTATACAGCATACTATGCGCACAGATAGCCAGCTGGTATAGTGATAACATATTAATGTTATGTTTGGCAACTGTGTATAGGAAAAAATCTTTAGAATAGTTGAAAATTTGACCAAATTAGTAGTTTATAAAACATTTTGGTCTTTATAAAATTATTAATAAATTTTGGTCTTTGTTGTGACAGTATTGTTCACACACAGATTTTTTTAGCGACCGAAGTGCTTAGTACTTACTTAATATTAATTTGTCCAAAAGTAATTAAAACCTACAATAGAACTAAATGAAACATTTATCTAGGCAAATATAAAATATCAAAATTTACTGGAATTTAAACATATCAACAAATATTTAAATAAGAAAAATACTGCCAAATCATTTCTCGTATAAAGTTTGGTGCCTAGATATGTGATAGATAAACCATGTTAAATATAATTAACTAGTGAAGTAAGTTAGTTTTAGAAATACTTTAAAAACGTATTTTGTGTAAGTACGAGTAATTTATTTTACGAAATATTTACCTCCTTGTAACCAAAGATTGTACGTACCTACGTAAATCCGATTAATCCTCTATAATAGGTACATATATAAAATTAGTAGGTAGTTAATATTTATTTATGAATGTATCGGGTCCTATTTGTCAGTTTTATTTTGTAAAATTGGAGAATATCAGCATATTTCTTTCCTTTGAAGATTAAAAGAAAACACAACTTTTGACATTCATTAATCAATGGACCTTTCGCTTGTTAATTAACTGATTGTTTTCTTGTCTGTGATTAATTAAAATATGTATTGACAAATTATATCATCCGGGAGAAGTATAATGGAGTAATTTTTTTATTGGTTTCTAGACAAACGCATATGTGGAAAAGGATGGTAGAAATATCTATCACTTATGTATAAATATGTGCCTTATTATAAAAGTTATATTGATTATATTTGATAATTATATGAGTTATATTTTTAGGGTAAACCTTTCTCCACCCTGTACATATTTTTAAGTTTTAAAAATAAATAGGTAAAAATCTATCTGTAATATACCAAAAACAAGTGCCATGTGTAACCAAAGTAATTTCTAGTGTAAGTATAAGATTGTACAAATAATTTATTAAATGACGTGTTATTTTTTGATTATTTTATTTTATTTTATCGGACATACATTTTACGAACGTGGAAGAATTTCATATTAGATATATGTTTCATTTAATAGAATTTAAAAGACGTTCTAACCACTTTTTGTACTATATTAAACCCATAATACAATATGGGAGGGGTTATGTTCATTATGTGACACTACAGTGGGAAGACTCCTTTGGTTCCAACAAAATGTATTCTGTAATAAAATATTGTTCTCCAGTGATTTATATAAAAATATTATGTGATTTACAAAAAGAAATAGTACTGCATTTGTTGGGGTAGTTTCTCAATTTGTGGGTTTCTAAAGTGCGCTTTTTCAGTAACCGTGTAAGTGGTTACATGGTTGACAGTGGTTGCTCCAGCTTCACTATCGTCTATAAATACTTTAGACGAAACCACTTCTTCGTATTCCTCACCAACCAGTTCTGGTTCAGGCTCTACAGTGTTTTCCATTGGCAGGATGATAGTGGTGGTGGTGGTTGTAGGCTCTGGGTGGTATGAGTATTGAGGATAATATTCAGGAGCTGGGGTATAGTACTCTGGAGCGTAAGAGTAGATAGTGTCGTAGTATGATGGTTTGGGAGTGACGTAACTTTGCTGGACAGGAGGAGAGGTTATTTGAGTCTCATACGGGTATCCATAGTAGTAGTGGGAGTGAGGTTCAGAGTAATGGATATGGTCAGAATGATGATGGTGATGGTTAGGAGATTCTTTAGGGGTCTCTACAGGGGTTACAGCAGAATAATGGTAATAACTATTTTCTGGTTTGCTAGTCTTGTTCACTTTTTCTTCGGGTTCAATCGGGACAAATTCGACATGAGTTTTGGTAGCGTTCTCAGCTTCCTCGAATAGTTTTGCCATATCTTTGGCGTATTCACTAGCGGAAGAAGCTAGGTATGAGAGAACTTCTGGCTCAGGAGTGAACTCAATTCCGAACTTGTCAGCAATTTCTTGGGCAGTCATCATCTTTTCAATGGCAACATTTTGGCATTCGTTTGTTGCTTTTATATGGTTTAATAATCTCATGACTAGACGACTGCTGTCTAAAGGAGTTTCTACTGATCGTCTCTTTCTATCTTTCTTTTCACTAGCATCCTCTTCATTTATTAATTCTTCTCCCGACTTATTACTGTCAGATAAATCTTCACTAGATTTTCCCTCGTCTGATTTATCCTTTTTATTACGTTGGGCACCTTCAAAGTCAATTGAGCTGAGTAATTCCACAAGTTTTCTTTCAAGGAACACAGCATTCTGCTTGGCTAATTGTTTCATTTCTTCAATTTGTGCTTCTGATGGCTTTTCAGAGGAGAATACGTCGGCCATTAAACTTGAGTACGATTGAGGTGATATAAACAGAGAATCCAAGAAATCCATTTTGAATCCATCTTTGACGACATCATCATCAGGGATTTCTTTTAGAAGGTCTCGGGGTACAATTTCTCCCAGCTCTTCGCTTTCGGCTAATGCCAGGGAACTCTAAAATTGTACAAATAGGGTTAATTTATTGCATACATGAAGTGCATTAACTTCATTGAATACAATTGATACATAATGATTACTGGAATTGTTTAAGCATAAAATTTAATTGACAATTACCTGAATTATTAACACGAGGAATATGTAAAACGGAGCCATGGTCACGGACAATTCATTAGTTTAATGATATGTTACAGTTTTTATAAGCGTGTTTATCGACATTTGTTAATGTAATGCAATAAAATAAGTATTGCGGAGTGATATGAATTATTTCATAATAAGTCACTTGTTTTATGGAGACATAACGTCTTTTAAATGTTATATTTCTTTAATTCTTATTTTGTAGGTACAGGACAACATGACAGGCATATTCAATTTAAAGTTAGTATTGCTTCATAGTAATTATTAAAATTAAATTCTTGAATAGTCCTGGTTAAATTAAGTATGTATACAGGATTTGATGAATCTGATGGAGAAAAATAAATAAACATTGATTCGATTAACAAATTTTTATTTACACTGTTGACACATAGATCAATAAATAATAAAACAGATTCAGAGATACATATTAGTATGGTGGTAATATTTCTGGATATCTGGGGTAAGGATAAGGTGGAGGAGGAGGTGGTGGATAAGGATATCCTACGGGGCTAGCAGGGGGATAAGGAACAGGGGCCGGAGGATAATGTGATGGTGGCTGGGCATATACCGGTGGTTTACTAGCATAAGGAGGAGGTGGGGGGTAAGCGTATTTATGCTCACAAGGACATGACTGAGATGTAGGGGGATATTGATGCTGGTAATCATATGGAGTTGCGTAATGATCTGGTTCGTAGTCAGTTGGATATGAGGGATAGCGCGGAACAGGTGGGGGGTACTGCGGAGAAGGTGGTTGATAATGTGGCGGCGGTGGAGGATAATGAGGAGGTGGTGGTGTATATTGAGGAGTAGGTGGAGAATATTGCATAGGAGAGGAAGGATATTGGTATTCGTAACTGTAAGGTTGTGAAGCTTTAGGTGTGGCATACACAAACTCTTGGCCGTCATGAGTGTAGTAAGGGCTTGTAGATGTTACGGTGACTGTTGGCGGGCTTAATGCGGTTGGAGCTGAGATAGCAACAGTGGTTGGGATTGGAGATTGTGTGGGAGAGGAAGAGACGTATATAACTGGCACAGCTCCGGGTGGAGGATACGCTGGTTGTTGCTGGTAATCATAGCAAGGAGTCTCGTATTCTGTCACCAATTCAGCAGTTGCTGGCGTGGTCGATGTACTGGACTTGGTTTTTGAGAGGATATCTGAAAAGTTATATGAAATTAATTAAGCTATTCGCTATAAGCGACACACACATTACGCAGATACGGTAAGATATCCGTATCTGAGCTGCATATCTTTCAATATCGCTCTCTATATTAAAAGCATCGAGCTATGCACACTGCGCAGATATTTTATATTTTATTGTAAAGTATTTTCAGGCATAAACATATATTGAAAGACGTGAAATTATTATCTGCGTATACAAACATCAGAGCAGATAAAACATCTGCTGATACAAATATGGTTATATTTTTTTTTATTTCTTCTTTAATCAAATCGTGAATCGCCATAAATGTTGCCCTTGGATTTCGAAAAAAGATTGTGAATTTGTTATCTGAGAGATCCTGGAAGATATTAAATTCGCCTCGGTCCTTTTTAAACTTTATATGTCGTTCGATCCACATTAGTCGCTTTTTAGAACATTTTAATGTAACCAGTGCATCGAATTCAAAATCGGAATCCTCTTCTGACGAGCTGTCTAATAAATCCAGAAGTAATAATCGCGAAGTAATTGTACCACCCTGTATATACAGTTCGCAACAAAGAACAAGTCTAGTCCGTTCAAAGAATTTCGAGTGAATGTATTATAGGTATAATTTCATCTATTATCATATCTGCGTAGTGTGTGATGCTTTCAGATAATTATGTTCTTAGTAGTGTGTGAATTGCTTAATAGTTTCATAAAAATATCTATCCTTTTTTTATTTATATCAGGCTATTCTATTTATTTCAAAAAACTGATTCTTGTAATTTGATAGTTGTTTAGAAATCCAACTTTATACATTTTGCAATATGTATGCTGGTTAATTTTGTATTACTAATTAATATATTATATTACTAAGTTCTCATTCAGTTAAAGTCTTTAACTATTTTAAATCATAACAATAAAGAAATATTAGAAGGTACATACTTGATGAATATAATGAATTGATCATGTGGTTCATGCGGTCGTGAAGTCCTGCCAACTGAAAAAGTATATTATAGTTTATTAAGTATAATCATAAAGCCAATTTGGACATTTCACGGCATAAAGTTGATTTTCTAATCAGCTAGCTTTTACCGGTGACTTCGTCCGCGTCGACTATAAAATGTAGTCTTCGTACTCCCAACATGTAAGATTTCAAGAAGATTGATAATTTAGTTCTTCATACATGTTCGTCAATTTCCCATCGATTTCATAACGACATATTTAGTAATAACATTCATAAGCATGTCCTTATTATTTAGTCATCATCATCATCATCAGCCTATTGCAGTCCACTGCTGGACGTAGGCCTCCCCGGGGGCACGCCACAAGACTGCCATGGGGGTATTTGCCCATAGCCCATAGTCACTAGCACGCTGGGCAGGCGGGTTGGTGACAGCAGTTTGTATTTTGGACTATGTTGTCTAGACGGGAGGCGCTGCTGCCCACCTCTCGGAAACCCTTAATCGCCTTGTACGATACCCAGGGGCAGACATGGTGTGGTACGAATTATTAATTAATTTAAATTTATTATGAATTAGTTATACACCACGCGGCCAATTATTTATTATTATTTAGTATAATTATTATTCTTATTCTTTATTGTACACATACAATTATATACAGACAGATATTATGAAAGAAAATGTACAAAGGCGTGCTTATCTTATTATTTAGTATACTATACTAAATATGATTCAGAGCCGATTTTTCCAATAGTATTCCTATGTGAGCAGACACTGACAAGTTGATGCCGTCTTTCTCGAAAACTTGATCAAGATAGAGACAGCACCAACTTTATCCTTCACATAGGCTATCTGACCATTGGAAATATCGGTCTTTAGTGAAATAAATTAACCAGAAAATAAAAACTTTACCTGCGCTTGCTGCATCTGCTGACAACTCGAACAAGTAGCATAACAAACACCCAAAGTTAGCGCACTCAACGGAATTAGTAAACGCAGCATCTTGGCCACAGACTATAGCTCAGTTATTCGACCATCGGCGTGGATTACATTAATGTGTCTTGAGCATAACTTAGGTATTTAAGTAAGTTCTAGGAGAGACGTGATTGGATCGTCTGAGATAAATGATGGAGTGATAATGCTTGATAAGTTAGTGGCGTGCGTGTGAGTAGAGGAATTTTTAAAATTTTGTAATCGTTTACAGAGAATTCGATAAATGTAATTTCTTTCTTCATATTTAGCTATAGCGGTGAATAGTTAGAGCATAGAGATTTTGTGCTTAGCTACCTAAATGTTTATTTATGGAACTATCTGGACTTTACTTATACTTTAAGTAAATACATATTACTATATAAAATGTATTGTTGACTGGTCTTTTACCAGAGTATTTTAGATACATACCTATAGATATAATTATTTATTTTTAATATAAGAGCTAGCTTAATGCTTTCATTGACCACATCAATCCACAGTTCACTTTTTGTGCAAAAAAGAGAAAACGCAACCTTCCTAGAGGAAGTAATTTATTTATCTACAACATATGAGTCACAGTAAGTAAGTAAGCACCTAAGTAATCTAGAATCTATTTTCGAAACTATTATCTATTTTTCTACTTCAATCTACATAATCCAAACTAGACTTTAAACTTTTCTGACTACCATTGGTTCCTCTCTTCCATTTTTTGACTACAATCTCCAAACCCAATATGACCACAGACATAAAGACTCCCGCCATAGATAATATGACTGCAGAAGCCACGTCTCCAAACTTCACCCTTTCTGCTAATAAAGCTGCCATGCATGGAGGAGGCCTGGTCCTCAGCTGTAAGAGCACACGTTTGGCCAGCCCTGTCTCGTGAAGCCAACCTCCGGTAGAGCGGAACACTTCCAGCCACTGGCCCATTTTGGTTGTTGGCACCCATGTTAAGACCTGGTTGAATAAATAGAGTTGTATGAAACCTCTAACTATTTGATGAACTTGATTAAGCTATACCTATGGTTATTACATAAATAAAATTGTACGATAAATTACTATTTCGCCTGAAAATTATGACACGTCATCAGACAGGATCCCAAACGAGTAATATCTTACTTGGGATTTGTTTTTGAAATATCCGGGAAAGACAGGAGCGTGCGCTAAATAACAACAATTTTACTTCTGTTTTTTTTTATATGGTTTGGTTTTGGTTTGGCCGTCTTCAACGCCTCAATTTTAATGCCTCCAACGCATAAACGTTGTTGAAATATAGCGCGATACGAAATGTGCACAGCATATTGTTTTTGGTGTGGTTTAGTTTTGGTAAATACGTTTAACTATAGCGCTCCAGCTCTTGTTATACCTACAGCATTATGAAACTTAAACTTTACCTACTAGGGTATTATGACATACCTCTGGAATCGTATCCACGTATGACAGCTTGCACAAACTTTCATCGCTGAAAGTTTTTAAGTAGGGATAAAACTGATTGTATTCCGTGTGATAAGCAGTGTTGCCAGCCTGAAAAAAAAATAGTTAATATAAATTAATTTGCATTATAAACGAGTATTAGGACTATACGGACTATACCAACCCTCACTAGTTCAGCTCCCCTCTCTATGGTCTGGTAGAATTCAGATGTCATCTTTTTCTTTTTCAAATACTCCAGTTCTGGCCAATTCGTTTGTACCTAAAACAATCAGAAACATGTAACAACATAAGTAAGCGGTTTTGCAGGATATTGACAAACAAGTGTATTCACTATGGGTGCGCCCACCACCGGGCCCTACACCCTCCACTGACCCTCGGATCTGATAACTCATAATTGCGACAACAGGCACTTGCACTAACTACAATCGCCATGAGAAACCAGACCCGAGCACCTAGCATGAAAGACGATACATTGCACTATTCCGAAATCAAAAACTAGATAAACTAGATAAAGAGGAACTATTTGGTGATACGCACTCTAAACCATAACTATTAAACGTTGTCATTTCATAACCGGTAAGGTGAACAAGAAGAACCGATGGCCAACGGAGCCAGAAGGTTCTAGACTAGATACCACGTATTGGCAAACGCAAGCTAGCCAAGGTCGCGGTGGATGCAGACTGCTTCGGAGTGGAGGTTGTTAGGGGAGACTTATGTTCAGGAGTGGACTTCTTATGGCTGATAATGATGATGATGATTATGAATGTGAACAAACGACTCTTATTACTTACGTCAAACATTAAATACCGCATGTACTCATAATCCTCTGAAGCTATATCATATTTAGAGTCGCCCAATGCGTCAAGAGTCTTGGGTCCGTTGGTGCCAGAGCTCATGAGAGCGGACACAATCGCCGAGGTATAGTACGCATGGACCAGCATGGAACAGATCGACAGCACTAGAAACGTCCAGCGACCAGATGCTCCTGCTGGGACGCTTCCTGCATCTGAATATCAAAATAAATGTAGATTGACCTGTATACATACTAATGACTTAATGCTTCTTACCTAGAGCATCGGTATCTATCCATCATAATACAAGAGTTAGTTAGAGTGAAATATCTATTGCATTGTAATCCATTGCTCAAATCCATATATAGTGCTTCCAAAATTAAGGTCTCGTGATGGCTTTTGGATCATAATTATGACGAAACTGAAACTATTTTATACAACTTGAGTATGAGTTAGGGTGTGTGTATTCGTAAAACGGGTTAACAATGTGTGTTATTTTCCCTATCATATTTAATCTACTGCACAATTTAGTACAACAACTAACTATACTAGGTTCATGTGTTTATTATAGATATGTTATAGGCCTGATCTCTCTCCGGTCGGCTTTCCGTCCCATAGGACTATGAGAGTGACGGAATAGAGAGTCCATCTGTGTTTGCGCACACACTTGTGCACTATAATATCTCCTGCGTACCTGGCCAATCTCCGTAAAGATTGGTCGCCTTGGCCGAAATACGGTCGGAGATTATCATCATCATCATAGGTATGTAATTTTATACAAATTGTATACAAATAAATGTAACAAATTGTTATTAGCATGAAAGGAAGACGCTGAATTCCACAGCACAGGGTTTCCTAGTGTGGAAGGCAGCGAGTTTACTACACCAAGTGTATGATTTTTGTGCAAATAAACGATTTTTGATTTTTAGATACCAATGGATACCAATCCTGCAAATGTTCGGAGTCATCTTCTATAAATACAATATACATGGTTCGTCCTGAATGACTGACGGATCAATGTCCTAGTGATGCCACTGAATCAGTGATCTGAAATTTGGAGGGTGAGTTCTTCGTTATACGATAAGAAAAGATTTCCCGAAATTTACACGGGCCTAGGGAAATAGACAAGTATTGTAAAGTTTACGCGGACTTCACATGGGCGCCCCTTGTTCGATAGCGCCAGTCAAATTATTTTTTATAATGCAGCTATATTTTATACCTTGTTGCAACCAGGTTGCCAGAACCGATATATAAGCCCCTTGTTTCTCGAACCTACTCTTGGCAGTGACCCTCAAAGCTACAGCCAGCACCAGGAAAATGGCAAGACTGATCAACCAGACCCCCGAACTGAAGGGTTCCACGAACATGTTGCTGCTGCTCTCCCTCTCGGCTAAATAGGTAAAGCCATTGCTGGAAAATGAAGAAGATCTTACTGTCACGTTCAGTATACGTAGTGGGGATCAGATAATAAAGATCAGTGACAATTTGCTAAGTTATCGCTTGAAGGTACGCCCTGAGTCCTTTACAGCGAATTAGAATAGTCCATCACGAGACATTTTTTTCACATATCAGATAAATCGGATTAAATTAAATTTTAAACAAAATTCTATTTTTTAATCCAAACTTCTCGATGTCTAATATTACAATTAGCAGTAAGTCGGCTTTTACCACATGCACGGAAGAAGACCCATTGCATACTGCAAAATTACCTACTAAAGGATTCGCCTTGTACCCCATACCTGAATGGCCAAATAGGTAAAATAAAGTCCACAGCATGTAATCTGTGAGGCAGCATTCGTAGAATACCACCACCCAGGTCTCCTTCTCCTGCTCTAAGACTATCCATCATGCTGGAGTTTCCTTCCGTACCCCAACGGTCCACAATGATTACTTCTTTTCTGTGAATGTGCACTTGATATAATTTCTGTAGGGTGTCTTCAGAGCAATGAGCTTGAGGTAGTAAGTACTAGAATGAACTGCAGGAAGATCATTGTTATCGGATCGGATCATTAGGACCCAAAGTCAACCTCACTTGCCCGTGGCGCACCCTGCTATACAGGGTTAATTTTAAAACATCAATAACCTCGCAGGACTAGATAGCTAAAATCATAAAAAATAACATTTGTTCTACGAGTTTTATCATTTTATTTTTATTTATTTATTTATAAAAACATTTTCAAAGCATTACAGCTTGCGCCAATGCGCCTTGAAAGCTAAGTAATTTAAAGTAGGTAAATAATTAAGTGAATAAATTACGAACTAAGACATTCATTCATTCGCTATCTCACAGTACCTCAGACAATCCCGACACACAACCGTCCATCCTAACTCAATACATTAATTAAAAATTATTTTCCAAGCTTTTATTGTACTGTCGTGACATTTGTAAGTCTGTTCCATTCGTAGGTATACGAAAAGGTTGACGCCCGCGATCGCGCGTACCTCAGAATTATGTACAGACTTAAGAACATTCAGAGGTAATAATAAATTGATATTTATTTTTGTATGAAAGTAAAATGTGACAAATTATCAAAACTGAATAAATGTTATTGTTTATGGTGGTAGCTACCTAGTCTTGAGAGGTTATTGATATTTTAAAATTAAACCTATATAACGGACGAAGCTCTGGCACTAAAAGACTGTAATACCTATTTAGAATAACTCGGAAACATTTTCCACTGGATACATTACCGTTAACTAGATTTATGTATTTGTGACGAGGTCGCCCTCTACCACGTGGGTCTTAATAGGATAACTGGTGAGAAGTGAGTCAATTTACAATTTCTAAAATCGCCTTGGATGAAAAGGAAAATCCGTGATTATGTGGAATCGTCTAAATAATGTAATCAAGAAGATCAGCGGCTAGTATGGAGTCCATTACTTAGCTTTAAGAGCCTCGATGATCAGCACATTGATGTGGTATGCGCAGCGTATGGCGGCATCATGCTCTGACATTCCTCGATCTACAAGGTACTCCTCGTAGGTACCGTCATACATTTCGCGGGAATAAGCACCACGCTGTAAAATAAATTAAATCTGATGTTATTGAGGAACTGCACACCAAGTACTATGCATACCATAAGATATATAATATACAGATGGTTCAAAGAATACGGTCGGTATAGGGGCAGCTTATTTTGATCCACATGAGCGCTCTGGAGGTTGTCTCAGTATTAGTGGTGACGTTTCAGTTATGTCTGCGGAACTCATTGCAATGTCACAGGCTCTATTCTATATTTCCAGTAATAATTGGCCTAATGTAGTTATTTTTTGAGATTACAAATGTGCTATCGATCACGTGGCTGCGCCTCTGGTCATAGAGGTATACCGATAGCCTGTAGAATATTAGAGGAAATAATCATACTACAGAATAAGGGTATTTCTGTGAGGTTTCAATGGGTTCAGCACATATAGGCTTCAGTGGCAACGAGGTGGCTGATAGGTAAGCTAAATCTGGCATATCACAAGGTGATGTGAACCCGGTTTCTCAGAAGTGCACACGAAATAAAAAAAAAATATTCCAAATCATAATTGGAAACATTCTTATAATGAAAGATCTTGAGACGAAAGTATAGGTATATAGTATAGGACAATACAACCACAACCACCTCGTATCCCTTGGTTTGATAACGTTAAATTAAGCAGAAATTATGTAAAATTGATAATGAGGCTCCGTTTTGGGCACATTCCATCAAATAAATTTGCATATCTCATGAAAAAATCGGATACACCTAATTGTGATACATGTGATAAAATAGAGGAAGGGCTACATTTGTTGGTTGAATGTATCAAAAACCAAACTGAGAGAGAATTATTGATGAGGGAGTTCAAGATAAATTTGTTCGATGTAGGAACCATGCAAACAATTCTATCTGAGCCGATTTCTACTCTTGCTATTATGTTATGCAAGCTAATCACAATCCTGCATCAGTAGGTAAATAATAGAATGTTTATCCTTTTTACCTGACTGCGCGACGCAAAGGAGTGGTATTGTGTTTAACAGCCTATCTATGTATGTATGTTTGTATGTTCCTTTGAAGCACTACACAGACCAAACGCCTCGACTGATTTTTATGATTCATACGTCAATCGATTCCTCTTAGTTCGGGGAGTGTCACTGAAGGCATGACGTTAGTGAAAATCCAATATGGCGACTACTGGACGCCATTTTGTGAAAATTAAAAAAAAATAAAGTCAACAAACTATATCGAGTGGGATATCGTTGAATAAGTATTTAAAAATAATTATTAGGTTTCTCTCAACATTTTTCGATTTGGCCAACAGTTTAGGATCTATATCGATTAAAAGTTGCGTAACAACCATTCTCACATATAAGTTTTTAGACAGCAGCAAGACGAAAACTTCTTGCTGCCGAGCATGTTGAGCATGTTTCTTGAAGCTAGGTACTCATAACAAAAAAGTATAAAATAAAAAAACATAATTTAAAAAATCCAAAAACCCAACTACTTAAAAAAGAACTAAATAATGTACCTATACATAATAAAAAAAGTGAGAAAAAAAAACAAGCACTTAGATGTCCAGTGGT
Organism: Carposina sasakii; assembly: GCA_014607495.2. NCBI lineage: Eukaryota > Metazoa > Arthropoda > Insecta > Lepidoptera > Carposinidae > Carposina > Carposina sasakii. The sequence goes on from CP053169.1 coordinate 3,163,395, forward strand.
CTAGAATTCTATAATATCCAGGATCCATTGAAATATTAGCTTGGCTGTCGGATAATGGATCCCGACTGTTCAGTTGTTATGATAAGTTCCACCAATGTGGCACAGCCAGATACTCATTGAGAGCTGTATTTGAGCACGGCATTATATTTTATAGGTACATAAGAAACTTACAGGGGACACAATCTTTATTGGATAGTTCATCAGGTCTTGTCGTCTTAAAATCTTCTCCCGATCAAACATGACTTGCAATCCTCGGGGAGACCAAACTGCCCATGGATGTAGAGTTACTCCATCACGAGGATGTGGGTATATGTCGTCGATGATGAAAGTTTCTTTCGTATGTGGTTGACCTTTTGTATCTTCCGCTACTACCTTCATTAAGGCCATGTCTAAATCATATCGCCTGTAGTTAAGGCTACTTGGGGCATTGTCTCCTATTATTAACCATTTGTATCTTATATTTAGGTATTTCCTTTGCAACTGAAAATCAAAAAAAATCTGTAGCACGAGACATTATTTTACATGGTGTAACGAAATGGGTGGGTAAAGCAAAATGCTAGGAAAATAGCCGACTTTATTTAACGTATCCACAGACATTTCTGAGCTGTTTAGGAATTTTTTATACGAAACTCAGACTTGTCCAAACAAAAAGCCTTAAACCACGAAGTTTATACGAACATTAATTTCTTCTTCAAGTTTATTAAGGGATTGAGTACCTTCCCTCTTGGTGATTGACAGATACATAATACATTTATCTTCAAAACTTTACCTTAGTAAGAAGCGAGTCTTCATATTGTTTGAAGTAAATTATTCCCTGCAGATGGTGGTTCTGCACATTTTCCAAGATATCCGGATCACATGAGACTGTGGAACTAAAACCGTGAAGTGATAACTCTCGAATAAATGTTTTACTGGCTGAAATTTCAATAGATCTTCATCATCATCATCGTTCTACTCTTACTCCATTACATATTTATAGCGCTATGTGGTTTTTTCGAAACTCGATCTAATTGAAAATCGGTAATTTTATCATTTGACTACCACAAAACTTCGTCCGCGTAAAATATAGATTTTTTCTCTTACTCGTTGTTTTCTTTTATTAGTGTTACCTTAAATTGCTAATGTAAGTTTATGAGTAATTCAAAGTAGATTGGATCAAAAAAATATACTAATTCTCCCATATAAAGATAAGTACTAAATATCTTACCAAACTCCGACCAGCAAGCTAAAACTATGATATTCCTTAGACCTTTGTACTTGAAATAATCGACTATAGCTTGATATAGAATCATGTTTCCGATCACTAAAGGAATAATAATCCAAAACCGCCAAGTTCGTGTTTAAATTGCTGTCGTATATCGTCGTGTTATGATTTCAAAGTTTTCATGTTGTTTAGGAAAGTACTGTCGTGGACAAAAGTGTTGTGCAAAAAATAGAAAAACAACTACTTTATAAAATCTGTGTCTGGTACAAGTTGTTAATTACGAATAGTATCGACTCTACGTATATACGAATGGGTAAAAAAAGCTCTTATTTTGACACTAAACGTTTGCATCACGTAACCTTATTATTAATTAACTAGTTAATAAGTTACTAAATGGAGATCTGAAGTCTTTGTCTACCACTATGACGTATGGTTATGCATGTGTGTATTATTAAATAGTGAATAGAATTAGGACACTAACCCATCTGAATAAACTGTAATTTTAGAATTATAGCATTTTAAATTAAAATTCCGCACTCCATAAGAGACTCTCCGTCAATAGGCATTTTTAAAAATAGGTTAAGAAACCATTACCTGTCTCTTCCTTAATACAAAATTAGTATATGTATGGTTATATTATGTGGATGGATTAATGTAAGTAATAATATATAGTAGTAGTAATATAGATGGAAATTTTACTATGTATGTAGGTCCCTATTATAAATTTAAGTAGATAAGATTTATATTATAATACATGTGCACATATGATTTTTCCTTTTATATATTATAAAATTTTCTCTGTATCCAATGGTTTGCTGGAAGAAATCTCTTTTAGAGATAAGCTCGCTTTTGTACTATTTCTGTTACCACATACTGTGTAAGCTAAATTTTATGTGTACAATAAAGAATGAGAATGTTTTGTTTTGAAACATTTACACCACTCGTACTAACTGTACATACAACTACCTACATAATGAATGCACTGACGAGTTGGGCGTGGGTAAATACCACAAATTGTTGGTTACAAAACTTACTGCACTTTAATGAGACGTTTAGGACAAACAATGAAACATTAAACTCAACATAATCCATTTATTTAAACATAGCAATAAATACAACTTAGTTTCTAAGCATGGATAACTGTATGTATAGGTACTCGTATATACCTACTTTGGCTTCAAATAGGTAAATTAAAAACCATTCATCTTAAACTAAAGTCCCTAGTACTGGAGGCTTATGAAGTCTAATAATAGTAAGGGTAAGGGGATCCGCAACCACACTTAGGTGCGTAGGACCCACATGGTGGCGGTGGCGGCAATGGCTTCGCTTCCAATCCCACAGGGACTGGTTGGGTCACCGCGTACGCCGACATGGGGATACCAGGTGGTGCACACGATGGCGGCGGAGCACATGGGGCTGGGGGTGGTGGTACTAGAGAGATTACTAGAGGACCTAGTGGTGCTGGCGGTGGTGGGGCGTAAGCTGGCGGTGGGGGGTAGGCAAGAGGGGCAGGTGGGGCTGGAAGGTATTGCGGCTGTGGTGGTGGCGCCGGCAAGTATAATGGGGAGGGAGGGGCTGGTAGGACTAGAGGTGGTGCAGCACAGGGTGGTGGAGCACAAGGCGCTGGTGGCAGGTATACTGGAGCGGGGGCTGCGCAGGGCGCGGGGGGCGGCGGCAGATACAAAGGCGCTGGTGGCGGGCATGGTGCTGGTAGGACCAGAGGCGGTGGCAAACACGGTGGCGGCGCTGGTGGCGCTGCTGGCATTAGCAAGAGTGTTGTTGGTGGAGGAGGTAGCTCTAGTTTTCCACATTTACCGCAGGGCAACTCTTTTTCTGAAAGAAAGATATTGTCGTTTAGAATTATAGGAAGATGCTTTCTAAAATAGTACATTAGCTTTGAAATAATTGAAAAATGTTTGATAAGTATTTTGTTTATTTACCTAAGAGCTTCGTGGTAAGCAGAGGCTTCAGCAAACTGAAAAATAAAGTAAATTGAGATAAAAAATAATTATACTCCTATTTAGGTAAAACATAGTTAAAATCTAACAAATTATATGTGTCTATACTTACGAAGCGAGAACGGACTTTTTGCATTCTTTCATTTCTTTCAAGGCTTCCAACTGTAAGAAGAAAAAAACACAGTTTACTACTATGAAATATCATCTTGTGTTATTTTAAGATATTATACAGGGTGTAACAGAAAGGGTATGTTAAGCGAAAAGCTATGTAAACAGCCCTCTATAGAGAACCTATTTCCAAAATCTGAGACTCGAAATCACATGTTTATTTTTCAAGATTGTATGAACTGAGTTCATTTTTTAAGAATCCTTCATACTATCTGGAAAAATAAACAAGTGATTTCGAGTCTGAAATTTTGTGGATGAGTTCTTTTCAGTGGGCTATTTATTTAGCTTTTTGCTTAACATACCGCTTTTGTTACACCCTGTATAAAATGATGTGGGTATTTAATATTGATCAGATTTTATATTATGTATTTTTACATACCAAACACAGCCCTTTTTCATCGCACGCCATAACATAGGAGGTGAATAGCAAAATCGAAAGGGGGAGCCAAAACAGCCTGTTTCCCCCCATGGTTGTAATTGTTTTGTCAAAACCACTCACAAATATGGCGATTTAGTACAAACGGTAGAGTATATAAAGTATATTTTAATGCAATATTCTGTGACGTACATATATAAAACGTATAATCGAAGTATCTTATGATTGAGTAAATATAGGAATGCATCGGTTTCACTATGATAAACATAATGATACGTGTTGATAAGCAAAATCGGTATAGGTTACTTCATGTGTAATTATTGCAGGTTTATAAGGTAAAAAAATAATAATATTGCTTATTTCTTGCGTCATAATTTGCATAGTGCCTTATTTTCATCATGCCATTAAGTGTAGTTTTTGAGTAACTTATTTTATTAAGGTGACTCCAATCCTACGATTGGTCATGGATAAAGCAGAGATATATGGGTAAAGGGTCATCATCATAATCATCATTTTAGCCATAACAAATTAAGTACTTTATTAAATACTCGTAACATAAATAAATTGTAACAAAACTATACAAGCATTTATTATTTATATCAAACTAAATAGCATTAAAACACATGCATTATTTGTTTTATTGTCGGTTCGCGTTAAACATTATGTGCCTTATAAATATATGCTGCAAATATAAATACAAGTAGATTTTATTTCATGAGACTTCAACTTATTTATGCGTGATTTTTGTTATATTAAGGGTTACCTTGAAGCCTAAAATCTTTAACATTTTCCTCAAAATTTAATCACATTCCACCATTGAAAAGTAGGTAACACTTAATTGCCGAAATATGTCATATTTCGATTACTTAAGTCAAAATTAGATAAAAAGTATTTTCAAAGGAAAATACCATCAATAAACATATCTAAAAATACATTTTATTTCAAGATATTAAGATATTAAGTTTCTCAGACATTAAGTTTTGCCTATATGAGTGCAAAATAAATTACGTAACTTCTTGTACCTTTAATCGTTATCCAACTTAGGTTGAACTTAGGTAAGTTAAAAGTAAAACTTAATCATTTTTTGACAATAGAACAATAAAATTAAGGGTATTGTAACAATTATATAATCAGAACGTGTTTAATCTCGAAGATAACACGATTACCTATATAAATGTAATCTTTCACAAAAACAAATCGATATAAGGGATACACAATATATTTTGCGGGTTATAAAAAACAAACCAACAATACAATATGGCGGTGTTCCAAGCGAAAATTGATAAATTGTTGCTAATCTTAATGTTCCTGGTTAAATCTGTAAGTACAAATTGCTATGTCATAAGCTCAGTAGACATTTACTTATAAGTATAAAATAATTATGTCGTGTGATGTCGACAAAGTAGAATAATAGGGCCACCTAAAGTGTTTTCAGGGGGTAGGCAACAGCTCCTCCCGTGTTGACAATATAGTCCGAAAATCACACAGCGGTCACCAAACCGCTTGCCCACTTGCCCAGCGTGGTGGCTTGGGTAGGCCTACGTCCAGCTTCAGTAGACTGCAATAGGCTGATGTGATGAGTGACGATGACAAACTAATAAGATAAATTATTTGGTTTTCTTGACTTGATGAAACCAGCTAGTTCATAGGAACATAGTGAAAAGACACGGGCATTCTTTACATTAGTAGATCGTAATACTTAACATAGGGTTCACAGTTCGTTGAATTCAAATAATATAAATTTCATATTGTTTCAGGTCCATATATCAGGCGCTATAAATTTGGGCCTCTTTGCTGGAGATACCAAACGTCTGACAAGCCCAATAAATATCAGAAAAACCTCAAACCTGTCTCCAGTATTTATAAACATTAACTCTAAAAAGCCTTCCATACCGCCATTGCCCTCGATTCCTCTGCCTAAACTTCCAAAACCACCACCAAGTATTGAAAAAATATTTAAAAAGCCTAAAAAGAGGTCCTCTTTACTCTCGCCTAAATCTTCTTTGTTAACAAAAAAATTAAAATCTCCTATAGGGCCTATCTTAGGACATCCGTTACTCCCTAAATTACTTCCCCCGCTGATACCTCCGCTTTTACCTCCACTTTTACCTCCACCTTTTTTATTACCTCCTTTAATACCCCCTTTAATACCTCTATTACCTTTACCTCTCCTTCCCCCTATTTTACCTCCAATCTTACCACCAATTTTGCCACCTTTGCTACCTATACTTCCTCCTGTATTACCCAAAATAAGTTCATTAAAGCTGCCAAAAGTTAAAAAGAATATTTTACAAAAAGCTTCAGAGTCTGAACTAATCCCATTCCAAATCCCAGTGAAAGATAAGAAAAAGCGAAGGAATATTCTAGAAAAGTTAATAGAGTTGAAAGATAGAGGCTCCTTGACTCCTATCGAGTTTGCTAGGTTTAAGAGATTATTATTGTAATATTATAAGCTCTATGATCGATATCATATTTATTTAGAAATCGACATTTGACTGCTCCCTATGTAAAGTTTTACATTCAGGGCTTAATTTTACGCGCAGTTTATTAGTAGCACCGTCAAAAACCCAAGCGTGGCGTTGGGCGCCCTCTGGCCAGATGGACCGATAACGGCTGGTAGTGACTGGATGGCACTAACGGGAAATCAAGCCATGTGGCGTACACTGGGGGAGGCCTACGTCCAGGAGTGGACTGTAACAGGCTGACGACGACGACCGTCAAAATATTTCGATCCATTAATTTACATTAGGATACCTATATAAAAATAAAATGTCATTATACTTAATTTATGTTTTTTATTTATATTAACGTTCAATAAGTCACGTAAAATAAGAGATACGGCCGACACAAACTACTACATTTATGTTTAAATCGTTCATGTTATTCTTATTGGATACGAAATAAATTTTATGGTAATTTACCAGTTTATCCAATCTGGGTTACACAATTTTGTTGACTTTTCAATAATTGATTTAAAAGGACATGTTCATTCGTTCTTTTGTATCCAAATTACAGCTTTCCACATGTTTTTGTCAAAGAGCAGCATTGTTGACTACTACATACTAGCTCTCTCGTTACGTTTCACTTGAGATGTCTCTTTTACGAGAAATACCTATACGAGTATAGACTCTATGTATAAAGCCCAATTCAGAGAATAACTGCTATGCTTGATTTCGAAGATAACATGTCGTGTATACAGTAACGCAGATAATGTAGTCACATATATAGTAACTAGCGCCATCATTCAAAGGAACTATTAGAAACAAGGGTGAAACACTCTATTTCTACTTCTACCAAGTATCTTTCTAACTCATAGATAATTTTTCTTGATGGATAGATTCAGACAATTTCCCAATAAAACATGTAATTTTATAAAGAAAACAGCATAAAATGTATTTGTGATATAATGCAGGTACTAAAAACTATCTTATTAGAAACTTATCAATTTAAATATTCCTTCTTAAATTTCTCGACGAACGAAGTAACGGTCTTGGTGAGTGCATCCTTCATTTTGCTGAAAGCCGACATGATAGTGTAGGCCATTGGCCTGTCCTCGGACCTGCTGGTGAAGCAGTCGTCAGATCCTGGCTGGAGGAGCGATCTCTTTACTAGAAAGCTTCCCTGAAAAATTAATGAACATCAGTGTCACTTTAACTGAAAAATAGGTATAGCAATTGTTGGTTTTGTGAGCTATATAGGTTTAGAGTCCGTTTCATAAATCATCATCATTTTGAGCAACGTAAGTACAAATTAGATTAAATTTAATCAGCCGCGTGGTATCGGCAGAGTAGGGCTTAACTACCCCATGCCTGCCCGTGGTTATGGTATGAGGCGATTAAGGGTTTCCGGGAGGTGGGCAGCAGCCACTCCCGCGCTGACAATATAGTCCAAAAATCAGACTGGTCACCAGCCCGCCTGCTCAGCGTGGTGTCTATGGGTCAAAACCTCCCAATGGCAGTAGCCTTGTGTCGTGCTCTGGGGGAGGCTTATGTCCAGCAGTGGACTGCAATAGACGAAGTCTAAATTAAGAGTTTTAGATAGAGTTTGTGGACATGAGGGTTGTTTAAATACCGTGAGGTGTGATTTAAGGATATGGAGGCCTTTATCAAGCATAGGAAACTGATCACCAATAAAAAGACATTCATATTTTACCTCTACAACAGCCGCAGCGGCTAATATCAGGAAGATCCATGCGATTGCTCCTAACCTCATTCTCGAAATAGACCTTGACTAGCAGGTAGAACACCAGGCTGCTGCCATAGAAGACGTTGACTAGCCACCGCATACCAGAAGGTTTCCTTATACGTGTGACAGATAAGATACCACTGATTTACAAGATCGACATTATGCAATTGTAAATATCGATTTGTTTAGGCTTTTTACACATTTGTTCGATTCATAACTTATATTTTTCAACAACTGAAGTTAAAGTTATATAAGGTCTTTTCAAAATGAGTGGTTATCTTATGACACGAAATTAGGTAGGTAAAAAGAAACAACTTTCACTATGGGACCAACTCCGAAATAGTGAAAAAAATCAGCTGTTCCATACATTTCAGTGCAGTAATTTATTCGACATTGTATGGTACAACTGTTTTTTTTCTTTTGAGTGTTTCTTTTTACCTACCTAGTTTCGTGTCAAAAGATAATCACTAATTTTTAATATACCTTATACAGGGCGTAACAGAAAGAGTATGTTAAGCGAAAATCTATGTAAATAGCCCATTACATAGCTTTTTGCTTGACATACTCCTTTTGTTACACCCTGTATATAGCAATTCATATTCGGTGGTTAAAGTTTAGATTTAAAGATAGACATTTTTGCTGTCAAAAGTTCGGACTATCTCAATTAATGCATTTATTACATTGATTTCTTCTAATTTGTATATTATATTGCTATACATTAGATGAAATTAAGTACACCGGCCACCTGATTACGTAAAAGCAATAGCATAACCGTAGCAAAGCAAATCGTAGCAAAACAAAGCAAAAAAATTGAAATGTCAAAGTTCCTTTGAAATTCATTTTACGTACTCGTAATAGTACGAATTTGACAAACAATCAACGATTTTTGTAAAATTTTCCCTATCGCTTTGCTTTTTCTAGTGAGGTAATAAGGCGGCGGCGCGCCAAGTTGATAGTTTAACCCTTTAGTAAAATGATTCTTTTAGCATTATATAATGAACGCCATTATATTACGAGTCCACAAAAGCTGGATGCCTTTACATCTGAATCCTTTTCACTGGGTACCAATAAAACAATAAGTTGTTGTTAAACTTACTTAAGTAAAATATGGCATGATGGATCATGCCGAACCGAACAAATCTGACGCAACCTTAACTTGGCATGAATGTGCAAAATGCTGACCGAGCATTTAGATGAAGACATCACATACGTGATCCAACTCGGGCATTGTTGGTCGCAAAATGTCTTAGCCTCGTGTAGTGATGTTTTGGTACGTGGGACTCGTCTTAATTGTAACGGTGGGTATTTTGGTGTATTTTGTGTTAAATCCGCGAAGGATAAAATTTGCGAAGGGATGTTTTGTCTTGTTGATATTTATGTGTACGAAGTTGTGGAAGCTTGTGATTGTGTGTAAATGCTCTTGATTTTTCCAACGACTACCTAGATTGTAATGTTTGTATTTCAACATCGAAACTGCATACAGTGTGTTTCACCAAACACACAAAAAAAGTTTGAATTATGGCGCTAGTTTCTATGTGCATCACTGGATTTTCTATGTACCTAATGTATGCAAAAATGTTAGTTCATTAGTCAAGCGTTGAACAGACTCTACCTCCAGACGTAGTATGTGGTGGGTTATATTGTGTAAGTGGGTATGTAATTTATATGAATTTAATTTTTCTCCAAATTGTGTTATGATAATTGAATTTATACACACTAAGTGAGTTAAGTTTTACGTATAATCGACTTTTGTGTTACTATTATTATCTGATATCTAATCCAAGATTATTTTGTTAATATGTTACTTAGTTTTGACTGTGTCACTGGGAGCTTTCTTGCTATTTCTTCTTTCAAGCAATGACACTTCACTGAAATAGTATAACAGTAATAGTAGAATCATGGTGTGTCAGACCTAATGTTGGTTTTTGCCATAAAGGAAAACTGTCTAGCAGCTCTCCTGGATATCGTCTTCAGGCGACCTTAACTCTTATTAGCTCCACGTTGGTGGCTATTAAGCCCTGAATCGCCAACAGACCATAACAAATGCACCTTGGGGTGGTGACCGTTGCCAAAGCAAAAGCTTTGCGATTTTTTTTTTCGGTTGTTTATATTCACTTCCTTTTTTTGGTTTGGTAGCGGTTTCATTTTGGGGTGTGAACATAGAAAGTAACATATAAAAAGACAATCGACAAACAAGTTGTTAATGCTTTCATGTCGAATAAATGATTTTGAATTTTGAAAAAAAATACGAAAACAAGATATATCTTCAAAAACGTCAAATTGTCAACCCAAGTAGTAACTACCTATATAGGTAGTTGAAATGTGTATTCTTATAGCAAAATTTCGATGACTAAGGTTCGCATGCGGACTGAATGAAATTGCGCTAAACCTTGACATTGTATTTTTCAACGGATTAAATGTATATAAATATAGTATAATTAAAGAATTAAATGTATAGGAATAAAGTATACCGAATATTTACTTGGTCTTAGACCGTCAAATCCTTATTTGACAATCATTTGTGAGATGTCTATACTTACCTCTCTCACCCACCCACCTCATGACACTCTCCTGCTGAATCAGTAATGTAGGTAGGTATATACTACTATATAGGTATATATATACATACATATAGTAACGGCTGTGTTTCCGAAATGGAGTAGTGAACTGCAGGATCGTAAGAGAGATGCCACAGCCACGTTTAGCATAGCGGGGAGAGATGTTAATGATCAGTGAAAATTTGCTAGCTTATCGCCTGAGGGAATGCACGAGTACCTTATTCGACTCTTATGACATGCAGGGAAGAAGATGCTGCTGATGTATTCTAGTGAAGCCCCGCATCAGCACCCTATATCACTTATATAACTACCTATAGGTAATTAGTTAATACACCTAAATATACTAAATACTTAACATTTGTTGATAAAAAAGTGTGTTGGGTATACAGTGGTCATGGTTATGCAAGTGTCTCAAAGAATGTTTTGGTTAAAAAGGTGCAGCACAGTACAGTGAACGCGGCGCCACCGGTTCGGCTCACCATCGACTGCAGTTCCAGTGAGAGGGTATGTGGATGGTATATTATTATTACTACAGGAGCAAGATGCTCTAAGAAGGAATATGTAAAATACACAACAATGTCGTAACTTCCTCGGCGTGAACTAATTTATATTATATAGCTATGTTACTGTCATGTTTCATAAAAAGATAGTCAATCTCACAAATGGTAATATTTGTTATTATTAATAGCATTAAAAGTAGTATTAGTTATCCAGTATTGTTACCAGTATTTGTTATCATGTGTTACAAAATGAATAACAACACATCTAACTATGCATGGCCCTGTCACTGGACTCAATTAAACAAACTGTACATTTTCAGGGACATCTACCTTTTGACAGTTCAATCCCAAGATTAAAAGCAACAAACAACCCTCAGAGCTTCAACGTGGACTCATTCTGCAGGCTCATCCAAAATGCCATACCCAAATCAGTCAAGGACGGCAAATTCATCCTATTGGACCGCGATGACGACATGTCCGCCCACAGTGACACTCAAGCACCAATCATCATCGCGCCTCCCAAAGATTTCAAGCCCAGACTTGGTCTACCCAAAATCAAGGTGCCGAAGCTTCGAATTCCAAATTTTAACATTCCAACGTTAAAACCTCGAAAAGGTTCGAAAGCTCCTCGATTAGGCTCAACAATGAGTATACCGTCGTTAAGAGAAGAACAGTCAAGTGCAGAACGGATGGAGAGGTTCAAGAAAGGAGTTCAGAAGATGCTGCATCTCGTTAAAGTGCTGGGGCAGATAGACCAGTACTTGTCGGACAGGACTCGGATAGTTATCGATAAATTAGCTAAGACGTTTGCTGAATGAGATTATAATTAAATGGTTTTTATATTTTTCTACTTTGACTTTTCTTTTATTAGACTTCCTAAACCCTTGAAATTCGTGTACTATATTTTTTTTATAATTTATAATTTTTTTATAATTTAATCAGTTTTTTATAATCCTAGATTGCCATGAAATATTGTGTACCTTTTATAAGTTTGCCGTACCAAATCGTATAATTTTGTCACACAAAAGTCACAAATAGAGTTCAGCTTCAAAATTAATTTTAAACACTCCATTCACAGTCAAAGGCCAATGAGTGGATTGTCTTCATTAAAAGTATGTTTTGAAGTGCATATAATTGGGTAATAATCATAATTTATGGTCATTGTTAAATACAAATGAGGTATATAAGAATCGGATACTTTTAAAACTCAGTTGACTTTCATATTTTCTTCGACTCTCTAGTGTTCTGAAAGGTAGAAGTATGTCGTACGTGTCAGTACATGATGTTGATGATGTGGACCAATCTGGGCTCCACGAGGACGCGATCGTCATCTCTGGAATGTCAGGGCTGATGCCATCCTGTGAAAACTTGCAAGTGTTTTCTGATAAGCTATATGACAAGGTAAATACTACATTATAGCTAGACAGATTTTGAAATTTCAATAGTATTTTCTTTACTTTCTCGCTATGATTAAGTACTATTTTTTCAGTATTTCATGTATTCCCTCCGAATGCCCTTAGAAACTACTTTCAGGAGCTTCAACACTCGGCTTTTAGAACTAATAATTACCGCATCCTTTACACATATAGTTCTTTCCATGCATCTGAAAATTGCGATCCAAGATGCCATTATGTATTATAACCATAAATTATAGGTGAATATGGTGGAAAAAGATAACTTCCGTTGGTCATACACCCATCCCGAAATACCGGATCATTTCGGCAAGATTCCGAAGCTGGAAAGGTTCGATGCCCAGTTCTTCATGATGCACTACAGACTTGTCCACTGCTCAGATCCCATGATAAGGAAACTGGTGGAGGCGTCTTTCGAAGCCATTTTTGATGCAGGTGTGTGAAGGAAAGTGTGTAATGCCATTTTTATTCAAGGGTTAGGTACTGTATGAGTATATCATGTATTACTATATGAAGCGATGATAGCCCAGTAGCTAAGACGTGCACCTTCCAAGCGGGAGGCGTAAGTTCGATCCCAGTCACGGGCCTGTACCAATGAATTTATTTCATGTACAGATTTTAATGTTGCAAAATTGTCACTTAGCTCGTGCCTCGGAAAGCACGTAAAACCGTTGGTCCTGCGCCTGATCTCTCTCCGGTCGTGTCGGGTTCCGTCCCATCGGAGTATGAGAGTAACGGAATAGAGACTGCATCTGTGTTTGCGCACACACTTGTGCACTATAATATCTCCTGCGTACCTGGCCAATCTCCGTAGAGATTGGTCGCCTTGGCTGAAATACGGTCGGAGATCATCATATTATGTATTAGATATTATACCACGGATATGATAAGATTATACTTACATTTTTATTTCATCATCATCATCATCAGTTCAGCCGTTAACTCCACTGCTGAACATAGGCCTCCACTTTTCATTACGAGTAATTCCATAAAACTTTATGCATATAATGTCATAAAAATAATAGCAGGTGTACTATAATTATTACTACACAGGAGTCACTCCATCCGGCATAGTAGGGAGGAAGAGAATGGGTGTCTTCGTGAGTGTAGGAACAGGAGAAACCGAGAAAGCTCTCTGCTATAAGGATGGAAGCTACGGCATGATGGGGTAAGCTACTCTAGGGTCAGCAATTTCATCTGAGATGGAATGCTTGGATCTATAGCGGTTGCGCCTCCATAGTTACATGAACGCAAAAACACGCCCTCTTTTATTCTTATTATTTACTAGCGACCCGCGCCGCCTTCTCACGGGTGTCATGCTGATACTATACATATAAACCTTCCTCTTTAACAACTCTATCTATTTAAAAAAACCACATCAAAATCCGTTGCGTAGTTTAAAAGATCTAAGCATACATAGGGCCAAACAGACAGAGGGAAGCAACTTTGTTTTATTGTATACAAATAAAAAATACTATGAGTAATCTCAATATACATGAGAAATGTATGATGATGTGCTTATCTCTTCCAGAGATTTCTCTCTCCCTCTTTTCATTGCCGACATGTGAATAGTTCTTTCTCGGTCGCTATATAACTGTAATCCTAACTGCTTTACTATCCTAGGAAACCATAGCTTTACGTTAGCAATATAATTTCGATTCAATTCATTCTGGTGCTATCTCATACTTACTTAATATTGAACCTATTAGTATAACAATCATATATACAGGGTGTTTTTTTGTGGCCACCATTAACGAAGGGTACGTACTCTATACATCAAATAAAGTAAGTCTATGCCAAAAAAAAAGCTGGGATTTTTTTTTATTACTTGATCGGCGAAATTTATAGTGTCTAGTGTTTATGTTAGTTTCTTTATAGACAGATATTAATTATTTCTCGTGAAAAAATCTTGCTACGCGCGTCTAAAAACGCAGTCTATTTACTCAACTTTGGACCCTAATATTTTGGAAACCAATCACTTCCATGCTTCCATGGAGAAAAATGATCGTGATGATGGTTTATTTTGTGCAAATAAAGTATTTTGAATTTGAATTTGATTCCGTAGTTCTCGGGAACGTTGACGACCAAAAATCATTCTGTATACCTAATGTCTACCAAAAAGACGTACTGACTATCTTTTGATCAGTACTTTTTGGTAAACCTTATACAGGGTGTAACAAAAGGGGTATGTTAACGAAATGCTAGGAAGATAGCCCACTGTATAGAACCTATCTGCAAAATTTTAGATTCGAAATCACAACTTTATTTTTTCAGATAGTATGGAGAATGCTTAAACATCTCAGGAATTTTCATACAATCTTGAAAAATAAACATGTGATTTCGAGTCTCAAATTTTGGGCTATTTACATAGCTTTTCGCTTAATATACCCATTTTGTTACATTCTGTATATGGCTTTCATAAGTATGGCTGGTTTTTCCACTAGACGACACGACATCGACACGACCACGACATTTCGTCATTTACTATGGGAGGCCGTGTCGTGGTCGTTAGAAAATTATTATTTTCTAGATGCAACCGTGCCATGATGGCGAACCGTATCTCCTACTTCTTCAACTCCACGTCTCCTTCGGTGACTGTGGAGGCAGGCAGCTGCTCCTCGATCCTCGCGCTGTCCATGGCATACGACTCCATTGTTAGAGGGGACTGCGAATGTGCTATCGTCGGCAATTCCAGTATCGCATTGCATCCTCAAACCTATGTGCTTATGAAAAGTATGTAGTATTTTATTTCCTAAATATTATTAATTAAGGAACTCGGGCGTTCCTCAAGCGATGAGCTAGCAACTTGTCACTGATAATCTATAATATAATAATAATAATAACTCAGCTGTGTATACCTACATATATGTATATGTACATACATACATACATACAATCACGCCTCCATCCCTTACGGGGTAGGCAGAGCACTAAGGGCCGATAGAACCACATGGTGCCACTTCTGACCAATTTTGATATGTATATGTAACTCTTAATAATCATGTATTTGGACTATGTCCAATCTGAAAATAAAGAAAACTTTGTGAGTAAACCGGCAATCTATTTTAATGTAATACAGAGGTATAGTCAAATAGCTCGTCCTTCATCCCTAAAGAGACTGGACATAAATCACCACTACCACCTAACCTATTAAGTGTCATGTAATAAGCAGTAAGCCTACTGCTGCTCTAATAATCTAACAATCGAGTCAATGTGGCACCATTTCGTGAATAATTACATAAATAATTTCAGGCAAGTC
Organism: Carposina sasakii; assembly: GCA_014607495.2. Classification (NCBI taxonomy): domain Eukaryota; kingdom Metazoa; phylum Arthropoda; class Insecta; order Lepidoptera; family Carposinidae; genus Carposina; species Carposina sasakii. The sequence goes on from CP053169.1 coordinate 3,179,015, forward strand.
CTCAAAAACACCGATGGAAAAACTAAGTGTTACGACGTTAATGCCGATGGAAACACTCTCTCCGAGTCTATCAACGTGTTCTTTCTCCAGAAATATAAACATTCGAAAAGGTAAATAAAATAATTACATATTTAGTTTTTGGCAAGAGGGCATAGCTTTTGATAAATTACCTTGACGAATTTACTTTTAAAAATATAAATATATAAAATAAATGAAGCAAACCAAACATCGTAAAAATTTTAATCCATTGTCACTCTCACAATCAAATCTAATTTAAATTAACTAAACACTTAAGCCGAAATGCTTTAAGCTGTTTAGGTTCTAGAGCATGACAGAAATACTAGTTAATTCATCATCATCATCATCAGCCTATTGCAGTCCAATGCTGGACGTAGGCCTCCCCAGGGCACGCCACAAGACTGCCATGGGGGTATTTTCCCATAAGTCACCACGCTGGGCAGGCGGGTTGGTGACCGCAGTTTGTATTTTGGACTATGTTGTCAACACGGGAGGCGCTGCTGCCCAACTCCCGGAAACCCTTAATCGCCTCGTACGATACCCACGGGCAGACATGGGGTGGTACGAATTCTACTCTGCCGGCACCGCGCGGCCAAATATGGCGGTATGGCGGGTAAAAAATTACTATGTATCTACTTACTTTCCACTTGCTTTTTCTGTATGTAATCTAATTATTAAATGAAACTATGACAGCACATTCTTATACATGTAATTACGAGTATTTACAAACATCCACCAACTGAAATAATGTTTAAATACTTACATTTTCCAGAGTATACGCTGAGTTGCGTCACGCAGACACGATATTCAGTAAGACCCTTGAACCTGACTCCGATATTTATGGATTCTGGCGGAAACCTGGTGTAGTGAATAAATTTCTCCAAAAATTCTATGAAACTGTCGGTGTTCCTCCATCGTTAGTAGAATATGTGGAAGGAAATGGAATGGGTAAGCTTATAATTATGTCTGCAATAACCTTTTTTATGTATGTAAATTGAATAACCGTGCTGATGCAGGGCTTCATTAGTCTACATCAGTTGCATCTTCTTACATGCGTTTTCTGTACATTAGAAAATGTTTAAATTTCTTAGTAAACTCTTACTAAGAAATTCAAACATCTTCTCAGGCGATGAGCTAGCGACTTGTCAGTGATTTTTTACACCTGGCCCCGCTATGATAAACGGCAATACCATCTTCTTCGCGCTGGCTCCTCCATTTCGGAAACACAGTAGTGTGTATATGTATATGCATGTGAATTAAATAACAAATATGCCATTCGTATAGCTGATCCCAAGTCTGACAAATTCGAACTGGAGCTGCTTGAAGACATATTCTGCAAAGACCGGAAGAAGCCTCTGATGGTTGGTAGCGTGACCTCCAATATCGGAGACACTGATGTAGCAAGCGGTGGCTGTGGGCTTATAAAGGCAAGTCTTTTGTAATAGGTAATTGTTATGCACCAACTCAAGAATATTAACTTATTTATAAAATCTAAAAATACAATTTTAAAATCTCGCCATATCTTCATCGGGGAAATTTCACATTCGCCTTTTAGATATCTGCTTATATTCTAGATCTCTGTCGATACTTTCAGATGTTGCTTGCTTATCAAAAAGGCAAAATGGCAGCAAATATAAATTGTGAGAACCCGAGAGAAGATGTTACTGCTTTGCGCGACGGAAGCATGCGTATTCTGACTGAAAACGAGCACTTTGGTCGGTCTTTTGCTGCTCTCAGCCGGTTTTCGGACAGTGGTGTTAGTGGTCACGCGTTGTTCCAGGGTCATTTTAAACCTAAGGTTTGTAAGCATGTACCTATGTTTCTTCTCATGAGTAAGACTAAAAGATACTCAACCTTTTTTATGTTCACTCTATTACCTTTTGAGCTGTTACTACACGCTAAAAATATTATTTCTTCTTTGGAACATATTGGCAAGGAAGGAGCATAATACAGGATATTAATATTGTCGATTTTTCAGGACCTTTCCAAATACTACACAGATCTGCCATACCTAGTAACTATATCTGCTAGAAAAGAAACAGGAATAGCAAAGATTTTGGATAGCATTAAATCACATACATTAGATGCCGAAGAGATTGGCCTGTTACACAGTGTTTTCAAAAAACGCATTTCAAATCATTTAGCTCGTGGATATGGGATTTTTGGTAAATTTTTATATCAACTTTATCCAGTATCCGTGCTTTATCCTTCTTTGCTGGACTTCTCCATTTTCCCCTTTATTTCATCTGTCCCTTATATACAGAGCTCATACCCTTCTAGTGTCTATGGAAATAACTGTATTGAACATGCAAGTAAGGGTCGTATCTGTTACAAGTAAAGAAATAGCGTGAACTTCAATTTTTAGCATCAAATGAAAACAAGGAAACGGTAACACTGACCGAGAGCATAGACCACTATGACGATGCCAAACGCCCTCTATGGTTTGTGTACAGTGGCATGGGCTCCCAGTGGAACGGTATGGGGGTGCAGCTTCTGAAAATTCCAGTATTTGCTGCTGCCATTGACAAGTGAGTTGATTATTGTCTTGTCCAAATACTAGATTAGATTTGCCGTGCTTTGGTGAATGCAGTAACGTTCGTTACTGTAGTTGTTTTAGTTAATATTTTATTGAAGATTTATAAAGATATTTTACAGACTGATCATTTTAAATAACTTAAATAAGATCCTAAGATAGTTTACTCATATTGAGGCATATGTCTTAGTTCAAATGTCGTTCTACGAGTATGAGGGTTTTCTGAAATGGTCTACTATACGCCATAATATGATTACAGTTGCTATTTTTTAAACTAATTAAGTAACATATATGATTCTCTATATTTATGATCAGATGCGACAAAGTGCTTGCTCCCAAAGGGATCGACATTCGCTTCATCATCACGAGCCCAGACAAGAGCATCTTCGATAACATTCTGTACTCCTTCGTGGGGATTGCGGCGGTGCAGATTGGCTTGACCGATCTAATGCGTTCAATTGGACTGATTCCTGATAGAATTATAGGTAATATGTTCAGACGGTACATTGTTTGTTACGCTGTAAGTATTTGCTTGCGTGCTAGCTAGCCCGAAAAACGGTGGTACGAGTAGGTTCATCCCTTATTACGTGGGAGTTAATAGGTTAATTAGTGAAACGTGGGTGTGTGATTTGCACATTTCTGCCTAACTTCTTTGGAGGATAATGGACGTGACTATAAGTATATATATGTTGTCCTACATGGAGACCCTATCTTGAGTTCCAAATTTTTCGACATGATCGATAGGAATTTATCAGTCTGTGTTTATTATCATTATTTTCAGGTCACAGTGTAGGAGAACTGGGATGTGCGTATTGTGACGGTACCGTCACAGCGGAACAGATGATTTTACTATCTTATAGCAGAGGCCTGGTGTCTACAGAGGTGCCATTCATTAGAGGTTCTATGGCGGCAGTTGGCATTGGTTATAACCAGGTAAAGAATTGTCTAACTTGCAAATATACTATGCAATATTGAATAGCATGGAGAAAATATTTAGAACACTTTTTATTTATGTCAAATAGTGTATCAACGTTGTATAGTACGAACTTAGAAACCATAAGAAATAATTTATTAAAATCACATAACTAAGTCTGGAATAAATAAATCTAAGAACGGGTCGAGAAAAGAATTTGGCAGAGCGGTAAATCAGCCACTTTTCGATACAACGCTGACCGAATGAATGCTTTTTACCTAATCTCAGTGTCTCCATTAGAAGTTTGGAAATTCCTGAATCTACCTATTCCTAGATACGGCAAATGCTCCCCGCTGAGATTGAGGTTGCCTGTCGCAACGCCCCTGACTCCAGCACCTTGTCGGGACCTTCGGAAGTGATGGCAGAGTTTGTGGCCAAGCTCACCTCTCAAGGGATATTTGCTAAAGAGGTCAAATGCTCCAATATCGCCTACCATTCCCGATATATTGCAGATGGTGGTATGTTAATTTATTAAAGAAAAAACTTTAGTTATATATGAACAGTTAAAATTATCTCCAATACATAAGCATAATTTTCAATTTGCAATTTTCAAGAGCTCTGAATTTCATAACAGAAATAATTCTGTTAATCATATTGCTTCCAGGTCCACCTCTATTGAAGTGCTGTTCCGAAATCGTCAAAGAGCCCAAAGCGAGGAGCTCAAAATGGCTGTCTACGTCTGTACCTCAGGAGAAATGGGATGAGTCCTATGCTAAATATTCATCTGCTGAATACCACACTAATAATTTATTGGTAAGCTGAAATACCAAACCGAATACGTTTGATAACGAAATTTCATTAATTGGATCCCATGTTTGAATCCATCAAGTGCTTTCTGGTTAAACGTGAATTTACAAGCTGTCCACCATATTTTAGTTTTCTTCTAACATAGGAGGACACTACTTGAGGTCCGACAGCGTTACTACTAATTGACTGGTTCCCCTAATCTTCATCTGTTACAGAACCCAGTCCTATTTGAGAATGTGCTACGCATGGTACCCCATGATGCTGTACTGGTGGAAATAGCACCACACAGTCTACTCCAGGCTATCCTAAAACGAGCTTTACCCACTACCACATATATATCGCTGACTAGTCGGACTAAACCTGATGGTATACTGAATTTACTTGAGGCTTTGGGCAAGTGAGTTTCTTTCCGTCTATTTTATTGTCTGTTAGTAAAAATGTACTGTCCTTTTCTGATGCGGGTCTTTACTAGAATACATCAGCTGCATCTCCTTCCGTGCATATCGTAAGAGTCGACTAACTCAACGATATTCACTCAGGCAATGAGCTAGTAACTTGTCACAGATCTTTTAGATCTGGTCCTGCTTTCTGGTCTCCTTCGTGATTTGCAGTTCTGCCTACCGCATTTTAGGTATACAGCCGTATGTACTAAGTCCTTTTGGTTTTAAAAGTATTATTATTCCAGCATATTCAAAAAAGGCTACGAAATCAACGTTGGAGCATTGTATCCTAAAATACAGTACCCCGTGTCTACCGAAACCAGATCGTTGTCTCATTTGGTAGAGTGGGCACATGACGAGACATGGTAAGATGGCCCCTGTCTATCCTACTATCAATACAGGCTCTTGTAGAAAATATCATTATTCTCTTGTCCATCTCTTACCATTTAGAGTAGGCGTTGTATCTCTGTTATATTCTACTTTATCAGCCATTGTCTCCTTTTTATGAACTTTAACACAATCCATGCAAAGTTTCTCGATCTTCCTCATAATCATTGCACAATGCAATAGTTTAGACCGAACAAATTATTCACTTAGATCTAACAAATATTTGTAGGTACCGGAAAACCATTCGGAGTAATCTTCCTATCCTTCCTAGGTCCTAGGAGTAATCCTTATTTTTAACCGACTTCAAAAAGAGAGGTTATCAATTCGTCTGTATGTTTTTTTTTTATGTGTGTTACCTCAGAACTCCGTCATTTATGAACCGGTTTCAATTTTTTTTATAGTTGGTCAGTTTTTTTTATACTTCCAGGCTGGTCCCATATTCACCACATCAGGATTTGATGATGGGATCTTGGAGAAATCGAGGGCAATCCTCGAATATTGTAGGCACATATAATCTGTTTTTATACTTTTACTGAGCCTTTTGATCACCTACAAATAAAACATAACATCTGATGATGGAATCTCTAAGGAATCCAGGGATATCCTCAAATATAATAGGCACGAGTAGGCCGTTTTAAGATTTTTATAGAGAATTTTGGTCAGCTATACATAATATAAAGGAAACGAGGGTCTGATGATGGAGCCGCCGAAAAACAGATAGTGGAACTTTTTAGTAACAAAATCCCCCTATGGCAGGGGGAGGCCTACATCCAGTAGTGGAGTGCAATAGGCTTATGAAGATGAAGATAATTGTGTTAAGTCGTGAAATTATATGTTGCGTTAAGCCGTGTCCAAAGTAAGATGGTTATAGAGGAAGAGGTAGACATGAGAATAACGAGATGACGGATAATAGGGATGAATGAAAGAAAGAACCTACATATTGCACCGATCCCAAATGATTGGGAATAGGGCAGGAAGAAGGAGTGTAATTATATGTTGCTTATATTGTCAAACGTAAAGTTTCGAAGCCTAGTCATTTCTCTCTTTTGTCATGTGGCCTATTTAATCATTTGCTGGCATATAAATCTTACAATATTATGCCTTCTAAACTTCGTACACGGCTTAACGCAATATGTATTTGCCCTTTCATCATCATTTACAGCCCTGAGAAGTCCACTGTTGGACATAGGCCTCCCCCAACAACCTCCAATCCGACCGGTCGGAAGCAGCCTGCATCTAACCGACGCCCGCAACCTTGGCCAGGTCATCCGTCCACCTCGCGGGTGGCCTTCCCATGCTGCGCTTGCCCTTTAGTAAAATTTTACTTTAGTAAGCTCAAGTTTTGGGAGGAAGTCGGTTTATATAAACCTGCAATTTAGTGTAAGAACGATTAAAAATATTTGTAGTCGATGCTTGGAATCACGAAAACAGGAAATAATTAATTTGTCAACACACATTTCAGGGATCTGCCTTCTTACATTAGTGATGAACGCAAACATGCCAGTTTCTACAACCCTATAATAACAGTTCACGATGAAGAGTTTCAATATCTATCTGGACACATAATAGAAGGTACATTATGGACAGTTTATACATATAGACTAAGCCGCCACATTACTATTATTTATTTATTTATTTAACATATATTTTTGTAGTTGTTATAACTAATTTATAAAACCATAATCTAACTTGCAGAATAGATAGCTCAATATTTGGATTGCAATGTTAATTTCACGGGAGAAAAAGTGGTAAATTTTTACGTATTATAAGGTTTAAATATATAGTTATATTATTTTTATTTTAGGCGTCAGAGTATACCCATTTGCTGCAGCACTGGTACATGTATGGGACACCCTCGCAATGACAATCGGGAAGCCCAGGTTGGAAGTATCCGTGCAGTTCCATGATCTGCACTTTGTAACCCAGCCGCCCATCCTCGATCACCGACCACTAAACATTACCGTGTCGTTGCAGCGAGGCTCTGGGAAATTTGAGGTGCGCTCTTTTTATTTCACGGTTTTGTAAATATACTTAGCAATACCCAAGAAGGGTATAGGCATCCGGTCTTTTAAAATTCATAATACCAAATCCTTGGCAATATGAATTTTAAAAGAAACCACATTGCGCTGACCCCTTAGGTAATGGAATAAGGATAGGAAGATGACGCAATGATGTAAATATGGAGAGTTAAGCTCAAGCGAGTCTACGTTATCTCAAAGCGACGGTCGTCATTATATATTTGGGTTTTGATTATACTTATCACATTTAAAATCTATTGTAGGTATCCTATGACCATGGGGGTATTGTGGCAGAAGGTATAATTCTAGCAGCACTATCTGAAACTGCTATTTTGACAAGTTCCAAAGATAATTCCGCATTTGTTCTAAACAATAGCGATGTATACAAAATATTTTATGGAATGGGACTGGAGTACGTGTAAGTTCTTTTTATACTGGTTTTACATTTTGATTCTTTTATTGATCCATAAATTTTATCTCGTTTTAAGTAAACTCTGTATACTTAACCTTGTTTCGGTAAATTGCCTATATAACCTATATTATGACCATTTGCATAACTCAAAAAATGTCCTAGCTATATTACATCATGAAAACCTATACTATATTGCCTATATAACCTATATTATAACCATTTGCATAACTCAAAAAATGTCCTAGCTATATTACATAGTGAAAACCTATATTATACGAGTATTATGCCTAAATTTCCAGGGGCCAGTTTCGTAGTATACTCAGTATCAACTCTTCAATGTCTCAAGCCCAAATAGCATGGGATAACAACTGGGTCACCTTAATAGATGGTGTGTTCCAGCTTAACAATTTGAAACAATGCAGTGAGCTCTCTCAACCACTTTACGTCAAATACATGAGCATTGATGTAGTCAAACATGATATAGAAGTACATGAATGTATCGAAGCGAATGTTTATGATCATCTAAATACAACAAGGTAAGATTAAAATATAGTTTAATCATGATAATAAAAAAAAGTGAAATTACCGCTAAATATTAAGGTTATGATGTTCCAAGTGTCACTCTCATGATTAATAGGAATCTAATGATACCTCTCAAATGCGACAAAGCATTACAATGCGTGCCGAAAAATATACATACATTCACTTGAAAAACACAATCCTTCTTCTGGTGTAGTCGGGAAAATACAGCGACTTTATGGTTTGATTTTCAGATGTGGCGGATTAATATTAAAACACATTACATTTAAGAAAACCCCCACTCCTGCACGTGAAATTGATGTCATGAAAACATTAAAATTCTTTCCTTATATTCAGGAAGACAATATGGATGTATGTATAAAATAATTATTGTGTTGGAATATTGTAATGGCTGGAAACATGCTAAAATACTTGCAATTTTAGGTTTCAACGGTGCTTTACGTTTTCATTCAAATAATTGCTCAATATCTTGACAAGACTGAATTAAAAATCATTTATGTAGAGACGAGTAACTCCCGTAAACAGATATTAGATGAAGTAAATAGTATGACAAAATGCCATCCCAAAATCAAGCTAAATGTGGTTCGTGTAACTAGACAAGATATGGCAGAAAAAATAGGTGAAGTGGAAAAACCTAATGCAGTGTTCTTTGACCATCTTTTGAGAGATAAACGCGTAAGTTTAAACATAAAATGTAAATCTACAGAAAGGCTTTGACATGTCTAAGTTTAAACAAAAAGTTAATTATGAAAATAAATAAAATTAATCTATATTTTATCGTCAACAAGTTATATAAACTAGATTTTTTCAGATTTTCGAAGAATTCTACAACGTCATACCAATTGATACATTCGTAATAAACATGGGTGTTGATACTGAAAACCTGTATCCTAATACATTATATCGACCAATTTCTATAATAGGAAAACATAAAAATAGATTGGAATTGGTAAAATGGAGACCTCTTATTACTTCCTTACCAACGTCGGTTATGACGGTACGGAATAACTACGACCTAGAAAGATTTCAAAATCAAATTAATAATCTATCTAGACAGAAAATTGTGGTATTATCACCCTACCCCTTAACAGCAGGATTGAAAAAGGTCGTAGAAAAAGCCAAGCGAGAGTCAAATTGCAGCCAACTGTATGTAGCTATGATAAATAACAGATATTTGACGGATTATTTGGAGCATATACCCAATTTTGATCTGACTTTTAATTTACTGGAACAAGTAAGTAAAAGACAAATAAAAGGGTAGTAGTCGGTTCCTTAATTCCTTGGTCTTCTTCCACGTTTGACATTCTCAACAATTCTTATACAATTTGGATTGTGTACCTCTAATGTTCCATTCATCTAGAAATTATTTTCTCCTCGCTATATTTCCTATATTACTATGCTCTCTATGTGAATATCTTTCAGGGTAAATGGGGCGGTGAATATTACATGTTCCTGAATAAGACAGGTAAACGAGGAAAGAACATTACACTGAAGAGTTCTCATCTTGGCGATATAAATAGCCTGTTCTGGTCAGAAATTCCTGAACTTAAAGACAATGATCTGCGTGTAACGGTATGTAGTTTTCCCTATTATATTGAGATTTGATCAAGATATCGGTGGTAAGAGTATTTTAATTTTGTTTAAGGTCTATTATGCAGGTCTTAACACATTAGATGCTAAAATCGCCTCTGCAGAAATATCAAATGACTATCCATCGGGATATGGAATGGACTTCAGTGGAGTTACTAGAAAGTAAGTTTATATTGAAATCTTGTTCGCACATTCCAAGTATCCACTGTCCAGGTACGGGTGTCTTTTGTTGAGTGCTGCTACTAATCCCCTGTTCCCCAATCCTGATATTGTTATACAGATTTGTTATGATTTGGTATGAATAAATTATATTTTAGTGGCGTAAAAGTGATGGGTCTTATATCTGGAGGCGCAGCGTCTAGTCAAGTATACGCCAAGAGGAATCTTCTTTGGCCTGTGCCGAAGCATTGGAGCATGGAAGATGCTGTGACTGTTCCACTACCTTATTGTCTAGCATTCTATTGTTTGGTAAGTTGATATTCGTTATAGAAAATTACATATTTAATAGTCTTTAACTGCGATTCAAGCGGTCTTTTGAAATCACTGCATGCCAAACAAAAGAAGCTTTTTTATGGTTGTGAAGTTAGCAGCATCGCGTCATACGCTTATAGAGTTCTATGTACTGCGACGCGTTTAGAATGAACTTCATAGCTGCAAAGATCCATCCTGACTACTGCTTCGTCCATTACTAGACCAAGACATCCACGCAAGTTCTTGGCAGAGGTTCATCCTCACCGGGCTTCTGCTTTTAGGCTATCAAATGCAAGCTCGTGCCAGGCATGAACGTGCTCATTCATGGCGGATCGGGTGCCTTGGGCCAAGCGGCCATCTCTATAGCCCTTGCCAATCAGTGCCGTGTCTTCACCACGGTCAGTGATGTTCACAAGAAGAAGTTTTTAAGACAGATATTTCCAGATTTACCTGGTAAGGTCAAATTATGATTAGACTTATCGTTAATTTACATAATATCAACTATGAAATTACTTCTAAGATCACAGTTGACTAGGATCTAAGAAAATAGCAATTTAAAAGACTTTTTGCAACTATGTGTTAGAGTGTATTTAAGTATTCTAAAGAGGTCAAATGTAATATCTTTTATATTCCGTTATGTAATATGAGAAAAATAAAAGTTTATTTACAAATAAAATTGTTACAGCCGAACGTATTGGATGTTCCCGTGATGGTTCATTCAGTTTATTAGTGTTAAATGCTACAAAAGGAGAAGGATGTAACATCATCATCAGTTGTGTTAATGGAAGTTTGAAAAGTGTATGTATTTAGTCAAAATTACTCTTTTTACTTAGTAGCCTATACGAATACTTACAAAAATTAATATAATTTACAGGAGACACTAAAATGTTGTGCATTCGCGGGAACAACGATTGACACAGTACAAATACCGTCCAAAGAGAACTTTAGTTATGGAATGTCCTTCATGACAAAGTCGAGGTCCTACATACCCATTGATTTTAGAGCAATTTTCGTTGAAGAAAATTTGGAAGTTATGCAGGTAAGAACAATCTGGCACTACACTTGCAATTTAGGCCTTACAGATTCACGCTGAGAAGTTTCAGCGAAACTTCTCGGGACTAGAAGACTTGAGAATGAAGAGGCGAGAAACATATCACATTCCCGTGTCTCGGTCATTCTCGGGGCGTCTCTGTGTGATTCTGTACCTAACAATCTAGCATCATAATGATTATATAGCTCTTTCTGATGACTTATATGTCCATATGGGATGTGTATCATGTCAATATACTGTACGTGGGATGAATTTTGTTGCAGAAATTGCAATTACTGGTAACCGAAGGCATATCTCGAGGTTGGGTGCGACCATTATCGCGCGTCACCTTCAGAAGTGATGAAGCACCGCGAGCCTTGCGCTTGCTGGCCACCAGTCGCCATCGTGGACGAGTGCTGCTGAAGATGGATGAAGGAGCTAATAATGTGCAGCCAAGGTAACACAATTTAACAATACGTCTCATAATTGTTATTTGTAAAGTGACTGTGTGTCGTAGTATTCTTGTCCAATAACATGATAGGTCGATATGATGATAGAATCTTTAGATATTAATATTAACTTACTAAGAAGATTTTCATCCTTGATAACATTCCATAACTTTAAGGGCCGATTTTTTCAATGATCGGAAATCCTATTGAATATACTGTCTCTATCTTTATCAAGGTTTAAAGAAAGACATAATCAAATTTAAAGTAGGCATTTTGAATGTTGGCAAGTACCTACCTATTAAATCTTGACACTGCTCTCTAATCTCATATAAAAATAAATTAACCTTTGCAGAATTACTTGTACACCGAATAAATGTCAGCTGATCATTAGTGATAATGATGGTTTCGGGATAAAGCTAGCAGATAAACTAATAGACGAAGGAGCCAAAAAGCTGCATCTGCATTTTAGTGAACTCTCCAGTTTTATTCAGAAGAATATTATGTGAGTTGGAACGGTTGTTTATAGAGCTGGAAATTTCTTTCGATAAAAAGTTTGAAACGTAGCTACTATGAGTATTTTTTTAGGAAACATTTAAATATAAAAATATTTTTAACTTGGCTTTCTTACGATTTTAGGTCTTGGAGAAATAGTGGACTGAATATAGAAGCATCTTTTAAAGATCTGTCGAAGAAAGAAAATGTTCAACATATTTTTGATAGATACAATCGATATGAGGTTGAATCCATTTATTTTATTAATTTAGACGGTGCTGATGAACGTGCACAATCAGCTTTAAACAATTTGGATGTTGTATCTCGAAAAATGTGTTCTTCCCTAAAGTAAGTAAAGGCATACCTAATAGGTATAACCTTCCAAGTTTTCATTGGTTTTTTGAGGGCATGTCAACGCCAATCGCATGATTATGTGCCAAAGACAAATACATAATACCTAGAATGATATTTAAATTCAATTGTCGAATGTTCTTTCTATTCTGTTCTGTTCTAGATACTTTTCAGTGCTAGTAGATGGTGATGAGTTCGGCAAAGATTTATGCCTAAATAGAAAACAACAAGAATTACCAGCAATGTCTTTACAATTACACAAGCTTAAAAAGGTAAGAATGAATTTTAATGCCACTAGCATATAAAATTTTTGTAATTACACATAATATTAATTTCTTTCAGTTTAATAAAGATAAAACTAATAAGAATGCTATTGTCATTAATGAAGACATGAGGTGGAAAACAGCATTAGATCTTCTTAACACTGCATTGAACAGTAGAGATCCTGTTATTATAGCGTCTTCACAACCAGTGGAATACAAGCCTTTACTGCAACAGATAGAGAGGATATCAGGTAAATTATAAACAGTAAATAAAATATTTTCTATTGTATGCTTAAATTGTAGGTATCATAAAGTATGCTCGCTCATAGTGGCGCTATTTAAAAGAGATATGGCAGAAATGTGCCAAATAAACACATTTTTTTTTCCTAGATAGTCTTTAGATAACACTACCACTTACACGCTTTTCAGTTACAATAAAAGTCTAAGACCCTGTACCGAACCCAATAAGAAATATTTCTAAAACTATTATACTTAATATGCACAGTACGGACTTTTTTTAAATTTTAAGGTGTCCAACTAGGCAGGGCGTCTCCAAATAGTACGCTAGAACAACTAGGAATTGATGAAGGTCGTCATCTCGACGATATTTGTCGTCTTCTAGAGCTGGAATACAATGTGAACGTCAGCAGAGAAGAACTCGTCGGAATGACAATAACCAAGTAAGATATATGTTCTAGATTGAATGTTATCTATGGACTACAATGTCACAATACGAAAATAACTCGGTGTGAGAAATCAGAGGCAGAACTTCCAAGTAACTTGTACGTCTTACTAATAATATTATAAACGCGAAAGTTTGTAAGTATGGATGGATGGATGGATGGGTGTTTGTTACTCTTTAACGTAAAAACGGCTGGAGCGATTTTAATAAAATTTGGTATGGAGTTAGCTGGCACCCTGGATTAACCCACAGGCTACTTTTTATCCCGGGAAAATGATTTTATCCCGGATAATTTAGACGTTTTGTTTTTTCTGCAGTCCACGCGGACGAAGTCGCGGGCGTCCACTAGTAATAAATAATGCCTTAACTATGTAATTTTGTATGCAGTTGATTTTCCCAAAAAAATAATGAATGTGATAGGGGCGGGCAGGGTATATTAACGTGTTATTTTACTTTGATATTTTACATGAAATTTTCACAGAATAATAGAGTTACAGCAGGATAACACTTGTGCGGAAAAAGAACCTGAAGGATTAGCTGCTTATTTCGATAATATTGAAACGGATGAAATAACTTCTAATGCTGAATATATTTTGATGTCAACAAGAATACATGGTTCTGAAATGGTGAGTGCAAAAGGATGACAGTGCAATACACATTAATTACTTGCTAATCGCCTTTTAATTACAATCAAATTGACAAAATCTAAGCTGTACATGGAACGTTTATCAACGCAATATGACCCAAAACGATGATTTTTGGAATTTTTGTCTGATTGTCTGTTTGTGCGTTTGTGCACGCTAATCTCAGAAATGGCTGAACGGCTTTTTATTCCGGGAAAATGTTTTTATTCCGGATAATTTCGACATTTTGTTTTTTCTGTAGTCCACGCGGACAGAGTCGCGGGCGTCCACTAGTGATATAAGATAAGATCAAAGCCTTACAAACGGTGGCGTAGCTAGGTAACTAGGGGTCCTGGGGCAAATAAAAAATGGGGCCCCACTGCTATCTCAACTAATTAAATTTTGAGGAATTTTTGTTGATTATCTTCTATTTATTGCACGTGACTAGACATTACCAAGAATTTTTGAAGTTACGAGCCCTATAATTGAAAGACTGCTTAGATATATAATAGATGCGCGAACGTAGCGAGTGCGAAATTTTTTCTCATATTTACCACATAATTTGTCTATTACCTTCTTGAAAATTCAAGCTCTACCGAGAATTTCTGACCATTGCTAAAACATGAGATAGGTTACAATCGGGTAGATATTACCAAGAATTTTCTTGCGCTCTTAGAAGAGCTCCATAATGGGGTAGTTTCCTATGGTTGAATCTTAATAACATTTTTATTCTTATTCTTTATTGTACACATACAATTACTTATATACAGACAGAAATTATGAAAGAAAATGTACAAAGCCGTGCTTATCCCTGAGAGAGATTTCTTCCAGCAAACCATTTGGGAAAATGATAATCTTATTCTTATCTAAATAAATGATCATAATCATACCTATATGTAAAATTACAATTTGATTATGTGTCCAAATGAGGTAGTCTTCAAAGTTAAGTGGGCAAGTCCATTTTTCAAATGTGAAATTGATTGAAAAATATAACATCACACGTCCACCTGCATCATTTACAGCAACTTTTGTTCTGTGACCATATTTATAAACGCAATATGTATTTAATTTATAGCTGTCGAACAAAAGTTCATTTACGCACATACAAGTTGCTTAAAGAGTGACGTCACGTCGTCAGAAGTCTATTAATTTTTAATAATTCAAGCTCTACCCGAGAATTTCAGTGAGGATTCGAGGGCCCCCTGAGTTTGAGAGCCCCGGGGCATTCCCCCGCCTAGCTCCTAGGTAGCTACACCACTGGCCCTCCAACTTGGAGGGCCCCCTGAGCTCCGGGGCCCTGGTGCACTGCATTACTTGGCCCTATGATAACTACGTCACTGCTTACAAAGCTAAGCATTATCTCATACGGTCATGCTCTGCATATTCATGTGTGTACCTATACTATTCTTATAAAGCCTATTTAGCTTAATATTAATAATTAATAATAAGGCATATTTTACAGAGAGTGTTGTGCATGAGTGTGAATGGATATAAGGGAAGAGGTAAACCAAAGAATTGTTGGATGGACTGTTTGAGTGAGGATATGCGTGTGTTGGGAGTGAGCAATGAGATGACGGATAATAGGGTTGAATGGAAGAAAAGAACATATTGCGCCGACGCCAAATGGATGGGAACAGGACAGGAACATGATGAGATAATCATGTTTCCATATAGTAATGTATATTAAAAATTTCAGCGACTCTACGACTTCGACGAAAGCAAAGCATATTTGTGCATTGTACCAGGCTTAGAAGGATACTATAAGCGGTTCCAGCTACTGTGCCAGAGACTAAAGATAGCAGCAATAGTATTACAGTCTGATCTGGTGAATGTTAAGGAAACGGTCCAAGAAATGGCTCAGCAGTATGTAGAAGTAAGTATTTAAAATGACAAAAATAAAAATATTCAGATTACGGTGATAAACGGCACAAAGTACAGAATGAAGGCTTTATATTGGGCCAAATGTTTTGACGGGTGGATGGATACATCCACTCGATCAACGATGTTACGAGTACATTCTGTTTTAATTATTGATAATTCTTTATTTTCAGGTGATGATAAAATTGAAAATGCGCAAGAGGTTTCACCTGCTTGGATATGAATTTGGAGTTTTAGTTGCAATAGAAATGGCATCGATCCTGGAGAGTTATGGTATTATACTTTTTATACGTCTTTCCTGCTTCTTGTTATTGTTATATTTACTTATATAATATGTTTTTTAAGGTTTTACTGGTAAAGTCTACTGCTTGGGTGGTTCCCCAGAAGAAATATGTTCAAGCATAAAGAATGATCTAAAGAACAACGAAAAAGAAGCACAGGACGCACTTATAGATCACATGTATACTTTGATTACTAACACCATTCCCGAAAACACGAATTGGAGCAAATTCGCAACTTGGGATGAGAAAGTGAATAAACTGGTTAATGCTACGCTTGGAAAAACGCCTCTTACTATGCAGTATGTAAAAGCAATAGTAAACGTTGCATATTCCAGGATCAAGGCGACCTTCAAGTACAGTTCCAACTTGAGTACTTTAAAGTCGGAAATAATTATTATAAAACCAGCTAAATCCCAATCAGTTACCAAAAAATTCAAATCGCTATCTCAAAAAGCTATTACAGAGTACGAGTTGAATGCATCTCCTTATCATTTGGCTAACGATCTGTATTGTACTTCAATTATAAATAATCATTTGGATCCTGAAATATTGGAGGCGTTTAGTTCGTACAACCTCTGTAGTTCGTATATCGTGGACAATAGCAGCGGAAAGAAACCAATTTTCTGATTTGCCTTTGTGTCTCATACGTATTATCTTATTTTTGGTATACGGGATAGGTAACCGCTACATATTGGGAATGAGGAATACTATTTATAAATAAAATGTATATTTTAAACAATGCGTTTTATTACTTACGACAGTCGATTATACATTTATTATAAATATACATAGTCTGTGTCTCATTTTTCAATATAATACAGATTTAGATACATTCACAAATTACACTCCATCTTCCACAGTGGACATGAAAGTGTCAGCGTTCAAAAGATAGGTCTCGCAAAGATTCTTCTGTTCGTAAGCTTCTAAAATTTCTGGGTCGAGATATTGGTTTATAATAGACGCACACCGGAGATCCTTTGTGGAGAACTCTAGAGAATTCTTCAATAAATGCACTGCGACCGGTTGATGCGAAAACTGCTGCAACAAGCTATGTGTTGGCATTGTATTGTCGGATGCTGCACGAATTAAAACAATCTTCGACTGCAGTTTATGAGGGATCGCCCTATAATTCTTT
The DNA here is from genome assembly GCA_014607495.2 of Carposina sasakii. Lineage (NCBI taxonomy): Eukaryota > Metazoa > Arthropoda > Insecta > Lepidoptera > Carposinidae > Carposina > Carposina sasakii. Next base: position 3,196,328 of record CP053169.1, read on the forward strand.
ACTTGCTGAATTCTTGCGTATACCGCTTCAATCTGTGCTCGAGCGTATTGAGCCGAATGAGACACCCTACCCAGCAGCTTACGAACACACATATCAATTTTGGACTTCCATGACGTCTCTGTTTTAAGCAAGTTATCTAAATTTTCTATATTTTCGCCGTAACTCATGATGTCTACCATGTGTTTGAGTACTGCGTCTTGTAACTGCTCTTCGGTTTCATATTCACTCAATTCGTTGTTCAGAATGGTTTGAAGTTCGTCTAGAGCGCATCCAACACAGAATATTGTTCCAGTCAAACCTGAAAATAAAAAAAGAATTAATTTTATCTTACATAAATGATCAATGCGCATTCATTGGGCGTATGACCTACAGTAAACTTAGGGGCTGAAATGAAAATAATGATTCATAAGGTTACAGGACGACTCTTATTAACTAATACATTGAACTTATGTGGAATGTATGTCAATGCATAGTAGGTATTTCACTGAAAATCCAGCTCCACTCGAGTGGCCTCAAGGAAAATAATAAAATTGAGAATACATAAGCATAAGTATTAATAAATCTTACCATGATCTTCGAGAATAGCGGCTGTTTCTAGCGCTGCAAGAGCTCCACTCTCGTAGCCTAGTAGATAGTAGCTGTCCTTTATCTCAGATCTTTGTAGTAGAATCTGGAAAAAAAATTAAAAGAGCCATAATTTAGCACTGAATACAGAATAATAACATAACGCAAGCGTAGCGTTGGTCGCCCTCCGGCCAGGTGGACCGATGACTCAAAGGGCAGCTGGTAGTGACTGCATGGCAAAAACGGGAGATCGAGCCATGTGGCGTGGTTTGGGGAAGGCCTACGTCCAGCAGTAGACTGCAATAGGCTAACGACGACGACAGAATAATAAAAACTATGACATTACAAATAAAAAGATAAGAATGTCGCAATGACGAAGCATCGTCTTCAAAACTCACCTACTTGTGTAGAGAAAATACAAACGACAAACGGTAGCCTGCTATTACTTCAATTGGTATACCTTTGCATATCTCTGCGCCTGTTCCTGAATGCTCTCGTAAAGGTTGTCGAGTCCGGGTTGCAGAACCAGTGCAGGCAGCTTCAGACGTTCGCAAAGAGCCTCAAACTTGTAATGGTGCCCTTCTAATCCAGGTAATAGACATAAATATTTCTGGCCTATGTCAAATTCGTCATCTCTCTAAAATTTTCAAAAAATACATAGTTATAGTCTCCATTTCATTCTCAATTCTGGTTCAAGTTATATAAATTCATTAACATTAAAGCAACTTTTGTTACGTTCAGGTGCAATTTTTGATCCCGTACCTAAGAGAACTATAAGTAAGCAAACAAAAGCCTTACCATTGTAGCATTATTTGTCAAAGTAGGCAAAAATACTAATTCAGTTGTAGCGAGCAATTCATCCGGATCCACGTAATTAATGAAAGTATTGAGCCCCTTTTGTTTTTTATATTCAGTTGGGTATAATGTTGCTTCGATTTCTTTGATTCTATAGAAAGAACATAAAATGAAATTATTTTACATATCTCTTAAGTTTCATAATCTTAAAAAGAAATATAAAAAATTACAATAGGTAAATACAGATACATTAAGAAATACATACTTCTGTATAGTTAAAAACTGTACTGTTTCTCCTGAATAAAAGACGTTATGTGCATCTTTAAGGTAGGCGCATAATATGCAGTTTTTCTCTAAAGGCAACCCTAATTCTTCGAGAGTTGCATTCTCGTCCACTTCTTCCGGGATATTAATATCTGCAATTAAAGATTTATACAATATTTTCTTCTTTAAAAATATTATTCAAGACATAAGATCGCTAATAATGATTTTATACGCCTAAAGAAGACTCTTACAGTCATAGAAATCACATTATTAAAAAAATAAAAAAATGTATGTTTAGGTTAAATATAAAGGCTTAACCAATCTTAAATTCTTTTGTAATAATACGATTAAAATTATTCTTTACCTACCTATGTCAAATAAAAAAAAGAAGTTTGATGGGTCGTAGACTCATCGTAGATTCTTCTATTGATAAAACTTTACTCCAGTAATAAGATAAGAAAATTCTTTATTCCACAATTCAAAAGCAATACAAAGTCTAATTATTTCTTCATAGCATTCTCTTCTAGTTAACTAGTAGGTATTTCAGGAGATTAATTTGTAATAGAGTAATTTAATATGTGATATAGGTACCGGCAATTGCAGCAATTTCTTCTAATAAAGAAATAGGTGTATCTTTTTGCAGACTAACTGAAACCACAGGTTCGTTTGTGCATAGAGCTCGTTCAGTTGCGTCTATAATGTCTCGCCAGGTTGTATATTGTTTACTCGAAGAATCTGAGGGTTGTTCCTGAAAATATATCACCGACAAATTAGTATACCTTTCCGACTTATGAGTAATGATAAAAATCTTCACTTACTTAAGTTACTGGCAGACTACGCCCAGCGAAAACTACGGTGTATAGGAATTTGTTTAGCAAGTCATGTTATTTGGGGAGTGCAAGGGAGCACTATAAAATAATTTCCCGTATTTATCACGGGAGGGGTACCGTATTTTACGGTATTCCAAATTTTTACGCTTACTATATTTTAGGTATAAGAAGAAATATTATTTAGGTACATACTTTTGCTAAAGCAGGTAACTGGATCATAGTTGCAGGTAATTTATTCAGATTTCTAGAAATACATGTTTGCTGTCCAATAGAATTCACTGGATTTAGTACAGCAAAGTACCTAAAAATAAAGAAAACATTTAGAAATTATAAAGATTACAATGAACAAAGATCGAGGGGGTGTAGACAAAGTAACTATTTTACGAGCGACAGCGAAACTGGTAGAGATAAGTATCATTATTTCTACCAATAGCACTTAGACTCTAAATGAAGATTTATTGTAAGTGGGTGTTTTAAGAACTAAGCTGTGTAACTTTTAAAATCGTTGGAGGTAAGTTTGAGTTTGTAAGACTGGGCATTTTCCGAACTTAGCCTCTATGTACCTACGTATCTACCTACCGTTAATTGAGATAATAATACTCATAGTAGTCTATTAAGGGCTGATTTTTCCAAAGGCCAGATAGCCTATCTGAAAAATAAAGTTTATGCTGTCTCCATCTTTATCAAGTTTTAAAGAAAGACACATTAACTTTACTCTTTTGTAGGCTATCTGACGTTTGGAAAAATAGGCCCTAAGCTGTCAAAAAACTTACCTTAATGTTGGACATGATTTTTTAGCTACCAAGTCAATATTAGAAATGAATGTAGCAAGCACACTATCGTTTTTAATAACATCTCCAGCTACGACGTATATTCCTTCCACTAGTCCAAGCTGAGAGGTTTTGTTCAAGAAATTAGAGACTCCATTGTGATCGGCTATACTCTGAGATGATACCTCTATTTGAACTCCAAGTGCCTTTAATGACCTATGGATAGATTGAGAAATAATATATTACGTTAAAATAAAGACTGGCTTTATTATGTATCTTGCAACAGCGCTGCATAACAAAAAAAAACCCTATCATTATCGCTATTCGATGGAGATGCAAATTGCTTTTAAATTTTTTTTATGTAACAGCATTAAAGCGATTTTCTCTATCACATTAGGACCACCTAATGCGGATTGGAAGATACGCAGTAATAAATACGAGTATAGCTATGGATGGAACGGACGGACTTTCAACGAGGGTGTTATATTTATAATTCTCAGAATGAAATGCCATCATCAATTTTATCAATGGTAACTTTCAAACACAAGCTTTTACTCTTCTTGAGTACCTACCTATATAGTTAAAATTTGAGCAAACGATTAACAATATAGGAGTTCTAACTTACTTAGCCTTTAACTGCAGGTATCCCGTCGGCGTTTCTGTGTGGAAGTATATCTTCTTCACGCCTCTGCTCACCAGCTTTTCAGCGAGGCGAACTGCCAGATAATCGTTGTGGCTGATGATCATATGCGTGTGACCAGACGAAACGTTTAGTCTGTGAGGAAATAGGTTTAGGTTATCATTTTAGAACCATTACAAATATCGACTTCTACTAGGTCTAATATCTAAAAAGTTTCCCTTTGAAAATCCACTCAAGAGCAAACAAAAAGTATATAAAATTGGTTTAGTCATTTTTGACTTTTTGCAAGCATGTATGGCCATTCAGGGTTCTTGATTCGATCTGTTTGTAAGGAGGATTCCTTTAGGTTAATTTACATTGATATAGAGGATATCAGATCAATTCTTAATAAATAAAACCTTGTTATTCCCAAACCTATACAAGTTACGTATACGGGGTGTAACAAAAGGGGTATCTTAAGCGAAAAGCTGCATACCTAGGTTCTGCATTATCTTTCCCATCAGGGATTCGCAAGAGCACCCTTCCTCGATGTCGACTGGCGGCGATCAGACGGAACGCTCGCGGCGCCTCGTCTCCATCGAACGTTACTCGAGACAATGGACGGACGAAACCACTGGATATACCCTCGCTTATAAATGTTTGCAATCTCTGAAAAGGTTAAAAATTGTTAACATAGTTAATGGTAATAGAGCAATTCTAAAGCAGACAAGCCAAAGTCTACTGTTGATGTAGTATACGCCATGTTAATGTATAACATGTTATTGCCATACGATGATGTGACATTTACAATTTAGGTGCGATAAGTATCTAAAACCTTTGCGGCAAACACTTGTTTGACATGTTGCATCCACTTTGAGAGCAGTTTATGTCCGATGCACACCGACCCGTGAGCGAAAATCTTGAATAACATGAAAGTTCCTTAACATAAAAATTTACTTACAGTTAATGAGAGGCCATGTAAAATAATTTCGTACTAGGGTAGTATGAGGTTATGACTGACCAATTTTGTAACACGGCAACAGAGTGTACGTACTCTATACAGCAAATAAAAAATGCTGGGAAAAGATGTAAATTTCTTTAAACTTTTTTTACTACTCGATCGGGCGAAAATTAGTGTCCAGTGTTTATGTTAGTTTTTTTTTTTTAGACAGATATTAATTATTTGTCGTGAAAAAATCTTGCTACACGCTGCGTGTCATGTGCATTTATGCAGAAAAACGCAGTCTATTTACTCAACTTTGGACCATAATATCTTGAGACCCAGACACCTCCCAGGTATGCTTCCATGGAGAAAAATTATTGTGTTGATGAGGAGATTTCGTAGTATTCGGGAACGTTGACGACCAATAAACATTCTGTATATAATTTCTTACTAGGACGAATAACTGGATGAATAATGGCTGGAAGAAATCTCCGTTAGAGATAAGCTCGCCTTTGTACATTATCTTTTCAAATATTTTATCTTGTGTTTTTTCTGTGTACAATACAGAATTAAGAATAACCACTACTCACATTCATAGTTTCAGTATCCTTCAACGTAAATAGCGTTGATAGATCCACAGACACATACGATCTCTCCTTAGTGAGGTGATACATTCCAAACATGTAATTCTCTTGGCTGCTAATTTTAACAGTGTCAAAGACAAATCCTGAGTTTCCAGCACATAATAGAGCAGTCTGGAAAAAGATTATATTAATTAGGGCTTCAAATTTCGCAGTAGCAAAGTCACCACCGGTTTCCCGAAGTTATGTCAATGCTAATTCAATCTGTCAACGGTTAGCTTTTGAGAAATCCGGCCGTCAGTCTAGCTCACATATACGAGTATGCTTTACTTACGTTTCTGAGATTACCTCTGACACAACTCATGACAATATCACAACCTTGTCCTTTTGTTGCATTTAGTACCATATCTCCGAAGCTGGCATCACGGGAATTACCGATGTATTCATCTGAAATGCAATGATGTTTATTTGTCATTAAATTATTATGGTGAAGAATGAGAGAAGTTAGATCTATATAATCTATCTATATCTATTTTATTCTTTCTATATACATATAATAAAATTGTAACGGATCGATGTTTGTGCACGCTAATCTCAGAAAAGGCTGAACCTATTTCAATGCAGTTTTCAGGAATATGTTGTGACAGGTCCCACTTAACATATAGGCTTCTTTTTATCTCGGGAAAATGTTTTTTATACTTCATTTGTTTACATATCGAATTTATTTCATATTTTTACCAAGATTACCTTACCTCTCAACTCCGGGAATAATCTCTTCAAGAATTTCTTCTTCCTAACATCACTGACGGTGGTAAAGACCTTGCACTTGCAAGCCAGTGCCACCGAAATAGCAGCTTGGCCTAGTGCGCCAGCTCCACCATGGACGAGCACACTCGCAGAAGGTAACAGATTCGTTCTCATGCCCTGGTAGATGAGATCGGTTATACATTTTTTAACAGTGGTGTTCAATCTGACATCCATCAATCATATTCATTGGTCCATGTTGTCCATGAATTTGATTCACATCCATTGGTAGCAACTTTTCCTACTTTAAAGGATTTTTTAATTTTATTATCTACCTATAGGATGTTTTTTTGTGGCCACCTTTAACGAAGGGTACGTATTCTATATGTCGGAGATCAAGATGTCATATCCTACAGTCGGATCTCCAACGCCATCTATTTTCAATCGTTGAAGTTAGAAACGTCAAGTCGACAGCTATCACTGACTGGAGGACAGCTGTCACTTGGGTAAAGACAAGACAGAGTACTGAGAGGGCGCCACTGTAGATTTACAACGACCACCGGATCGTTTGAATTGAGCCGGAGGGTATTCTGTTCTTTTTGTTGCGTCTGGAGCGAAGCACGGGTGCTAATCAGCCTCTGTCTTGTACTTACCACGTTTCTACGTTATCCGCTAGAATCCTAGTAATCTTGTGCGTAGATACAGTGAAAGTGTTTGTGATTCCTAATTAAGCTTGTTTACTACACGCCGCATTCTTTATTTCGGATTTTGGAAGATGTCGGACACACCTAACGGCACGCCACTCGACCCATCTACGTCATCAGGCGTGGGATGCAACCCGGATCACCCACATGAAACACGTGCTTCAAATAGTGACTCGAGCGAAGAAAAATGGCGTCTTCTCTTCGAGCAACAAAATCAAAATTTTCTGGCGTTGTTGGTGCAAGCAATGAAACTACCTGCATCTTCGGACTCTATTCGCCTTCCTGATCTCGACCCAGAGAAAAGAGACATCGACGCCCGAGCTTGGATAACGACCGCGGACATGTGTATCACAGATCGACATCGCCATGGATCTTCTCTGATGATCGCGTTAAGCCACGCACTCAAGGGCGAAGCATCATCTTGGCTGTCTTCAATATCGTTTCCTAATATGACGTGGGCCGATTTTAAGGAGCTTTTCGTAGCAAGGTATGACTGTCCTGAAACTGCTGCTTCCTTTCTCATCAGTATGCACGACAAGAAACCGAGAGATAACGAGTACCTGGCCTCATACGCCGCTACCCTCATCATAACATCCTTAATGGCAAGGTGGAATGGACTGACTACAGAACAGATAGCAATAGCCACTGTCTTAGCTCATATTTCAAAACAAGAGCCACGTGTTCAGAGGATTGCTATAACGACTGACAACAAGATGCGTAACCATTTACAAAAGGAACTGAAGGCTGTCTCGTTCCTGAAGAGAAGTTATTCATCAAGTATTTATCGTAATGGACCCGACCTAAAAAGAAACCGACCTAATGGATCTGCTGTGACCATGAAGTGCTTTAATTGTGGACAACTAGGCCACAAATCTCTTCAATGTCGCAACAAAGCCAATTCGAAGAAGCAAGATGACCGGTCCAAACACAGGTCCTTTCACGGGGACCATAACTCGACCAACCAACCTACAGGGAGAACCGATCGCATCACCTGCTTCAACTGCCGGGAACAAGGCCACTATGCATCCGACTGCCCGAAGAGGAAAATCAAGGAGGGGAACAACGGTACCGGCGGCGGCACTGGAACTGGTTCAGCTAAGGAAAAGCGAGTAGACGTGTGCATTGTGAATGCGCCTTCGGGTTCTCTGCGTCACTCTGGTGAGTCATTCCCATTTACTTACGACTCAGGTTCAGAGTGTTCCTTAGTTAAAGAATCGATTGCTTTGAAATTTAGTGGTAAGCGAATTTATGACAATGTTTCTATGACTGGTATAGGACAAACTTCTATAGCCTCGTACATGCTCTAGGCGATCTCGTGAACAAGTACGTTGTAGTGTACATGGATGACGTGCTAGTTGTGGCCAGTAACATCGACGAAGCTTTCGATAGACTAAAGGTAGTATTAGAAGTTCTTTCTGGGAAGGGATTTTCGTTAAATCCTAAAAAGTGCTCATTCCTGAAAGAAAAAGTAGAGTACCTAGGCTTCGAGGTGCGCCGAGGTCAAATTCGTCTGAATCCACGAAACATAGTTGCACTTACCGCTTTACCACCGACCGGCGCTCTTAATAATCAAGGTAGATTTTATAATTTTCATTTTGATTCGGGTGCTGAGTGTTCACTAATAAAAGAAAGCGTTGCATCAAGTTTGAATGGTAAAAGAATTGCTAAAACTGTCTCTCTAACGGGAATTGGTCAAACCAGTGTATTCAGCACCCAGCAAATACTGTGTAATGTTGAAATTAATGATTATTGTTTAGAACTTTTATTACATGTTTTACCCGATGTGTATATGCGTAGTGATATTATGCTAGGTCGTGAAATATTGAGTCAAGGCTTCGTTATTGACTTGTCAACAAATAATTTTAGCATTTCAAAACAAAATAATTTGACAGTTTTAAATTGTGACGTTTTAACCGATTCTAGTATCAGTAACGACTTTAGTAATGTTGACACAGATATACCCTCTTGTAAAAAGTCAGATCTTTTAACTATTTTAGGTGAATATTCCAGTTATTTTACAACAGGTTTGCCAAAAACTCGTGTAACTACAGGTGAACTCGAAATTCGATTAATTGATCCGAAGTATAGAGGTCCTTTTAGGGTATCGGAGGTACTTGAAGGTAATCGTTATATTCTTAAAGCCCTTAATTCCAATAGAACCTATAAGTATGCACATGACAGACTTAGGCGAATGCCTGCGAATGACATTACCAATGACATGCTGACATGTGACCGTGATGATAATCTGTGCGAACTTGACGGGGATGGACCGTCATGTTCAAATTAATGTTGAGTTGACTGATTGAGAGTGGTTTACGGATACCGGATAGAGGTATTCAAGAGTCACTGGATGGAAGTGACTAGACTGGTATACGGAAGCTGGATGGAAGTTTCTAAGAGTCACTGGATGGAAGTGACTAGACTGGTATACGGAAGCTGGATGGAAGTTTCCAAGAGTTGCTAGATTGAGGCAACTAGACTTACTTGACTGACGTTACTCTATATGGATTGTGTATACTGTAGCCTTGTTTTGGAATTATTTACCTTGTGTGTGCCATGCCGTTTGGTTTAAAGAACGCCAGTTCAGTTTATCAGCGGGCTATAGCAAAAGCTTTAGGTGAATTAGCTCATAGTTATATTTTTTCTTACATTGATGACCTGCTGGTATTGTATTCTACAGGAGAGCAGGGGTTGGAACGTCTACGACGTGTCTTAGATGTGTTCATTAAGAATGAAAAACGTAATCAAGTTAAACTAGATCCTAAATTTTAAGGACCGTATAAAATTTAATTGTTAGATGGTGATAGATACCGACTAAAATCTTTGTCTTCAAATCGAACCTACAAATATTCGCACGATCGGGTCCGTAGGGTGCCAGACCATCAAGTTCCTAGTAATTTTGATATCGAAATTAATGTGACCTCAGAGTCTAAATGAATGAATTTTCATATGCGATGTACAAGTTACTGACCGGTTTTTTTAAAATTGTGACTTTGACAAACCCTTGACAGACAGTAGTATGTATTTGTGGCAGAACCGAAGGACCGAGTTTCTGCTGTAGCCGATGGACAGTGCTACATGTGTGTGTGTGGGAAACCGAAGGACCGTGTTTCCGTAGTAGGTAGCCGATGGACTGTGCTACATGTGTGTGTTGGAAACCGAAGGACTGTGTTTCCATAGTAGATAGCCGAAGGACTGGCTATATGACTAACTGTTACTGTAATGTTGACCGAAGGAAAGGTCTGACTGATTTAAACGTATGTGCGAGTCTGCTTATCTTTTATTTTTTATGTCTTTACGTAAAGATTTTGGGAACTTGACGTTCGATGAGCGATTTTTGTGATTTCATGAACTATTGTAATAAGAAGTCTTTAAATTTAAGTTAAGTCAGAATAGCCGAGCGCAGATACTTCCTTGAGTTATCTTGTTCACAGATTCATCGGTTCTACCCGAGGACGGGTAGTCTGTCAAAATGGCCGTGTCGGAGATCAAGATGTCATATCCTACAGTCGGATCTCCAACGCCATCTATTTTCAATCGTTGAAGTTAGAAACGTCAAGTCGACAGCTATCACTGACTGGAGGACAGCTGTCACTTGGGTAAAGACAAGACAGAGTACTGAGAGGGCGCCACTGTAGATTTACAACGACCACCGGATCGTTTGAATTGAGCCGGAGGGTATTCTGTTCTTTTTGTTGCGTCTGGAGCGAAGCACGGGTGCTAATCAGCCTCTGTCTTGTACTTACCACGTTTCTACGTTATCCGCTAGAATCCTAGTAATCTTGTGCGTAGATACAGTGAAAGTGTTTGTGATTCCTAATTAAGCTTGTTTACTACACGCCGCATTCTTTATTTCGGATTTTGGAAGATGTCGGACACACCTAACGGCACGCCACTCGACCCATCTACGTCATATACATGAAATAAAGTAAGTTTATGCCAAAAAAAATGCTGGGATTTTTTTTTTTTTTTATTTTAAATTCCTTGATCGTGCGAAATTTATAGTGTCTAGTGTTTATGTTAGTTTTTTTATAGACAGATATTAATTATTTTTCGTGAAAAAATCCTGCTACGCGCGTCTATGTGCATTTATGCACAAAAACGCAGTCTATTTACTCAACTTTGGACCCTAATATTTTGGAAACCAGACACTTCCCAGGTATGCTTCCATAGAGAAAAACGATCGTGATGATGAGGAGATTCCGTAGTTTTCGGGAACGTTGACGATCAAAAATCACCCTGTATAATAATCTCATTATTCTCTACCTATAATTACTTAAAGAAAAGGCCCGACTACGCAAAATTTTTGATTCAGTGCCACTTTCACTATTAACTAATGATATATAGGTTCAAATGCAATAAGCCATTTAGGCTCTAGCTAGAGCATGCCAATAAAATACACATACATACAAAGTTACATACGCATGTATACATACATACATAACCCTCCTTCTGGCGCAGTCGGGTATACTTCTTCAGCCTATTTCAGTCCACTGCTGGACGTAGGCCTCCCCCAGGGCACGCAAGGCTACTGCCGCAGGGGGGTTTTGCCCATAGTCACCACGCTGGGCAGGCGGGTTGGTGACCGCAGTGTGATTTTCGGACTATGTTGTCAGTATGGGAGGCGCTGCTGCCCACCTCCCGTACGATACCCACGGGCAGGCAGGGTGGTACAAACTTTACTCTGCCGGCACCACGCGGCATACGGGTATACGGGATACGTTAAATACAAGGAACTAATCCTGTAACCTAAAAGTAGCAATTAAGGCTTTTGCAGTTTAGTAAAATAAACTTACAATGCAGTAATATACTATGGCATATGCCAATGGTACTGTAGCAGCATCCTCAAGACTCCAATGATCAGGGACGGGCCACAAGAGTTCCGGCTGAGCCAATACCCGCCTACTAACAGATCCACCTTGAATTAGACCCATAACACGTTGGCCACTGAAAAGAGTACATAGATAATTTTTATCATTATATTCGTATTTCTGCATTTTTAAAAGTATGTGTAATTAACATTAAGAGTACTATATTATAATATATTATTCTATGAATATATAAGAGTACCAACAAAAAAAAAACAATTTGTGGCTCGCTCCCGGTGCAAAAGTGCACAAAACGCTAGCTAGCGGCATTGCCACGCTGCTATCGCTATGGACACTCTTTGCACCAGGAACGATTGCGAGCGGACGTCATTCTCCGCGCCTTCGCCCGATGCTCCTTCAAAACACTGTATTTAAATATTTACTTACTTATCAGTTCTACCACTGAAGTCCATTCCAAAATAGGTCTGATTTGATTCTGTAGCATGCTCAAATGGAAGCACGCCAGTTGCATTTTTAACATCAATATCATTTAGGCCAGCATAGTCCACCTAAAATTTAAATTTAAATAAGAATCTGACGCTGTATCCTCTAGATAAAGCAGAGGGCTTCAACAGTGCGTCGCAAGTATAGCAGCCTTATAAAATATGGGAATATTAGGTAAAGTTGCAACATATAACTTATTAATAATAATAAAGTTCATTTATTCAGACAATTAGAATCCAAAAACACAAATAAAATAAAATTAAAATCAAATTATACAATAAATAAATTAAAATCATTAAATTAAAGTTAAAATTAAAAGAACATTATACATTACATTAAAATCATTTAAGGTGGCCCTTTATTATTGACATCCATGGATCAATAAATTACTGAGGGGAAATTACTGATATCGGCGTATAGCATACAACTCACCGTGACTGGAATGCCATATCCTGTAGATTCGGAAAGCTCTACCCATCGCAGTGAATCTATGTTTCCTATTTGTGCTATTTCCATTTTAACACCGCGGTCCACTGACAATTTTACATTGCAAGGTACTAGATATTCTCCGCCCCAAATACCCTGCAAATTGAACAAATGGGTCAAATGTAAACATATGTGCGTATAATGTTGTAAAGTAGGTAATACATAAATACATCTTTTGCTTACATTATTCAAAACATTGAAAACGAGATCCAAATTTGGCAACTGATCGAAAAACTGATCGTCCGGATTTTTTTCATTGATCATAAACACGTATATTTGATTGCGGTCTGTGTCTTGTTTCCAGAGCTTCACCAAATCCTTCAGGCCATTTTGAGGAGGATACGAAGCTAGTACTATAAGTTTCTGTTGGGGTGGAAGACTATCTCTTGTGTTCGATAGTATTGGTAGATCTTTTCGGAGCGAACAGATACCGCCGAATATGACCCTGTTACTGCCACTGGTCGCCATCGGACTAGCTCAAGCTTCATATCATCAACCTTATGCGCAGAAATTACACAGAATAAGGAAGAAGGGCGCTCTGTTTTTGGCGAGTCAGACATAACACCGTTACCAAAAATGTTCCCCTTGGTAGGACTCGATACAGATGTTGGCATAGCTGAAAAATTGATTTTGAGTTAGTAAAACTATCTTAAGTAACCTATATGTTATTGAGAATTGTATCTAGATACGAGTACGAGTAGGTATACTTACGTCATCATCTGAGCAAAGATCTTGTACTAGCACCAACTTTACATCACTAACGAAATGATCTCTTTGATCCAATAATCTGTCTTTATTAATTTGCGTGTATTGCAATTTCACATCCGCACTAGTTTCTAAAGCGTCTACTATATCTTTAAACCAAGTATCCTCATTTAGATAGTTAACAATACCAACAACATTGATAACGTTAGTTGTAATGTTCTCTTCTACAATTTGCAAAAATATATTGAAAGTTGTTGCTATCTGAAAAGAAATAAGATTGATCATAAATTTTAATCAAAGAACACTATTTATTCTTTACCATAAGTACATTTTCTTTATTTTCCTAATACTTACATCCCACTCTGTATACTCTTGGAATCTCGGAATAAATTTTAACGATTTTAATGCAATCTCATTTTGTTTTGGATGAGGTAAATCATGGAATCTCAAGGACTCTATTATAACTCCTCCACACCTGAGTACATAAAAATTTAACAGATTAATATAGAATTGTAGGTTTAGGTATAAGGAATATCTCTATTATTACTGTCAACAATTTACCTTGTGTAATCATGTACTTCGAACGATTCGGCTTTGACCAATAATTTAGAATCCTTTTTGACTACGCTATCTTTTTGAATATCAACATCAATTAGAAGATTCCTTATATGTGATGGTTGCGAAGTTGTATCATGGGCATGTTTAAGAGTACATAATTGTAAAATTCCATCTATAAATGTTGCCCAATTGTCACTCCATTTTATGGTAGCAGCTGTGAATTCGGTATTAGTATTATAAATACTTTGGAAGTCGCCTCTGAAATTTTCAAGAACTTTATTATGAAAGAAAGATTCAGATTCAACTTTAAGATTCTGGTCTCAAACAATATCTTGTACTAACCTATAAGAATAATCTCTGTCATTTAATAATTGGTAAACATCTTCTGTTTGGAGAGTAAGTTCTGTATTTTCATTTTTAGAAGTATATGTTTCATCAACATCAACTGCAAGTTCATTTATGTATCCTGTAGCTACTCTAAAGTGGTCATCCATTATCTGCAATTTAAATATAACATTTGCATTATATGCATTTATTGAATTAATCCATCGACAGCATTTTCATATACATATTTTTCACAACACGGTTGAATGAGATTATAATGTAAATAACTATAGTCGTTATTATTTCTTACCTCAAACCTTCCAGTTCCTCTATGCAAATTCACGGCGAGTCTCAGCTGCCGACGATCGTGAATAGTCGGCTGCGCATATAACTCTACGTCCCGATACTGAACTGATATTGACTTCCTTGGCTTACCCAAATGCATAGCTAAAGTATCCCAAGCAGCTATTAAGGCTGCTGAGAATGGTAAGAGTGTTTTTCCTGTAAAAATATTACATTAACTTAAATTATCACGAAAATATTGATAGTAAGTATCAAGTAAGGGATTAAATATAGTATTTCTTTTACCATGGTAAGCATGTAGGTACTATTTGTTGAGTATGATGAACTATAAAGGACTGCAATGTTTTCACAAACATATGTGGGTGTATTTTAATAATAAAATATCATTTCCTAAGTCTTAGATCTCTGCATACAAACCTCTGATAACATGACCCTCTAAGTAACTATACTCCTCGTCGTGAATCGAAATAGTAAACTTGCATGCGGCTGCTACTTTTCTTGCAGCAGATACGTATAAAGGCAATGGCCTGAAAGTAAACGTAGATATATTGCAAACCAATTCAATAAATTCATTCCTTAGTCCAATGATTGAGTTGATACAGAAATGAGACATAAACCTGCTAAAGGACTTGTCAAACTGAATGCTTTTTGTGATAAGGTCAAAAGTGGCTGAGAGCTGGATTTGCATTAACCTGACTACGGAACCAAAATCCTCGGAACAAAGTCCTCCATTCGAAAATTAGCAGTACCTACGTACCACTTTTCATGATGAGCCCATTCTACCAAGTGTGATAGGTGAGGCGTGCCAGTGGAAACTGGAAACTCCACTTTCGGGTATATAGCTTCAACGATAGGATAATATCCATCCATATATAATCTGAAAACAATCATGAGTTTTAATAAAGGATAAGCTCAAGCAGGTAGGGTAAGTTCTAGTACTTTATTTAAATTACTGCTATATTGTTATAAGTATACAGGGTGTAACAAAAAGGGTATGTTAACCGAAAAGCTATGAATATAGACCATTATAACGAACATAATCCCAAAAGACTCGAAATCACATATTTATTTTTTAAGATTTTATGAACATTCCTGAGTTGTTTAGGAACTCTCCATACTAATTGGAAAAATTAACATTCGATTTCGAGTCTCAAAATTTGGGAATAGGTTCTCTATGGTGGGCTATTTTCATAGCTTTTCGCTTAACATACCCTTTTTGTTACACGATGTATATATATAAGATCTATTTAAAATTAGTGATTATCTTTTGACACGAAACTAGGTAGGTAAAAAGAAACAACTTTCACTATGGGACCAATTCCGAAATATTGAAAAAAAAATCTGCTGTTCCATACATTTCAGTGCAGTAATTATTCTAGATTGTATTTTTCAATATTTCGTTTTGTTTCGTATCGTAGTCTCAAAATATTGGATGAAAAACCTAATAAACTCAACATTTTCTAAATGATGGCAAATTTGAAATTATCTATGTATTTCATCCATATTACATATAATCAAGTCATCTGAGCATACCTTTTTATTTTTTAAATAAATTGTTTATAAAGGGCAGTATCCTTCAATATGCTCTTACTTTCCAATAGCTTCCAGCAGAAACAGGGTGTTATCAGCATGTCCACGCCTGGTCAACGGCACATGGCGACAGGTGACGGGCAGGGAGCGCTTCAAGATGGCCTGTAGTAGACCATGTGGAGCTATCTCCACTAACACCGCGGTTGGCGGTATCAGTGAGGATGTTTCTTCGAATAGCACGGGATTCTGAAAAAGGTTTCTTTAGAGGTCTTGGACAATGTAACATATTACGATAGAATCAAACGTTCCTCAACATGACGTTTGTTTCAAAAGGTAGCATTTCTAATCGCTATTAGACGAATGTCATTTCAAATGAATGTATGATGTTCTTAGATGATAATATAGCTATAAAGTTCGTTATAATAACGATAGCTATATGCGCAAATCGAGCGCTTGCTATTGGACCAAATATCACGTTTCACATTGGCAATGAAAGGAACTAGTGTCCATATTTCTTTACTTCGCTGATATGGGGGCGTAGAAAACGTGACAAAGTAAAAAATGAAGATAGCGAAATTCGCAAAATTATTGAAACATTTCCACCAATGGCTGTTATATCTACTTTATCATGTTATTTAACGGAGGTGCTAAATGAGGGCTTTCTATTGGAGGAAATGTTTCGACAGCTTTGCGAACTTCGCTGTTCTCCAGAAGAAGTCAACTCGACTTACGAGCAGATTGTTAGTGTGGTATTCAGCAGAAGAGTACTTGGCAGATGGCTCGTTCCATCGGTCCATAGGTACAGAGGTAGACACCCAGCGCTCACTGCGCGGTTTCGGATCCTTTATGACTTCACTTAGATACTTCAGAAGACCAGGACCTAGGTAATAAATAAGATTATATTAAACATCTATGATTGGGTTAGTTAGTATTTTGGGTTAACTGGTAGAAATGCTATATTGCTTTAAGTTCGCCCATGTACGAAATTTTTTGTGTGTATAATAAAGTGTTTTATTGTTATTATTATGATTATTACAATACTTTCATGATTATATTGGAGTTTAGGTACTCAATATTAAAGTTTTCTGGTTTAATTAAGATTAACCTTAACTATTCCCAGTTGCGCTACTGATTCTACTAGCTGTTGCCCGCGGCTTTGTAGGTACACGTGGACTAAAGAATGTAGCTTATGTCCTTTTCCGTACTTCGAACTACATATCTATATGTAAAATTTCAAGTAGATTTGTTCAGTAAATAACGTGTGAAGAGGTAACAAACAAACTTACTTCGCAGTTTATATTATTAGTTTTTTCAGTTCTTAGTTCAGTCAAAATTGCCTTTGGGTATACGCATCAGAGAAAATAATATACAAAATAAAATAGTAGAATAGGCTACTACGTGTATGCATTTACCTAAAGTACAACTAAGTACGGTAAAAAAAACTAACCTGCTTCGGCAATGTACCGCGAGTGATAAGCAATGTTGGAGCAAGGTACTTCCTTGGCAAAGATGCCCTTGGCAGTCAATTCAGCAACGAACTCCTTCATGATTTCAGACGGACCAGATATAGTGCTAGAATCCTGACCATTGTGACATGCCACCTCAATTTCTGGTGGGCAAAGACCTTTGACCTGAAAACAGATATTTTGTAATCAATCCTCTTACAAAGTTATGGAAATGTAATAATTCTTGTTGAACTCAATACCATCATCACTACATATTATAAAACAAAGTAGCTTCCCGCTGTCTGTCTTTATGTATACATATATCTTTAAAACTACCTAACGGATTTAGATGCGGTTTTTTATTATAGTTAAATTAAAGAGGAAGGTTTATATGTATAACTAGGGACCAACCCTGTTTTCGCGCGGTTGTAATGCCTTTTCACGCGGACAAAGTCGTGGGCGGCTGCTAGTACATAACAAAAATACTTAGAAACAGATATGTATGAAGCAGTAAAAGAGCGAAAACTACATAAATAGCAAAATCTACTGTGCAAAACACGGACAAAGAAAACTATGAACTGAAATTAAGATTACGTTACCTGCTGATAACCGATTCCTACGGCGGCCATAGATCCGCGAATGAACGGTGTCTGCACTGACACGAGACCGCGGCTGTACGCGGATAGTATCATCTCTTCGGCTGTAAAGCATCCATCGGCATACGCACAACCCAGCTCGCCTACACTGTGACCTAGAGACATTATAAATATCTTAAACTAGCTGATCCGGCAAACTTCATACCGCCTCATGAAGCCTCCGTACCCATGCTAAATGACGGTATACCTATGAGGTTTTCTAAAATTTATTTTATACAAACCTTATCCTAGACATAACAAACACAAAAATGAAAGAATCATCAAATTTGGTGCAATAGTTCAGAAGTTATGCGCGTACATATATATGTATTATTAATATTTCGGCGATTCATTTTTATTTATATAGATCATTAGTTCCCAAAGTGGTCCAGGTGGACCCCCAGGTGTCCACAGGAAAGTCGATGAGGGTCTACGTTGGCGTAAAAAAATTTAAGGTTCACAATTAAATTTGTATGTGGTCTAGGGGGTCCACCAGAACCAGTTTACTATTGAAAGGGGTCTATGAGAAAAAGTTTGGGAACCTCTGATATAGATGAAAGAACATGATTTTAAACCTTCAAAAGGAATAACAACATAGATAAACCAGTTTTCCATAACATTCAGATAATATCGGCGGAAAAGACCTCAAATGTATTAAGCTACCTCCTTTCGGCCTAGTAACTTCTATCAATATCCTATGCAGATGCGTGCCTTAACTAGAATACATCGAAATTTAAAAACTTACCGATAATCTTATCAGGGACTAATCCAAGGGCCCGAAGGATGTCAGTGAGTCCGATCTGAACAGCAGCAATACCCACGAACGAATGCAGAATGTTGTCGAAGATGGTCTTGTCGGTGGAAGTGATGATGTCCACGATATCCACGCCTTTCGGCTCCAAAACTTTGCGGCACCTTAACAATTTGGTTAATTATTGATAAGAAATATGTGTGTGTAATGATCCAGAATCTAGATCAGGGATTACGTTGAGTTTTAATCCGGCCCGCCGAACGTTTTCAGAAGTATTAAAAAAAAGCAGCGTTTGAGCCGAAATTGTATTATATTTTTATAACTTATGATATTTCTGAATTTACATTGCTAAGGTGACAATTTTTTACGAGTATGTGAAAAATGTATATAAAAAAAAAATGACAAGTTTAAGTCTTCTAAAAAACAATCAGTGTTTTACAGGACTTTACACTTTGGAGTAGCCTGTGCCCCAAGTGGGTTTTTAACTTCACCGGCCCGCGGCAATACATTTTTTTTAATTTTCCACCAGCACCAATTTTTTTTCACCATCGGGATACTAGACGCAGACTAGCGTATCACCCTTATGTTGTTGATGTCCCACCCATCCACACCAAACGTTATGCTAACTTGTTTATAATGCGAACGGCTAAGGAGTGGAATGCACTTCCTGCCGATGTATTTCCCGAGCACTACAATATTGGTCTCTTCAAAGCTTCAAGCACGATGGCGGTCAAATGTTTGCCTAGCTAATGTGTAGTAATGAAAAGTTTTCTTAAAAATGAATTTATGAGATTGCTTCATAAGTATGCAATTTCACTAACCTTTCAATAGCCGCAGCAAAAATGGGTATACGCATCAACTGTGTACCCATACCCGCCCATTGAGAGCCCATTCCACTGTAAACAAACCACAAAGGCCTCTTCAGGTCATCGAAATAAGCTGCCTTTTCCACCAAACTCACTGTTTGACCTTCCTTGGTATCCAGGATCGTGAAACCCCTTCCCAAATGACCTGGGATATTAGTCTTGTGCAGATTGTGAAAGAGGGCCAGTTGTTCAGGGATCAACAGGGTTGGCTTTCAAGTGGTCTAGAATTTTCTTTACCGAGGTGTCTTGCCTGCCCGATATTGTTACTAGACGCGGTATGTTGCATGCGTAGCGGTTTAGATCCTTTAAAAAGAAAAATTACTATATTTATCAACATAGAGATAATATTTCAAAATTCTTAGGGAAACCTTAATAACTATCAGACCAATATTTGAAATTATTTTTAGAAGCTATTTTCTTTCAACTATATAAACGTGGGTGAATATTATGTAATAGAATAGGGAGATACATTTCTTCTGAGAATAAGTAGGTAGGTACATTTACACGTGTATACACTACGAGTAGAAATAGTATAGTGTCATCGAGTGAAATAGTTGGAAATATGTACAGTAAACCTATAAATGCCTTTCTTACCTTAGCTTTATAATGTCCATGAAGCAGTACATGAGCGTTGACTCCAGTCACAGACATGCTATTGATGGCAATATACTGTCGGCTAATTGGCTGATGTTCCGTGATGATGCTCATGCGACCGTCTCTGATGGCAGGTATGTCTTGTCGAGGCGTCTCGCAGTGTAGGTTGGCAGCTAACTTACCGTGGTGGTAGCCAAGTAACACCTAAATAATGGTAAATGGTATGAGGATGTCAGGCCATAGATACTGGGATCTTTGGAAAGTGTTTTTGATTTAGGCGCCTACGTCATTTATTGGGTAGTAGTTATTTCGGTGAAGCGGTGACCGAAGATTAAAATTAGATTAAAATGCTAAATTGATAGGACTCAGCTAAAAAATGTGTAACTATTTATTTATGATTTCATGATGAACATTTTTTTACATCTAATGATCGTCTGGATAATTTTTGTTTTGTAGAATGATGATGATAAAACTACGTCTTACTTTGGTTATGGCTGAGATGCCACACGCTGCCTCAGTGTATCCAATATTGGACATGACGCTGCCAATCAAAAGTGGATTGACTCTATCTTTGCAGTAAACATCGGAGATGGCTTGTAACTCCGCTTTGTCAGCCTCAGGAACAGCTATGATAAAATAAAACTTATTTAAAATCAAAATACCTAAAACATCTTACTCAACGTTTTAATTACTTTGAGGCGCGATATGATTGCTTTCGGAAGTCATACCTCATTATTACCTACTAAATATTTGGTATACGACAACCCATCTTGGAAATATAGTATCTATGTTAAACAATATTTTATGTAGGTAGCCACTATGACAATGATCCCATGCTGGGCAAATTCCTACTTTTAAATCTGTGGACTTAGGTTTTTCTCTAAAACAATTACCTGATCCAAATGCCTCAATATATTCAACTTGTTGAGGTGAAATATTAGCTTCCTTGTAAAATTGACGAATAAAGTTAGCGAGTACATTCGGGTCGCGATAAAAGCCGTATCTTGGACCTGTCTCTCCCATAAGAATTGTTCCAAATTCGTGTTTTACGTGTACTACTTCAGCGTAAACCCTGAAATTTATAAATAGGTAAGATTTTGTGCCAGAGAAGTTTCCGTTTCATTAGACCACAATATTTTAATTTTTTTTATCGTTTGTGATTTGGTATTGGTAAAGCTAGCAATGTCACTCGCTAAGTATCTAAGAAGTATAATTTAGGAATTTTACTTCGGATTATCCTTGCATGTCTGTATTTTTCTTACCTCTTTGCATCTTTAGCTTTCTGCATAAACAGGACATTGATGGCTTCAGACTTCGCCACACCTTCGCAATTTTGGTCAAACGATTTGGTTTTACCATCCTTACTCAGGGTCATGATTCTGTAAAAATAAAAAAGTATCTTTTACAAGTTTCCATAAACTTCAAACCCTCGCCTCGTATTAGACATTTCACTACACTTCTTGTCTTTGTATCTTTTTTGTACTATAACTAAATTAACTATGGAATAATTAGATCATAGCATTTACTCATGGATACCACAGTCAAATGGCGCAAGCAGTTTTGTGGGACGTTGTTTTTGGTTTTAAGATCTTTAAACAGAATAAGCAAATCAATAATAAATAAATAGACAGCCGTACATAATACATGTAGATAAGTGAATTAGATGTAGGTACTTGAATCATAAACAATTTTGACATTTACAGTTCTTCGTATGTATGTACAGTAATGTTTCACAGCCTGAAAGAACTTTAATTTTGACAGTAATTTCCCTTGATCGTCGACTAAGGAAGTTGGGCAACCTTTCAGGTAGCTAGCAACTTGTTACTGATTATTTATATCTATCCCCGCTATGGGATCTCCTTGATGATCCTGCAGTTCTGGCTACCCTTGATAAATGGATACAAACCTGCCATAATGTACCGACGACTGAGGATGAAGGCACACATTAGCTCCCCCCACAATGGCCGCCTCACAGTCTCCTCGCTTGATGGCCAGATAGGCATGTTCCACCGCGGCAGTGGAGCTGCAGCACGCCACGTCGATAGAGAAGGACGGACCTTTGGCGTTCATCCAGTAAGAGATGCGGTTGGCAAACATGGCTTTGCAGCATCTAGAGGTGTGCATTAAGATTATTAATTTGGTAAAAGTTATGTGACGTAGCAGAAGTACCATGTTACGCTCGATTATAAGCTGAATAAAGCGAATCCTTGGACCGTAGATAGCAATATTAGTATGGTTTATTTCTTAACGCTATCCTATGCATCCAAATGTTTGTATACCTAATATTGTATTGGTCAAAGGTATATTAAAATAACCTTACCCTGCAATACCGAAGCCAGTTCTTGTATTTGCGACATAGAAACTGGCCTTTTCAGTCTCCGAAAAGCAAGTCCCAATGTACACTCCGACTTTTTTTCCCGTCTAGAAACTTTGGGCTGATTCCTGAAAAGATGTACACATGTTTAATATGTATAGAAAAGTCAGATATTTTCCGTGCAGTCCCCATGTGACCAAATCACTGGATATTTTATGCGACTAAGGAACTCGGGCATTCTCTCAGGCGATGAGCTAGCAACTTGTTACTGATCATTTACATCTGTTGCCGCTATGCTGAACCTTGTTGCAGAGTCTCCTTTATGATCATGCACCGCATTTCGGGAACATAACCGTGAAATTATGTATTTTGTATGCCACCTGATGAAAAGATAGCTGATCTTCTTGTAAAGTTAGGACTGTCTGCATAAGGTATCGAGGATATGTTAATTTATATTTTGTGCTCACACCCCTTACCAGAATCATAGATAGCCTGGAAGGTCTGCTCCAAAATCTTCCTGGCCATGATGTCCATACTGTACGCGAGGCGGTAGTGAACCTTGAAGAACTGAGCATCAAACAGGTCCAGCCCGGGCACCTTACCGGTGTGGTTACCTACTTCAGGGTGGCTGTACTTCCAGCGGATATTCTCTGCGTTCACCGGATTTTCCTGTGAAGAAGAAGAATGGTTAATCATGATCAAGGCTGATCCGCGTAATCAGGCTTGAGACGGCCGATTGGTGTAGTTGGTAATGACCCTGCCTGCCACATCATAGCACGCCTGGGTTAGAATCCCGGTAGGTGCAAACATTGATTGAATATCGATGTTTGTTTCCGGGTCATGAATGTTTCAATAGTTATCTATCTATTATAATAATATACCGTTGCTTAGTACCCACGATACAATACCTTAGGGATCATAGTGTGGGACTAGGTTAATGTGTGAATATTTATTTATTTATTATTATTATTCTACGTCTTTTTTTTCGATCAAACGGTTACTTTGGTTTATGTTGTGCCGAAGACCATATAGGTATAGGTAGGTACAATAAATCAAACCCATTTGTACGATATAAATCGTGCACGGGAATTATTCTATGATATGAACTGTAACACTTTTCTATGCGAATGTACAAGCGCAAAACACTCTTTGTACAATAGGATTATTACGCTAGTATAATAAATCTATGCTTTGTACAAACTTCATATGCCGCAAAGTCTGTATATAGCAAATAAAAAAAAATACTTTGCGAATACCTATTCACAAATTTATTTAAAAAATGTACCTACATTTTTTTACTTGCTTTCGGATTAGTTAAATCAATAAATATTCACACACTACACAACACATTAACCTAGTCCCACATTAAGATCCCTAAGGTCTTGTGTCGTGGGTACTAAGCAACGGTATATAAATACATAGATAAGTATAGAAACATCCATGACTCGAAACAAACATCGATATTCATCATATCAATGTTTGCACCTACTGGGATTCGATTCCCAGGGCCTATGGCGTCGCAAGCAGTTCAATTAACAATTAACATTGAAAATTCATTGGTTTGGATTGTAGATGTTTTAGGACGACCTTAGTTAGACCTTGCATCCTCTACGCGTAACGCATATTTGCTCTATAGAACTACTTATCGTACTTATGTACATCACACAAGGGCTTTAAGAAAAGTTCATAAGAGAGTGTGCCCTAGAAATTGGGGAGCATACCTAAGGTGATTCAAAGAAAAGAAAAAACCCTATTGCTTACAAATTTTGACCCAGTATCACTCTCATGATTAAGACGTACCTATCTAATTATTTCTCTCAAACTCAAATACGATAAGCCGTGGCTCTAGAGCAGACCAAAGAAATATATCTACACACATACACTCGACAACTATACAAATTTAAGCCTCCTTTAAAAGAAGAAGTTCGCATAAAAAAAAACAGAATACTTACTAGAATAGTTACTAGAATAGTTACTCGGTTACCTTGTTATATAGGATACGTGAAAGTTCATCCACATTGTGGGACTCAGGATACAGTCCCGACATGCCCGTGATGACGACGCGGTCTCCATCCAGAGGCTGTGGAGCCTGACGCTGCTGCAGCAACGGGTCTTGAGGGATCGGAGTCATGTCGACGGTTCTGAAGAAAAAACAACATGATCGTTCATAGAGATTGTGAAATTAATGCAATTATTGTCTTTTGTAGATCAACAGCTATGATGGTCGATTCTGACCTTCACACTTAAATGATAAACTTAATCTTAAGTCAGGTCTATCTCCGTTCTTAACATAATATGGCTGACAGAGAAAGGGACATGTAGGACTAATTTTACGTTTAGGTTTAAGCGTGACGATCAGAATCGACCATAATATGGTTATGATTCATTATTATATTTAAAATTATAGACATATACATACATACATATAATCGTGCCTTTATCCCTTACGGGGTAGGCAGAGGACCAAGGGCCGATAGGACCACATGGTGCCACTTCTGACCAATTTTGAGGGTATAGTTGAGATGTACAAGTTCGGTTAGTAGTGACAGGTGGTCAGCCCATCGCTCATAGACATATAAAGCCAATAATAACAGGTCTGCACTTATAGACATTATACTCTCTACTATCATAAAGAAATAGTAATTGGAAATAATGTATGTAGATATGTACTTATAGATAGCTAGCTTAAAACAATTTATAAATACATACAACTAGAAAAAACGATTGTTAAGCTAGGTCAGACAGGTGACTGTAATAAAATTAGAAATGGTGATTTCTCGTTGTAGTTAAGTATCCACCTATATTTATTCCAATTTATTTACATCACTCGCTTGTACTTACGTCCGGGTATACAGGGTGTTGTTAGAAATAAGTTTGTGGAATTTAATGTGGTTGTGTATCCCAAGATACATACAAATACCTACATGTGTTCCCAAAATTTTGCATCTACATACAAATTACCTACACATTACATGCAGTGGCGGATTTACCAATAGGCCAAGTAGGCCGGTGCCTAGGGCGGCAGATTTAGAGGGGCGGCAAATTTAGCTATTTTTTTTTTTTACAGAAAAAAAAAATATAATTATACGTATACACAATCCATATATAAATAAACGATTAATAAACGCACTGTAATATATACTTAGGTACTTATGTGATCATGAATTTTAAAATATTCCAATAGCGTTTCAATAAAAATAAAATAAAAACTCGTAACACAGGATCTTCGGAGCCTAGCACGAGCACCGTCTCTCCACAACTTCGTGTATATTGTTTTATTACCAAGCCTTGGTCTTTCTGTTTACCTTTAAGTAGTTCTTAGCTAATTATCTTCTGTTATGTGATTATTGTGGAGAGAAAATAAATAAATAAATAACTATTATTAATATTAATTTCAATTTAAATTTAGTAACTTTTACCCTCATTATAAAAATGATATCATTGTAGGTACGTAGGTAGGTAGGTATGTATTTTCGTAGTAGTTTTTGGGTTGCAACACGGGAGGCGAACGAATGACATGACAGCTCGCTAAGAGTGTCTGGCACTCTAGCTGGACAAATGTTAACATGTTATATTTTAATAGAAATTGTTTGTATTGTTTTTAAACTGTTAAGTGCAATAAAAAATATTTAACAAAAACAATGTTTACTGACCACACATTATTTTGTCTGTGTTCATATAGTGTAGGTATTTTTAAGTCATGCCTTTCCCCACCTTATGATTAGTACATGCTGCTGTTTTTAGGTCAAAATTAAACTCTTCAGTACATAGCGGGTTGCAAAAATAATCTAGTAACTGACAGAAATATCATTAAGTTCACAATCATACTAATAACGGGATTAAACTAACGTATTGATTTTCAAAAGTCAGTAGGGGCGGCAAAAATTGAATGGCCTACTAGCGGCAAATTTGTAAATCCGCCACTGATTACATGTCTACCGACTTTCACCAGTTAACTTATTAATTAAGTACCACGTGGTAAGCTGTGACATTACCCATTCATTACCGCAGTTTTTAATCTAACAGACCGTAACAAATTACAGTTATCTACCTATATACTATTCATTCATATCAATGTTTGCACCTGCCGGGATTCGAACCCAGGACCTATGGCGCCGCAGTCAGGGCCACTGCGAGTACCAACTACACCAATCGGTCGTCATTTATAAGGGCTGTGGGAAGGGTGCTCCAGGCCTTCCCAGCGAAGGTTTTAAATGAAAGTAATTTGTGATGAGCAAAATATAATATGAGACAAGAAATATTTACATAGAATCTTAGAATAATGATTAGTTTCGAAGCGAAGACCTATCATTAATCTAAGCATAGAATTTTAGAGAGTAAGTATATTCTTTGATAGAATTGGAAATTAAAATAATCTAAGCATAGAATTTTAGAGAGTAAGTATATTCTTTGATAGAATTGGAAATTAAAAGTAAAGTCAATTTATAAATAAGCGTTGCCTAGCTGCACATTTTTAGTGATCCACACTGAAATAGTTGCGTGGTCTGGTGGCAGCGAAACCCAAACAGAGCTATAGGGTTATTAAAATAAGGGCCGATTTTTCCAAACATCAGATAGCCTATGAGAAGAATAAAGTTGATGCTGTCTTTCTCTAAAATTTGTTCTTCGACTTTATCCTCCAGGTAGGCTATTTTAAGTAGGTAATATGGTCGATTGTGACCGTCACACTTAAACCTAAACTATAAATTAGTTCTACCTGCCCCTTTCTGTCGCAGCCATTTATGTTAAGAATGGAGAGAGACAGATCTAACGAATCTTAAGTTTACGTTTGATTGTCACCGTCAGAATCTACCATAATATCTACACAATCCGTTATGGTAGTAGGTAAGTTAAGTCCCAGTGAACTCATATTAAATATGTCAAAGTGCTGTGGTGATTAGTGATTTTGGTAAATAAAATAAATTAATAGGTAAGTACATAAAACTCACAAAATATCTTCTTGTTATGTAATAGTTTATGATCCAGCACAACTGTCCGACTCCTATGGCAGCCAGCAGTATTATCTGCGGATCTAGGGTTTAAAAACTATGAACAACAAATGAATTATACATAGGGTAGACCGAGGCGAATCGGAATAGTGGGAGAATCGGATCTAAATCAGAAATGCGTTATTACTTTGAATACAGCGTTGACACGGATCTCAAAGGACTGATAGTCTTACAGCCAGTTTCAATAACCGATCTCGAAAGATTTTATGCACATTTTAGATTAAATGTCCCATTGTTTTCATACACAATTTCAAATTTGGTATTGAAATCGGCCTTTAGTAAGATCTCTCCCTTTACTTTGCGCCATCGGCAGTATTTTACTAGACCGCTGTTTACTGTTTAGCAAGTCATTGTACTTTGTATCTGTCTTTATTCATATTTTTTATAAATTGATGTACTCGTATGTACAAGTTATTTGTAAAATAGTTTATCCATAGCTAAATTATTACTAACTACAATATTCTCAATAAAGTTATTTTTATTACACGTTAGTATTTTTCGTGCGCTTAAATTAATACCCTATTTGCCTCGGTCTACTCTAAACATTATTTTAATGCATATTTATACTCATTGTTTCCACGTATTAGAAGAGTTCCTTATATTGAAGAACCATTTTACGGATACACGTACCTAACCTTGATAGGTACGTAAATCAAAAGTTAAATAGATAATTAAAACACATGCCGTCTTGCTTTTTCAAGAGGAACAGAAAGAGAGATATCTACTAATTCTAGACATCGTGGAAATCATATCGTATCGTCTCTATACAAAATTCAAAATGGCGGCTATATTTATCGTATTTTGACAGGCTCTATGTCGATAAATCATCGGTTTATCATATAGTGATTCGCAGGTCATGCTACTTGTGCAGATAGCCTATATGAAGAATAAAGTTGCTTCTGGCTTTCTTTAAAACTTGATGATGAAAGAGACAGACAACATCCTCAGATAGGCTTTCTGACGTTTGAAAAAATCAGCTCTTACTTAAATCTCAATTTTCCCGTGCTGATACGGGGCTTCACTAAAATACATCAGCTGCATCACCTTCCGGCCCCTTGATTACCTAATTAGCAATAGCAAAGTCGAAGCAATGCGATAGCGAAAATTGTACAATATTCGCATTGAACTGTCAATGTTCCTTTGAAGTTCATTTTACGTAATACGAATATGACAAGCAATCAGCGATTTTTGTACAATTTTCGTTATCGCTTTGCTTTTATAGTTAGGTAATAAGGGACCGCTTGCATGTCGTAAGGGTCGACTAAGGAACTTGGGCAGTTACCTCAGGCGATAAGCTAGCATAAAAGCTAAATTATTTAACAAGGTTTAGTTTATTTAACTAAATTTAATACTTATTCGGAACCCCAGCATGCGATACAACATTTATTTATTTGAATTAAAAAGGAATAATTGAATATAAACATAGCAAAAAAGTATTAGCTATTTTTAACTAGGTACTTATGTACTAAACAACACTTATATGTAGGTAGGTATCTAGTACCTAGGTACCTACTTTACTTATAAAAATTCCTATGAAACAAGTGCTAGATAACATTTATACTAAGAATAGGTACTTTATTATTTATGCATTTATTCATAGATGAAACCTATACTGGGGAATGCAGCTCGCTATAAATCTTTTTGATATTATACTAAAAACTAAATATAACATATTTATATGTATAGCTATTATATGTTTATACATATAAACATTCCTTTTGATTCACTCCATCTATTAAAAAAACCGCATCAAAATCCGTTGCGTAGTTTTAATGATAAGCATAGGGACAGACAGCGCCGCTGTCACAGCGGGACTACTTTGTTTTATAAGTATAATTATAATATGTGATACTGCTGTCCAAAAAG
Source organism: Carposina sasakii (assembly GCA_014607495.2). NCBI lineage: Eukaryota > Metazoa > Arthropoda > Insecta > Lepidoptera > Carposinidae > Carposina > Carposina sasakii. The sequence continues at coordinate 3,225,840 of CP053169.1, forward strand.
TAGCACGAAGCAGTATAATAACAGGACCTAAGAATTCTGTGGTAGGTATCTAAGGTAGGTGGTTATTTAGCACATTGCTACGAGCAAGGGAAACTTGCTACGAACTACGAAAAGATTGCTAAAAGCTGCGAGAGAAAGCTCGAGAGAGAATGAAATCTAGTACAACATTGTTTAAAGATTTGAAAATATAACATTTATTATTATTTTGGTCGAAAAATAATAATATAAAACTAAACAATAAAAAATTACTGTTGTTTTATCTAAGTACGTGAAGGTAATTGAAATCATAGTTTTAAAATACGTAAATCTACTGTCAAACAATTTTGTTCGCGACTGTATAAATCATAAAAAGTATCAGTGGTATGAGTTGACCAATTCAAAACATTCAATAGGTCAACTCATCCCGCGGGATGAGTTCGAGTGGGATGAGTTGACTAAAGAGCCTTAAGAATCCATCACTTTAACTACATAGATGCTATTAAGGTAACTAAGTAAGTAGGTAGGTATGTACACAATATAAAATAATTCTAGGAAGATACGATCACATGGGTGACCTAAAAAAATCCTACCTAAAAATTCATAAAAACACAGTTGATATATTATGTACATACATACATATAATTACGCCTTTATCCCTTACGGGATAAATGACCAATTTTGAGGGTGTAATTGAAATGTACAAGATCGGTTAGTAGTGACAGGTGGTCAGCCCATCGCCTACAAAACACCAAGACCTCTTGTCCCTCTACTGACTTGTACAGTATGCCCGGGAAGAGAAGCAGCTGTAGTATTATACGTTTGTTTTTCACTCCTAGAGCAGCATTGAAGAAAGCATACACAAATTTGTATATAATATGTTTGTGATACCAAAGAGGTGAGTTATAAAGGAATTACGATAAGGGAGATATCTAAGCAAAGCAGAGCTTTGAGGAATAATTTTATTTTTCTTTACAAAATCAGCGAACTCATTTAAAAATAATTTATATTGTAGCTGCGTGATGTACCTAAGCCTAACAATAATACCTGAGTCTGTACCGTTCGCGGTAGAAATCTAGTGTTATGTTAGGTGGACGGACACACGATTGCATCACGGCTAAGCACGGCACAGCAGATTTTTAGTAGGTATGCAATTTCGTGTAGATGCGCTTCAAATTATTTGCATACAATGTTAAAATCTCCAGCCCCACAAATGCTTTTTCTTAAAACCACTATACCGAAAATAAGGTATAACAGCGACATCTATGATTTTCCTACATTGAAATAGTCAAAATATTTTTCCACACTAGATAGCGCTACAGTTTTTTGTAATTCTACTCCACGGTAGATGTCTCCTTTTTCAAATAATAATACGTGACTGGTTAAACCAAGTCACTTAGTTAGAACCTAGTCAAAATCCCATTAAAAAAACAATATGTCAAAGTTAATTGTCAATGTCAAACATTCTTTTAAAAGTTCGATTTCGCAATACGTGGATAGCAAGCGGTTTGTTTAATGTATTAATAAATTAATTGTGTTTTGATAATATATTCAACACAGTAAATTATGGCAGATATAGAAAAATTAAGCATAGGTTTGTATTTTGGTATTGGTTCTTGTACTAATATAATTCTAACCTTACTTTCCAGTCCTTACTCAAATTGTAATAAATTCGTGTAAAACTCTATTTGTTGCTTTTAAATCTATAGGTTAGACTTCTAATAATCTTACTAGTATCACGGTATTTGTATGTAAATAGTTACTTAAAGATTTGCGTACATTGCATCATCCATCTTTGCATTGCATCATCCATCTTTGCATTGCATGAAATGCAACAATGTGCCTAAAGTTACGATAAAATCTAACTGCAGTGTCCAGGTTTTAAATTATCTAAATATATTTTAAGAAGGTAAAATGTATTAAGCTAGGGTTTAATTAAGCTGTACCTACTATTGGACTATGCCAAATAAATTTTGTTGGTATACATGTACCTCCGTACAAAGTTCTTTAGTTCATGTGTTCGAATATTTCAGGTGAGATATACACCTCAGACAAGAAAGGTAGTGATGAGACTGGCGATGGCACAGAAGAGAAGCCATTTAAGACCATCCTACAGGCCATGACACATGCTGGCAAGGAGCCATTCCCAGTCATCTATGTAGATGCAAAGGAAGAAGGTAAAACTTACACATACTCTTACTTACATCTCTTTTTCTTTATTAGGTACACTTAGGGGCCTCTATCACCATCTCCAAGTAAAGTTTCATAAGTTACTTCCAGAATAACACTAGTTAACCAGTAAGTTAAACTTAAAAGAAGAAGTATTCGCCAAATGTGACAGATATTTAATACATTTAGCTGTAAAATGTAATTTTGCAACATTGTTAAACTTTACATGCATTGTAATAACACCTGACCTTTAAAGGCAAAGGATTCGATGTGGCTGCCAAGTCACAGCTGAAGAAAATTCAGAAGATATGGGTGAGGGAGAACTACAAGCAGGCAGACAAAGCCAAAGCTGAGGAAGAGGGCAATGATAAGAGACTCCAGAACCTGGAGGAAGCTAAGAAGATCATCATCAAAGAGGACCCCAACTTGCCCAAGGCTAAAGACATATCAATTTCTGAAAGTAAGTAAATACTCTGTAATATTTTAGTATTGTTGTTAAATTGTGTCATAGTATGAAATTTAAAGAGTTAAAAATTATACACACACAATATTTTAAACACACTAATTACAAAAAGGAATATTTTTTTAAGTGTAGTGGAACACTGATTTTCCGAATTAATTGGGACCGGGGTCGATTCGGATAATCAGAAATTTGGATAATCTGACATAGACTAGTTATAAAGAAAATTCAATATGTATTATTGTGTTAAAAAAAAAAGCAAACATTTTGATTTCGTTTTACGGAAGCCGTGCGACGCAAAACATGTAGTGTCTTGACTCTAACTTTCAACCATAATAGTTGAAATATCTGGACTTGTTACAACAAAATAAAACAAAAATTATTTTTTTATATTACCCTTAGGACCGATTCGGATAATTGGAGATTCAGTTAATCGGTGTTCGGGGAATAGGCATTCTACTGTATGTACTTAAGAAAATTACTGTCATAATATTTGGATCACCAGAAAAGTTGGTTGTAGGTTTTATTACCACATAATTGAGTTAATAATCATATACTTAGTAATAAATACATTTTTATAATGGTAGGAGGTAATGTAGTACATCTGTGTTTACTGAAATTACAATAATGCTACTTAAAGTGAACAGTAAAGACAATAGCAATGAGTTATTGCTGAATTGATTTTGATATTTGTTTTTTGTCAGCAAATTTTTATACAATGAATATCATTACAATTTCAATTCTAATTTCTAAAGATAGTGTTGTTATATAAATGTAAGTTTTAATCAAATTAAGTTGATGTTAAGATTTGGATGATCTAAATATAGTAATTACAAGGTGATAATAGGTGTTTGCTGACTCCTTTTCCACATACCTAGGTATATTGCCATTGGGCTTATTTCAATCTGCACGGATTATGGCAGTAGCCTATAGCGTGGTGTGGGGGAGGACTACGTCCAGCAACGGACTGCAATAGCCCGATGTGATAATTGATACAATACTTATTTTTATTTCCAGCAAAGGAGCATCGAGGCGAAAGAATATGCGTACGCGGCTGGGTGCACCGCCTACGTCGACAGGGCAAATCCCTGATGTTTCTAACCCTGCGGGACGGCACGGGATTCTTGCAGTGCGTACTCAACGGCGCCCTGTGTCAGACGTACAACGCGCTTGTACTGTCTACCGAGTCGTCGGTCGTGTTGTACGGAACGCTGGCGGTTGTGCCTGAGGGGAAGAGTGTGAGTTGTTTTGTTATTACTTTGTGAATCGCAGTATCTGTAGCAAATCAGATGATCAGTCAGTTTTAAGATTACACATTCACAGATACAATAGCAACAATGATACAGGATAGAAACATTGATGTGTTAGCTAGAAACGAAAACAGTTAAAAGTATATGTCGGAGAACATCCATCGTGATGTTATGAAGACTGTTTATTTTAAAATACCTTAAGTCGAAGTGACATTTTGGTTTTGTTTATTTTTTTTTATTTAGTTCCCACCTGAATGTAAAGATGGCGTGATAGTTGGTTCGCAAAAAGCAATGTTAGTCTATGGCCGGTTGTCAGTGGAGTTTTGCTTTTTAGACGGTTGGTGAAAAAAACGAGGTTCTCCCGCCAACAGACGGGCATTCGTTTGGCGATCGCGGGGTAGTGATTACATCCGACGCTATCACGCTCATCTCGAGATATTTCTCTGCCTACATTATTAAAAACGGAATAAACCCACATTGGTCTACACGCCTGCATTATCATTTCGAAGAAATCTTACGTTATGGAGGAACAGTCTAGCTTCGTAGACGCCCCTGCTGAGGTTCCCCCGTCATCAGAAGTGGGATGTGACCAGCCAAGTGGACGGATTGAAAACATGGAAGAAAAATGGCGAATGTTGCTGGAACAACAAAACCAAAACTTTCTCGCCCTTATCCACGCTATGGAAAGGCCATCATCGAACCACGTTGTGCATCTACCGGAATTCGATCCTGACAAAGTGAACATGGACGCCCGTGCTTGGTTATCTACTGCAAGTATGTGTATGGCTGATAACCCTTTAAATGGAGCATCGCTGATGATTACACTGAGTAAGTCGCTAAAGGGCCAGGCCTCGGTATGGTTATCACAAGTATCCTACCCTGGCATGGAATGGAAGGATTTTCAAGAGGCATTCACTGCGCGTTACGACACACCTGAGACAACTGCCGCTACTCTGCTGAATTTGTGGAACAGTAAGCCAAAAGAAAATGAGTGCCTTGCTTCTTATGCCGCTTCGCAGATTAATGCATTATTGTCGCGATGGAAGAAAATGGATGTTGAGCAAATTGCTGTTGCTACTGTGGTCGCGCATCTTGCCCAAATTGAGCCACGTGCTAACCGCCTTGCATTTACCACCGAGATTGCCACGCGTGCCAAACTGCAACAAGAGCTGAAGGCGTTGACGTACTTAAAGAGAAAAGCACCCCCTAGTATGGATCGTGGAAATGGACAATTTGATGCCAAACGCAAGTTCTTACCATCACCTACATTTGTGAAGTGTGCTCACTGTGGCAAACCTGGGCATCATATTTCTGCATGCCGGTTTAAGAAGGACAACCAGAGGAAGGAGTACCATCACCCGAAACCGACGCAAGGAGAATCAAGCGCTCCCACTGCTAAGTCCAGCAACGCTGCTGTCACCTGCTTCAACTGTGGGACTAAGGGTCACTATTCCTCAAGATGCCCGCAGCCGAAGAAGATCAACGGTGCCAAGTCTGGTGGGCCGCCAGCTGGCAACTCTGTTGAGCGACGTGTGGACATCTGCACCGTCGCAGCCCCTGTTGGTGTTTTGCAGCATTTCAGTGAGGTCTTTTCATTTTGTTATGACTCTGGAGCCGAATGCTCACTTATAAAGGAGTCAATATCGTCAAGAATCAATGGCAAGCGATTTAATAACACTGTCAAAATGACTGGCATTGGTGATAGTTGTGTTTATAGTACTGTACAAATTTTAGCTATGGTTCAGATTGACGATATTGCTCTTGAAGTTCTTTTTCATGTTCTTCCGGACAAGTACTTACGACATAGTATAATGATCGGTTATGATATTTTATCTCAAGGGATTGACGTTTTAATTTCTATCCATAAGCTTTATTTTACTAGGTCACGAATAGTGAACGCTTGTATTTCGTCTCCTCCTGATGTCATTGATTTTAACGATATAGACACTGACATTCCTATTGAGTTCAAGCCGAAACTTGTGAACCTCTTAAATGAATTCAAGGATTATTTCATTTCTGGTACACCTTCTGGTCATGCTAATGTTGACCCAATAGAGATTCGACTTGTAGATCCTAATAAGACCGTGTATCGTAGGCCATATAGGTTGAGTCCACAGGAACGCAAGGTCGTTAGGGAAAAACTCGATGAGTTGCTTGTAGCTAAGGTTATACGTCCAAGCAGGTCGCCTTTCGCGAGCCCTATTCTTCTTGTGAAGAAAAAGGACGGGTCGGACCGTATGTGTGTAGATTTCAGAGAGCTCAACGCAAATACGGTGCCGGACCGCTATCCCTTACCCCTAATAGCTGACCAAATAGATCGTCTGCATGGTTGCCATTATTTTACAACACTAGATATGGCTAGTGGCTTCCATCAGCTGCCGGTTCACCCGGACTCTATTGAAAAGACCGCCTTCGTGACTCCGGAAGGTCATTTCGAATATCTTAAAATGCCCTTTGGTCTACGGAATGCGCCTGCGGCTTTTCAACGAGCAGTTAATAAGGCGTTAGGGTCCCTGGCTAATACTTACGCTGTCGTTTATATGGATGACATTCTTATCATGGGGAGTTCTGACATTGATGAGACTTTGGATAGGATTCGTTCTGTCTTCCGCATACTTACCGAAGCTGGTTTTTACTTCAATTTAAAGAAATGTTCGTTTATGCAGGAGAGAGTCGAATATCTAGGCTACGAGGTTAGTAAAGGTGAAATTCGTCCGAATCCCAAGAAAGTCGAAGCTTTAACCCGTTTACCTCCTCCACAGACAGTCACACAGTTAAGGCAGTTCATTGGACTCGCTTCTTACTTTAGGCAGTTCATCCCTAGGTTTGCTCAGGTCGTGGCTCCTCTTCATAGACTTACTTCTCCTGGTAAAGGCAATATCGACTGGAAGTCAGAACATGAAGAGAGTAGGCAGAAGGTTATCTCCATATTGACGAACGAACCTGTCTTGGTTATATTTGATCCTGATTGTGCGGCCGAACTTCATACGGATGCATCGTCAATTGGGTATGGTGGAATCTTAATTCAAAATAAAGGTGGTAAGAATCATGTCGTTGGGTACTACAGCAAGCGAACCACACCCGCTGAGGCAAAATACCACTCTTATGAGCTGGAAACCTTAGCGGTTGTGAATTCGATTAAACACTTTCGTCATTACTTACATGGGAATAAGTTCGTTGTTGTTACAGACTGCAATGCTTTAAAGTCTTCTCATCGGAAAGCTGATCTGACACCTCGTGTACACCGCTGGTGGGCTTTTCTGCAAGCCTTTGATTTTGAGATTATTTTCAGGGACGGAAAAAGGATGTGCCATGCAGATTTCTTATCTCGAAATCCCTTACCTATAGAGTCCGTTTCAAAGGTCCAGCAGATGCGGGTTGATGTGGCCAACTTGCCGGAGCACTGGTTGCAAGCGGAACAGCAGCGTGATCCTGAAATTCTAAAGCTGATTGATGATCACAAAGAACATCGCATGAACGAGGATGTCACTAAGACATATGAGGTTAGAAAAGGTGTTCTTCACAGGAAAATTCAGCGAAATAACAGGTCTCGGTGGTTACCGATTGTACCCAGGGCTCTTCGCTGGTCGATTGTTAATTCTGTACATGAGTCTCTAATGCATGTCGGCTGGGAGAAGACGCTTGAAAAGATCTTCGAGATGTATTGGTTCGAGCACATGTCCAAATTTGTTCGCAAGTTCATTGACAATTGTGTCACATGTAAGATCTCGAAATCTTCATCGGGCAAGGTTCAAGCTGAAATGCACCCGATACCCAAGACTCCAATTCCTTGGCACACGTTGCATATCGATGCTACAGGGAAGCTGAGTGGCAAGAACGACAGTAAGGAATACGTTTTTGTATTAATTGACGCTTTTACCAAATTTGTCTTGCTACACCATACCCTGCGCATCGATACTGCAAGCAGTATTCGAGCTCTAAAAAACAGTATCTCATTATTTGGAGCTCCTAAACGTCTTATCGCTGATCAGGGTCGGTGTTTCGCGAGTGCCGATTTTAAAGAATTTTGTCAAATTCACGGTATCAACTTACACCTCATTGCTACAGGCAGCTCTCGTGCGAACGGTCAGGTCGAGCGGGTCATGAGTACGCTGAAAAATATGCTGACAGCCGTCGAGTCCAGTAAAGAGCGGTCATGGCAGGATGCTCTCCCTGATGTTCAGCTAGCTTTAAATTGTACCATCAACAGGGTAACTAAGTCGAGTCCACTCGAACTCCTTATAGGCAAAGTTTCTAGGCCGTTAGAATTACTTTTTGTAAATGATGAAGAGCCCGCCGTTGACATCGATTCTGTTCGAGAGCAAGCTGTTACTGGTATGCAGAAGAACTCTAATTATGATAAGACTCGATTTGACAGCTTAAAGGCGAAAGTTCAAAATTTCGCAGTAGGTGATTTTGTTCTTCTTAAAAATGAGGAGAGGAACCAGACGAAACTAGACCCTAAATATAAAGGTCCCTTTAAGATCGCTGAAATATTAGACGGTGATAGGTATCTTATCAAAGCTTTAAACAGTAATAGGTCCTACAAATACGCGCACGATCGGTTAAGGAAAATGCCTTCTAACGAAAATTTTGATGATTTGTCCGAGGAACATGAGATCGAACAATCTGAACATAGTGCTACTACTACTACTCGTAACCATGACAAACAAAATGTTGTAATTGCACAGGTTGAACCAAATGTTAAAACTGTATCTAGCGAGCAAGATATTGAAAACAAATAAGATGAAGCAAATACGTAATTTCTAAATTTTAGTGTTTTTTATTTCATTTAGTTAGTAAGTTTATTCTTTACTTTGTTAAGACTGGTTTAAAAGCTTTACGCTACATGATATGTGCTGGTTAGTATGTAGTCGTAGCTCCGGTCCTACCGAAGAGTGTGCGGCGCGCATCTAACCATGCGAATTGGTTAAGTGAAATCGCTGGTCAAGCGAATATTTTAAAGTAATTGCTGCTATAGTCGCTGGTCAAGTGACTATAATAATCGTTGCTGGTTAAGTGACAAGATGAATCGCTGGTTAAGTGATTTTTAATTTAAAAAAAAAAAGTTGTACCGCTGGTTAAGTGGTGCAACTTTATTGAAGTTTTCAAACCAGTTCTTTGTTTGCAAATAATTTCTTTGTAAGATTCGATAATGATTAAAGGAACTTAAAATTAAAGTAGTTTTATTATTGAAGGCTAAGTTAACCTACTTTGAGTTCAAAATCTTGCTCTAATAGAAGTCAGGAATGACCGAGAAGTATCTACTGCTGTGAATATTTTCTCTTTTAGATTGAACACCCACGCGAGGACGCGTGACGCCGTCAGAAATGGCCGTGTCGGAGAACATCCATCGTGATGTTATGAAGACTGTTTATTTTAAAATACCTTAAGTCGAAGTGACATTTTGGTTTTGTTTATTTTTTTTTATTTAGTTCCCACCTGAATGTAAAGATGGCGTGATAGTTGGTTCGCAAAAAGCAATGTTAGTCTATGGCCGGTTGTCAGTGGAGTTTTGCTTTTTAGACGGTTGGTGAAAAAAACGAGGTTCTCCCGCCAACAGACGGGCATTCGTTTGGCGATCGCGGGGTAGTGATTACATCCGACGCTATCACGCTCATCTCGAGATATTTCTCTGCCTACATTATTAAAAACGGAATAAACCCACATTGGTCTACACGCCTGCATTATCATTTCGAAGAAATCTTACGTTATGGAGGAACAGTCTAGCTTCGTAGACGCCCCTGCTGAGGTTCCCCCGTCATATATAAAAAATAGAATATGCAGGATGTAACAAAAGTGAAAAGCTATGTAAATAGCCCACTAAAAGGAAACTATCCACAAAATGTCAGACTCGAAATCACATGTTTATTTTTCCAGATAGTATGGAAAATTCCTAAACAACTCAGAAGTTCTCTACTATACTATATACTATACTATACTATCTGGAAAAATAAACATGTGATTTCGAGTCTCAAAATTTGGAAATAGGTTCTCTATAGTAGGCTATTTAATAGCTTCTCGCTAAACATACCCTTTCTGTTACACCCCAGGATGCACGGCTCTTTCGTAATGTACAGAATGTAACAGAAAGGGTATTTGGAGCCTGTCAGTTACATCCCGCGTATTTGTAACCAAACAAACAACAAAAAGATCCCTTTTCAGCTGGACGCTGCTAAGACAAAGACCATGCAAAACATCGCTCATTTTCAAAGGTGGTGTATATATTAGGTATACTCGTATTTATGTGTGCGGAGCGTTTGGTTACTAGCTATCGTACTATAAGTTTATATTTCGATTCCTACATGTACCTATTGACGGCCGATTGGTGTAGTAGGTAGTGACATTGATATGATGAATATCGATGTTTGTTTCCGAGTCATGGATGTTTCTATACTTATCTGTGTATTTATACACCGTTGCCTAGTACCCACGACACAAGACCTTAGGGATCTTAGTGTGGGACTAGGTTAATGTGTTGTGTAGTGTGTGAATATTTATTTGAATGTGTTACGCAGGCGCCGGGCGGACATGAGTTGTCGTGTGACTACTGGCAGCTGGTGGGGCTGGCGCCCCCGGGCGGCGCTGACGCCATCCTCAACGAGGAAGCCTTGCCGGACGTACAGTTAGACAACAGGTGAACATACCAGGTTTCTTGGGACATAAGGGAGCTAATTCCTTTAGATCAGTGGTTCCCAAAGTGGTCCAGGTGGACCACCAGGTGTCTACAGGAGACTCGACGGAGGTCTACGTTGGCGTGAAAAAATTGAGGTTCACAATTAATTTGTATGTGATGTAGGCCTGTAGGGGGTCCATCAGAATCAGTAAACTTTTGAAAGGGGTCTACGAGAAATAAATGTTTGGGAACCTCTGCTTTAGATGAAATCAAACTCCAACTTTGTTTCTTCCTTTTATTGGGATTGATTGTAAAAGCGACTAACCAGCAGATACAGTGTATGGCAAATGATTTAATGGGATTGAATGTGAAAGCGACTAACCAGCAGATACAGTGTATGAAGTCTCCTATAGCTAGTTTTATTAGAATGAAGTTACCCTTAATTTAGCTAAATTGCTATTAACCAAAAAATAGGCGTTGCCGAAACACATTTTTTACTGGCTGCGCCGGAAGGAGGGTTATGTTATATAAGTATACAGCGGCTGCGACGACCGCTAGTACACTTATAAAACTATGGCCCGCCCTCGTAAAACATTACACCGGAGCGAAGCCGAGGCGGGTCCCTAGTTAAACATATAAACCTTCCTCTTGAATCACGGATTGGATTCGTTATCATTTGCTAAATTGTTGTATTTGTGCCCGAAAAGCAGCGGTAGGCTCACCCCTTAACATGTGGGACTTAATAAGCTAACTGGTGAAAAGTGGGTGCGTAAAGTGCATACTTTTGCCCTATCTGGGGTTAATGGGCGTAGTCACGCCTATATGTATGTATATATAGGTTTGTTACAAATTTTTGTAGACACCTAGTTAATCTAAAACTCCACTCCCCAGGCACATAATGATCCGAGGCGAGAACACATCGAAAGTGCTCCGAGCCCGGGCAGCGGTAACACGCGCCTTCCGAGACCACTTCCACACGCGAGGTTATACTGAGGTGTGTCCGCCCACGCTGGTGCAGACACAATGCGAGGGCGGCAGCACGCTGTTCTCGTTACAGTACTTCGGGTGAGTTCGGGTGTTTCCGCCGACATTCGGGTGTAGTCGGTCTATCTTCGGGCGAGTTCGGGTGTTTCCACCGAGGTTCGGCTGTCAGTCGTCTATCTTTGGGTGAGTTTGTCTGTTTCCGCCGACGGTCGTCTATTTCTATCTTCCACACGTGAGGCTACACCGAGGTGTGTCCGCCGACACTGACAATGCGAGGGCGGCAGCACGCTGTTCTCGTTACAGTACTTTGGCCCCCTGATTACGTAAAAGCAATAGCAAAGCCGAAGCCATCGCGATAATCTCGAGTGTGTGTGTGTGTGTGCTTGAGCGAGGTGCGGGGCGCGGGAGGACCCGAGCGTTCGTTGCGCCCAAGCACAAACACCCTCAATATTCGCGATCGCGCGGCTTCGGCTTTGCTATTGCTTTTACGTAATCAGGGGGCGGGTGAGTTCGGGTTTCGGTCGTCTATCTTCGGGTGTTTCCGTCAACACTCGGCGATTGGTGGTTAGTCAATTTAGTGACGTCACTTTTGTAGTTAAACTTTCCTAGGATAGTGGTGCATAGCAACACCTTGCTCACATAGCAAAATCACGCCCTCTTTGATTGTTTTTTGTAATGACACAGTTGATATTTTCATTATAGTAAAACGAGTATGTAGCAATTCCTTTAAAATTATCATATCTATTGATTGTCACTGATCCTCAACATCTGACCCCGCTGTGCTAAACGAGGCTATAGAATCTTATTCGCCATCCTGCAGTTCTGACTGCCAGATGCGGCTTCTGGTATTTTCAGATGGAAGTTCACATTTTTTTAATTTTGAGCAATATCCTCACTTATCGCGACCATATCGCGTTCTAACTCGGACTAAGCGACATCTAGTGGCCGCATACGTACACTACGAATTAATGTGAGCGGCGCTCCAGATAAGGCTTGTTTTTTCATACGAAATCTTCTGTTCCACGCGCCGGCCTATGTCGGTATGTCTCTTTCGCACTCATTGAAGACTGTACTAGGAATCGTACTAAATTACGTTTCATAAGAGCGGCGATCGCTTGCGCTCCACTCGATACATAAGATTACAACTTATTTGAGACGAACGCGTAGACAATATTGTATAAACATAGTAGAATTGAAAGATAATTATAAATATAGAGAAATATAGATTGCCTATGTAATCTTCGTGGGTGGGAGTGCACTGCACGAGCGCTCCTTAGGACGAGCTGCCAGTGCTGACTGCCCTATCTTGTGAACACAGCCCCTGTCGATATGGTTATGTATTTGATAGGCACTTTCTAGGCAAACATGTACCACCCTAGGCCGCATCTTGCTTAACATCAGGCACGATGGCGGTCAAATGTTTGCCTAGCTAATTTACTTTAGAGTACCTTTGCTATTTGTAATACATAACACAAATGTTTTTATTTTTGTTACAGCCAAAAAGCGTACCTGACGCAAAGTTCGCAGCTATATTTAGAAACCTGTTTGCCCGCACTCGGCAAAGTTTATTGTATAGCGCAGTCGTATAGAGCGGAACAGTCGAGAACTAGGCGCCATTTAGCTGAGTAAGTGTATATTTTGTAGCCCTTATATTTCCATTTAGCTGAGTATATTTGCTTTTTGTAGCCTTTATGTTATATTTCAGCTGTGTAAATTTCATTTTCATAGCTCTTATGTTGCCATTTAGCTGAGTAAGTGTGCCTTTTGTAGCGCTTATGCTACTATTTAGCTGAATAAATATACATACCTTTATTTTTTTTTTAACTTTATTACTTTTTTTTAATAACTATTTACTGCTGATAGCCGGATCTCTCTGGTCGTGTCACATTGAACTACAGAGTGAGGGAGTGAGGCATTATAAAAATCTCCTTTGCAGTTAACTAATCTCCGTTGAGATTGTCCGCCATGATCAAAATACGGTCTGAAGATATTATTATTTGAAAATGATTATTTATTTGCCACAATTGCTGTAATAAACTTCTCATTTACATTAATAGATTAGAGACGTGTTTCGCCGAAAAATTTAGCATGCAAATACATATTTTAATTTATTCAACAATGGTTCAAAATTTATTATAAGTACTTAAGTAATACTAAAGCCAAAAAAATCCGCCAGTTCTGTTTCTCCTGAACAAGAAGAACGGCAAAGAAACTTGTCCTTTAAAAAGTGTCCTTGTGACTTTATTATTTCATCATCATCATTTACAGTCCTGAGAAGTCCACTGTTAGACATAGGCCTCCCCCAACAATCTCCACTCCGACCGGTCGGAAGCAGCCTGCATCCAACCGACTCCCGCCACCTTGGCCAGGTCGTCCGTCCACCTCGCGGGTGACCTTCCCACGCTGCGTTTGCCGATACGTGGTATCCACTTTAGAACTTTCCGACTCCATCGGAACTTAACTTTATTATTTATCTAATATAAGAAAACAAAATTACTTTTGACTATGTACTTACGTGCTCGGATTATTATTCTCCTCCGTAATTCGCAGATACACTCACTTGGAGGGTGAAATAGCGTTCATAACGTTCGATGACTTATTGAACGCGTTAGAGGACTTGGTCGTGGACGTTGTAGAAAGGGTCCTCGATTCGCCCGCGGGCGAACTTGTCAAAGAACTCAACCCTAACTTCAAGGTACGAAGGTCTAGTTTAGATTTGTTAGTACTAACTGACACTTTAGTAAATATACCTATAGATATACATACATACATAGACTGTTCCCGAAAATGGGCCAGAAACTGCAGGATAATAAAGGGGAACCCACAGTCTTAGTATTCTTTTTTTTTTTATTATATAGTCTTTATTTAGTATATATTATAGTCATGTTTAAAATTAGTCGTCAGCCTATTACAGTCCACTGCTGGACGTAGGCCTCCCCTAGTGTACGCCACATGGCTCGATCTCCCGTTTTCGCTACTACCACTTTTCACTACCAGCCGCCCTCTTTAAGTCATCGGTCCAACTGACCGGAGGACGCCCAACACTACGTTTTAAATGTTTAAAATAAGTTCTAAGTTGTATTTTACTTTCATCATCATCAGCCTATTACAGTCCACTGCTGGACGTAGACCTCCCCGGGGCACGCCACAAAACTGCCATGGGGGGTATGTACCCATAGTCACCACGCTGGATAGACGGATTGGTGACCGCAGTTTGTATTTTGGACTATGTTGTCAACACGGGAGGCGCTGCTGCCCACCTCCCGGAAACTCTTAATCGCCTCGTACGATACCCACGGGCAGACATGGGGTGGTACGAATTCTACTCTGCCGGCACCACGCGGCCAATTTTACTTTATTTTAATTAAATTTATGTGTTTTCAGAAACCTTCTCGGCCGTTCAAACGTATGACGTATATCGAAGCTATTGAATACCTCCGTGAGCACAACATTACCAAGGAAGATGGCTCTTTCTATGAGTTTGGAGAAGTACGTATCGAACTTACGCCGTTCGAACTTCGATCCCAGTTACGGGCCTGTACCAATGAATTTATTTAATGTACGGATATTAATGTTATAAAATTATCACATATGTCGTTGTTTCGGAAAGCACGTAAAACCGTTGGTCCTGCGCCTGATCTCTCTCCGGTCGTGTCGGCTTTCCGTCCCATCGGACTATGAGAGTGACGGAATAGAGTGCATCTGTGTTTGCACACACTTGTGCACTATAATATCTCTTACGCCTAACTTATCTCCGTAGAGATTGGCCATCTTGACCGAAATAAGGTCGGAGACCTTACATAGTCATCCTCGTTTTTTTTACTGGATATAAAACTGTAGCGAAGCCAAGTATCGGATACAAGAGAGAACCACAATCCAATGCAAATCCTAGAACGCGATATCGAAGTCTCACAATAATTGGAATATATACATGGGCCAAAAAAACGAATAAGGGTCGGTGGTGGCGGAACCCCTCCCCATGTCACCACGCCCACACTTGTGAGAAACTTCCATATCGCGTTCTTCTTCTTCTGCAATTCTTAATAAAAACAAATCATATTCGGCAGGACATCCCGGAGATGCCCGAACGCAAGATGACGGACGCGATCGGCGAGCCAATACTACTGTGTCGGTTCCCGGCAGAGATCAAGTCGTTCTACATGTCACGATGTGCAGACGAGACGAGACTAACCGAGTCCGTTGACGTGTTGATGCCGGGCGTCGGCGAGATTGTGGGCGGGTCTATGAGAACGTGGAACTATGACGAGCTTATGGAAGGTAGGCTGGACAATAATATTTTTTGACGTGAAACGTCTTTAAAATCGCGCCGACACATACGGGTACCAGGTTTAAAAACTGGACCGTAACGAAAAGGTCTATATCATCGTACCTTAATAATTAAAAAACTATTGGTCTTAGAAACAAAAATGTGGTGTAAATATTTCACTTATATAGTCAGCTCGCTGTTATGACATTGAGTTCGTGTCGGGGTCAAGCGGGGCGGCGGGGGAGGGATACTGCGATAACTGTGCGAAACCGGCGCTCATGCTTGTTTCTATTCAGTGTAACTCGTGACTCCGACTTTATAGCGTGGTGATTCTTTCGTGTGTTTGTCAAGTTTATTTAAACCGATTGATTTATACAAAAATAAGTGTAATTTGGACAGTATTTATATCTATACTAATATTATAAAGCTGAAGAGTTTGTTTGTTTGTTTGTTTGAACGCGCTAATCTCAGGAACTACTGGTCTGATTTGAAAAATTCTTTCAGTGTTAGATAGCCCATTTACCAAGGAAGGCTACAGTCTATACAACAACCTGCCCGGCTTCGCACGGGTACAACGCCCCCTCACGCGGACGAAGTCGTGGGCGGCTGCTATTTAAAATAACCAGAAAGTGACAATAAATATATAAACATTTGCTATGTATTTTATGTTTCTATTACGTACCTGTTCTTTTTTTATTAAAATACTTAAAACAGCGTCCATCTTGTTTTCATTTCAATCTTTTACTTTAAAAGCGATTCGCTAACATAGACGTTTCACGTTAAAACCAACGGCCGTGTGCCCCGACACAGCCCCACCCGCTTTTTTTTTAATGTATTTGTATCGAAAGAAATATTCGAGAAATAATAACTTACGTAGCTAGTGTGAAAACTTTCAAGATATTAGGTAAGAATTTTTTTGAATTTGCCAAAAACGTTCCATACAAAAGGCTATCTTTTTATGACGTCACGCCTATATATGCGCGTAAAAATAACTTTTGTTCGATAGATATATTAAATATTGCGTTTATAAAATATGGTCACAAAATAAAAGTTGCTATAAATTATGCAGGTGGTTGGTTGATGTTGTAATTTTCAATTAAAATTACATTTTAAAATGGACTTACCCACCTAACGTTGAAAGTTTATTGCTTTCTCATTTGGTCGCAAAATGAAATAGTAATTTTATCGACAGGTATGATTTTGATAGTTAATTCTGGCAAACATAAAATAATCTTTAAAATTAAACATAGTCGTCATGGCCAATTATCTCATTTTATATCCATCTAGCAAATCATTTCTTTCTTTACAGGATACAAACGCGAAGGTATCGACCCCAGTCCCTACTACTGGTACACGGATCAGCGCAAGTTCGGTTCAGTACCGCACGGCGGCTACGGACTGGGTCTCGAACGGTTCCTATGCTGGCTTCTCGATAGATACCACATTCGAGACGTGTGCCTCTACCCGCGCTTCATCGATCGGTGCACGCCGTAAATGGTAGGGGCTTTTTGTGCTGTTCGAATTATGATTTGATTTGTGTTTTTTATTTAAAATGTTTTGTTTTTATCAGAGCTCTGTAAGAGTTACGGCATTAATTAAAGGCTGAAAATATTGTCTGAATTTCTGTACTGTAATGGAATGCCATTTTTTTCATCATTTTTATTATTTGTGATTAAATTTCGCGTCGCATATAAAAGTATTTGTCCATTGACTTTCGGAATTGCCAACATATAATTTTTACGTTTTGGTGTTTACTACTTATCTATTTATTTCTTGAAAATAAGTTTTATATTAATATTTTTTTTACTAAGAGCTAATGTTTCTGTATAAAACTAGACACCTCAAAATAAATATATAAATTACATACAGCATAATAATAATGCTAACTTTGTGCTTAGTTTTTAAGTAAAAATATTCCATACTTATCAGCATTTATTTTTATTTTGCATTTCACGATTTTATCTGAGTTATAAATATTTATTTGCGGCCGTACATTTATTGTATGGCCTAGCTAGAGTTGTTAAAAATAAGCTTCAATAAAAACAGGTTAATAGCATACAAAGATTTTATTTTTAAACCTATAAGTATTTAATGCTTATGATGATGATGATCTCCGACCGTATTTCGGCCAAGGCGACCAATCTCTACGGAGATTGGCCAAGTACGCAGGAGATATTATAGTGCACAAGTGTGTGCGCAAACACAAATGCACTCTCTATTCCGTTACTTTCATAGTCCGATGGGACGGAAAGCCGACACGACCGGAGAGAGATCAGGCCGAGAACCAACAGTTTTACGTGTTTTCCGAGGCACGAGCTAAGAGACAATTTTACAACATTAAAATCTGTACATTAAATAAATTCATTTGTACAGGCCCGTGACTGGGATCGAACTTACGCCTCCCGCTTGGAAGGTGCACGTCTTATCCACTGGGCTATCACCGCTTGTACAATACCTATGTACTGTTACAGTTTACAGTCAGCACCACATCATACATATGAATATATAGCGTACCTTATAATATTAATTATTATTATTATTATATTATATGGTAGAAACTAAATGGTGTCACTTTATTCTTGACCGTTGAGCTTGTAAGACGTTACTCTGTCCAATTGCAGTTTGAAATAAACTACCTCCGTTTGTATTTAAAAATGTTAATCGTATTGTTAAATTAGTTACTGAAATAACAATTAAGATAAACAGTGTAAATTAAATGATATGGTGCTGCTTTTCTCGAATATAATACCACCAAAGGCAGCCTAACTGTGAAATAGTTGAATAAACGGTTGTACATAGTTATACATCGTTTAACTTCGTTTCCTGGATATACCACTGCTTCATCGGATTTCCTGTGGTAATAGTACGTACTGTACGACTGCAGAAAAAAACACAAAGTAATTTTACGACATAATTTTTTTCCGGGATAAAAAGTAGCCTAAAGTCCTTTCTCAGGCTAACTAACTAACTGTGTACTTACCTACCATATTTCATTTCAATCGAATCAGTAGTTTTGGCGTGAAAGCGAGACAGACAGTTACTTTTGCATGTATAATACTTAGTAAGGATACGAATTCAAGTGGGTTAAAATAACAAAACATACTCGAGGTAAAATTATAAAAACTTTAATTTGTACAAACTTATAAAGTAAATTGCATTTTCTGGTTCACAAGGCGCCACGCAATGGATTATTCGACTTATGTTGTTATATAACTATACAGGGTTAATTTTAAAACATCAATAACCTCGCAAGACTAGGTAGCTACCATCATAAACAATAACATTTGTTCTACGAGTTTTGATAATTTGTCACATTTTACTTTCATACAAAAATAAATATCAATTCAATATTACCTCTGCATGTTCTTAGGTCTGTACATAATACTGAGGCGCGCGTGATCGCGGGCGTCAACCTTTTCGTATACCTACGAATGGAACATAGGCTTACAAATGTCACGACAGTACAATAAAAGCTTGGAAAATCATTTTTAATTAATGTATTGAGTTATGATAAAACTCATAGAACAAATGTTATTGTTTATGATTTTAGCTATCTAGTCCTGCGAGGTTATTGATGTTTTAAATTAAACCTGTATATTCATTTACAAGTGTACTAATAATAAGATTCTGGCAAGCTTATGTGATGTCAAAAAAAAAATTGATTAGTCTATATTTACTATATTACTTATTTCAATTTTATTTGTAAATTCTTCCAATGTAATTATGTACCTTTAATGCAGTTTAATGAACATCAAACTGAATGAGATTCTCAATATTGTACCTACCTAAAAAAATTACATAAAAAATTATTATATAAAAAATACAGATCAAATGCAGAGCTCAACTCTATATGGCAAGACAGGATAGGAATATACAGTGGATTAACCTGTAAATAATCTTGTAAGATGGCCTCCTTACGGCCGGTTTAGCCAACTTGTCACCCTGAAATTACGCCCCCGGGGAATGTAGTACATTTAGTTTAAAGCTACATACATCGCCTTTTCGGATTAAAAGTGTACAATTTCTAAAAATATGCGATATTGAGTTAATATTATTTCATTAAGGTTATAAATTATAAACATTGTCATGTAAATGACTAAAACCGATATCCTAAAAAAATGTATTTTTAGAGATTATACAGTTTTAATGCGGAAAGACGATATCGTCGCCGTAGAGCGAAAAGTCTCTAAGTAAGTTAAAACGTGTTTTAGTAATGGAATTTTAATATTAATAATAATAAAACTCCATTACTCATAACACATTTTAACCTACTTAGTGAGTTTTCACTTTACGGCGACGATATAATTACCACGAACTCTTAATAAGTTGATTGTTTCCAATATCTCATTGTAATACCGAGACGCGATTGGTTAATGATTAATCTAAGGCAGCCATTCGGCGTCCGACTTAAGGTTTCTCGAGTTGACTGGCATTTCGGTGAGATCCTCCTTGCTACTGGCGACCTTGTGGTAAACCTTCTTGCCGGTGTCCACTACGTACTCGACACCGTCAGCTGAAAGTATAATGGGTAATTATTAAAAGCAAATCGGCAGCTTATATAAGGTCTTTTCAAAATTAGTGGACCTTTTTACCTACCTAGTTTCATGTCAAAAGATAATCATTAATTTTGAAATGACCTTATACAGGGTGATTTTTGGTCGTCAACGTTCCCGAAAACTACGGAATCTCCTCATCATCACGATCATTTTTCTCCATGGAAGCATACCTGGGAAGTGTGTGGTTTCCAAAATATTAGGGTCCAAAGTTGAGTAAATAGACTGCATTTTTCTGCATAAATGCACATAGACGCACGTAGCAAGATTTTTTCACGAGAAATAATTAATATCTGTCTATAAATAAACTAGCATAAACACTAGACACTATAAATTTCGCTAGGTCAAGTAATTAAAAAAAAATTTAAAAAAAAATAAAAAATTCCCAGCATTTTTTTTGGCATAAACTTACTTTATTTTATGTATAGAGTACGCACCCTTCGTTAACTCTTTCCGTCACGCTTTTAGATTAAGAATATTTTTAACATATGTATGTAAGTTTTAGCATTATTAACAATAAAAAAATCATATAAAGTAGGAAAAAAAATTATTTATTAAGGTTTTCGAAAAATGAGGTGGTTAGTGCCACTAACCACCATGACTATTGATACAAACTATTAATGATAATTTACGCATTTCGATGTGAATACACTGCAAAAAACTTAAGAGTAGTAGTATTTTCATGTAAATATATATAAAACAGATAAATGAGAATAAAGTTAATAAAAAACATTGAAGATAAAAGCTAACTTACTTACCTGTTATTTTTTTTATAAAACACGCTATTAAAATTACGTAAGTGCAATATTCAATTCAACTAAATTGAGTTGTCATTCTTTCATTTGGCGGTATATTCGGTCTTATCTTGTCAAGCATGAATCGAACTTTCATGATAGTTCAACCAATTATAAGTAGATGGCATAGATTTTAATTAAAAAATTCAGAAATAGGTGGTTAGTGACACTAACCACCAAGACTGAAAGAGTTAAAGGTGGCCACAAAAAAACATCCTGTATATGCTGATGCGAGGCTTCAATAGAACACATCAGCTGCATCTCGTTCCATGCATGTCGTAAGAGTGGACTAAGAAATTTAGGAGTGTTCTTTCAGGCAACTTGTCACTGGTTTTAAACATCGGTTGCCGCTATGCTAAACGTGGCTATAGGATCTCCGCGACCCTACAGTTCTGGATACCCCATTTTTTGGGAGCAAAGCCGTGTGTATACAGGGTGTGGGTGACAGCCAGGCAAATACTAAAATGCTGAACAAGTACTATTGTGTTGAGTTATACTATAGTGTTATTACTCGCAGGAAATGTATTTTTAATTTCATTATCAGTAATCTTTGCTCTCCGCGCCAATTGTATCGGGCGATCCTGTGAGTAATTAAATGGGGTTATTGGTTGTGAGATACATTGCTGTTTTTTTAGATCACTTGTGACTCTCCATTGGGGTTGATTAGTATTTTGATCTTTTTTGGGACCAACTTTTTTTTAAATCAAGGGGGTTAAAATTTTGTTTTTAAGTCATTATCCAAGGCCTACTTCAACGAACTACACAATGAAAAAAATGTCTGAAAATTTTGAAATTTTCCTGTGTTTATATTGTAGCTGCGTGATGTACCTAAGCCTAACAATAATACCTGAGTCTGTACCGTTCGCGGTAGAAATCTAGTGTTATGTTAGGTGGACGGACACACGATTGCATCACGGCTAAGCACGGCACAGCAGATTTTTAGTAGGTATGCAATTTCGTGTAGATGCGCTTCAAATTATTTGCATACAATGTTAAAATCTCCAGCCCCACAAATGCTTTTTCTTAAAACCACTATACCGAAAATAAGGTATAACAGCGACATCTATGATTTTCCTACATTGAAATAGTCAAAATATTTTTCCACACTAGATAGCGCTACAGTTTTTTGTAATTCTACTCCACGGTAGATGTCTCCTTTTTCAAATAATAATACGTGACTGGTTAAACCAAGTCACTTAGTTGGAACCTAGTCAAAATCCCATTAAAAAAACAATATGTCAAAGTTAATTGTCAATGTCAAACATTCTTTTTTTTTTTTTTTTTATATTTTCACAAATTTATTTAGGTAAGATTGTTTGTTAATTAAATATAAAACTAACTTAGAACTACTTAGATCTATGGTGTGCTTGTGGGAGATCGGTTGACCATCCAAATTTTTACAGGATGGTCAGCCGATCTACCTTATCAGGTAGCGTGCCCAAAATGCTGGCTGCGTTGCCGCGCTGAATGGCTATGCTTATTCTTTGGCCTAAGTAGCAGCCAACATTCTTTTAAAAGTTCGATTTCGCAATACGTGGATAGCAAGCGGTTTGTTTAATGTATTAATAAATTAATTGTGTTTTGATAATATATTCAACACAGTAAATTATGGCAGATATAGAAAAATTAAGCATAGGTTTGTATTTTGGTATTGGTTCTTGTACTAATATAATTCTAACCTTACTTTCCAGTCCTTACTCAAATTGTAATAAATTCGTGTAAAACTCTATTTGTTGCTTTTAAATCTATAGGTTTGACTTCTAATAGTCTTACTAGTATCACGATATATGTATGTAAATAGTTACTTAAAGATTTGCGTACATTGCATCATCCATGTTTACTGCATTGCATGAAATGCAACAATGTGCCTAAAGTTACGATAAAATCTAACTGCAGTGTCCAGGTTTTAAATTATCTAAATATATTTCAAGAAGGTAAAATGTATTAAGCTAGGGTTTAATTAAACTGTACCTACTATTGGACTATGCCAAATAAATTCAGTTGGTATACATGTACCTCTATACAAAGTTCTTTAGTTCATGTGTTCTAATATTTCAGGTGAGATATACACCTCAGACAAGAAAGGTAGTGATGAGACTGGCGATGGCACAGAAGAGAAGCCATTTAAGACCATCCTACAGGCCATGCGACATGCTGGCAAGGAGCCATTCCCAGTCATCTATGTAGATGCAAAGGAAGAAGGTAAAACTTAACTTACACACTCTTACTTACATGTCTTCTTCTTTATTAGGTACACTTAGGGGCCTCTATCACCATCAAGTAAAGTTTCATAAGTTACTTCCAGAATAACACTAGTTAACCAGTAAGTTAAACTTAAAAGAAGAAGTATTCGCCAAATGTGACAGATATTTAATACATTTAGCTGTAAAATGTAATTTTGCAACATTGTTAAACTTTACATGCATTGTAATAACACCTGACCTTTAAAGGCAAAGGATTCGATGTGGCTGCCAAGTCACAGCTGAAGAAAATTCAGAAGATATGGGTGAGGGAGAACTACAAGCAGGCAGACAAGGCCAAAGCTGAGGAAGAGGGCAATGATAAAAGACTCCAGAACCTGGAGGAAGCTAAGAAGATCATCATCAAAGAGGACCCCAACTTGCCCAAGGCTAAAGTCATACCAATTTCTGAAAGTAAGTAAATACTCTGTAATATTTTAGTATTGTTGTTAAATTGTGTCATAGTATGAAATTTAAAGAGTTAAAAATTATACACACACAATATTTTAAACACACTAATTACAAAAAGGAATATTTTTTTAAGGGTAGTGGAACACTTATTTTCCGAATTAATTGGGACCGGGGTCGATTCGGTTAATCAGAAATTTGGATAATCTGACATAGACTAGTAATAAAGAAAATTCAATATGTATTATTGAGTTAAAAAAAGCAAACATTTTGATTTCGTTTTACAAAAGCCACGTGACGCAAAACATATAGTGTCTTGACTCTAACTTTCAACCATAATAGTTAAAATATATCTGGACTCCAGCGACTTGTTACAACAAAATAAAACAAAAATTACTTGGTTTTAATTTTTTTTATATTACGCTTAGGACCGATTCGGATAATTGGAGATTCGGTTAATCAGTGTTTGGAGAATAGGCATTCTATTGTATGTACTTAAGAAAATTACTGTCATAATATTTGGATCACCAGAAAAGTTGGTTGTAGGTTTTATTACCACATAATTGAGTTAATAATCATATACTTAGTAATAAATACATTTTTATTATGGTAGGAGGTAATGTAGTACATCTGTGTTTACTGAAATTACAATAATGCTACTTAAAGTGAACAGTAAAGACAATAGCAATGAGTTATTGCTGAATTGATTTTGATATTTGTTTTTTGTCAGCAAATTTTTATACAATGAATATCATTACAATTTCAATTCTAATTTCTAACAAAGATAGTGTTGTTATATAAATGTAAGTTTTAATCAAATTAAGTTGATGTTAAGATTTGGATGATCTAAATATAGTAATTACTCAAGGTGATAATAGGTGTTCGCTGACTCCTTTTCCACATACCTAGGTATATTGCCATTGGGCTTATTTCAATCTGCACGGATTATGGCAGTAGCCTATAGGGTGGCGTGGGGGAGGACAACGTCCAGCAACGGACTGCAATAGCCCGATGTGATAATTGATACAATACTTATTTTTATTTCCAGCAAAGGAGCATCGAGGCGAAAGAATATGCGTACGCGGCTGGGTGCACCGCCTACGTCGACAGGGCAAATCCCTGATGTTTCTAACCCTGCGGGACGGCACGGGATTCTTGCAGTGCGTACTCAACGGCGCCCTGTGTCAGACGTACAACGCACTTGTACTGTCTACCGAGTCGTCGGTCGTGTTGTACGGAACGCTGGCGGCTGTGCCTGAGGGGAAGAGTGTCAGTTGTTTTGTTATTACTTTGTGAATCGCAGTATCTGTAGCAAATCAGGTGATCAGTCAGTTTTAAGATTAAACATCCACAGATACAATAGCAACAATTATACAGGATAGAAACATTGATGTGTTAGCTAGAAACGAAAACAGTCAAAAGTATATAAAAAATAGAATATGCAGGATGTAACAAAAGTGAAAAGCTATGTAATAGCCCACTAAAAGAAAACTATCCACAAAATGTCAGACTCGAAATCACATATTTATTTTTCCAGATAGTATGGAAAATTCCTAAACAACTCAGAACTTCTCCATACTATCTGGAAAAATAAACATGTGATTTCGAGTCTCAAAATTTGGAAATAGGTTCTCTATAGTAGGCTATTTAATAGCTTCTCGCTAAACATACCCTTTCTGTTACACCCCAGGATG
Source organism: Carposina sasakii (assembly GCA_014607495.2). Lineage (NCBI taxonomy): Eukaryota > Metazoa > Arthropoda > Insecta > Lepidoptera > Carposinidae > Carposina > Carposina sasakii. The sequence goes on from CP053169.1 coordinate 3,251,251, forward strand.
CACGGCTCTTTCGTAATATACAGAGTGTAACAGAAAGGGTGTTTGGAGCCTGTCAGTTATATCCCGCGTATTTGTAACCAAACAAACAACAAAAAGATCCCTTTTCAGCTGGACGCTGCTAAGACAAAGTAGGGGTAGCCTACCATGCAAAACATCGCTCATTTTCAAAGGTGGTGTATATATTAGGTATACTCGTATTTATGTGTGCGGAGCGTTTGGTTACTAGCTATCGTACTATAAGTTTATATTTCGATTCCTACATGTACCTATTGACGGCCGATTGGTGTAGTAGGTAGTGACCCTGCCTGCGGCGCCATATCCTGGCGTTCGAATCCCGGTAGGTGCAAACATTGATATGATGAATATCGATGTTTGTTTCCGAGTCATGGATGTTTATATACTTATCTATGTATTTATACACCGTTGCTTAGTATACACGACACAAGACCTTAGGGATCTTAGTGTGGGACTAGGTCAATGTGTTGTGTAGTGTGTGAATATTAATATGAATGTGTTGCGCAGGCGCCGGGCGGACACGAGTTGTCGTGTGACTACTGGCAGCTGGTGGGGCTGGCGCCCCCGGGCGGCGCTGACGCCATCCTCAACGAGGAAGCCTTGCCGGACGTACAGTTAGACAACAGGTGAACATACCAGGTTTCTTGGGACATAAGGGAGCTAATTCCTTTAGATCAGTGGTTCCCGAAGTGGTCCAGGTGGACCCCCAGGGGTCTACAGAAGACTCGACGGGGGTCTACGTTGGCGTGAAAAAATTGGTGGTCACAATTAATTTGTATGTGATGTAGGCCTGTAGTGGGTCCATCAGAATCAGTAAACTTTTGAAAGGGGTCTACGAGAAATAAATGTTTGGGAACCTCTGCTTTAGATGAAATCAAACTCCAACTTTGTTTCTTCCTTTTATTGGGATTGAATGTAAAAGCGACTAACCAGCAGATACAGTGAATGGCAAATGATTTAATGGGATTGAATGTGAAAGCGACTAACCAGCAGATACAGTGTATGAAGTCTCCTATAGCTAGTTTTATTAGAATGAAGTTACCCTTAATTTAGCTAGATTGCTATTAACCAAATAATAGGCGTTGCCGAAACACATTTTTTACTGGCTGCGCCGGAAGGAGAGTTATGTTATATAAGTATACAGCGGCTGCGACGACCGCCAGTACACTTATAAAACACTATGGCCCGCCCTCGTAAAACATTACACCGGAGCGAAGCCGAGGCGGGTCCCTAGTTAAACATATAAACCTTCCTCTTGAATCACGGATTGGATTCGTTATCGTTTGCTAGATTGTTGTATTTGTGCCCGAAAAGCAGCGGTAGGCTCACACCTTACCATGTGGGACTTAATAAGCTAACTGGTGAAAAGTGGGTGCGTAAAGTGCATACTTTTGCCCTATCTGGGGTTAATGGGCGTAGTCACACCAATATGTATGTATATATAGGTTTGTTACAAATTTTTGTACCTAGACACCTAGTTAATCTAAAACTCCACTCCCCAGGCACATAATGATCCGAGGCGAGAACACATCGAAAGTGCTCCGAGCCCGGGCAGCGGTAACGCGCGCCTTCCGAGACCACTTCCACACGCGAGGTTATACTGAGGTGTGTCCGCCCACGCTGGTGCAGACACAATGCGAGGGCGGCAGCACGCTGTTCTCGTTACAGTACTTCGGGTGAGTTCGGGTGTTTCCGCCGACATTCGGGTGTAGTCGGTCTATCTTCGGGCGAGTTCGGGTGTTTCCACCGAGGTTCGGCTGTCAGTCGTCTATCTTTGGGTGAGTTTGTCTGTTTCCGCCGATGGTCGTCTATTTCTATCTTCCACACGCGAGGCTACACCGAGGTGTGTCCGCCGACACTGACAATGCGAGGGCGGCAGCACGCTGTTCTCGTTACAGTACTTTGGCCCCCTGATTACGTAAAAGCAATAGCAAAGCCGAAGCCATCGCGATAATCTCGAGTGTGTGTGTGTGTGTGTGTGCTTGAGCGAGGTGCGGGGCGCGGGAGGACCCGAGCGTTCGTTGCGCCCAAGCACAAACACCCTCAATATTCGCGATCGCGCGGCTTCGGCTTTGCTATTGCTTTTACGTAATCAGGGGGCGGGTGAGTTCGGGTTTCGGTCGTCTATCTTCGGGTGTTTCCGTCAACACTCGGCGATTGGTGGTTAGTCAATTTAGTGACGTCACTTTTGTAGTTAAACTTTCCTAGGATAGTGGTGCATAGCAACACCTTGCTCACATAGCAAAATCACGCCCTCTTTGATTGTTTTTTGTAATGACACAGTTGATATTTTCATTATAGTAAAACGAGTATGTAGCAATTCCTTTAAAATTATCATATCTATTGATTGTCACTGATCCTCAACATCTGACCCCGCTGTGCTAAACGAGGCTATAGAATCTTATTCGCCATCCTGCAGTTCTGACTGCCAGATGCGGCTCCTGGTATTTTCAGATGGGAGTTCACATTTTTTTAATTTTGAGCAAAATCCTCACTTATCGCGACCATATCGCGTTCTAACTCGGACTAAGCGACATCTAGTGGCCGCATACGTACACTACGAATTAATGTGAGCGGCGCTCCAGATAAGGCTTGTTTTTTCATACGAAATCTTCTGTTCCACGCGCCGGCCTATGTCGGTATGTCTCTTTCGCACTCATTGAAGACTGTACTAGGAATCGTACTAAATTACGTTTCATAAGAGCGGCGATCGCTTGCGCTCCACTCGATACATAAGATTACAACTTATTTGAGACGAACGCGTAGACAATATTGTATAAACATAGTAGAATTGAAAGATAATTATAAATATAGAGAAATATAGATTGCCTATGTAATCTTCGTGGGTGGGAGTGCACTGCTCGAGCGCTCCTTAGGACGAGCTGCCAGTGCTGACTGCCCTATCTTGTGAACATAGCCCCTGTCGATATGGTTATGTATTTGATAGGCACTTTCTAGGCAAACATGTACCACCCTAGGCCGCATCTTGCTTAACATCAGGCACGATGGCGGTCAAATGTTTGCCTAGCTAATTTACTTTAGAGTACCTTTGCTATTTGTAATACATAACACAAATGTTTTTATTTTTGTTACAGCCAAAAAGCGTACCTGACGCAAAGTTCGCAGCTATATTTAGAAACCTGTTTGCCCGCACTCGGCAAAGTTTATTGTATAGCGCAGTCGTATAGAGCGGAACAGTCGAGAACTAGGCGCCATTTAGCTGAGTAAGTGTATATTTTGTAGCGCTTATGTTACTATTTAGCTGACTAAGTGTATATTTTGTAGCCCTTATATTTCCATTTAGCTGAGTATGTTTGCTTTTTGTAGCCTTTGTGTTATATTTCAGCTGTGTAAATTTCATTTTCATAGCTCTTATGTTGCCATTTAGCTGAGTAAGTGTGCCTTTTGTAGCGCTTATGCTACTATTTAGCTGAACAAATGTACATACCTTTATTTTTTTCTTAACTTTGTTACATTTTTTAATAACTATTTACTGCTGATAGCCGGATCTCTCTGGTCGTGTCACATTGAACTACAGAGTGAGGGAGTGAGGCACTATAAAAATCTCCTATGCAGTTAACTAATCTCCATTGAGATTGTCCGCCATGATCGAAATACGGTCTGAAGATTATTATTTGAAAATGATTATTTATTTGCCACAATTGCTGTAATAAACTTCTCATTTACATTATTAGATCAGAGACGTGTTTCGCCGAAAAATTTAGCATGCAAATACATATTTTAATTTATTCAACAATGGTTCAAAATTTATTATAAGTACTTAAGTAATACTAAAGCCAAAAAAATCCGCCAGTTCTGTTTCTCCTGAACAAGAAGAACGGCATAGAAACTTGTCCTTTAAAAAGTGTCCTTGTGACTTTATTATTTCATCATCATCATTTACAGTCCTGAGAAGTCCACTGTTGGACATAGGCCTCCCCCAACAACCTCCACTCCGACCGGTCGGAAGCAGCCTGCATCCAACCGACTCCCGCCACCTTGGCCAGGTCGTCCGTCCACCTCGCGGGTGACCTTCCCACGCTGTGTTTGCCGATACGTGGTATCCACTCTAAAACTTTCCGACTCCATCGGAACTTAACTTTATTATTTATCTAATATAAGAAAACAAAATTACTTTTGACTATGTACTTACGTGCTCGTATTATTATTCTCCTCCGTAATTCGCAGATACACTCACTTGGAGGGTGAAATAGCGTTCATAACGTTCGATGACTTATTGAACGCGTTAGAGGACTTGGTCGTGGACGTTGTAGAAAGGGTCCTCGATTCGCCCGCGGGCGAACTTGTCAAAGAACTCAACCCTAACTTCAAGGTACGAAGGTCTAGTTTAGATTTGTTAGTACTAACTGACACTTTAGTACATATACCTATAGATATACATACATACATAGACTGTTCCCGAAAATGGGCCAGAAACTGCAGGATAATAAAGGGGGACCCACAGTCATGTTTAAAATTAGTCGTCAGCCTATTACAGTCCACTGCTGGACGTAGGCCTCCCCTAGTGTACGCCACATGGCTCGATCTCCCGTTTTCGCTACTACCACTTTTCACTACCAGCCGCCCTCTTTAAGTCATCGGTCCATCTGGCCGGAGGACGCCCAACACTACGTTTTAAATGTTTAAAATAAGTTCTAAGTTGTATTTTACTTTCATCATCATCATCATCATCAGCCTATTACAGTCCACTGCTGGACGTAGACCTCCCCGGGGCACGCCACAAAACTGCCATGGGGGGTATTTGCCCATAGTCACCACGCTGGGCAGGCGGGTTGGTGACCGCAATTTGTATTTTGGATTATGTTGTCAACACGGGAGGCGCTGCTGCCCACCTCCCGTAAACCCTTAATCGCCTCGTACGATACCCACGGGCAGACATGGGGTGGTACGAATTCTACTCTGCCGGCACTACGCGGCCAATTTTACTTTATTTTAATTTAATTTATGTGTTTTCAGAAACCTTCTCGGCCGTTCAAACGTATGACGTATATCGAAGCTATTGAATACCTCCGTGAGCACAACATTACCAAGGAAGATGGCTCTTTCTATGAGTTTGGAGAAGTACGTATCTAACTTACGCCGTTCGAACTTCGATCCCAGTAACGGGCCTGTACCAATGAATTTATTTAATGTACGGATATTAATGTTATAAAATTATCACATAGCTCGTTGTTTCGGAAAGCACGTAAAACCGTTGGTCCTGCGCCTGATCTCTCTCCGGTCGTGTCGGCTTTCCGTCCCATCGGACTATGAGAGTGACGGAATAGAGAGTGCATCTGTGTTTGCACACACACTTGTGCACTATAATATCTCTTGCGCCTAACTTATCTCCGTAGAGATTGGCCATCTTGACCGAAATAAGGTCGGAGACCTTACATAGTCATCCTCGTTTTTTTTACTGGATATAAAACTGTAGCGAAGCCAAGTATCGGATACAAGAGAGAACCACAATCCAATGCAAATCCTAGAACGCGATATCGAAGTCTCACAATAATTGGAATATATACATGGGCCAAAAAAACGAATAAGGGTCGGTGGTGGCGGAACCCCTCCCCATGTCACCACGCCCACACTTGTGAGAAACTTCCATATCGCGTTCTTCTTCTTCTGCAATTCTTAATAAAAACAAATCATATTCGGCAGGACATCCCGGAGATGCCCGAACGCAAGATGACGGACGCGATCGGCGAGCCAATACTACTGTGTCGGTTCCCGGCAGAGATCAAGTCGTTCTACATGTCACGATGTGCAGACGACACGAGACTAACCGAGTCTGTTGACGTGTTGATGCCGGGCGTCGGCGAGATTGTGGGCGGGTCTATGAGAACGTGGAACTATGACGAGCTTATGGAAGGTAGGCTGGACAATAATATTTTTTTAATGTATTTGTATCGAAAGAAATATTCGAGAAATAATAACTTAGCTAGTGTGAAAACTTTCAAGATATTAGGTAAGAATTTTTTTGAATTTGCCAAAAACGTTCCATACAAAAGGCTATCTTGTTATGACGTCACGCCTATATATGCGCGTAATAATAACTTTTGTTCGATAGATATATTAAATATTGCGTTTATAAAATATGGTCACAAAACAAAAGTTGCTATAAATTATGCAGGTGGTTGGTTGATGTTGTAATTTTCAATTAAAATTACATTTTAAAATGGACTTGCCCACCTAACGTTGAAAGTTTATTGCCTTCTCATTTGGTCGCAAAATGAAATAGTAATTTTATCGACAGGTATGATTTTGATAGTTAATTCTGGCAAACATAAAATAATCTTTAAAATTAAACATAGTCGTCATGGCCAATTATCTCATTTTATATCCATCTAGCAAATCATTTCTTTCTTTACAGGATACAAACGCGAAGGTATCGACCCAAGCCCCTACTACTGGTACACGGATCAGCGCAAGTTCGGTTCAGTACCGCACGGCGGCTACGGACTGGGTCTCGAACGGTTCCTATGCTGGCTTCTCGATAGATACCACATTCGAGACGTGTGCCTCTACCCGCGCTTCATCGAACGGTGCACGCCGTAAATGGTAGGGGCTTTTTGTGCTGTTCGAATTATGATTTGATTTGTGTTTTTTATTTAAAATGTTTTATTTTTATCAGAGCTCTGTAAGGGTTACGGCATTAATTAAAGGCTGAAAATATTGTCTGAATTTCTGTACTGTAATGGAATGCCATTTTTTTCATCATTTTTATTATTTGTGATTAAATTTCGCGTCGCATATAAAAGTATTTGTCCATTGACTTTCGGAATTGCCAACATATAATTTTTACGTTTTGGTGTTTACTACTTATCTATTTATTTCTTGAAAATAAGTTTTATATTAATATTTTTTTTACTAAGAGCTAATGTTTCTGTATAAAACTAGACACCTCAAAATAAATATATAAATTACATACAGCATAATAATAATGCTAACTTTGTGCTTAGTTTTTAAGTAAAAATATTCCATACTTACAAGTATCAGCATTTATTTTTATTTTGCATTTCACGATTTTATCTGAGTTATAAATATTTATTTGCGGCCGTACATTTATTGTATGGCCTAGCTAGAGTTGTTAAAAATAAGCATCAATAAAAAAAGTTAATATTCATACAAAGATTTTATTTTTAAACCTATAAGTATATAATGCTTATGATGATGATGATCTCCGACCGTATTTCGGCCAAGGCGACCAATCTCTACGGAGATTGGCCAGGTACGCAGGAGATATTATAGTGCACAAGTGTGTGCGCAAACACAGATGCACTCTCTATTCCGTTACTCTCATAGTCCGATGGGACGGAAAGCCGACACGACCGGAGAGAGATCAGGCCGAGAACCAACAGTTTTACGTGTTTTCCGAGGCACGAGCTAAGAGGCAATTTTACAACATTAAAATCTGTACATTAAATAAATTCATTGGTACAGGCCCGTGACTGGGATCGAACTTACGCCTCCCGCTTGGAAGGTGCACGTCTTATCCACTGGGCTATCACCGCTTGTACAATACCTATGTACTGTTACAGTTTACAGTCAGCACCACATCATACATATGAATATATAGCGTACCTTATAATATTAATTATTATTATTATATAAAGTCAATTGATTAAGGGCTATATTTAATAAAAGTAGTTATTATATGCAATATTGTTCTGGGAGGTTGCGATGGTTGTATAAATAGTAGGGTAGAAACTAAATGGTGTCACTTTATTCTTGACCGTTGAGCTTGTAAGACGTTACTCTGTCCAATTGCAGTTTGAAATAACCTACCTCCGTTTGTATTTAAAAATGTTAATCGTATTGTTAAATTAGTTACTGAAATAACAATTAAGATAAACAGTGTAAATTAAATGATATGGTGCTGCTTTTCTCGAATATAATACCGCCAAAGTCAGCCTAACTGTGAAATAGTTGAATAAACGGTTGTACATAGTTATACATCGTTTAACTTCGTTTCCTGGATATACCACTGCTTCATCGGATTTCCTGTGGTAATAGAACGTACTGTACGACTGCAGAAAAAAACACAAAGTAATTTTACGACATAATTTTTTTCCCGGGATAAAAAGTAGCCTAAAGTCCTTTCTCAGGCTAACTAACTAACTGTGTACTTACCTACCATATTTCATTTCAATCGAATCAGTAGTTTTGGCGTGAAAGCGAGACAGACAGTTACTTTTGCATGTATAATACTTAGTAAGGATACGAATTCAAGTGGGTTAAAATAACAAAACATACTCGAGGTAAAATTATAAAAACTTTAATTTGTACAAACTTATAAAGTAAATTGCATTTTCTGGTTCACAAGGCGCCACGCAATGGATTATTCGACTTATGTTGTTATATAACTATACAGTGTTAATTTTAAAACATCAATAACCTCGCAAGACTAGGTAGCTACCATCATAAACAACAATATTTGTTCTACGAGTTTTGATAATTTGTCACATTTTACTTTCATACAAAAATAAATATCAATTCAATATTACCTCTGCATGTTCTTAGGTCTGTACATAATACTGAGGCGCGCGCGATCGCGGGCGTCAACCTTTTCGTATACCTACGAATGGAACATAGGCTTACAAATGTCACGACCGTACAATAAAAGCTTGGAAAATCATTTTTAATTAATGTATTGAGTTATGATAAAACTCGTAGAACAAATGTTATTGTTTATGATTTTAGCTATCTAGTCCTGCGAGGTTATTGATGTTTTAAAATTAAACCTGTATATTCATTTACAAGTGTACTAATAATAAAATTCTGGCAAGCTTATGTGATGTAAAAAAAAATTGATTAGTCTATATTTACTATATTACTTATTACAATTTTATTTGTAAATTCTTCCAATGTAATTATGTACCTTTAATGCAGTTTAATGAACATCAAACTGAATGAGATTCTCAATATTGTACCTACCTAAAAAATTACATAAAAAATTATTATATAAAAAATACAGATCAAATGCAGAGCTCAACTCTATATGGCAAGACAGGATAGGAATATACAGTGGATTAACCTGTAAATAATCTTGTAAGATGGCCTCCTTACGGCCGGTTTAGCTAACTTGTCACCCTGAAATTACGCCCCCGGGGAATTTAGTTTAAAGCTACATACATCGCCTTTTCGGATTAAAAGTGTACAATTTCTAAAAATATGCGATATTGAGTTAATATTATTTCATTAAGGTTATAAACATCGTCATGTAAATGACTAAACCGATATCCTAAAAAAATGTATTTTTAGAGATTATACAGTTTCAATGCGGAAAGACGATATAATTACCACGAACTCTTAATAAGATGATTGTTTCCAATATCTCATTGTGATACCGAGACGCGATTGGTTAATGATTAATCTAAGGCAGCCATTCGGCGTCCGACTTAAGGTTTCTAGAGTTGACTGGCATTTCGGTGAGATCCTCCTTGCTACTGGCGACCTTGTGGTAAACCTTCTTGCCGGTGTCCACTACGTACTCGACACCGTCAGCTGAAAGTATAATGGGTAATTATTAAAAGCAAATCTGCAGCTTATCAAAATTCTTATTAATTCTTATCAAAATTAGTGGACCTTTTACCTACCTAGTTTCATGTCAAAAGATAATCACAAATTTTGAAAAGACCTTATACTCGTATATGCTGATGCGAGGCGTCACTAGAACACATCAGCTGCATCTCCTTCCGTGCATGTCGTAAGAGTGGACTAAGAAATTTAGGAGTGTTCTTTCAGGAAACTTGTCACTGGTTTTAAACATCAGTTGCCGCTATGCTAAACGTAGCTATAGGATCTCCGCGACCCTACAGTTCTGGATACCCCATTTTTTGGGAGCAAAGCCGTGTGTATAGCAGGGTGTGGGTGACACCAGGCAAATACTAAAAGTGAACAAGTCTATTGTGTTGGTTATATACAGTGTTATTACTTGCAGGAACTGTATTTATAATTTGATTCAGTAATCTTTGTTCCGCGCCAATTGTATCGGGCGATCATGTGACTAATTAAATGGGGTTATTGGTTGTGAGATACATTGCTGTTTTTTGGATCACTTGTGACTCCATTGGGGTTGATTAGTATTTTGATCTTTTTTGGGACCAACTTTTTTAAAATTATCCCTTGGTTAAAATTTTGTTTTTAAGTCATTATCCAAGGCCTACTTCAACGAACTACACAATGAAAAAAATGTCTGAAAATTTTGAAATTTTCCTGTGAAAATTTTCAGTGGTTTTCTCCTCAGAATCATGGTCTGAAGTCGCCATATCAATGTACTTGCCTGGCTGTCACAAACGCCCTGTATGTATGTAAATCAATAACGGTAATCGAGTCAATCCATGGGTTAGACCTGCGTCTTTTAGTCGGGCCGCGTAGGCTCGATTCCAGTTACGAGACTGTAGGTACACTAATTCATGTGCAGATGCTAATGTTGTTAAATTGTCACTTAGCTATGCCGACGTGAATAAACAAATTCAATATTTACGGTACTGGCTGAAACCGCTGAAAAAATAATAGGAATTTTATTTTGAGCTTAAGTAATTTAGATATTGATCACTACCTACTAGTGTTGCATCAACCGCATATATCTTCATTTTATGACAAAAAGAAAAGGACGACAAGTAATGGAAGTGAGAACATCAGTACTATTCAACGTACTATTGCAGTCGACTGCTGGACGTAGGCCTCACACAGGGCACACGAAATGTGATTTTTTGCCTATAGTCATCATCACTAATCATTAACTCAAAATTCTATGAGGGATTTTCTGACAAGTTAAAATAACTGTCAAAAATAGATGGCGTGAGCGCATCACCCTCCCTACCTGCTCCCCCCTTCACCTCCCCCTGTACGTGTCCAATGACAAAATAGAATTTCGGGATGGAGATGCGCTCACGCCATCTATCCAGTACTTTTTTTTTTACTTTTAATAGTTGTCAGAAAATCCCTCATGACATTAGCTACTCACTCAGATGCTACTCATTACACTCAAATGGTATTTTAAACAAGCTGTCACAACAAAGTACTCGTACTATCAACATCTCAAGCTCACTTAGATTACTTACTTAGGTACCTTGTCACAATCTTATCTTTGTGTTTTCTTTGTACAATAAAGAATATGACATCTCATCTGAATGCCCTTAAGGGAAATTCAACACAACCTCTCATCTGAGGACCCTTAAGGGAAAATTCCCACTAAGAATACGGGAATAGAAACGAGTAATCTTACCAATGGCACTCCCAGTCTTCCTCACAGCCTCGCCTATGTTGTGAGTGGAGAATGTTTCGGGATCGATATTGATGTTCACTGCCGTCCCGTTCTCGTGTTTGGGACACTCAGTTTGAGAGATGATGGAGAGATCGAAGGGATCCACGCCGTAATTTGAAAGGCGGGTGCGCATCTGTGGAAGATTATGAATAAATAAATTTTCACACACTTCACAACGCATTGACCTAGTCCCAGAGTAAGATCCCTAAGGTCTTGTGTCGTGGGTACTAAGCAATCGTATATAAATACATAGCAAAGTATAGAAACATCCATTACTCAGAAACAAACATCGATATTCATCATATCAATGTTTGCACCTATCGGCCCCCTGATTACCTAATTTGCAATAGCAAAGCCGAAGCACCGCGATCGCGAAAATTGAGAATGAGCTCGGCGTCCTCCCGCGCCCCGCGCACACACACAGTCTCAATTTTCGCTTTCGCATTGCTATCGTTCGGCTTCTGCAAGTTACGTATTCGAACCCAGGACCTATGGCGTGGCAGGCAGGGCCGCTAGCAACTACACCAATCCGTAGATTGGTTTATTACTCCCTCTACAACGTGGAATGAGACGATTTAAGTCCTACAAGAAGAGTTAGAATGTAACAATTTTATTATATGTATTACATACCTTATCGACATACATCCTGTCCAGCTCCTTGGACCTAGACAGAATGGTGGCGGACTGTCTGTGTCCGAAGGGTATCTTCTGGCAAGTAAAGACGGCGGCGTAGGTATAGTAGTCAGTAGCGAGGATCGTGTAGCTTGCGGAGCCGGCCACGCCTGGCGGAAAATAGGATCATGAGCGACATCATAAGTTTGTTCCAGGACTCAATTTGTGACATTTTACTAGGCAAAGTAACTGAGATCGATATAAGACTGCAGTTTATTGGATTTCAAAGGAGCATAGCCAGTGCATGCATCAAATTAGTTGTAGTAGTAGTTGAAGCAGCAGCGTCATTATAGCATATAAAATTTCTTGAGGAAAAAATACCCGTCGGCCGCCGAGTGCCCCTATGGAAGAATTTGTGATTTCTTCTCATGAGTAATGCTATTCCTCTCAAAAACTTGATCTTGATTGAAATTGCTCTATCTGACCATTGGAAAAATCGCCGTAAACTACGACGTTTATGTAAAATAAATATTTTAAAATTATTAATAAATATTTGTATGAAAATAAGAGAAAGTTTGATCTACTATTGGCTTATAACTTACTCAGTGGGAATCGGACTTTCATTTTCCCAGGTGTAGCTGGGTCTGGCACAGTTAGGATTCCAGTGTACCTGTGAAGCAAAAAGATACTGTAAAGAATGTAATATTCACACCTGCTTCTACTGTTCTGCCATTTCACTAGGATGCGTGTTGTATTTGTGCCTGTGACACGGTAGTAGGCTGAACCCTTACAACGTCGGACGCAATAGGTTAATTGTTTAAAAACTTGTGTGTAATATGCACCTGGTGCCATCATCACTTAATGTTACGAGTACAAAATGTAGGGTATTTAACAATATTAACAGATCAAATACTTCATCGTATATTGTCCCAATCAGTGTCCTCAAACAAACCCATCTATACTAACTAAGCCTTGAAAGCAACACTGCATTTTAACCTATAATATGAAAGAGTAAAAAAGTATAGTCTTACTTATAGTCATGTTTGAGAGGCGTCAGGCCTAGAATGAAGTGCTGAGACACCTGCTCCAGCTCGTACTTCCCGGGCTCGTCGGTGCGGCTGAAGTTGTATGTCAGGCAGTGTGATGCCGTCGACGTCTTCTGAATCACGTACCATACTCCGAGGAACTGCAACGAAATATAGTCTATTTAGCTGGATTCTCCAACCTCTAGTGCCAGCACGAACTTCTTGATGGATAGTCGTCACATTGACAAAATAATCTAATAATCTTCGTTTTTACTCTCAGGACCACATTTCGGTATGCACGCACACAGAGTCTGCATCGTGGCACTGTACCACAGAATACTATATACCACTGTACCTATATCTTACTAGATTGATGTTTTTGATTTGCGTATGACAGAGGAATGTTATGACACTTTTCATTTATTATTCGAAGCTATAGTTTAGATAGTTCAAGTATAGGTTTTCACTGAATGTGCTGTTATATTTCTTTAGTCTTATTAGCATAATTTTGCTAGTGAGTGAGTGATGTATGTGACACTGAGCTTGATCTAGATTATTGACCTAGATAAAAGTCAATTACATAGAGGCATAAGTATTTTTTATTACTACAATCGCTGAGTTGTTTAATAAGAAGTTAGGTTCCTGCGTAGTGGAATAGGTATCTTCTTCTTCAGCCTATTGCAGGGATGGCGAATCTTTAGTGATATACGTGCCATTTTTCATGAGATAAATAGTTATATCTATGACGTGCCATCAAATAATTCAGGCATATTTATATTATTGAACAAAAATAAAACTAGATGATATTAAGTACATATATTTATTATTTATTTATTAAAAATTCAAACGTACAATTATCGGTATGTAATGTTACTATTTAAACATATAAAAAAATTGTGTAATTTCTGCTGTTTCAAATTAGATGCTAAGTATTTTATGTCAGGCCCTTACTTTGTTACTTTCAGCAGAATGCAAGCTGCTGAACTAGAGTCACCTAACAAACGGTTTCGATGCAATTTTTTTTATGTTATTCATTCTCATTTGTATCATTCGGCGTGCCTGAACTATTTTGTTGCGTGCCAGGGGTGGCACGCGTGCCATTGGTTCGCCATCCCTGGCCTATTGCAATCCACTGCTGGACGTAGGCCTTCCCCAGGGCACGCCACAAGGCTACTGCCATAGGGGGGCATTTTGCCCATAGTCACCACGCTGGGCAGGCGGGTTGGTGACCGCAGTGTGATTGATTTTCGGACTATGTTGTCAGTACGGGAGGCGCTGCTGCCCACCTCCCGGAAACCCTTAATCGCCTCGTACGATACCCACGGGCAGGGAGGGGTGGTACAAACTCTACTCTGCCAGCACCACGCGGCATAGGTATAGGTAGTATTAATGCTTGCCACAATGTTTAGGGGCTTCAGGAAATTGAATTAATTTACAAACAAAGAGAATATTCAAATAGCTAGGTTAAGACTGCTTTTGCATCAGAGATATGATACATTGATATGGATGCGTTTGAAATTCACCAATCAAATCAATTGACGTCATGGACCAATGATTGGTGCATACCACATCTGTATTGACACTCTCCCACTCTTATATAGACATGTGTTTAATATACAAAAAGGGTATGTTAAGCGAAAAGTTATTTAAATAGCCCATTATAGAGAACCCATTTCCAAAATTTGAGACTCGAAATCACATTTTTATTTTTCAAGATTGTATGAACATTCCTGAGTTGTTTAGGAATTCTCCATACTATCTGGAAAAATAAACATGTGATTTCGAATCTCAAATTTCGGAAATAGGTTCTCTATAGTGGGCTATTTACATAGCTTTTCGCTTAACATACCCCTTTTGTTACACCTGTATAAGTGAAACCCAGGGATTTGGTATCTCCTCTTGTGAAACCTTTATAAGCAACACTCCTTTATTCCTCCTGACATCTTTGATGGAAAGCCAGGCTTTGATACAAACTACCTACCTATCAAGCGTTTGGCAATAATTTCCAAACAAACCATGACAGTTGCAGGTCAAAGCCTATTTTCCCCAAAATCCATGTCACAAAAATGATAGACATATCCTGTGACTCCACCGCATGTAATCGTTTCGCAATATCGTTACGATATCGCTTTGCTATTATGAATGACTAGTTAATGTATTACGAGCTATATGACTGAGCTGATCGATTTACCTATTGTTCGGTAACAAAGTGACTATTGTTCCTAAATCAACGGTCAACACTTTATGCCATAAATGTACGGCTACCTAAATTTATACTTTTGTACATGGTTGTACCATTTTTTTTAGATCTATGAAAGGGATCTTAACGAAACGAAGTCACGGAATCAGCATCATACTTTAGGATGAAATCTTAGGTTATAAAATCTTAAGTTATAAAATTATAAAATCTTAGGTAGGTATAGATTTCGAGAATTTTTTAGTTATTCAATGCCTATATCATACAAAGAATACATTCTTCAATTTTCAGGGCCCTAAGGTCAGCGGCTTAGAGTGTGCGTTGACGAAACGTTTTATTATGTATTAGATGTAGCTCTAGATCTGTATCTGCGCCTGATCTCTCTCCGGTCGTGTCGGCTTTCCGTCCCATCGAACTACGAGAGTAACGGAATAGAGAGTGCATCTGTGTTTGCGCACACACTTGTGCATTATAATATCTCCTGCGTACCTGGTCAATCTCCGTAGAGATTGGTCGCCTTGGCCGAAATACGGTCGGAGATCATCATCATCATCACATCTACAGAAATGGAATACTTGAGTAGATAAACTACTGCTATGTTACTAAGATATTTTGCGTAAAAACAAAGACAATTATAACTTGTCTTTGGTAAAAATCATGTAGACCATTGACCGATTATTTAGCTACATAGGTTTCTTCCTGTTTGTAGGTATAGTTAAATGACTATTGTGTTATCGCTTCGGAGTCACTTCGAAGGTCAGGGATACAGGCAATTGAACGACGACGGAGTGAATCATACGCAAATAGGCTCAAATTATTATTACTAAACAATCATGGTACATACTTGTTCCTGTGTCAACTGGGTTCAGTCTTATACCTGGGAAAATAGTAGTTTTAAATGCTTTTATGTTATAACATTATAACCCATGTTCTTTTTAACCGAGACTGTCAAAACTCTTGATTAAAAGATTGGCAAGTTCCAAAAACAATATTCTAAAAATAAAATAGGCGAAGCAGTGAGATTCGACATCATGGTAAGCCACCTTACCTGAGGCAGTATAACATAATGATTATACGAGGGGATGGGACAAACATAGAGTCGTCACTACTTTAACAGATCCACATTATCTTTAGAAGAATTTATTTAAGGTATATATCCAACCAAAAGCACTCGACTGATAAGTACATAGCCGGCTTATCTGAAGAGGGTCAATTTAGTTATTTCTATAATCAGTAAACAAGATGGAAGACCTGTCTTGTTATAAAAATGCGAAGATTAAGAACTGGAATTGTGCTGCATTGTATAGGTATAACTATTATTTATTTATTTCTTCTTTATTTATTTATACTTACGACATTCTTAAGATTCGAGTTTCATAAGATGTCTGATTGGTGACAGACAGCAAAATTTTAGTAATTGGGTACAAAATTCCGATAAACACACATCCTCACAATCTCGTAGACTCCTGAGCATAAGAAATTCCACCCTTCCTTTCTAACAGTAGAATAGGATAGGATTAGGTCATACAAACGCCAATTCTTTAAAAAGAAACCATATTGCGCCGACCACATAAATTATGGAATAAGGGCAGGAAGATGATAATGATGAGAGTAGAATATTGAGAAACTTTTCAAAGAATTTGGTACTAATTCGATTAATAATTCAAATAAATTCGTTACATTGTAAAAATATCTCATCCACATGCGTTATCGACAAACAATAAAATATTTTGCTATAATTTTATATTAGAATTCAGCAGGAAGCACAAGATAAAACAAAACATAAAACTTTTGGTAAAGAAATACTTTTTGTAGTTTTTGCCACGAATTGTAAAAGTACTAACATGAATCTCTCTAAATAAAATCTAGGTAGGTATAATCCAAAGAACTGAAGTACAGACAGCAGAAGAACATTATTGTAATACTGTGGCAGAAGACGAGGTCTTCAAAATAGTTCGATTTAGTTCCAGAACACATTAAAAAGTGGTGATTGAATAGATCGATCCTTGCCTGTGAATGACGAAGGATCGATCAATTTGAGTAACTCCGGTGAAGTTAATCGATCTACCAAACCTTTTGTTGTTTCAGCTGCCATATCTACGTTTATGTATGAAGCTCTTTCTATACCTAGGTATCTATAGGTAGTAGTTCTCAAGGCTTAGACATAATTGAATTAGTAAGATGAAAACCAGTTACTAGAAGAAATAACATAACCAGTACAATATTAAATTACTATGAATGTGGATCTAAGGAACAGATTCCGTCAACAGGTCTTAATAAAAAAAAAACACCTTGTAGACCTTTAGAGATCAAGGGTTCTTTATCTCGCCTACTGCATTTGTAACTGTTCATCTATCTCAATAAAATTTATCTCAATTCGTAAACAGAATAAGCCTACTCTATAAATAGACAACTATGACAATAACATACCTTGTTCATATCAAATCCGGACATAGGCTCCACTACGGGGCACGCTCCCAAATGGTACGTATGTGACAAGACATTACCGGCGACCGCCAACAACACCCCAAAAACTACTAGTTTATACATCTTTCTATTATTATTTTTTCTTTCACGAACAAACACGACCGACCTCTTCGCCGGTTCAAAACACACTGACCAGTTTAACTGGTTTAACCACGTATATAAAACAAATTTGTTGCGCATTCAAAACATCGTATGTACGTTCTCGGAATAGATTGTAGTAAACGATTCATTCATGTACATAATAACAGCTTTTTCTACAGAAGAAACTTTTATTTTCTTTCTGTATTTTCCCCGAAAGCTAGAAGATAATTAGTAATTTGAAGAATTTCCTGAGCTGATGTGGGTCTTCACTAGAATACATCAGTTGCATCTCCTTTGGTACATGTCGCAAGAGTCGAAGGAACTTTTCACTGGTCATTTTCATCTGCCCCCGCTATGCTACACGCCTCACGAGCCTGTAAATCTCCTTTATGGTCCTACAGTTCTAACTCCATTTCAGGAATACAGCCGTGTACCTACCTATGTATGTATGTATGTATGAAGAATGCCGAAGACAGGTTAACCAGAAAGTAAAGGGAATAGGTCTTGCGACCAAGAAACCGCACACCTAACATGAAGTAACAAATCTTTTTGTCACTACTGATTGCTATGTATGTGCATTGCTGCTTTGACACTTTCGGGGAACCAGCATGAGTCTATTAGTAGAAGATAGAATACGGTCCAGCATATAAGAATTTAGGACCTTGGACCTCCAGGAGGCTTTAACAATGTAACAATTGTACGAGCGACATGTACGAATTGTACGAATCGTGATTATCGTGAAACAACTGTCACAGATTTATCAATTTGTGTATATGGGCTCATGTGCTGATGCGAGGCTTCACTTGTACTTTTACGGCCTTGTTATGCTAAACGGGATGTATCATCTCCTTCTTGTCAACACATTCTTCTTCTAATTTTGGGACCACAGTTGTGTGTGCTTGCATATTAGCTATAGGGGCGAAGTACCTAAATTTGATAAGTAATCCCTAATAGATAGGTAAGTACTGGGAAGAAAAATTATTTCTCACATTTAACTAATCGCACGCGCTAATTAAGAGCCTCATTCCTAATAAGTCATAATAACTACGAGATAAATAATTAATAATGCAAAAACATTTCTTTATAAAAATAAGATAAGCACATTGGTCATTTTGTAATCGCAACACAAAGATTCTGTGACTCGCATTTTACGCGAGAAGCATTGTAGGACAACCACGAAATCAATGGCTATGAGTAATAGAGGTTGATGACAAAAACATGCCTATTATTAAACAAATAGACGCTTTCTAAAGTCTTCGGTTTACTTATGGCAAGGATATATCGATTTATTTTACTTACTAGAGCTGTCACTTGACTCAAAATAGGTAATACTTATACCAACCAGAAATACAGGATCGCGAAGGATATCTTACAGCCTCTAGGTATTATATACTTACTTACATATGAAAATAGAAAGGTCATTGTATCGCCAAACGTCCTATGAAGCGCAAAACTCAATTTGTGTGTCTATTTGTTGGATGGGTAGGAAGATTTACAAATATTTATTGATAGTATGTGGCTGTGCAACTAATTAAGTATTTTGTCAAGTTCGAAATTATTATAATTTCATGACAAATCTATAAATAATTTATTAAAGAGAGATATAATTTTGTTTGACAGTGAACATGCCTAACAAAATTATGTCCTACTTCGATATATGTATTATTATATTACGAGTATTAAGCCTAACGTTTAATGAACATAACAAAACCTGAACCCAGTGAGAAAAATATATCTATAAGACACCTTTCAAGTTCAAAAACCCATACTTTATGAAGTTATGGTCAAACCAATACTCAAATGAATTCATTTCAATTAAAGACCTTCTAAATTGGCGCTAGTGTCTTACTAACATCAACACAGACTACAGTGAAGCGTCATAGCGTCACATCTCCGTTGAACTTTAACGATGATTTCCTGTGCACTACAGTCTTCAACATTAGAATCTATACTCACCCTTCACTTTACTTAGTAATTACTTTGTGGTAGTTAGTGTATACTTGAAGACACTGTACGTAGTACTTACGGGTGCATAGAGACATGCATGTGCGTCATCTAAAATGAATCAGAGAATGGGCATGTTTCCACTAGACGACACGGCCACGACAGGACCACGGCTTTTTTGGAAGCAAAAATGTATTAAATAGAATGGTTAATTTTAACACTACCACGAACACCAAATACATTAGTGACCTTAGCTATCTTGCAGTGTAGTGTCAGCAGAGTAAAATTTGCAGTGTGGTGTCGGCAAAGTAGAATAGCAACACCCCATGTCTGCCCGTGGGTATCATAGAGGCGGTTCAAGGTTTTCGGGAGATGGGCAACAGCACCAATCATGTTGATAAAAGTCCGAAAATGAAGATCATCCAGCGCCCACCAACCCGCCTGCCCAGCGTACCTACCTACCTGACTATGGGTAAAAAGAATTGGACAGCAACACAGGCTTATGTGTAGCTATCGACCTTTAATTAGTGAGGCTGAGATGTGAGACTCTTTGTTTATAAATTCTTAGTCATACTTGTACATAAGTAGTCCAGTCATCTACTTAGTAAAGAGATAAATATTAACGTGTAGAATTTGAAGACCATGTACTAATCAAAATTGTAAACTACAATGACCCTATTGTCAGACAAACCTGATTTTATAGCAGTTTAGTTTATGTAA
This sequence comes from Carposina sasakii, assembly GCA_014607495.2. Lineage (NCBI taxonomy): Eukaryota > Metazoa > Arthropoda > Insecta > Lepidoptera > Carposinidae > Carposina > Carposina sasakii. The sequence goes on from CP053169.1 coordinate 3,271,607, forward strand.
AAAATTATATAAACATACATACATATAATCACGCCTTTATCTCTTACGGGGTAGGCAGAGCACTAAGGGCCGATAGAACCACATGGTGCCACTTCTGACCAATTTTGAGGGTATAGTTGAGATGTACAAGTTCGGTTAGTAGTGACAGATGGTCGGCCCATCGCCTACAAAACACCAAGACCCTCTTGTCCCTCTACTGACTTGTACAGTATGCCCGTAAAAATATGTTTGTTTTTATGCCGTCGTTGATGCGGCGCTTCGCAAAAATATATGAGCTAGGCATTCTCTCAGGTGATAAGCAAGCAACTTGTCACTGATCACTTACATCGGTTCCAGCTATGCCTGGCGTATGAGTGACTGGGATTTTCTTTATGATCCTGTAGTTCTAGCTTCCCCATTTCGGGAACACAGCCGCGTGTGTATGTATGTATGTATGTTATAGATTGCTTGTATCATAGTTTCATGTTAAAAGAAAGTACGTACGTCAAATAAATACGTAATAAATAACTAAAATAAGTATAAAGTAAAATAGGTATATATCTACTTAAAGAAAAACGCCAAATAATTTTATACTTTTTATATGCTATTAGGATCAGGATGATAAGGTAGTTCTACAGTAGTAACGGAGTTGTCTGGCAGCTGAAGCAGAGCGACGTCTCCGTCCTGCAACTGGATGCCCAGCATCCTTGATTTGCCGCTTTGCCGCTGTGACCAGAATAAACGTACCTCTCGATATCCGTAACGCTATCGTCAGTAGATTTTTTTAACGTTCTGAAAAAGGTGACCGCGGAGATATTAATTATAAGAGCTATTCTGTACCCTAGTTGGCATATAAACATTTGATTTCGATTGATTGATCGAAATTTTCTAATCCGGCCTGCGGAAGGATTGGCGTGAGATCTGAGAGCCTTACTTGAGAGTGTACCTTAGTCATACAGGAAATAAAAACATATAAAAGTGATACATAGAAAAAAATATAAAATCATAACTCAAAAACAAATTCATTCATCATCCAAGTGGATCCAAGGACCACAGACGCGGCAGTCAGGCTAGGTACTACTATTTCAAAAAATAACTTACTCATTATAAACAACGACCACTACAGTATTCATCGGTGTCAAAAACGCCACATTACTGATCCCAGAAGACAGTATCGACTTTGTTTCCTCCACTTTCACCCTCTTAGATCCTCGTGGTATGAACTTGGAGAAATGTCCCATGGCGTAGAACATTGGCTGTTTGACGAACTCCTTGCTCTCTGGTAACACTATAATGGGGGAGTCTACGTTATTCTTTGCCCAGTTAGGACCTCCTTTCGCGTCGAGACAGAGGTTCCAGTCTATCCAGCCTACTACATCGTGGTTCAGGTCCTGAAATTTATTTTAAAATTACTATTGGAATCCACGGTGTACTTAAAATACAATGACGAACAAACTAGAGAAAGTTAGCAAGATAAAGCGTGAATAATGATATATTTTAGAGAGGCTTTGTCCCTGGATATGTGGCATTTATGTTTACAAAATAATTTGAGATATCTACGATGGTTTTATTGATAATTCTATTCCAGTTAATTTCAGTGTTTTATTGTTTTACCGTAATTATGTCTTCAATATAACTTTTCGCTCTTTTCCAGGATCCCAGCTCAACTTTTTTCTGCCACGGAAAACTTCCTATAAAGTAAAACATTTTAGTAGGTATGTTTTTATGGTAGGTTATGATAACTAATAAGTAATAAATGAATACATAATATTAACACATTTTGCATCACAGTCCTACAATAATATCCCTAAGCGCTTATATCGTGGGTGCTAAGCAAGGGTATGTAAACACATAAACAATTATAGCAACATTCATGACTAGACTAGACACATAAACATCGATATTTATCATGTCAATGTTTGCAGCTACCGGGATTCGAACCCAGGCTGGCAGAGTCACTGCTGCGCACGAGTATAAGTAGATACCTACGCCTATGTATGTAAAATTAAAGTCAGGAGAAATCTAACTATTACCTTCGCAAGCTTCTGTAGCCAGGACGAATTTCCCAGGATAATCCTTAGGCACATTAGATAGAAATGAGGCCGGTGCCAAGAAGTCTGTGTAGTAGTGTACAGCTACCCCGTCCATGTAGTCCAGAACTTTGGGGTGCTCGTTGATCATCTGATAAATGGTAAAATTAGATAGCTATAGAAAGTATTTTTATTATGAATGGTCACTCCACGTCTAAATAACCTACGTAAAAAAAGAAACTAGAGCTACAAAATAAAATAAAATTTACAAATAGAAGACTCCTTGCAAGTCCTCCACCGCTGGCAATGTTTGGAAAGTTGGTCTTATTTAATATTGCCATAGAGGAATAAGTCTATGATATTGCTATGAAAATGATACACGAAATATATAGGGTACAATAGAATTTGTATGATAGTGGCATATAGATCTTTGTTGCCAAATTTTCTTCTTCCATTTGTTAAGTTTCAACGAGTATCATCAATGTCAATGTTCCTACATAAGGGATGTATTGTATACCTTATTAACCCATAATGGTATTGTGATTCGTTGATCATCTCCAATCAGTATCTTGACGTCCTTAAATGTGGAGTTTCGTATAGTTGGTCCCAAGTTTTCGACTATCCATTGTCCCTGAAATATGGTAACTGGTAAATTCATCATCTTCATCATCATCATCTGTCAGCTAATAATTACTCACCGCAATGACTCTTTACTTGAAATAATACTGTATATTGTTTTCATTGTTACGAGTATTGTTATATTATTTCGGGATAAAAATATTCTATTCCATCTTCCTACTATCCAATCTTCTTCACGTATATTACCTCGTAACAAACTGTTTGTATATGAAACTACTTCCTTACCATGTGTTGACATGTCCATCCTAAAGAGTTAAACCTGTTCACAGGAAACACTCCGTTCGTGGGTTCGTTGGTCGTGGTGATGGCCCACACGAAGATATCTTCAGTGGCATATTTCTCCAAAAATCTGGAATATTTAAAAGAAAATAGCCAAACAGACCAGAAAGAGCGAAATACGGGATTGCCACGTGGCCTAAGTAGTCCAATTACTCTATCCGATTAAGCTAATGACACAGATTTTTAGTTTTCTGATGGTTTGATTAAACGTACTGCGAGGAATGCGAGGTAATTACCATCGGATTATTATTAGTGAGGGAATACATACATATACATATAGCTAATCTCCATTGAGTTGAGTTTACATGAGGACATTATTATTATCTGTGATATAACTAACTTGTAGTGGTAGTCAGCATAGGTCTGGTAATACTGCGGTTTCAGGCGACTGAAACCTCCATAAGCGTTGCTGGTCTTCATCCACTTGGGAGGGGACCATGTTGTGGCCACAATGTGTATGGGGGCAGTTGATGCCTGTTTGCTGGCTTTTATCATTGGGATCTGGAATATCAAAAACATAGTCATATCAGTCATTACGATTAAGTCCACTGCTGAACATAGACCTCCCTCAAGGGGGAGTTTAGACCGCGTAACCCGCCACGCTGGTTTAATGCGGGGTGGCGGGTGGCCTTACTTTGTTGTTCTACAGATTGTACTATAGGCAGGTGAGGATTTGTTGGGTTTCGTGGGATCTTAAATGGGACCCCTTACCCCTTTGAAAACAGAGGGTTCAATAATATCTTCATTTACCTCTATATCAATTACAAAGTAACTATTTTTTTTTGGCATAAGAGTTGTTTTCATAATCTTGCTAATACCAAAAAAGCTATATCATCGCGCTCAAATTACATTTGCTTGATAATTAGCTTTTCTCAGAAATGACATTGGTATTATTATTATTTTGTTTGTGATAAAGTTGTTAGGATTGTTTCTAAGACAATTTTTTTAACTATGTACTTCTGTATCATTGAATGTCTGTTTTCGATGTTTTGCGATAGCCATTATTATTCTGAACAACTCTAATGGTATCGAAGCTACTTCTAGCGTACCTTAAACTTGTAATCGTCATCAGTAAGGGTGAAATTATTCAGTTTGACATCATTTTCGGGCAACTCGTTGTAAGCATAGGCGCGAGTGCTGAAGTCAGTCCCACCGATGGGAACTCGTATCATGTTGTACTGGAGCCCTTTGTCGCTGAAGTATGAGCTGGAAGAATATAGTTTTCAATGCCATTCATGCTGTAAGACTTAGAATGATTCTAGATAGTAGGTACTACAAAAAATACAATACATCAGCCTATTGCAGTCCTCTCCGGGGAACTGATAGTGCGATTCTGACTGATTTTCAATAGGTCATTAATGGTCTCATAGCCTATCTGAAGGATAAATTTGTTTCTTACTCTTAAACTACCAGCGAACCTTGTCAATTTAGAAAATATTAATTATCTAGGTACATCAATTTTAGAACGAATTTACGTTTTAAATAAATCCACATAAGACAAGGGACACTAACTAGATTAAATAAAACTTACTCTATCAATGAACTCTGCAGGGCGTCAGGGAGACTTCGCCAGTTGATGCCGGCTGCATCAGTGACTGCTCCTCCAAACCCTTCCACAGTCTGGTGAGTGGACTCCGGGTATATCTTCAGTAGTATCTCACTTCGAGATAATGATGCTGGAACAGAGAGTTACTCATTGTAGGTGACCTAGTACCTATACATATTTCTTTATACACAAGGGTTTAACAAAAGGGTATGTTGTAATTAACATAACGAATGTTGCAAAAATAACATAGAAAATCTGTTCACAATTTGATGAGATTTCAAGTTTCAGTTATTGTAGATAATATCTGTATAGTGGGCTATTTTCATAGAATTTCGCTTAACATAACCCTTTTGTTACACCCTGTATGTGTTTTTCTATTTATTGATCTACAACAACTACCTACGAGTTAAGGAACTTACCATTGGCCTTTGATTGTAACTGAGAGCTGGTTTTCAAGAACCGAAGTCCAGCCTGTAAATGCATAAAGGTAGATTTTAATAAACGCTATGCAATATATAAAACTTCTTCTTCATTGTCGATTTACTTATTTAGTTACTTAGTAAAAAAATAAGTCAAGTATACATATGCAAAATACGGGAGGTAGAGATGAATTTCGAAAAAAATTGAATATTATGCAACAGTATACAGGTGTATATAACAGTATACGCATGATTTCGAGTCTTACATATGGACAGGTTCTTTACTAAGACTTCGAGTATTTACATGACTTTTTACTTTACATAACCCTTCAGATACAAGCTACGTTACGTAAAGAAAAAAAGTAAGAAAAAAGATAAAGAGACGTCATAGATTGAATACATGGAGCAATAGCCTATACCCTAGAATATTTATGTATAAATTTATTAATATATTGTATAGTTATGGGAACAGCATGACATACCTTCGACGATGTGTAAGCTACATATCGACCATCCACCGCGGGTTCTCTTGTTACCTCGTCGCAGTAAGTCGTGTTGCACACACATAACACCGACTCACCTTTCACAGCCCTGCTTGCACATGGTTTTCTGGAGATATGTGTGATGATTATGTTGACATAAGCTTATAGTTACCGGTAAGCACTAGTGTGGACAGAGCATTGAATTTAAATTAAGTTTAAACTTTCGGAGGTGATTATTGGAATAAACCGTTATTTGTTATTTGGTCTAGCCTAATCTTATTGCTCAAGATTTATTTGTTTGGTTTTCGTTGGTACTATTATCTAGCTAACGATATAATTTTAATATGTAGGTACTTAGACATATAACTCGTTATTCCGAATATGTAGAGTCACTTTTATAATAACGAAAGATATGAAATTATGCAAATAAGTCACTTTCTTATCTGAGAACTCGGAGAAAGCTGACTCCCTTTATCAACAACATAGCGGTTAAACAAAATAGCAGCTATTTTGTTTTCATCTAAGTTTTTAGTGTTCCGTAGTAGATAAGAACGCTTATGGTTTTAAAATAGGGTAGGTTCGGTATCTCCTTATGTTCTTTTGAAACATAAAGAAATTGTGAAGGTACATTAATCTATTCGTATTAATTCGTAATATATGATAATATGGACCTACGCCTCGTCACATATGATAAAACGAGCAGAAATAAATGGTTTGTACTTACCGGTTTTAATAACGTTAAATGCAGAAATTAATGTCCAAGCACACGTCAAAATCATACATGTTAAATAATTCATTTCTATTGATATATTTTAAAACATGGATCACAGGTCCTAACTCTCGCATATTACGTACACAACTGGATGAAATAAACAATTTTAATATGAATCAAAACCGGCATTGCTTATTTTAGACCTTATGCAACTGTGGTAAGGCTACTTATCGCGTTACGTAGTTAAACTGGTCGTAAACACGAATCGAACAGTCGGCATTCATCATGACTACACTTAAGTATACTTTTTAATTAGAAAATGATGTCATTTTTATACCCGCAGTAGCAAGGTAACGGTTGGAACACTGTATGTGTTATGATTTAGGGATCAACTTATTTGGCGAAAGGTCAGACGATTTTATGCGATATTGTTTGAGGAACAATGCTGTTTATTCTCTGGAAGTGTTTGGATATTATGTACTTTGTATTATTCTATTATCTCTACTGGTATTATAGTGGACATTGGACAGAAAACAATAAGTAATGTCTTTCATTATCATTACGCATTCCATCTGCATTACTGCTAAGGGCTTAGACAATGGAACAATTTTACGAACCTAATCGACGTTTGCATTGTTATCCCAATATACTCACTGGATAATAACGACTAGACTATCAAATTGTTAAATTGCCTAAGTTTCCTATCCTAAGTAGATACTACTTGATTTATATATATTGATAAAATAAAGTCCCATCCAAGGATTCAAATAAATATAGACATACACGGTGCTATTACAAAACAGTATCTTGCACTTTATTTCTTATAACATGACTTATATTTTATAGCATTTTATGGTATTATCTTTGGGTCAAAATATCATCTTCTCCATTAAGTTCGATGTCGACAGAGCAGGCATAGTCCCTCCACAGATCTCTATAACATACAAGATAGAATTGATCATAGCGACATCAATTAAACAAAAAATATACAGATCAAAATTCTACGTAAAATTAACTAATTGACATAACCTTTACGTTATTTATTATACATGAGTTTCAGGCAACGAAGGGCAATTGTACTATTGTTGAAAGATAGTTTCATTATTCATATTCGCATTTCGTAACAAACAAATTTTGACAATTTCTAAAGTCTAAAGAGAAGCATTGAAAATGTCAAAAACACCATGAACACCCAAACCAATGCTAAATCAAAACTAAACCTTAACCAAAAACGTTCCGTTGAAAGGAAGAAACATTGACATTTAGCGCAATTGCCCTCCTAAGCTACTGTACTGTACTTACATTCGGTTGAGAATTTCCACTGTGGTCACTGAGTTAGGCTCCATATACACAATGGCTTTGCTCTCGTACAATTCTAGCCGTACTGTGGTCGTTGAGTGGAACGTTGAATAGTTGGAACTGTAAAATTAGAATAGTAATTTTATTATGAACATAGATTATAGTTTCACTACTCTTGAAAGGCTGTAGTCATGCTACGAATTTCGTAGCAACTACGAAGGACTACGACGGGCAAGGACATAATATTTATAAAAGCTCTATTATGTGATTGATACACTTGCTTTTAAACCTGATAAACTGCTTACAAGTTGTCTCCTTATAACAGAAGCGAAATTATTTGATAATAGACCGCTGCAGAGAACTTAATAATTGAGAGTTCATAATTAGAGACACGAAGTCAAATGTTTATTTTTATCTACAAATTGTTATTATCCTTACTGATTTCGAAAATTACTCAGTCTGCTTTGGTACACCGGTGTATAGATACATAGGTTACTTTTTATCCCGGAAAAAATATTTTCTGTGCATTTTTTATTTCAAGAACTAACTGAAACTCTTACTAAGCTAAGATAAAGATAAAAAAAATTACTCATTATACAGCACAACAACAACCACATTCTCCGGTGTCAGAAACGCCGTATGGTCGACACCACCGACGTTAGCAACCTCCTTCACGCCTATCCTCTTCGATCCGGGTGGTATGAACTTCGAAAAGTGTCCAATCGCATAGAACATCGGCTGTTTCCAAAACTCTCCGGCGTTTGCGTCTACTATAACCGCGGAATCTATGAAGTTGTTGAGGAAGTTTGGTCCTCCAGTCGTGTCTAGGCACATGTTCCAATCTATCCAGCCTATTACGTTGAAGTTTAGGTTCTGAAATCAGATAGATACAGCTATGGAAAGAGGAAAATCTTTAGAATATAAATTTCACTTGAAATATATTCGTCATTCAAAGATTTAGCTATCTCTACGTTCGCAATATACGTAGTTTACTAGCGGCCGCTAATAATAATAATAACAGCGACTGCGTAAACTTTAGAATCCTCGAATTTTCCTGTGCAATTTTGTAAAGAGATATTTTTAATTGCACATCAAATAAATAATCGCCCATCAATTTAATGTCATCTTTTATATGCTTTTTTACATCGAATGAATTAATTTAATACAAATAACAACTACAGCAGATAATTTGAAAATATGCATAAACTTTTTCGATTTCCGTTGCAAATTCGAGAAATCCAAGAAACCCTCTCCAAGAATCACAACACCTTATATGAAAACAAACTTGGATAGCAAATTATTTATTCCCTTTGGTTATCTGACCATTCGAAAAATCGGAACGAAGCCAAATAAAGCTTACCTGTATAATATCCTTAATGTATACTTTTGCTCGTTCCCACGATCCCAAAAATACAGTCGGCTTCACCTGAACCCCTGTTGAAAAACAAATGACGACGAATAAAATAAATGAAGAGTAGGCTTTAAAAAGTACGCAATTTCCGGTATTGACGGAGTTACGCGCCTTGAACGAGGTGGTTAAATGAAAGACCTGTAAGTATCTTGATTAGAAGCAACTCAACTAATTTGATAATTAGGTAATCGAAACCTTTGTGAGTGAGAATGACTTACTATATGAATTTATGACCACTGTAAATATGTGTGCGCCGTTTCATGTGCCATTGCAAAGACGCACGTAGAAAACGCCGATATTAAAATTTTGTAAAGTTATTTACCTTGACTAGCCTCAGTGTAAAGCAAAAACACTCCAGGGAAGTCCTTTAAAGCGCTCGTCATCGACTCTGGAGCGACTATGTCATCGTAATAGAAGTGAACAGCTACTCCACTTATGTAGTTTAAGACTTCAGGGTTTGTACTGACCACCTATGAGGGAAATAAAACAAAAAACATAACATTCACTATGGGTGCGCCCACCACCGGGCCCTACACCCTCCACTGACCCTCGGATCTGATAACTCATAACTGCGGAAACAGGCACTTGCACTAACAACAATCGCCACGAGAAATCAGATCCGAGCACCTGAACCTGAAGAATTGTAACGCCTAATACAATTTCATTTAAAAAACATAACGTAATGGGGTAGCCAGGACTATCGGATGATAAAGAATCCCACAGCCATGCTTAGCATAGCACGGACAGTGATAAGTTGCGAGCTTATTGCCTTGAGAGAATTCCTGAGTTCCTTAGTTGACTCTTACGACGTTCACTGAAGGAGATTATCAGTCAAATCAGAGGTCGCGGGAACTTTTACAAAGGACTTTAGAGAAGCTTAACATAGTCTGAACAAAATACTACAAAAGCCTAACAAGTAGTTCTTACCATATTGAACCAGATGGGGATAGTGAACCTCTGATCGTCACCAGTCAGAATTTTTAGGTTACTGTAACTGGAGTTCGCGACGGCTGGACCCAGGTTTTGAGTAATGAACGAAGTCTGAAATAATTTACCGAATTAATAAAAATAAAACCTATAGAAGAAAAATATAAATGAGCTGTAGGGAGATTCGCAATTCGACCGTACACGTATCTATATTCTTGAGGTTAGTTTTAATTTGAAGGTTTAAAATAAACATACCAGCGACTTGACCGACCAACCGAGGTCAATATTCCCAAACGGCAAAATCCCATCGCCTACTATAGGTTCGTTGGTAGTGGTGACCGCCCAGATTGGAATCTGCGCTTCGGTCCAATACAGATCAACAAACCTGTGAAAAAAATCCATTTAGAAAGGAAAGCGATGGTTTGCTTTGACTGACCATCCGAGGTTAATTATCTCGGCCCCAAAGATATCACTCCCTATTGGTAGTAGTCAGACCCGAAATTGGAATTGTGTCTACTGTGTACACTTCTACAAAGCTGCAAAAGGTAATGGAAATATGAAATCTTTTCATACATACATATTACATACAGGTTTCATATGTACCTTGGTATGGTTGTGTTTCCAAAAATCAGTTAGCCAGAACTTGAATCATGATCGATTCTACGGTAACATTTAGCATAGCCGGGCCAGGGGGTTTAGGCGAAGTAACGTTATTTCTCGATCGAATCAATAGAGGTTCTCGACACGTCTATTCCAATTTTCCTGAATTCGTCAAGTAAAGTGATAAAGTCTAACCGCCATTGATGGCAGTGTTGCGCCGCCGAACGCTGATGCCAAACCAAGCACCCTGTTGTAAAATATCAGTGAAAAGTTGTTAGTTCATCAACGCCCCTGAGTTCCTTTGTCGACTCTTGACATGCACGGAAGGAAATGCAGCTGATGTATTCCAGTCAAGCCTCGCATTAGTAGAGCCCAACTTTTTACGAGATTATTAGACTGACTAGGCACTGGCTGTCACGTAATGTGCTGTGGGAAGCCGGAAGACTTACTTAAGAATATAATCAGCAAAGCTCTGCATATATTGCGGAAGCAAGTAGCTGTGACCATAATAACCGTCACTGGTCTTCATCCACCCGGGAGCGGTCCAGACTGAACCTACGATGCTGATGTTGTGTGTGGCCACCTTCATGCCAGCCTGGATTAATGGTATCTGGGAAAGATAATCATTTGCCTAATGATCCCCATTAGTTTAAGGTCAGGGAGCCTTTTGTTGGGGTATGGGTAGAGATTATTAGAAAGATCTTGATAACCTAGTTTAGTAAATCATCTTACCTTAATTTCACAGTCTAGGATAAAATAATTATGATGGAGGTGCATAACATAGTATGTAGGTAACTGTTAAGATACTATTAGTACATGGCCAAAGATACTCCTTGTTAGTCTCTTAATTGCCAACCATCTAATTCTTTATCTAGAACAGTTAAGATAGAAGAAGATATACCTTTAAATCCGTGTCTTCAGGAAGCAGCGTGTAGTTACTGAGACTGGGGTCATCGATAGGAGTCTCGTTGTAAGTATACGCGTGAGTGGAGAAGTCGCATGCACCTATCGGAACACGCAGCATATTATACTCCAAGCCAACATTGCTGAAGTATGATCTGATGGAGAATTTAAAAAAAATGTAACATGCCCTTTCTTCTTTCATATTAGCTAGGCAGATAATTCAGAAAACTGGCAAATGAAACAAAACGAGAGAGATAGGGAAAGCAGTCAGCCTGTAACGATCGCATAAGTAATTCTCAACCTCCTTCTCTTAGCAGACGCTATCGAATTCACTCTCACCCAAAAAGGGAGATATAAATTTTCTTTAGTAATAAAAAGTGGATGTTTTACATTCCAAAATCGGTTGCGAGGTTTAAGCGGGAAAGCGTAACAGACAGACAGACAGATTGTATACTTTCGCATTTAATTATATGTAATAATAATTGCCGTACTAACCTTATGAAGTTATCTTGAGCGCCAGACGTTAAGCTCTTCCAGTTAATCGCGACCGCATCAGTGACTGCTCCTCCAAAACCCTGGATGTCCTGATATGTTTGACTGGTGTCCAGACTCAGCACCGTTGAGCATGGAGAATCTGTTGATGCAAATTATAAGATTTATGCAATACTCTCCTGTGCTGATGCGAGCTTCACTAGAATACATCAGCTGTACGAGTATCTCCTTTCGTGCATGTCGGAAAAGTCGCATAAGAAACTGACGGGCGCTCTCTCAGACGATGAGCTAGAAAATTCGCGTAAGAAACTCAGGGGCGTTCTCTCAGGCAATAAGCTAGAAAATTGTTGCCTCCCCCAATTACCTATACTACTGGTTCGAAAATCTTGCATCCAGCAGATACCTGCTACCCTGGCTATGTCGTCTGTTCATCTCGGACCTTATATAATTATTGCACTAACCATAAGTCCAGTCAATGATCAAATCTTCTGTTCTTTTATGAAAACGTAGTCCTCCCTGAAATTGAAAGTGTGTATTAGCACACGTATTAGGTAATTTACCTCTTTTAAATAATATGAATATTTATTACAAATCAATTAGTATTTAAAAGTGTCATTAACACTATTATACATGTAAACAAGTGTGTGAATGTAAACAAAACGATACACCGTATGGTATAGTTAGTCGACTCTATTTTTGAAGACATTATAAGAAGAACGTTTTATGTAGGTAATGCGTAACTCTAGCATCTAACAAATTTTTGCTGTAATTGTTAACCAACAGTGTATCTAACGTATATTCGTATATATTGGAGACCTTCCTCGGTAACTACTGAGGAAGACATTATAGCTAAACAACTAGCCTAGCAGTAATGATAATGGCAAATCCATAGTAAAATGACAATTATACCCCACGTAGGGCCACGAAAAAAAAATTGAATAGTGTAGATTCTCACCGCCGAAGACGTATACGTATTGAACTTCCCACCGACGACATGATCCCTAGTCACCTCATCACAATAGGTCGCATTGCACACGCATATCACTGATTGACCCTCTATATGTCTGGCCGCACATGGTTTGTCTGGAAATTTTAATCATGCAATGTGTCTTGCTGATTCGTGGTTTCACTAGAATACATAAGCCACATCTCCTTCCGCTCATGTCGTGTGTCGATTGAGGAACACATATAGCGAGTTGTCTCTGATCCTTTACATCTGGCCCCGATATACTGAACGTGGCCATAAGTTCACTTCCGTGGTCCTGTAGTTATGGCCACACCATTTTGGGAAAATAGCTTTGTGTTTATGTGTATGTTGAACCCTTGACGCAAAAGATTAAGGAGGCTTAGATATGGAGGAAAGTTAGAGTTAACCCGTGACTGCCAGGGGAGGGGCAAAAGGTCCGAAGATGATATCTCAGCCATAATAATGTTGTCCGCCACGATTTTTTTTTATTAAAGCGGACACTACAAATTCCTACTTATTAGTAGAATAATTCCCGTTTATATCTTACCTGAGTTTACTTGCCCAGCATAACACAAAATAACACTACACAACGCTAAAACTATAAACTCCATTTTATTCAATACTTAATATTATTTTCATGTGCATACGTTTAAGTTACTAAACAAAACAATTGAATATAAAATTATTTAATATAGTAGTACCGATATAAGTGAAAAAATGCAGAAGAAAGTGCAATTCTACGTCAGTATACTTATTGTCAATTATTATTGTCGTAATAACACATTACACCTGTATAGATACAGGCATATGTGGACTATACAAATATATACAAATATACAAAACGTTTACTCGGTAAATATAAACATGAAATATAATAAAGTTTTCTTTTATGACAAAACTCTACTGTAAGCAGATGTCCATCTGTTTACAGTAGAGTTAAATACTTAATGACATAAAATTTTGACTATTCCTTTTTAAATATTCCTAGGCAGACCAGGAATTAACCAGGTATCTTCAAAAACTATGCTATCTCAAAAAAGAAACATAATAACAGACCACTATTTTAAAATATTAGGTAATTACCCTACCTCCACGCAAACTAGCGGACAAGAGCTTAGTATGTAATAAAGAGAACATTTTTCTATAGGTACCTAATCCTCAAATCAAACAAAAATATCTTTATTTAAAACACTTTTTTCCTTATTATTCGTGTAATTATTTGCAAAGTGCCTATTTAAGGAAATGGCTTAACTGATCAAAAACCTCCTTATCGGATGCCATTCCATTTGTATTTAAAGAGTGTATTAAGGCTATGTATGACAATCGAAATGCCATGGAAATAGCCCACGTACCTGTCCCCATAATTTTGTGACTCAAACTCTCATGTATATATCACTAATCTTGAAATCTTACCTAATCTTAAATGTTTATTACTTACCCTTAATTTTGAAACTCAATGTAGGTGGACAAATTCTCGGTAGTAGAAATGCTTCGATAATTTTGAGAACTTCCCCTTGGAGGGCAATTGCTCTTAATAAACTTTCATCGGTACGTTTTTTTTTATTTAGTTGGGTTAGCTGTGTCCATTTAACAGCGTTTCAGCCATTTACAACACCTTTCTTACGCTTTAAAGGCTTTAAACTAGTACCATAGGAATAGAAAGGTATAATAGAAAGGTATAACATAATGTCTTTGGTTAGGTTTAGTTTTGGTAAATAAATAATATGTTCAACAATAGAGCGATTGCCGTCCTCGAGATTTTGTATTCAGTGTTAAATTTAAAACATCAATAACCTCGCAGAACTAGATAGCTAAAATCATAAACAATAACGTTTGTTCTACGAGTTTTATCATTACTCAATACATTAATTGTCGTGACATTTGTAAGTCTATGTTCGAAAAACGAAGGTATACGAAAAGGTTGACGCGCACAATCGCGCGCGCACCTGTGTTATCTACGAGTACAGACTTAAGAACATTCAGAGGTAATATTAAATTGATATTTATTTTTGTATGAAAGTAAAATGTGGCAAATTATCAAAACTCGTAGAACAAATGTTGTTATTTATGATGGTGGCTACCTAGTCTTGCGAAGTTATAGATGTTTTAAAATTAACCCTGTATACTAGAATTGTTTAGCGATTCGTCTTCGCCTTAATCTGTGCAGCGGAGTACCCGCAACGTAGGTAAGTACTGCACAGTCGAAACTACTGGAAGGCTTTTTTGTATGGAGCTTCACGTAGAGGTACGCAATCCTACTAATAGGTAATATAAAGGCAAAAGTTTGTAAGTATGAATGGATGGATGGATGTTTGTTACTCTTTCACGTAAAAACGGCTTAAGCGATTTTAATAAAATTTGGTATGGAGTTAGCCGATACCCTTAGGCTACTTTTTATGCCAGGAAAATATTTTATGCCGCATAATTTCGACATTTTGTTTTTTTCTGCAGTCCACGCGGACAAAGTCGCGGGCGTCCACTAGTAATTTAAATAAAATTTCTGGGGGCCTTCGCTCAAACATTAGCCTACTCGTATCTTAGGTTAAAGTTGATGTTGTCACTATCTTGATCAAGCTTTTAGAGAAAGACAGCATCAACTTTATCCTTTAGATACGCTATCTGACCATTGGAATAATCGACTCTATCGAAGGCTCTAGTAACAACTGAAAATCCATTAGATAAAATCTCTTCAAACGTCTCGGAGCCGTGAAACTTAAGGTATGATGCCGAGCTAAGCAGCACGCTGCACGGCTAGCCTTTTTAGTGCTGCCACTGCAGTGCTGCCGCGACATTGCTGCGCAGCTCGGAATAATATACTCTCATATAAACCTGTAGACAATGTATGCGGACCAGTAATGCTGCAGCAGCAATGCAGCGGCGGCAGTGCAGCGTGCTGCTTAGCTCGGAATCATACCTTTAGGTACTCGTACTTACCTAATTCACATTCTTATGACTTTGGCTTGATGTTTTTATAGAATTATCCGGTTTTAATTTTCACGAATAGTTAAATATGCAGTTCTTTCGATTTTATTCTGATTTGATTGATAGAGACTAAACTAAGCAAAAATTTTTTTCAAGATAATCACGAACTATTCCAGAGATTTCCTAAATTGGCAGGTATGATCCTTAAGAATTAAAAAGGGAAGTCCTAAAGTTTATATCAACCAAATATCTAGTAGCCAATTTCCATAATTCATCTAGGGATCAGAATTAGGTAGGACATGGATAAAAATAACAGTTTAAACTTTAGTTTTTATTAAAAAAAAAATGTCGTACGATAGAAAGTAAGAAATTTTCTTCAAATATCGTAGTGTCCGAGGCGCCCCGCTGCTGATGCTTTACGTTACCACGCCTTGTGTCATTATCTGAAAGTATGTAGATGATAAAATTAAAGAAAGCTCCAGTGACCAGGATGTTGGTCTTTTTTTGCGCAAAAAATTAGCATTGCCATCATCATCATCATCATCAGCCTATTGCAGTCCACTGCTGGACGTAGGCCTCCTCCAGGGCACGCCACAAGAACGCCATGGGGGGTATTTGCCCATAGTCACCACGCTGAGCAGGCGGGTTGGTGACCGCAGTTTGTATTTTGGACTATGTTGTCAACACGGGAGGCGCTGCTGCCCACCTCCCGGAAACCCTTAATCGTCTCGTACGATACCCACGGGCAGATATGGTGTGGTACGAATTCTACTCTGCCGGCACCACGCGGCCTATAAATAAATATAGTCGTACCACGCTAAGTTTGCAAAAGTCAAAATGTTGTAGCTTTTCAAATTTTGTAGTTGGGATCACTCACAAAGTGCGAAAAAATAGTCTTGATACTTCATTTGTTAAAAATTTTTTAGGAAGATCATAATACGACAATTTTAAGATTATGCCAGCGTACTCCCGCGACTTTGTCCGCGTGACATTATAGCCTATTATGTCATTTTGATGTACTTTTAAACTTAGCGATGTTATTACAATTTTGCATATTTACATATTGTTGAGTGTACGTACAAGGAAGGACACCTGTGGTCCTCGGTGGCGGTAAACTTTCCAACTTTGTGAGTGATCCAAAATACAAAATTTTAAAATCTACCACATATTGACTTTTGCAAACTTAGCGTGGCACGTCTACATTTCATTTCGTGTAGGGTAAATTAGTTTTTAGGTTTATTTATATAAATGTAGATTTTAGTTAGTATTTTAATACAGTTAATGTTCAGGTATAATACATCCTATCTTTCATCCTACCTTTATGTATTAGTATAGGCATACATATACTCTATTACAAATAAATAAATATAAACGCTTTATATTGAATGCATATGGATGTACCCTACCTCTCACTCATTGGGTTCCAGCTAGCTCCACGGTGGTTATAGAATCGGCCTCAACTGAGATCACAGCTTGGGATTCGCCTATGTTGATGGCAAGAGTTTTTGCTGAACTGGATCTGTAACGATAAAGAAGAGTTTGTATTTGTAACAAGTGCCAGAGAATTTTTGTTTGTTTTTTCCATTGATAGAGTCGGAGCTGATACCAGAGATATACCTACATATTGTAATACCTATGTAGCGCCGGCCCGAAGTAAATTTTAGAATGATAGCGAAATCCAATTAGGCTAGCCTCTCCTGTTTGCTCCTAATAATATATACCTATATCTTTATCATTTAGGCGCCCTCTAGGATTTGGCGCCTGGAGCGACTGCTCCGTTCGCCGTATGGGCGGGCCGGCCCTGTACCTATGCTCTGGAGAGCAATCGCGCTAAATAACACCGTCTTACCTTTCAACGGAACGTTTCTGGTTTTATGTTCATGGTTTTAGCTTTGAATTGGACTCTGTCCATTTGACAGCGAATCAGATATTTTCAGTCTCTCTTTTTAAAAAACGTTATCAAAATTTTGCGAGATGCATGTGCATAACAACGTTTTAGTTGTATATAGTTAAATTTTGATAAAAACGTTCAACAATAGCGCGATTCCTGATCTGGTTTGTCATCACTGTAGTTACCTAAGATCGTGATCATGTGTTGGATTCGAGGGTGTAGGGCCAGGTGGTGGACTAATAATTTGTTGAAAGTAAAACATATCTAATGCAATACTTACTTATTAAGCACGACCACAACAATCGTCTCCCTCGGCGTCGAAAACGCAATATACTCGGCTCCAGAATTGGTAGTCTCAGTAACATTGATCCTCACTGAGCCTCGAGGTACGAATTTAGACATGTGGCCGATGACATAAAACAGTGGCTGCTTCACAAACTCCCCTGTTTCCTCGTACACCAGAATTGGGGAGTCCACGAAGTTGTCGATGTAGGTCGGACCTCCTTGTGGATTCAGACAAATATTCCAGTCTATCCATCCGACCACGTGATGATTGAGCACCTGAAATTACATGAATCTTAAACTGAACTCGAAGTTGAAGATCTTCTGAAGGAAGAAGTCATTTTGTTTCAACATTATTTACAGTATTCTAATAGGTACATATACGCGACATTACTGGGTGTAAGGTTTCCTGCTGAGTTTTCCAAGGCTAATAAACAATTTCATTTTATATATCTATCATTAAATATCATTATTTCAAATATTGTTGTAATACCAACTTTTTTATAGAGTTAAAAAGCATTGTACCTAAGTATATTGCCATTTACATAGTCTAATTAGCTGGTTTCGCAATTATGATTAGTTATTTTTATTGTTCTTAACATATCCGTTTTTAACATCGTTACATCCTGTATATAGAAGTACAGAAATACGTACATCAATCATATCCGATACATATGAAGCAGCACGATCCCACGACCCTAATGCGACATGTTCTAGTAGTGGCACATATCCTGAAAAATAATACATATTAAAAATTTGCATTTGTGACATTATGAACGAAGTCTGTAGGCTAGTAAACAAAACGAGTAACGAAGGCCTCCCAGACATTGTAACACTTTCCACCGGCATTGGTTGGGTCAATCATCCGCTAAATGAAGGCTACAGAACTTTAAGAAACTTGCTGTCGCTCGTAAAGTTATAA
This sequence comes from Carposina sasakii, assembly GCA_014607495.2. Classification (NCBI taxonomy): domain Eukaryota; kingdom Metazoa; phylum Arthropoda; class Insecta; order Lepidoptera; family Carposinidae; genus Carposina; species Carposina sasakii. The sequence continues at coordinate 3,290,309 of CP053169.1, forward strand.
CATAGTCGAAGGCCCCTGTTTCTCTTTTTGTAGAAATTAGCTTTACTCGTATTACATAGAATATCATCAGCGGCACCTCTTTCTGCTGCAAGAGTCGACTAAAGAACTCAGCATTCTCTCACTTGATAAGCTAGCAACCTGTCACTATCATTTACACCTGTTCCTCGCTATGCTAACAAATAATGCAGTTCTCTCCATTTTAGAAATGTAGTGTAAGTAGTGACAGGTGGTCAGCCCATCGGCTACAAAACACCAAGACCCTTTTGTCCCTCTACTGACATGTACAGTATGAAAACAAGACTAAGTAACCTACGCAAGCCTCGGTATAGATGATGAATTTGCTGGGATACGCCTCGGCCACATCGGTGAGCATACTCGGCGGGGATACCGGGTCTAAGTACCAGTGTACCGCTATACCATCCATGTATTGTTCTGCATCTGGCTCGTAGGCTAGTGCCTGGAAAGTAGTAGAAATTAATCATAACTGCGAGTTCCCATAACAGAAAGTTACCAAGGGATTCGTCTTAATTCGCCTGCACGTTGTAAGAATACTTTACGACTCTGCCAATTATATTTTTTTATAACTAAATATTTACACACTTCACTAAACATAACCTAGTCTCACAAGAAGATCCTTAAAGTATTATTTCCTGGGTAACTAATAAGCAATGGTATATATAAATAACTATAGAACGAAAGATCCATGAGTCGGAAACAAACATCGATATTAATTATATCAAAGTTTTCGGGATTCGAACCCAGGACATATGGCATCGCAAGCAGAGCCACAACCGAACTACACCAATCGGCCGTCAACTACAAAATTAATATAACTACCTAGCTGAAGAGAAGAGAAAACTTACCGTATTGACGAATAATGGCAGAGATGCTCTCTGGTCATCGTGACCGAGGATCTTTACATCGCGAAGTGTAGAGTTCTTGATAGCAGGTCCCAGGTATTTTCCAATCCACTTTCCCTGAACATATAATAAATTAGTAGGTAGGTAACTCTGCCTTTAGGCAAATTAAAATAGCTTTGCAGCAAACGCGGTCTAAATTCTTTGTTATGACTTTAACTGACTAAGTACTACTTGAACTAAACAACGAATTTTTTTAACGCCTACTATAGTTTAGCGTTTTAGGACAAAGGTCGTTCGCAAAGATTTTAGGGTACCTAAGTTTCTCTCCATTGATTACCTAAATAGTATACCTACCTGAATTGTCATCACACGTATATGGATAGTTTCATTATTACTATAGTTTCAATAACTCACCATATTTTTGGGCGTCCATCCCATGTCATTCAAATCAAAGACTTTCGCTGGAACCAAGCCATCGGCGGGCTCATTGGATGTGGTCACCGCCCAGATTTCAATACCTTCATTCTGATATGCCTCAATGAATCTAAGAAAATAAACAAGACACAAGTAACTATAGGACGACCAAAAGTCTCTACTCCATACATATAAAATGCATTGTTCTGAATGACTAACGCATCAACGGTACAGACTAAACCGCTAATACCTACCTACTAGGGACCAGAAAATTAAAGGATGTGCTCTTTGTATGACTTAGGCATCCGATTAAAAAAAGATTTCGCGATATTTCTATTGGAACGGGACACATAGGACCTAAAGTTAAGTCAAGTTGACATGGTACATGAAGTCAAGGAAACACTTCGGGGCTTGAAACATGTTGACCTCAGGATCCCACAAGACTATTATAATTTCCTAGAGAGTATACCAAAAACTTACTTCATATGATACAAGGCGTAGGTCTCATAGTATTCGTCCAATAGATGGCTGACGCCAGTATAATCCTTGTTGGACTTCATCCATGTAGGTGGTGACCAGCATGTGCTCACTATGTGCACCGGTTTCACTGCAGCTTCCATAATTTTGTTGATCAGCGGAATCTAAGAAAGATAAACCACAACGGTAATGGAACTGCTAGATTAGGTTTTCAGAGTTGTTGTGGGAGATTGGAGAAAACAGTCTTGCTTATAACTAATAGTCAGCTCGTAATCAAAAAGCTAGGGTAAAATTAATGCATTGTAGAGTTTTTCAACAGCCGTAAATGCACTTCTTACCTACATCAATACAGATACAGAAGGTGTTTAAACACATAAATCACATTTGTCAAATAAGCACAAGCTATTTACCGGGATAGATATACTCGTAAGTATTCCTTGTAAAGACCCTCTCATATACAGGATGATTTTTGGTCGTCAACGTTCCCGAAAACTACGGAATCTCCTCGTCATCACGATCATATTTCTCCATGGAAGCATACCTGGGAAGTGTCCGGTTTCCAAAATATTAGGGTCCAAAGTTGAGTAAATAGACTGCGTTTTTCTGCATAAATGCACATAGACGCGTGTAGCAAGATTTTTTCACGAAAAATAGTTAATATCTGTCTATAAAAAAGTACAACATAAACACTAGACACTATAAATTTCGCCCGATCAAGTAATTTAAAAAAAAATCTAAAAAAAAAAAAATTTCCCAGCATTTTTTTTGGCATAAACTTACTTTATTTGATGTATAGAGTACGTACCCTTCGTTAACGGTGGCCACAAAAAACACCCTGTATATGTAAGCCAATAACCATGACATGGTATATAGCCAATAGGGCTATTTCATTACGGTATTTAACATACTATCCATCCAAACATTGAATATCATAACATTCTAAGCTATCAAACAAATTACCTTATACTCAAAATCTTCATACGCCAATGTGAAATTGGACAAATACGTGTCGCCTACGGGATATTCGTTGTAGGCATACGCATGCGTGGAGAAATCCGTACCTCCGATTGGTACACGCAGCATGCTGTACTCAATGCCATGGTCACTGAAATAAGATCTGAAAAAAAACGATTAAGATTTTAAAAGAAAACTTCTTTGTATTGTAAAATTAGTTCCCCCAGCGCTCAGCTCAGTATTTTGAAATTTTTTAAAAAGCATAACGAAATAAATAATACCCAAAGCTGGGGTATTGGGCGGTCATAAATATATGACCCTGTGAAAATTGACACAAAATATTTGTTGGATCAATCATACATCATCATCAGCCTATTGCAGTCTACTGCTGGACTTAGGCCTCCCCCAGGGCACGCCACAAGTCTGCCATGGGGGGTATTTGCCCATAGTCACCACGCTGGGCAGGCGGGTTGGTGACCGAATCATACATAATGGAGTTAAAAGGTACAAAAAGACACATTACGCCAAGTTTTCAAATAACTGACTACCTACACCTATAAGTCTCTAGCATTATAGCTAGTTTGTGTGGATATATTTATAGGGTTAGGAAAAAACAAATATTACTCGATAAATTTCTCTTGCGCTGCCAAGGGTAGGCTCTTCACGTTGATCCCCGCAGCGTCGGTGACTGCACCTCCAAAGCCCTCAATAGTCTGATACTTGATGTCAGGGTCGAGTTCTAGTTGTATCTCAGCTGATGTTACTGTAACATAGAATAGAATAATTTTTATTACAAAATTACACATACACGGACAGAAACAACATAGAACAAGACAATAGAAATAGCTACAATCGAAAGTAGTAGGTAGACAGGTAGGAGCAGATATTTTAAGAACAATTAAAAAGAAAAACTGTGCACCCTATTTGGAGCCCGGCGTCACGTCCCGTGTACGTGCAACCGCCAAACATCTTACAAATATTATAAAAGCGATAGTTTGTGAGTATGGATGGATGTTTGTTACGAGTACTCTTTCACGTAAAAAACGTCTGGAGCGATTTAGGTATATAGTCTGGATTAACACATAGGCTACTTTTTATCCTGGGAAAATATTTTTATCCCGGATAATTTCGACGTTTTGTTTTCTCTGCAGTCCACGCGGACGAAGTCGCGGGCGTCCACTGGTTCATACATATTTACACGGCTGTGGTCCCAAAATGAAGCCAGAAATGCAAGATCAGGAAGGAGATTCTTACAGCCACGTTTAGCATAGCGGGGTCAGATGTTAGGACAAGTTGCTAGCTCATCGACTAAGGGAACACTGCTGTATTCCTTAGTAGTCTCTTACTATATGCACAGAAGGAGATGCAACTGAGGTATTCTAGTAAAACCACGCATCAGAACAGGCAATGTTACTAACTCAAGAGCAAGGATATCCCACAGTATCGTTTAGTACTCGTATAGTGGGAACGCATTTAAAAGATCTGCAGTGACGAGTTGCTAACTAATCGCCTGAGATGGGTAGTAAAATATTTCAAACACGTGGTCTCTAGAATAGATACCTACTAAGCTATTTATATTATAACTACATTATAACTAATGCTTACATAGTTGTTCTTCTAGAGATCCATTGGTTTTCGAGAAACGTAACCCAGCCTGAAAATAAAATTTTATTTATTTATTTCTCCCTTATCACCATCATTATAGGCAGATAGCGCAAGTAGTGATATAAAAATAGCTAAATAAATAAAAATAGCTTATTACTTAATTTCATATACAGGATGTTTTTTTGTGGCCACCTTTAACGAAGGGTGCGTACTCTATACATAAAATAAAGTAAGTTTATGTCAAAAAAAATGCTGGGAATTTTTTTTTTTTTTTAATTTTTTTTTTTATTTACTTGATCTGGCTAAATTTATAGTGTCTAGTGTTTGTGCTAGTTTTATCATAGACAGATATCAATAATTTTTCGTGAAAAAATCTTGATACGCGCGTCTATGTGCATTTATAGTCTACTTAACTTTGGACCCTAATATCTTGGGAACCAGAGACTTCCCAGGTATGCTTCCATGGAGAAAAATGATCGTGATGATAAGGAGATTCCGTAGTTTTCGGGAACGTTGACGACAAAAAATCATCCTGTATAGGTATATAAATTACGTAAATCAGGCAGCTATGTAAAAGTTAGGATATCAAATCACTGTTGAACTATAAGCCAAAGGCGCAATGCAAGAAGTTTGGAAGCACGTCAATACGAAACTTCATATTTTGTAGTTGGTTGGCAGCGGGGTAGCGAGGTATGGCGATCTTTATTTTCATCGACCATAGCTAAGATGCTATCAATCAATAGCAATTTTAATAATATCTCAATATGGGTTCGCCCACCACCGGGCCCTACACCCTCCACTGACCCTCGGATCTGATAACTCATAACTGCGAAAACAAGCACTTGCACTGCCTACGATCGCCACAAGAAACCAGATCTGAGCACCCAGCATACCTAGGATCTGGTTTTTTGTGGAACCATATTGAGCCCATATTGAGATATTATTAAAATATCTGAGAGACTAAAATAATTAAATATCAGTGAATGTTTGAACTTCCGAATTGTAACGCCTAAAACAATTTCATTAATAATATCTACTAAACTTGTCGAGTTTCAGAGTATCAAAACATTTCATCTGTTTATATCTGATACAAAAGATAGCCTATTACGAGTATACAATTGACTGTTCTCAATTTCACTTAATTACCTTGGAAGACGTGTATACCACATATCCGTTGTTATATACCGGGTCCCGAGTCACATCGTCACAGTAGGTAGAGTTACAAACACACAGCACTGAACGACCGGGCACTTCCCGCGCCGCGCACTCTTTATCTGCAAAAAAAGTAAAATAATTCCAGTCCCGCCCAGGTTCCCATGCACAATGGAATGGAACAAGAAAATGTTGTAAATAAATAGGTATAATCAAAATAAAAATATTGTTCAATGGAACTATTTTGTGTAAATAAATAATGAATAATAATACACACACTTCACGACACATTAAGTTAGACCCACGTTAAGATCCTTTAAGATCTTTCTTTCCACAATAAGGTCTTGTGTCGTGGCTGCTAAGCAACGGTATATAAATAAATACATAGATAATTATAGAAACATGACTCGAAAACCAATATTCATCATATCGATGTTTGCACCATAGGTTTGCACCTACCGAGATTCAAACCCAGGACCTATGTAATCTAATTACCTATGCCGATACATACTGAAATACAAGCATTATTATTTTTAAAAGACACCATTGCGCCGACTCTACCTATACAGGCTGTTTTTTGGTCGTCAACGTTCCCGAATACTACGGAATCTATCCATCATCACGATCATTTTTCTCCATGGAAGCATACCGACCTGGGAAGTGACTGGTTCCCAAGATATTAGGGTCCAAAGTTGAGTAAATAGACTCGTATTTTTACATAAATGCACATAGAAGTGTGTTATAACATTTTTTCACGAAAAATAATTTAAATCTGGATATAAGAAAACTACCACAAACACTAGATGCTATAAACTCGATCAAATAATTTTTAAAAAAATTACATAGTTACCCGACAATTTTTTTGGCATAAACTTACTTCATTTTAATGTAAATAAAGTACGTACCTACCGTCCGTAAAGGGGTGGCAATAAGAAAAAACCTGTATATATTATTGTAAAGGAATAAAAGTAAGTAGATGATTATGAGCAATTTAATTATGAGCTAATTTTATACTTATTGTTTACCTTTCTTCTGGCGGATTTCACAATTAGAATTGTAATGGCGTATTTTTTGTTAGTAGCTAGGTATGTAAATGCATTATATTATAAGCGGTATATCGCAATTTTTTTGGGTACTGACCTAGGAATAACGTTAGTAATAAAAAAAATTCTACACCAGAATTATTATTTGGTTAGAGAGGGTCTCTACCGAGGGTCTTCTGCACCGTTTAAACAATATATATTGCTATAAAAATATTACCTCTAGCTAATACTACCTAAATGATTGGAAATATTACCTTTTAGGCTATGGGTTCCAACGAACGCGAGAAATCCAAACAATATGCCAATGTAGAGATTCATACTGTAGGTTTTAGTTGAGATGAGATCCTCTAAAATCAAAAAATAGATTGAAAAATAGACATAAAAATATAACTTTTTTCTGGAACTTGGTAAATATTTTAATTAACTACACTCACCAAGAAAAATTACTTCACACGACTGCCTATTTTCTATTACTTTCACGGTAATAACTGCCTTAAAATTATTAATTTCAAAACAATATTAACTCAATAAACTCCAATTATTTTATCCTACCATGTATTATTATAATTTTCAAAGTAGAAACAATTAATTAATTGGTAGCCTTAGTAATACTGTTACGTTAGAAATTATGAGCTATTTAAATAGGTTCTATTTGTAAAATAACGTAAAATTATAACACGCTTTATCAATAAGAAACGCAATGAAGAGCGAGTTGATTTTGTTTGTTGGATTCCGCAGTATAAAAGATTCTGTTATCATGTGTACAGGGTGTTTTTTTGTGGCCACCTTTTACGAAGGGTACGTATTCTATACATGAAATAAAGTAAGTATATGCCAAAAAAAATGCTGGGAATTTTTTTTTTTTTTTTATTTAAATTCCTTGATCGTGCGAAATTTATAGTGTCTAGTGTTTATGTTAGTTTTTTTATAGACAGATATTAATTATTTTTCGTGAAAAAATCCTGCTACGCGCGTCTATGTGCATTTATGCAGAAAAACGCAGTCTATTTACTCAACTTTGGACCCTAATATTTTGGAAACCAGACACTTCCCAGGTATGCTTCCATGGAAAAAAATGATCGTGATGATGAGGAGATACCGTAGTTTTCGGGAACGTTGACGACTAAAAATCATCCTGTATACTCATATACTGGGTGTAAAAAGACAAATTTGTTCTTTTAATACCTCGTATTCTTTGTAACATCACGATAATTTTTTTCTATGGAAGTATCCCTGGAAAACCACGGGTTTTCAAGATATTAGAGGTCCAAAGTTACATTAATATTATAATTTTTTTACATAAATCCATCTGAAATCGGTTAAGTAACATTTTTTTCAAAGATACCATGTCAAAATGTTAGTTTTGTAATTACATTTGTACTTTGAGCATCAAACGAATACATTACTTGCAATAAAATGACAGCATTTTTTCATAATTTAAACATATACATAAAGTGGGTGATGTCAACAACATCAGTTACGCTGACGATATGATGCTGCTGGAACCGACAGCTGGTGGAGCAAAGGACATGCTGAAGGTGTGTGAGTCATATGCAGCGAGACACGGACTTGATTATAATATTAATTATTTAGGGAAAATCCGACGACAGAATTTTGACCCAGTGTCACGACTAATACTTCTCAATCTCAAATACGACAATCCTAAGCTCTAGAGCGTGTTAGAGTAATATGCATACACTCAAAAAAAACACAACAGTCTTTCTGGCGCAGTTGGTTAAAAATGTGGGTGCATGTGGCATATGTTCTATGGGGTCGCCGGTGTAAACTGAGAACTTCGAATAAAGTGACAATTAAGGTAACCCAATTTTATACCTCCGCCATGTAACATCGATTTCCATCGACATTCATAGTCGCAACTCTCCCATGAATAGCGGTTTGCAATTCAGCACGTAACTTGATGATCGCGCGTAAATGAAGCCTTCTTAGCGAAGTCTATCGATTCGATCGAGAAATAAATAAAAAATAATGTTAATTCATCTATGGTTCCATATGTGATATGTCTGTTCACTAACGTGCAAATATATGGATTTCAAGCCGTACAATATTCATAGAAATAATACATACATATCTACTTTATCTCCACATCTATACTGATACGAGTATTATAAAGGCGAAAGTTTGTGAGTGAGTTACTTCTTCACGTCTAAACGGCTGTAGTGATTTTAATAAAATTTGGTATGGAGTTAACTGATACCCTGAATTAACACACAGGCTACTTTTTGTCCCGGAAAAATATTTTTATCCCGGATAATTTTGACATTTTGTTTTTTCCGCAGTCCACGGACGGAGTATACAGGGTGTAACAGAAAGGGTATGTTAAGCGAAAAGCTATGTAAATAGCACACTATAGAGAACCTATTTCCAAAATTTATGACTCGAAATCACATTTTAATTTTTAAAGATTGTATGAAAATTCCTGAGATATTTAAAAATTCTTTATACTATCGGGAAAAATAAACATGTGATTTGGGGTCTCAAATTTTGTGAATAGGTTCTCTACAGTAGGCTATTTACATAGCTTTTTGCTTAACATACCCTTTTTGTTACACCCTGTATACAGAATGATTTTTCGTTGCCACCCTTAAGAGGAGGCAGACCTTATTTAGCATCTTTTTGATGAAATATGCTGAAACGGGTGCATGTTTGTTTAATGTGAGACTATTACACTATATTCTTAGTACCCTTAACTATGTCATGTAAAGCCAAAAACATGATTTAATGATTTTCGCTCGATAGTTTTGTTTTTTGAAATCGACATGTTTTTTAGTCATTTTTACTTTTATTTCGGCTATTACATGAGGTAGGCGTTTAAAATAAATTCGGATGTCAAGATAATAATGATAGTAAACTTTTGTAAAGCCAAAATTAAAAAACAATCATAATTGAACACACAATTAATAAAAATCTTTTTGAGACTTACGCTCTTTACTTCTGAGCTCAATCAGTTGTTTAGCGTGCAAGCGATATTCTACTCTAATGCTTACAGAAAAGCGTTAAATAGTAACTTCGTGCCCGCTGACGCTCAGTACCGCGCTGTGCGCCGACGACGTAGGGTCTATGTCGCTTTCGCCCACGGCAGTGGCATTTTTTATTATCTTGCGGTGTAGGTATTACTCGATTGAGTTCGGACTAATGGGAAATAAAACTAAAAAATATGTTTCCAAAAGGAAGATGGCTCAACGTTGGAGAGAATCAAAGGTGTAAGTAGCTATAATCATAATTAGTAAGTATGTAAAGTTTAGTGCTGAGAATGCATTTTATAATGGACAGGAGAAAAAACAAAATGTCGAAATTACGGGATAAAATATTTACCCGGGATAAAAAGTATAATGTGTTATTCTGATACGTACCTAAGCTAATATAAGGTCTTTCCGAAATTAGTGATTTGCCTTTGACACGAAACTAGGAAAGTAAAAAGAAACAACTTTCACTATGGGGCCAACTCCGATATAGTGAAAAAAATCAGCTGTTCGATACATTTCAGGATTTTGCGTGATGAAGTAACAAACATACACACTCACACACATACAAACTTTCACCTTTATAAATTGGTAGAATTCCTTTGAACGATGGCGCTAGTTGCTTTGTTTATCTATGTAAAAGTCTACAAAAGAAATTAGTTCCGAAATCACACACACAGCATGAGAAGTATTCTATAAGCGCACTGCTTTACACATGAAGCACATACACAAATTTTATATACATTTACGAGTATATGTAGGTACAATATCTTTCACCCACCTAAGGAACTTACTACTACAGGTGAGGCATAAATATTGGAATAGGTATGTGGATTAGGTATTTTTCAATACTAGTCGGTACCTAATACAACGATTAGGTCATCATCATCTTCCTGCCCTGTTCCCATTTATTTGGGGTCGGCACAATATGTACTTTTCTTCCATTCATCCCTATTATCCGTCATCTCATGGCTCACTCCCAGTACACGCATATCCTCCCTCACACAGTCCATCCAACATTTCTTTGGTCTACTTTCTTTTCTTTATATCCATCCACACTCATGCACAAAGCTCTCTGTAAAATATGCCTTTCATCCCGTCGCTTTACATCATAGACTCATAATATAGCTTTACATGCCCGTACCAAGGCAGACGGTTACTTCGTAACTTGTCTGTGATCGGCGCAACTTTCAAACTTCCTCTTATATACACATTTCTTATTTTATCCATTCTTGTAACTCCACACATCCATCTCAACATTCTCATCTTGCTTACATGGAATTGATTTTTATCCTTCTTTACGGCCCAGCATTCAGATACAAGACGACATTAGGTATTAGGTATCGCATAAAATATCATCTTATTATGAGAAATCAACCGTAAGGCATAGACTATAAGTTTCAATTTTATTATTTAGCAAAAATACTACAATATCATTAGAATATGAAGGTAATTTTCACCATTTCTAACAAGTTTATAATAGCCCAGCGGTTACATCGGCGGAGTCGAAAGTCAGATATTCCTGGTTCGTATCCGGGTACAGACAAGACTTTTTTTTTCCTTTTTTTTTTACAAAATAAAAATCCTTTATTTAAACAAAATATTTGACACAAACTAAAAACAATTTAACTAAATATTAAAAATTTAACCTAATATAAAAAATGCATTTCGCTATTATCACGATATTTTCTATTTCCACAACTATTCTTTTTACGTAGGTATTTATTAGATAATGGATCATTCACCGAAAACCGATACTAAATATTCACCGAATAAAGATTCTACGTATTTATCTAATACGTAATGGATCACAGTAATGGAACGGCCATATTGCATAAATATTAGTATGTATTAGGTCGAACAGGTACGATTTTTACCTAATCCGACCCATCTTTACTTACTATACTACGTAGCATCTTCGGCAGCAGTTCCTTATCTACAATATTTTGTTTATAGAATTCAAACCAATTGTGCCGAACAAAAAGTCCTGGAGTCGCCCGTCAAAGTTTATACCGAAATAATACCACCTGTAATGTTTGAAGAAAAGTGAGTGAGAACCTACCTACCTGCTATAATTTTGTTGTTTTTGCTCACTTGTTTTCACTTTTGGCTACTAAAACTTTTTTGATATTTTTAAACTCATTTCATATTTTAGCTCTCCGATTGACAGTTTGATGGTAACAGATGAGGTGGAGCATAGAACAGAAGGTATTTTACTGTATAAGGTAAATAGTACATATATATTTCTTGGGGAGTGTAGAGGATTAGTAAGAAAAATCATTTAATTTAATTGTATAGTATTTAAACGCACATCAAATAAAATGATTTTTTTTTAGTCACAAATAATTGGAATTCATATAAAAATTACTGACTGCACAGCAAAATCCTCAAATAAGAATATTGCTAATCAAACTGCAATTTATATTTGTGGCATACGCATACCGCTATTTATCTTTAAATAAAGTTTTTTTTATTTATGCACAGCTAATATTGCGAATGCACATTATACATACCTGTTAACCCTTTATTTTTAAAAAACACCTACTATTTATATTTAACATACAGCAATTTACCTAAATGAAACGGCATTTTTTACATAATCATCTTAATATTAAAATTTGTTAAGTTACTACTTGTAACATTTTAACATATTGACTCACCTAAAAGCCTTTTTAAAAGCGATCTACATGAGTAAATTGGTCCCATTTCACATATGTATCGGATACTATTTTTTGTGATATATAAAATAAATCTTTGATATCTACCATTAATCCGTTTTATTCAAAACTTCCTAATACTTGTTGCATTGGATGAATTTTATACATAAATATAACTATGATGCAGGTAATGTGTTCTATTGTATGAATGACTTTTTAACATACCTATATTACTTATTAATAAATTAATTATTTTAATTTAATTGTATTTTGCAAACAAAAATAAAATAAACATAACATTGAAATCAATTATAATAACGACTCTATGGGTTTTTATGTTCTCTGAGTTTGACCTAGCGTTGACCCGCCTGCTCGAAAGCGCGCGAATTTCGAATTTTAACACTACGTAGATCTTAACGCGTATCCTTGCATTGCGGGTGGCGGGGTATGTGGGCGGAGCAACCGTGGGACTTTTATTTGACTGCTGGCTCTTAACGAAGGGTACGTACTCTATACATCAAATAAAGTAAGTTTATGCCAAAAAAATGGTAGGTAATTTGTACTGGTAATAAAAATGTAGGTAATTTTAAAAAAAAAAAACTTTAATTACTTTATTGGGGGAAATTTATAGTGTTCAGTGTTTATGCCAGTTTTTTCATAGACAGATATTAATTATTTCTCGTGAAAAAATCTTGCTACACGCGTCAATGTGCATTTATGCAGAAAAACGCAGTCTATTTACTCAACTTTGGACCCTAATATTTTGGAAACCAGACACTTCCCAGGTATGCTTCCATGGAGAAAAATGATCGTGATGATGAGGAGTTTTCGTAGTTTTCGGGAACGTTGCCGACCAAAATCATCCTGTATATGCAAGTTCAAATAAATATATTTTATCATCATCATCATCTTCCTGCCCTTATCCTATTTTTATGGGGTCAAAGATTTGGCATTTGTTTTACGGCCGGTTGCCTGCCTGACGCCAACCCTTCTCAACCCTAATTATATATAATAATTATATTCTTCATCTTAGATGACAAACCACGGTATTATATTGGACAACAGATTCATAATCTAGGCCCGAAAGCGATAACTTTGATGTTTCAGAAACCTAATAACCTAGCGTTATCTGACAAATCTTCGGGACAGTTCAAATAACTAGAATGCCTATATTTGCTTAGCTTAGATGCTCCAGTTTTTTGATATCGTGTTGCTAAGAGTATACGTTAATTTTATAATCTTTGACCCACATTAATTACAGTATATCGTGGAAGAAAATCGTTCAAGCGCGAGTCGGTCCCGACCACCGAATGTCCTGTACGTAGATTCATCCTACTAATATTATAAACGCGAAAGTTTGTGAGGATGTATGTATGTAAGGATATTTGTTGCTCTTTCACGCAAAAACTGCGTAATGTATTTTGATGAAACTTTACATAATATAGCTTACATATTAGAATAACGCATAGGCTACATTTTATCCCGGATTATTTCTACATTTTGTTTTTTCTGCAGTCCACGCGAACGCGGGAACAGGTCGCGGGCGTCCACTATTAACATATATAAATGTAAATGAAGCTATTGTACTCTTCATTTAATTTGAATTACTCGCGTAGACGTTTATATCAAAATATTATATCATCTAAGTTGGCAGTTTGCATGACCTATGTCTTTGCCAGAAATGCAAAATGGTGACTGGCCTTTTTTACAGTAAAACATTAACGTGGATTTCAAAGAAAACAATTTCGTAATTTAAATTTAATGTTGTTTTTCTTTACAGGTTAGTGATTAATAAATAACTTAGTACATAATTGTATAAACCTTTGATAAAAATAACTTGTGTAAAATTGTTGTAAAATTCATAAAATAAATTTCTCTTTACAGAGCAACAACTAAACTTTTTGTTTCAATAAATTACATTATTACATAAATAATTCGTGAAACAAGTCTTGCGGTATTTTTAGACAAATTACAGTTATATAATTTTCAGTTTTTTACCTTTCTAGTAAAATTAGGATTAAGTACTACATCTCGCAGTGCTAATCAATGGAAAATACCTTGTAAATTTTGATCCGATAAGATAATTCATTTTACCGTTTTATATACGATACGAACCTCTATCATTACAATTTTTTAAAGATTGTTACATTTCGATTGGGTGCGATTCCCACTCGGGTGAAGAATTTTTTCCATTTCTTTATTAATAATTTTATAATTGTTACATTTTTCTGAACAGAAGTTATTGTTCATTTATCGCTAAGCTAATTAGGTACTTAGTAACTTTTTACCCATGGTCCCTGAAATTGTACTCTGTCAGTAGAAACTTATTTATTTATTCCTGTAACCCTAATAATGTCATAAACCCCATATTTACAATACTAATAATAAAAACATTACTTTGTCCTCAATTCCCTTTATTATGCAAATATTATGACAATGTCTACTCTATGTTACGACATAAGCGCACATTCGTTAATAAATAACTGTTTGAATTCGAATACATTATGTTTTTAACATACCTTACATAGATTACGAAGTACCTGGTGTAGATGTTAAGTGTAAAATAAAATCATCGCTCACGGTATGTTGACGGCCGATTGGTGTAGTTGGTAGTGGCCCTGCCTGCGACGCCATAGGTCCTGGGTTCGAATCCCGGTACGTGCAAACATTGATGTGATGAATATCGATGTTTGTTTCAGAGTCATGGATGTTTATATACTTATCTATGTATTTATATACCGTTGCTTAGTACCCACGACACAAGACCTTAGGGATCTTAGTGTGAGACTAGGTCAATGTGTTGTGAAGTGTGTGAATATTTATTTATATATTATAGTGTAAATGCGAAGAAAACTAATTCGATACAGTCTATTTTAGGTGACCCCTGAATACCCGCCCACACGCTCACTGGTCGTGTATAAACTGTCAGAGTATGATACATTTTGTTGTTATTTTGCACCTTTTCTAACACTACACAATTATCAGTGTATTTACACCTGCACCTGAATAATGTGTGAACAAGGTTGTCAAGGGCCGATTTTTTCAATGGTCAGATAGCCTATCTGAAGGATAAATTTGATGATGTCTTTCTCTAAAATTTGATCAAGATAGTGACAGCATCGACTTTATCTTTTAGGTAGACTATCGGACCAGTGGAATAATTCCTAGAATAGGCTCTTGGCTCCAAAAATATTTATCATTCAATAGGCTGCTTCTTCTGCTTCATAAGGCACTCGCTGTTCTACAAGTAAGGTACGAGTAACTCTACTGTCGCTATAGAGTTAGCTGGTAGTGAGACGATAGCTTGTTCTTCACCCAACCGTAGGCTTAGTATTGTCGTTGAATTTGCACTGAAAATGGAAAGGCGAAAGGGGATATAAGTAAACAGGTCATAGGTACTTATTATAGTAGGGGAGCCCAAGCGGGGATTTTTGAAGTTACTCGAGCGTGTCAGAAAATTATGTAGGGAGAATCCTTGCATAATGTAATGTACCCTTACCACATATGAACCCTTAGTATGGTGGTGTACGTTGAGGGGAACCCGTCAGATTAGTAAAAAAAAATCGATCCTCCGAAAAACTCGAGCGCGTCAGATTAAGAGAGGGTAAGTTAATTACAGTGAGATAAGTGTATATTTCAATAATCTGACGATTTGAATGTGACATTAAGAAATAAACAAGTCACAAAGTTGTAAAAAAAAACGATACCTCGAAATACTCGAGCGTGATTAAATTTTTTTTTTTTAAAGATAATAGTGTCAGGATTGTAAAAAAAAAATAATCTGACGTTTTAAATGGGGTAATGTTTATTAATTTGTCGAAAAAAGGTGGAGCGTACAGCGGCAGAGAGCTGTGGTTCCCCCACGCTGCGCCTAACTTTCGTTCTCACTCATTCTTTATCTCTTACTCTCTCGCACCGTCACAACTACGCCATGTTGTCATCTCAGCTTAGTGATGGGCAAATGGAAAAAAAACATCGATATTTATCGTATCGATATTTTTCAAATATATCGATAATATCACCCAAGAAATATCGATATTTCGATATATCGATATTTTTTGCCCAATTTGCAATTATTTATAAAAATTGCCAAAATTATCGCTAACTTCCATACAGCAGACATGACATTTAACATAAATACAACTCACACAAAAAAAATAACAATAAGCTACGCTTAGTTTACTCGTGACAACACAACAAAACAACGTTCGTACCAACACTCTAAACTAAAATGCAGTCAGTCCAGTGCAGTGATACCAACCAAACCAACAAGCAATGTCATTGTCATAGACAAACAAGTCATAGAGTGTAATTTTTGTTTGTGTTTGAAGCAAAGAAACTAAACCCATACAGCCTACTGCATATTTTCTAAATTTAAGAAATCGGATTGGTCAAAAACATGATGTGACGCATGAGCAGACGCCAGACAGCAGAGCTTTAAAAATATATCGATTTTGATATCTGAAAATAAATATCGAAAATTGATATATCGCAGGAAAAAATATCGCTAATTTATATCGATATTTTTCTGAAAAAAATATCGATATTTTGATGTGTATATGATCCTTTCATTCATCTGTGAAGAAAGCACAGCAAGAATTTCCCTTAAAAATGGTCAGATTAGCTATATCCCTCCATATAATTGTCAGATTATGATTCAGGAGGACAGTAACATCAAATTGATCCCCCTGCAGAAAAATCTGACGCGCTGGAGTATTTCAAGGTCACCATTTTTTTTTACATATTAAAAAATTAATTATGACTGAACGCCTCGTGCAAATCGTCAGTCATTTGAATAGTACACTTTTTAGGGTTTACTTAACACTCACTTTGAATATCTGACACGCTCGAATAATTTTTTTTTTTTTTTTTTTTTCAACCATTGGTTCTGGCCACCCCCCTTCAATTAATTGTCAGATTAATGTCTAATAGTTATGAGTAATATAAAGCGCATATGTACTATAAATGACTGACGCGCTCGAGTATTTCCATATGACGATTTTTTTTTACATTTTTAAACAAGTGTACACGGTAAACCCCCCACTAAAATAGAAAATGCAACATAAACTTTTTTTTGCTCATAACATAATCTGTAGAATCCACTAAGTCCCCATGACGCTCGAGTAACTGCAAATTTAGCATCTCGGGCTCCCCTACTATTATGTGAAGTAGAGTTGAAGTATTATGGAGATAGAATAGGACTAAGTATAAATAAATAAATTTAATCATATTTACTATTACTAATACATACTATCATCAGCTTCCTGTCCTTGTCGCATTATTTATTGGATCGGCGAAATATGGTTTCTTTCGAAACTCATATTACCAAAGATTTGACGTTTCTTTTTACGGCTAGCTTCCCTCCTGACGCCAACCCTCCACGGATACGGCCAAGTGACAATTTAAGAATATTAAAATCCGCACATTAAATAAACCCAGTGGTACTCGATCAATGTCCGTGTCTACGATCGAACTTACGCTGTCCGACTGGAAGTCGTGCGTGATACGTCTAAACCAGACTTTCCCAAAGTGGGCGATAACGCCCCCTTGTGGGCGTTGGAAGCCTAGAGAGGGGCAGTTAAGGCCCCATAAAAAAATAGCACAACTAATATGCTATTGACATTTTTAAGGTGAAATAAAAACGGGGGGCGCTACTGATTTTCAAAGCGGGCGTTAGCCGAAATAAGTTTGCAAACCTATGATCTAAACCATTGGGCTAACACCGCTTTTAATCATAGCATATACAATATGAAAGTTATATAACATTTAAATATATTATATCTAGAGAATACCCTATAAACTTACTCATTATACAGAACGACAACAACTGTACTGTTCGTAGTGAAAAACGCAACACTTTGTACCATCGTCGATGGATTCACCATTCCAATCCTCTTGGAACCTCGTGGAACAAACTTCGACAGATGCCCGATAGCGTAGAACATCGGTTGCTTGACAAACTCCCCATTGTCAGCATCAACGATCACGGGAGAGTCCACGATATTGCTGATGAAGTTTGGACCACCTCCCTGGTCCAGGCATAGGTTCCAGTCGATCCATCCGACCACCTCGTGGTTTAATACCTGAGTATTAATGGTATTATGAAGTCAAGTGTGAGCTTTTGTAGGCGTTTTGGTACTTTTTCTTTCTTAATCAGGGTATAAAAGTAGGGTATGTAAGTGAAATGCTATGAAAAAAGCCCAATATAGAGAACCTACATAAAATTTGAGACTGAAAATCAAATGTTTATTTTTGTATGAATATTCCTCAGAAGCTTTATGATTGAACAGATTATGCCAACACTATCTGAAAAATGAAACAGCGGCATAGCATTTCGCTTCACATACTGTTACACCCTGTATATAAAAATGAATCGCGAATGCGACCGTTCGTCCGACCGCAAAAATTCTGATGGCACAAAAGGTTTTGATTTTATTTTTTGTAAATGGGTGCCATTGGATTTGTCAGGAGGGGTTCCAGAATTCAAACTCATATGTAATGGTAGGTTAAGACTTACATCAATCATATCCATGACGTAATGTCTGGCTCTTTCCCATGATCCCAACTCGACGCCACTGACCCTCACATCTGTGAAATTCAGAAATCAATATCAGTTTACATTCATCAGTCTGCTGGACGAAGGCCTCCCTAGGGCCTACAGGTTTGGTCGTTATAATATTTTTTATAAGGCATGCATACCAAGAGAACCCTTTTTTTATGAGAATTATCCCACGTCTTTGAATCTCGTATTGTAATTTAATTAAATCCACATGAGCTTCTTCAAATTCCTTTAGATCTATTAATGGCTGATGTCAACAAAAAATGTAAATCGAACTATCAATCATTAAAAATAGTACCTACTTTTCTGTATATTTCTTTGGAAACATGGTAATTGCTGTACATACTCCAAATACCACGGCAAAATCTGTAGTCTGTAAAAAATGGACAATTAGAGATTCCTAAACATATATTATAATCTACTTACCTTCACAAGCCTCGGTATACAATATGAACTTGTCAGGATATTTGAGTTGAGTCTCTGACAGAATTGTAGGGGGAGTCACACTGTCATAGTAGAAATGTACAGCAATTCCGTCCAAATAATCCTCTGCTGCTGGTACTATTTCAATTAACTTAAAAGAATTCATTTAATAAAAATTAGGCAATGAAAAAAATTTTATTATTGTTTTTATCTTAGAATAATGATTTCGCTCCGCTCTGAGCGAAGACCTATCATTAATTTAAGGTTTTTATATTAACTTATGATGCAATCTAAAGATACCGAGGGCAATCACGCTATTGTTGAAAGTATTTAGCAAACCTAAACCACCACCAAAAAGGGTGTTCATCCAAATTTCCTATTTGGCGAAATTTTGACATCTTAAATAAATTAAATTAAATTACTTTGTAGAATTCCCGTTCATCCTACTGGTGGGACAACGCTTGATAGGACGGACGGTGAATGGGACCGGGTGTGAACCGGTTTATGTAACAACCAAGAGACGGCAAAGTGCGCAAAATTATCAAAACTTTCACCCAGTTTCACCCTTCCCTGATGAAGTCTAACCGCGGTGACATTTTTCGATACTTTAAATTTGCGTACTTCACTGTCGCTTGCTGCATTGACATTGTCCAGTCCAAGGGTCCTTAATTCTTCGCTTACCTTGTCAATGTATTCTACTATATAATTTCTTCCATCGTCATTGCCCAGTATCTTAACATTGAATCTTGAGCTGCGTATTAAGGGTCCCAGGTAGTTCGCTATCCATATACCCTGCGAAGAAAGGATTCTGCTAATGTCAGCGAGGGTAAAATTAACCTCAGAAATTAACACAAATTGAAGGCGTCAAATTCAAAATCAAATGACAGTATTAATTAGCAATTGGTTAAGGTTTGAGAAACCGGTGGTTAATTATATGACTACTGTGCGGCTTAGAAAATCTATAAAGCTAGGTTTTCGTTTACCTTTAATTAATTATTGTGATGCTGACTTAACAATATGGTGCTCTATACTGTATGTCTTTTTTAATTACTTATTTAATTCATTAAGTAATCACAAATTTTCCCATTGTTGTGATATCGATTACCTTATGAAGACTTCCCTACTCAGATAGTTCAATATGTTCTAAATAAATGTAGTAAGTTACTTTTTTACCATGTCCGACGGTAACCATCCAAGATTACTGAAATAAGGCATAAACTGCGTGTATGTACCGTCGGTAGGCTCATTAGTTGTAGTGATTCCCCATATAGGTATTCCCAGAGTACTGTACGCTTCGATAAATCTGAAACATTTTGAAGGTTAAACCATAAGAGTACTCGTAATAATTCAAAATGCGATAAATATTAAAACCGGTGAGCATGAAGAACTTGATGAATATGGATGAGGCGACAGAGGTAAGTTTGGAACGTACTAAATGGAGATCTCTAGTCTCTGCCTACCCCTATGGGACGTGGGCATGAGGTTATGTATGTAAATATTAAAATTACAATTGCCTGGTAAGGCTTTTCTAGTTAAGTTATCTAAGCCTGCGACTTTTGTTTTTTTTTACTTTACTTTTTTTTATTATAATTTTGACTAGCTTCAAACTGTAAGTTAGTATTATCTTGTTTATGGTCTTACCTCAAATGATAAAGGGCATACGTATAGTAATACTCCTCCAACAGATACCCTTCTCCATAAAATAGGTTGTTAGACTTCATCCAAGGTGGTGGACTCCACACAGAGCTTACAATATGAACTGGGGTCTTGGAAGTTGTCATTATTTCGTAGATTAGGGGAACCTGGAGATACAGCGACAGGCTGATTACCTATCTTGCAAAAGCGAAGCAGAAGCAAAACAACAGCGAAAATTGCACAATATTCGCGTTGAAATGTCGAATTCCTCTGAGATTGCTGTTACGTAATACGAATTTTACAAGCCATCAGCGAATTTATGCATAATTTCCGCTATTGCATTGGTTTTGCTAGCTAGGTGACATGGGGGCCGTTTATTTTTATTGTTGGTAGTCTTGAAAGATCTCGCTTAGAAAAGGTGCATAAGTACCCTAATATCGACCGAATAATAAATATGCTATGTTATTTCGTTCTAAAAATAATTTTCTGTGAGGGTAGTCCGCTTACCTTATATTCATAGTCTTCATAAGCTAAAGTATAGTTGAAAAGACAAGCGTCATTGACAGGAACTTCGTTGTACGCGTATGCTCTCGTGGAGAAGTCAGAACCAGCTATCGGTACACGAAGCATATTGTACTCTATGCCTCGGTCACTGAAATATGAACTGGAGGAAGAGGTACTGTATATATCTTACGATCTGCTAAACAAATTTTTAATTAATAAGTTTAGATAAACGAAATGAATGTCCGCGACGGCAAACTTAACATAACTTAATTACGCATTAGATTATGTTATTAGTGCAGAATTAGCATATTATTAATAAAAATGTGGATATGGAATTAACATTACTCTACAAAGTTCTTCTGCGCCCCCAATGGAAGGCTCTTCCAGTTGATTCCGACCGCGTCTGTTACAGCGCCTCCGAAACCCTCTATAGTCTGATACTGTGTGCTGGGATCCAAAATCAGTTCCGTGTCTGTGCCTAAAATTATACGAGTATTTTAAACTAGCGGCCACCCGATATTGCCGCCTTATATATTTTTATCTCAATTTTTGCTCTCGCATTGCTATAACTTTGCTTTTGGAAGTTACGTAATCAGCCTACCGTCATCGTATCGACGCAATATCGGGAAATCACAATATACGTTATATTACATCTAAGGTGCCGTGTGATTTCAGCAGAGTAGAATAGTAGGTACCACCCCACCCACATCTGCCCGTGGGTATCGTATGATGCGATCAAGGGTCTCGGGGAGGTGGAAAACAGCGCCTGTATTGACATCATAGTCCGAAAATCATACTGAGGTCACCAACCCGCCTGCCCAGCGTGGTGACTATGAGCAAAACCCCCCCTACGGCAGTGGCCTTATGGCGTGCCCTATGGCATAGATATTACATGTCAACGACCAGCCATGGACTCCAATAGGCTGATGTAATGATGAATAGGTAGGTATCTAAGAAACTTATTGAAAGCTCTATAACCGAGTTAGTATATAAATTTCTTACATTTTTTTGTTGCCTCAAACTGTTTGGTGTTCTTATGAAATCGTAAACCATCCTGAAAAAGTTACGGGCCATGTTAGCGTATCACAAACTTAGTTTATGAACGGTATCGTCAATCGAGGGCAGGGTCGTCGATATGCATAGTGATTATTTTATACGAGTGCAAAGTATGTACTGTGATAAATAAACATCAAATTTGTCATTGATTCCTCTCTGCAAATTTTTACTTACTTACATACACACGGCGGTTGTTCCCGAAATAGGGTAGCAAGAACTACAGGATCATAAGGTAGATCATCCCCCTGATTACGTAAAAGTAGTAGCAAAGCCGGAACCGCGCGATCGCGATAATTGAGAGTGTGTGTGTGCGGGGCGAGGTGCGGGTCGCGGGAGGACGCCGAGCGCTCGTTGCGCGCACGCACACACTCTCAATTATTGCGATCGCGCGGCTTCGGCTTTGCTATTGCTTTTACGTAATCAGGGGGCGGTAGCACAGCGGGGGCAGATGTAAATGATCAGTAACTACTGTTTCCGCCTGAGAGAACGCCCAAGTTCCTTGGTCGACTCATATGACATACACGGAAGGATATTAGGAGATCCAACTGATGTATCCTACTCGTAGTGAAGCCCTGCATCGGCACAAGATATCTACAGATTATCATTATGTTATGTTTCAGTCTCAAAGAAAGTTAAGGACATGTCCCGAAGTGTCATACAGCACTCAAAAACAACAAAGGCTTCTATATCATATCTTACTCAAAGGACCATATTGTTGGACTGTGTTTATATTTCCATAGGATTTTTGCATGTAAATGACAAAGTCTGCTTGGCCTACCTCTGAGGATGTATATATGGCATAATAGCCATGTCCCACTGGTTCCCTGGTAATTTCATCGCAGTAGGTTGCATTACACACACAGACCACCGAGCGTCCTTGTATCTGACGGGCCGCACAGGGCTTATCTGAATTAACTAAGACAATAAAAAATACACGCAATAAATAGAATATTAAACACTGCATGTGACAACCACGAAGATGATGAAGACCAAAGAATAATCCAAGACAGGCCGAGATTTTAAAGAGTAAGACCACAATGATCTTCTATCTATCTATATCTTCTATCTATCTAATACATACATACATACATATAATAAAAATGTTACGGATCGCTGTCTGTACATGGAAGATATAATGAGAAAAAATATTATAGGAGACCTTTATCAACGCAATAGTAGTACCCAAAAGAATGATTCTTATTCTTATTCTTTATTGTACACATACAATTACATACAGACAGAAATTATGAAAGAAAATGTACAAAGGCGGAATGATTATTGGATTTTTTGTCTGTTTATCTGTGCGTTTGTGCACGCTAATCTCAGAAATAGCTGAACCGATTTCGATGCGGTTTTTAGTAATATACAGGATGTTATTTCGTTGCCACCTTTAACGAAGGGTACGTACTCTATACATCAAATAAAGTAAGTATATGCCAAAAAAAATGCTGGGAAACGATGTAAATTTTTTTGTTTTTTTTTTTTATTACATGACCAAGCGAAATTTATAGTGTCCAATGTTATGTTTTCATTAATTATTTTTCGTGAAAAAATCTTGCTACGCGCGTCTATGTGAATTTATGCAGAAAAACGCAGTCTTTTTACTCAACTTAATATCTTGGGAACCAGACACTTCCCAGGTATGCTTCCATGGAGAAAAATGATCGTAATAATGACGAGATTCGGTAAACGTTGACGACCAAAAATCACCCTGTATTGAGGCAGGTCCCACTTAACGTAATAGGCTACTTTTCATCCGGAGAAAATGTTTTTATCTCGGATAATTTTGACATTTTGTTTCTTCTGTAGTCCACGCGGACGGAGTCGCGGGCGTCCACTAGTTTATAATATAAATGATTATGTAGTTGTAGTTACCGTTATCTACTCGTAATTGATTTAAGTGTAGCAAATTGCATCTACTTTTTATTAAGAGATACATCTTTAATAGGAGAGTAGATAGGTACCTTCTCAAAAGTGTAATAGTGCGAATTTATAGTTGTTGTTAATTTGTACTTATTTAAGTAATATTACTTACCCGTTTCAACATAATTAAAAAATAATATCACTAGAGCCACGATGAAAAATTCAAGTTTCATTTCAGGTCCTTTTGGAACCTCTCCTCATTTCGTTATGGTTCATGTCACATTATATCATAATGAACGTTATTTATTATTTATGGTAGTCATATAATATTTTTATTTGAAAAGTGACAATAAAATTTTTAATACAAGACACTTGCACTATATGTACGTTTGAAATTATTCGTTTATGAATAGTGAAGGTTTGAATAATGTTTTTAATTATAATTATATTAAATTCATAATAAGACCGACTTGCTGATAAGTCACTTGAAGAAATTATTATTTATCTTCGTAATAAAAGTTGAAAATATTGAACCAGAAATGTGGAAAGGGAACAAACAGGTCTTACCTTGTATATGTTTCTATCGTCGCAAATACATAGGTTGTTATCATATAAGTAGGTTGGTAGCTACATGATTCATAGGTGCAAGTAATCAGTAATCACGATTATAGATAACCATCTATACCTACTAAAATTATTATGCAGAAACTAAAGTTGTGTATGTTACAGTATTCGTTTAATAAAATTTCAGTGAGTACAAGAAGAAGTTTTCAAATCAATCTTGGTCTGGATTGTCTGTAATATTATAGTGTTCATACATAGACAGTCCTGTTCTGATGCGGGGTTTTACTAGAAACCATCAGCTGCAACTCCTTGGTAGCTAGCAACTAGTCACTGGTAAACGCTAGGCTCAATGTGGCTGTAATCTCGTGTGGGGATGGTGAAAAGGGAAGCGCTTCCAGCCCCACCGGGCCATCAGTCGTTGTTTGGCCCATGAATATATTCCAATCATTGTGAGAAACTTCGATATCGCGTTCTAGGATTTTGCATTCGATTGTGGTTCTCTCTTGCATCCGATAGATGGCTCCGCTACACTTGTTTATGGCCCTGCAGTTCCAGCCCTGCAGTACCTTATTTCAGAAACATAGCATAGTATATGTATGTATGTTAAATAGATAGATAGACTCGAGAATCCTTGAGTTGAGAGTTTGAATGATAGAATACCTACCTATACAGTTGAAGTAAAAGTCAACTTCGCATAAACGAAGTTCTATGCTCATCTTAGACCATAGGACTTTTAAGGAAAACAAAATATATATTCAATAACATTATAATTCGTAAAAAAGTATAAAAAACAAGGATTCTTAATATTAAAGTTATTTACATTACAATAAGCATTTTTAACGTAGTATCAGGGGTTTTTATTCTCTGTTGCATACCATTTTACATTTATAGGGTACATTTTCTTGCAGAGTCTTCGGTGATACCATGATATCTTTATTTTCAGATGGAGATCGAGCCATTTCTAATTTATCTGACTTTAATTCGTGGTCATCTCTCAATTTACTAATTGGAGTTTTGAGTTTTGATTTGGTGAAAGACAAGCTTGGTAGTGACATCCGGGCCTGAGCCGCTTCTCTAAGTTTAGAGATTACTGGACTATCTGGAATTTTTGACCAATCAAATTTTGGTAAAGTTGGTGATTCTAACTTCAATTTTTTCGCACTATTCTCTAATATCAATTTAGGTGTTTTTGAATCTCGGTTTTGTTCTTTTGTTTCACGTAACTTTGAACTTAGCGATGTAGAGACTGAAATTGGTTTATCAGAAGGACTTTTTCGTAGCATTTTTGCGGATTTTGGAGTATTTTTAATTTGAGTCTCTGGATTTTTTGAGGTAAACAACAAACTTGGAGAACTCTTCAAATTATGTGGGAACAAAGGCTCCTTATACTCAATTTTAGGGACATCGAGGTACTTCTTTGTAGAAATTGCAGTTGGTTTTGGGGTAACTATTTGTATTTTTTTGTTAGATGATTTCAAAGGGGAAATTGTAGTTTCGGTAGTACGAGACAATTTCCTGCTTTCGTAATTTTTATGTCTGTGCGGAAGTGGATTTCTGACATTTTGTGAGCTAGTATATTTTTTCTGTAATATCTGAGGGCTTTGCCTAACTGGCCCACTCGACTTGGGTGCACTCTTTGCTTTTGGGTTTTTCACAATTTGCGGCGATTGATTACTAGGAGAAAAATCCATTAGAAGTGGTCGACTTGATTTATTATTTTCTTTGTTAAAACGTGGCTTGGCTTGAAGTTTACTAGGAGTATTAAATTTATTACTTTGCTTTTTATTTGCTGTACTGCTTAACCGGGGTTTTGGTTTTAAATAATGCGGTGTTTCAAGATTAGAAGGTCGGAGTGATGGCAAGTTAGTTGATTCCATTATCCGTTCACGTAGTGAACTTAAACGGTCTGTAAGATCATAGTGAATACCTTTTAATTTATCGTGAACATCTTCATGGTGTCTTGCAATGGCTTCCATCAATTCATCTGGATCGGGAAGAGGATTATGCAACAAGCTTATGTCATTTACTTTCCTTGGTTTCAATGCAGCTTGAATATTTTTGGCTGTATTTTCAGCATGCTCCCGAAGTGCTTCAGATACTGAACTAACTGATGGCTGAGGTATTATAGTGTCACCTAAGAGTGTTTTTCCTGACTCAAACAAATTCTCTGTGTTTTCGCGTAACCTATCTCTTATATCATCCAGACTAGGGATGCTTGGAAAACCATCATGTAATAAATTAGAACTTTTAGGTTTTGAGCTCTGACTTAATTTAGCTGTGCTGGAAGGTCTTACTGTCAGAGTAGATGTTCGCATGCCTGTTTTATCTCTGGAAGAAGATGATAGTCTTAGTGGATCCAGATCTATTGATTTTGGGACAGCTATTCTCGCCTTATAAGAATTTAAACTTAAAGGTTTCTGTGATTTCAGTGGTAGGTCCAATGTTTTACTGGGTGTTGAAGGCTTTACCTGGAAAATGTCCAAATCGATTTCCTTCAAAGGTGAAGATAATGCTAAATTATTAGTACTAGCACTAGTAGAAATAGCTTTACTTAGATCAGATAAACTCTTGGAAGGATTTAGATCTAAAATAGATTCCCTGGCATTGAAAAAGTTTGTTATTCTTTCTCGTATGTCGTCCAAAGAAGGTATAGTTGGATTCAAAATATCATTTAAAACAAGTGTTGGAGGCTTCAAAAGATCATTTAAGGTATTCTCTCCGAACAATGATGAGGGCTGTACTATACTTTGTCTTAAAGGTGCTGTTAAAAAGTCAGCATTATTTTCACTAGCTTCAGCGGTCATTTCATTAGGTGAGTTTTGCCTCTCTATATCTGGATCGATTTTATTTATAGTATCAGAATCTCTTGATAGAACTAAATTTGTCCCACATGTGTTTTCGTCCTTTGAAGCATCTTTTTGAATTGGTAAGTCAGATTTAAGATCGATAGTTTCTGCACTTCCACTATTAGTTTCATCCGAGGATGTCGTTTCTGGTGACAATGATTTAAGGACATCAGTATCATCTACGTTTTCATTTGTACCACCTATATTACTTTCATCAGATACATGGTTTGTTTTTATATCAGTGTCACACTTGTTAGCCACCTTTTCTTCCTTCATTGTACTCTGATTTAAAATAGAGTCTGACAAATTTTGTAAATCTTCCATTCTCACTGGATTTTTTTGATTTTTTAGTCCTGATTCAGTTATTGTAATAGGTGAAATATTCGTGTCCGCAGTTTCTTGAAATTCTGTACTATCATCAACTTCATGCAAAGTAGAAGGAATCTCACTGCTATCTAACTCTGAATTAATTTCATTAATCTGAACAGTTTCATCAAACCCAGTTGAGTTTTGGTTTAAGATAGGATTTGCTGTACAATTATCTATATTAAAGTCAAGAGGCTGACTTATATCGCTTTCATCAATGCCTATAGAAATATTTTCGGTGCTATTTGCATTGACTATATTAGTATCTTGTTCTTCGGAGCTAGTTCCAAGGCTTTCATTATTGTCATTATTTTCCTGAAGTTCAGAATCTCCTTCATCTTCAAAATTATTATTTGAGAGAATTGAAGTAGACGTATGTTCAGATGGACTTGGTATGGTGTCTAAGATTTCAGTTTTCATAGGATGCTCAAGGGCTAACCCAGAAGGAGCTGCCTTAGGTTTTTCAATACATTCTTTATTTATATCAGTGTTTGCGGGGTTGGCAGCACTTTCACGTAATTTATGGTTTATTTGTACAATGTTTGAGCTGGAAGCTGTGAAGTCATCCTTGTCATCAGATAAACGTTTTATTGCAGGTGTCAGCTTAATATCGGGAATGTTAACTGTTACTTTCTTATTTTTACCAACCTGACTTAAAGGTATCAGTTCTACATCTTTGAGTTTGAGAATATTTTTTAAATCAATTAAAGGTTTTTTTGTTGTGAGTAAAGGTTTTATGTTGGGACTAAGTTTCAGCTGAGGCACACCAACTTTTTTAGGGATTTCAGCATTTTTATCAAAACTAGTCAAATCATGGTCTGTATTTTTCTTGTAGAATCCAAATTTTCCCAGATTATTTAAGTTCAAAGGTCTTGAAAACATATTACTGCTACTAGTTTTAGGATCATCTAACTTATTAAATAGTGATGGTCGTTTTAAATTTAATGTTTTGGTTTTACTATCTTCATCCTCGCTATTTCGATTGTTAGTTAAAACATTTGTTTTATCATTTAGTTTAAAAGGCTCTCTTAATCCGAAAGGAAATTTTGATGCAAAAGGACTTTTTAATAAACTATCACTATCTTTAGACAAAAAGCTTTCTCGATTGTTACTAGCCCCTACATTATTATCGGTATCCAATAAGTTCTTATGAAATAAACTTTTATGTTTTTTTGGAAGTCCTAATATATCTGTTAGTTTTTTGGCGTGAAATGGTTTGGATTCTTGCGATGTATCGCAGTTTTGTGATCTAGCATTTTTAAAAGATGGATGAGCACATCGTGTTTCCTGTACATGTGTAGCTTCTGGCAAAGCATCATCCTCGTCACTGTCTGGATTTAGGACGATTGTTATAACTTTGTGTGTACTTTCTGTGAGAGGATCGTCTCCATCTAAAGCTCTAGCTGCTGATCTTGCTGCATCCCTGGCAACTGCATCTTCATACTCCTCATCGGTGGCTTCTCGCAAAGTCTCTAAAACGGAAGACGCGAGACCTACTTCTGGATGGAGTAATGGCTTGGGGTCCTCTTCTAATGGCCTGTAAAAATTTGACGTGTTTCAGAAGAATGTCTTAATCGCGACACTTATTCAGAAAATCCTACTATTTAAAAATTGTATACCATTCTACCACAAGAGTTTTACTTTACGGCTGGACGAAAAAAAAATGGAATACCAAGTGAAGGAGCCTTACCTTATGACAGACTGAGCAGCACGCATAGCATTTGGAAACAGGAGTGATGATGCGCCGTCAGAGTCTCCAGGCCGACACGGGCAGTCATCCAAAGCGCGCGTGCTGGCTGCTGGAGCCTGAAAGATTATGTAAATATTCGTAGTTTAAACGCTGCAATTTTACTGTGGTTACTGGTTTTACTCATAAGAATACTATTGACACTCCGGTGGAGCTTCGTCATCAGTAGTAGTGGATATAAAGTAGAAATTAATATACTTACGTCAAACATAAAGTGGCTACCTAGTCCTATCTTCTATTATTTTTTAATTAGTAAATTAGGTAACCGAAGATACTAAGTTTGGTTGATTTTGAACTTGCTCTTCTGTTAACGTTATTAGGGAGGAGGCTTGCGACGACGTTTTCCCAATTTCTATGACACAGAGGAAACTACGACAAGATGCGATAAATCAATGTCTAGTAATGTAGCCTACGAAGCGGAGAGTGTACCCAATCATTGGCTGACACTTGCTTGTACTCTACCTTATACTCTACAGCCGCCGCACTTGTCACTAGTACAACGGCGACAACTCTAACTTCTTTATCTAAACATTTTTGCCTATGATTCTAGTCTACTGCTGGATGTAGACCTACTACAGGGCCCGCCACAAAGCTACTGCCATAAGGGGGGTTATGCACACAGTCACCACGCTGCTGGGCAGGCGTAGGCGGGTTGGTGATCGCAGTGTGATTTTCGTACTATGTCGTCAACACGGGAGGCGGTGCACTGATTCCCGTAATGATATCCCTAATCTACTCAACCAATACCACACGGGGTGTCGGTATTGGTGAAAGATTCAAAAAAGGAAAAGTCAAAAACATTTTTAGACTAAAAGAATGTTTGGGAATATATGTATATTCTATGTTAGGGAATATATACCTGATCACTCTGCTCATCAGACTGCGGGTCCTTGGGGCACGGGCAGCACTCGCGGTCTGATTGTCGCACATGTCTGCCATTATTTTCCAGGGGCACGCAAAATGTCTGAAATTATAAAACCTTTTACATTTTTCTGCACAAAGTTGGGTGGTTTTTCGAGTGTAACTATCTATGTAGGTATATTTCGCTCTAACTAGGTGATTGGTTACATTTGAACTTGAGAGGTATCATCAGATTCGTTCGTGAGCGTGACAATTTGTAAGTGCATCAAAATTTTAGGTAGGTAGGTAGTATCTAAGGTTGATCGGGTGATAAAGGTATTTTATGTAAAACCTGATAGCCTAGATACACCAACACAGCACCCGAAATATTATGTAGTTAAAATCACTATAGAGAGTGAGACACCGTGTCGACACCCCAGACACAATATAAGTATTTTGTACGTGGCTAATTCCACTAATATTAAATTTTTAAAAAATAAGATCTCCGACCGTATTTCGGCTAAGGCGACCAATCTCTACGGAGATTAGCCAGGTACGCAGGAGATATTATAGTGCACAAGTGTGTGCGCAAACACAGGTGCACTCTCTATTCCGTCACTCTCATAGCCCGATGGGACGGAAAGCCGATACGACCGGAGAGAGATCAGGCGCAGGACCAACGGTTATACGTGCTTTCCAAGGCACGAGCTAAGTGACAATTTTACAACATTAAAATCTGTACATGAAATAAATTAATTGGTACAGCCCCGTGACTGGGATCGAACTTACGCCTCCCTATCATACGATATGGTGAACAGTAAGCCCATTTGAGACGGAAACGTCCGCTAGCTACTTTTGTGGTCGGTAATACTTTCCTGCGTTGAACTCTTTTACACTACAAATTGAAATCCACCACAATACAGCGACATGCACCTACGTTGATTTGGTTGTTTGTACTAGCCCGTCAACCTACTACCTACACCTTCACTACAATGTATGTAAATTATCGTGTGTTAGGTATAAGTTTTTTTTTACTTCTCAATTACCTACTAATTTATGCTAACTAAGATTATTTCACTTTTATATGAGCGGGCACAAGTAGGGTACAAATGCTTGATGCCTAGGTATTTACTATGCGTTTGATATCTTGTGGATATATCTAAATAAACTAGGGATTCCGTCAAAAAATTCTATTCTGGAAGTTGGTTCGTATCACCAGTGCCGTAAAGAAACGATGTCTGAGTAAGGCACAGGGCGTAGACTCTGAGGGGCACAAAAATTACTTTGGACAGATCAGGCTGGACTAAATAGGGCGCAGTTATAGAAGTTCGCACAGGGCGCAGAAAAGGCTATTTACGCCACTACGTATCACGATAATTACTTATTAGTTTATCACTTACCATATGCCAATTCACTAGTAAGGGTATTACTAACAGCGTCCACGGCCCCATCTTCCACTGCTCACATGGAGCCAAAATAACTAAATGAAGTCAAAACTTCTCATCTCGGACATAATATGAATAACTTTAAGGTAACTGCAGAAAAGCGATTAAAGTCGCGCAACTAGAAAAGACGCTAACGTGTCATTGAGAAAAGTTATTCTCGTTTACTTATTCTGAGCATTATAGACCTACCCACTATCAAAACCCTCATGCTAATTACGTATCTTGAAAAGCAAAGCAAAAGCAACACGATAGCGAAAATTGTACAATATTCGCTTTGAAATGTCAAAATTCCTTTTAAATGCATTTTAAATCAAGCAATCAGCGAATTTTGTACAATTTCCCTATCGCATTGCTTTTGCTAGTTAGGTACTAAGGGGGCAAGTCTGTTCTTGTTCTAAGTATCTAATCGTAAGTGCCCCACGTGCGTAGTTCCTACTGTCGCTTTTCGGTCACAAATACAGCAACCTAGTCACCGGTAATGAATATAATAAAATAGGTTTTTATTTGAAGATTACACAGACAGTTACAATGGAATACAATATTCGCCAATACGATATTCGCCAACACGATATTCGCCATCATGACGATATATTCCAATACCTGCTGTAGAATACTCCATAGCAAGTAAGTATAGTACAGCATCAGTAGAGTTTATGTGCAGCGACACAGATAATGTAGGTATGTCATGCACATAGTAACTTGCGCCATCATCCATCGGCCCCTTATTACCTAACTAGCAGGAGCAAAGCGATAGCGAAAATTGTACAAAAATCGCTGATTACTTGTCAAAATCGTATTACCTAAAACGAATTTCAAAGGAACTTTGACGTTTCAAGGCGAATATTGTACAATTTTCGCTATTTCTTTACTTCGGCTTTACTATTGCTTTTACGTAATCAGGGGGCGGAACTATACGTTGAAACGCACTCTGTATGGTATGACATCAGTAAAATGCCGTTTTAACATTTTCACATAAATGTAGTCGCTCGTATACTTCGACCTTTATCCCATTATCAGAATGAGATAATCTTGTAAATCAATTTAATGAGGTACGTGCTTCTCGCGCGGTTATTCGAACAAACTTTACGTGGAAATCTATTACTGCGATAAGTCATTATGTTACGAGTTTCTAGTAGATAATAAGTATCTGATATCTTAGGTTATGTATTGCAAGGGATTTTTATTGCTTTCTAATCGTATTAACATATTATTAAGGTATGGGGAAGCCCTGTCTCAGGATACGCTGCTACCCGACAACCCTTGGCTACGTTCTCATCAATGTAGGTTGGTAGGTACCTACTTGAGCATCCTCTTTTAAAGTAAATAGGTACGAGTATGTTATAAAATATTAGTAAGAAAATGAAAAAATTCTTCACCCGAGTGAGATTTGAACTCACGACCACTCGCAAACCGTGCTTTCGCTCTAACCAACTGAGCTATCGGGTCAATTAACTCGGATGATGAATTTTACCATCTCTTTTAAATTACATTATTGGCTACGTTATTTTATCATCCCGATAGCTATACACTAGCCAAATCTTGGTAAACAAAGCTGAATAAGTATGGTCGATAGATTAGAGGTAGGCTATGGTCGTGATGGGAAATTCAATTGGATCCAGTACCTACAAAGAGTCATGGAACTCTATGATAACCATTTAATATCCTAGCCTGAGTCGAGATAAGCACGCTGGAAAATAATTTCCAAGTGTTTCGTGAAGCCTAGGTGACATTGAACGCAAGTTTCAGTCAGTGGGCGGCACAGAACACTATATACACTAGGAGGTACGTTGCAAAACGGTTGCAAAGCCGGTGGGGTAGAGTGCGTTTCACCAAATACATAGTTCCTTTGAATGATGGCGCTAGTTTTAATGTGTTCCGAAATCAGGCGAAGAAACCTTCGATGAAGCTAACAGCCGAAGCCGAAGTTACGTTTCATCAAATTGTATACCACCTACTTAGTAGCTCCTTTGAATGGTGGCGCTAGTTACGCCGCGTATAAGATAAGGTCTTTTTAAAATTAGTGATTATTTTTTGACACGAAACTATGGGACCTACTCCGAAATAGTGAAAAAAATTAGCTGTTCCATACAATCTCGAATAATTACTGTACCTACTGAAATGTATGGAACAGCAGATTTTTTTTTTCACTATTTCGGAGTTGGTCCCATAGTGAAAGTTGTTTCTTTTTACCTACCTAGTTTCGTGTCAAAAGATAATTGTCTTCAGCCCATTGCAGTCCACTGCTAGACGTAGGCCTCCAGGGCACGCCAAAAGGCTACTGCCACAGGGGCGTTTTGCCCATAGTCACTACGCTGGGCGGGCGGGTTGGTGACCGCCTTAGATGAACGTCACTGGTGACCGCAGTGTGTTATTCTGACTATGTTGTCAGCACGGGAGGCAATACAGCCCGCCTCCCGCAAATCCTTAATCGCCTCGTACGATGCCCACGGGCAGGAATGGGGTGCTACAAACGCTACTCTGCAGGCACCACGCAATGGTCAGATTAATTCGTTATCTGTTACAGCCATGTTACAGCACGGATTCTGTAGTTCTTTTAGACAGATACTCATGTAATCATCTTGTAATACAATCAAAACTCTCTGTCAAATAAAAAACATGCTGCATAATGTCAAGCATTATAAACTAAAAAAAAATCAGTAATACGTTGCAGAATATTGAAAAATCAAATATTGTGGGATTCGGCGGGAAAAGCTGGAAGGGTGCTGTAATTTTCTTGTGAAAAAAAAATTATTTGTAAATTAGATATTTTCTGGTAGATGTTATATTTTGATCTACTTGTGGTGTGAATCTATTTCATGGTTTTTTATGCTCGAGTAAAAAGCATTATAAAGTTGTTTCTGCAAATTTTTTTTTAAAAAACTTGTTTTTGAATTTTCCACGTTTCGTAATACGTCATTCATCATAAATTGAATACATTTTACTAAACAGAGGCTGTATGGGCTTAGTTCCCCTTGCCTTTCCTTCGGGAAAAACTAAAAAAAAATCAAATATTGTCATTGTCTCGCTCCTGCATGCACCGATGCTAATAAACTGTCTTGCTGTCATAGTGACAATGTGAATTGAACACGGCCGCGACTGTGAACAATTCGAAAGGCTGTATGGGCTTAGTTCCCCTTGCCTTTCCTTCGGGATAAACTAAAAAAAAAAAAAGTAAACAATTCGAAATTTTAAAATGTATGGACGTTTGAAAGTCGTTACTTGCTGTGATTTTAACTAATTTTGTGATGAATTGCTAGTTTTATGAATTAATACTGAGTTTTAGAAAAGAATTATCGAATACAAATCGACTGAAATATAAAATTCGTGTGCTAGTAATCGTTTTTATGTGATAAAATAAGCAGCAAATACTGACTGGCTAGCACACATTTTTCCTTACAAACTCCAAAATTACTGTCCACAAAATGGATGATTTTCTGAAGATTGAAAAGATTGGCGAGGGTACATATGGTGTAGTTTACAAGGGAAAGAATAAAATCACGGGGCAGTTTGTAGCTATGAAGAAAATCAGGTTGGAATCTGAAGATGAAGGCATACCATCAACAGCAATAAGGTAAGATTGTAACAGCATTTTCAGTATTTTATTGGGAATCGTTGTATTTTATTTTACTTATGTAAATACATATAAACGCAATCGCCAAATATTTTTTGTTAAAACTAAATATAACCTCCAAGCATTTTAATATAAATAATTCAATATTGCTATTTACAGAGAAATATCTCTTCTGAAGGAGTTAAACCATCCAAATATAGTTAAATTGGAAGATGTTCTTATGGAAGAATCAAGACTTTACCTCATATTTGAGTTTCTTTCCATGGATCTCAAGAAATACATGGACACACTTGGTTCAGGGAAGGTAAATAGACTTTTTCTTTCTTTGCCCTCACCTTTATCACTATTAAATTCTAAACCCAAGGTAATTGACATGTTTTCTGTTAGCTAAATAAGTTTATTCTGTTCTATACATACAAATCAGCCTATTACAGATCACTGCTGAATGTAAGCCTCCCCCAGGGCACACCACAAGGCTACGGCTAAGGGGCATTCTATATAACTAACTTGTATGTAATTTATTCCATTCTCTTACAGTTCATGGACCCTGCAGTAGTGAAAAGCTATCTCTACCAAATAAACAATGCTATTCTGTACTGCCATCAACGAAGAATCCTCCATAGGGATCTCAAACCACAGAACCTGCTTATTGACAAGACTGGTATTATTAAGGTATGGTATATTTGACTGTAATAATACCTACACCTGTCCCAGCTATGTCAGAAGTCCCTGTGAGATCTCTTTTGTGATCTTGTAGTAATGGCTAACCCATTTAGGGAACACAGCCGTGTGTATAATGTGTACAACACTGGAACGTGTTGCTATAGCCAATGCTATAAGGTGATAGTCCAACGGTTAAGATGTGCACCTTCCAAGCGGGAGGCACAAGTTCAATCCCAATCAAGGGCCTGTACCAATGAATTTATTTCATGTACAGATTTAAATGTTGCAAAGTTGTCACTTAGCTTGTGCCTCGGAAAGAATGTAAAACCTTTGGTCCTGTGCCTGATCTCTCTCCGGTCGTGTCGGCCTTCCGTCCCATCAGACTATGAGAGTAACAGAATAGAGAGTGCCTCTGTGTTTGCGCGCACACTTGTGCACTATAATATCTCCTGCATATCTGGCCAATCTCCATAGAGATTGGTCACCTTGGCCGAAATATGGTCAGAGAGATCATCATCTGTAAATTAATATAAATCTTCAAGTAAGCATATGAAATAAATGATTGAGTATTCAATCTAATTTGAGCAATCTTGACTTGTGTGTTTCTTTAACAATGGCAAGAATGTTTTACTCCACTGATTAGGTAGGGAAACCTGAACTAGGTTGAGATGAAATGTCAATGTGTCATGTTACTGAATTTAAATTAAAGGTTTAATTGACACTCTAACAGCTAGCTGGGTTAAAAATAGAATATATGATTACAATATGTACATACTGCTGGGGTACTGTGAACCTGGCATTTATGAACTTGAATTTTTTACCCAACAAATAAAAAAATCCTAACATGACTGCAGCTGGCTGTTCAAATTAAAAAAAAACATCCTCACTGGCATAACCTGCTACATCATTAGTTTATTTATAGGTTGCTGACTTTGGGCTGGGCCGTGCTTTTGGTGTACCAGTGAGGGTGTACACACACGAGGTGGTGACCCTATGGTACCGTGCACCGGAGGTGTTGCTGGGCAGTCAGAGGTTGGTCTACTAGATCGTTTACCATTTTGGAATCATTATATGATTAGCCATGCATAGATTACAGATGTTATTATATATATTATTTTTGTTGAATAAATAAAATAAAATATTATTTTTATGTTGGATTGGATCTATGTCAGTGCTATGCTGTTTCTTATCTTGATAAGTAGACATATAAGACCAGCATAATATTTCACCATAGTAATATATGGTTAGAGCAAAGCACTGTATGCAAGAGGTCCTGAGTTCTAGTCTCACTCGGGTGAATTCTTTTTTTCATTTCTTAATAATATTTATAAAATATATTTTTATTTATGATAAGGATAAGTAAAGAGGTCTAAAAAAGACTTGTTCAACAATGCTTGCTGCAATGGGTCTCTTCTAATGACACTGATAAAATTCTATTTTTTTTTCTTAAGTGTCATAATAAGATACTTGAAGATGAAGATTTTTGTGAAATGCACATTATGTATTTCACAAAAATCTTAGAAGAAAAACTAAATGTTATTTTCTCTCATCAGATATTCCTGCCCAATTGACATGTGGTCAGTAGGCTGCATATTCTCTGAGATGTCATCCAAGAAACCACTCTTCCAGGGTGACTCTGAAATTGATCAACTTTTCCGCATATTTAGGTAAGTTCTTAGTAATCCTAATAACCTTTATTTTTGGATATTTATGCACACTATCGCAGATTAACCAATGAATCAAAAGACTATTTTATATTGATGTCTATGTTCAATGACAGTACAAGCTGAATTGAACTCTATAATGCAAGATCATGAATGTATAAAGAACAACGGACGTAATGCTGTCAATGCACAGATTGAAGCACCGTAATGGCGGCGCGTTGCCCATGTGTGCGTATTTTCTAGTAGGTGCTGAGCTTACTATGGTTGGTATGTGTGGGTGGATAACGCGTCATAACACATCCCTACTCCATGGAATATCGTTACCGAGCTTACTATAAATGCCTCACTCTATGTATGGACAACACTCTGTGCGTTATTCTTTATATGTTCATGTGCAAGATGTTATTTTCAGCAACTCACACAATAAGATAAGTGACTTACTGTTTGGTCCACACTATGTAACTAATCTATATTACATACATTATAATTTTCCTCCACATTCCATAATTGTCTGCATTTTCTAGAATGCTGAGAACCCCCACAGAAGAGCTATGGCCGGGTGTCTCATCGCTGCCGGACTACAAGCCGACATTCCCCAACTGGAATACTTTCAGCCTTCATAATCATGTAAGTTATATTCTTGCATATGATTTCTTACATAAAGAGTATTCTTAGTATTCTTTATTGTACACATAAATTTTTATCATAGACAGTAAGTTGTAAAAGAAATAGTACAAAGGCGAGCTTATCTCTAAAAGAGATTTCTTCCAGCAAACCATTAAGTACAAAGGGGAAAAAAAAAGAGAAAGAAAAGAGGTGCAGATTCCGTTTCCTAAATGGAGTAGCCAAAACTGCAGATTTACAAAGAAGTATTTATTATATCTTTAAACAGTTGAGCTTCTCTACCTGTGATGTGTTAATGAATTATGTTAAATCTCAAATATTTATGTGATCATGGAGGAAACTAAATATAACAGTATGAACTAGTCACTGGCTGGATGAATTTCTATAAATAAAACATTGTTAAAGCACCCTTATTTTTGTCTCTTATGATAATACAGGATGTGAGATCTATTTCCGAGTTTCCCTGAGTAAATTTTCAGTAGATTTCATATCAGAATCATGGTCTATAGTTAGCATGTGCCACATAAGTTGCCTCCTTGCCACTTACATTATCTGTACTTGTTGAGAATTGCTATGCATGCGTCGTGTCATCATGCGTGAAAGATAGAGTGCAAAGTCTCATTCTGTCAAAGTCAGTTACAGGAAAAATATCTTATCTTTGTAAATATCTATCTATACATATAATGAAACTGTAACGGATCGCTGTCTGTACATGGAGGATATATGAGAAAAAATATTATAGGAGACCTTTATCAACGCAATAGGACCCAAAACAATGAATTTTTGTCTGTTTGTCTGTGCGTTTGTGCACGCTAATCTCAGCAACGGCTGAACCGATTTCGATGTAGTTTTCAGGAATATATTGTGACAAGTCCCACTTAACATAAAGGCTACTTTTTATCCCGGGAAAATGTTTTTATCCCGGATAATTTCGACATTTTGTTTTTTCTGTAGTCCACGCGGACGGAGTCGCGGGCGTCCACTAGTTCTGAATAAATACATAACTATTCATTCACACGTGTTTAGTATCAATGCGACCCTTGGTTTAACAGTACCTTTTCTTAGGTACAAAACCTGGACGAGGTGGGCATGGACCTTCTACAGAAGATGCTGGTCTACGATCCGGTGAAGAGGATCTCGGCGAAGGACGCGCGCCGACACCCATACTTCCGGAACATCAAACTACCTCCCGGCCTCAGCGTCAACGCTGCCTACATGCGGTATGATAACTCGGAA
Organism: Carposina sasakii; assembly: GCA_014607495.2. NCBI lineage: Eukaryota > Metazoa > Arthropoda > Insecta > Lepidoptera > Carposinidae > Carposina > Carposina sasakii. The sequence continues at coordinate 3,330,058 of CP053169.1, forward strand.
AATAGCAGCGTTCAAAGCGTCTAGTTTTAGCGTGAGAGTGACGTGAACGTACAACGGACCGTATTTTTTGACGGATTGTATACGTGAACGGGTAACGGACCGCCAAAGTTCGACGGTCCGTTGTCCGCTGCGTGTACAAACCCTGATAGTGCGCCATACACCATTGTGAATCTGTGAAAAAATACGGTCCGTTGTCCGTTCACGTATACAAGAAGCCTTAGCCTAATTTATGTCATAGTTTAAGGCACGCTTGTGGTATATGCGTAAAACTAGATTTAGGCTGGCGTTTCTACAAGACATGTGCTGTTCTACGTTACTATAGATGCGTTTGATATCCGTTACATACATATAATTACGCCTCTATCCCTTACGGAGTAAGCAGACCACCAAGGGTCGATAGGAGGATAAGTGCCACTTCTGACCAATTTTGAGGGTATAGTTGAGATGTACAAGTTCGGTTAGTAGTGACAGGTGGTCTGCCCATCGCCTACAAAACACCAAGACCCTCTTGTCCCTCTACTGACTTGTACAGTATGCTCGGGAAGAGAAACAGCTGTAGTATTATACCTTTTTTTGTTCACTCCTAGAGCAGCATAGAAGAAATTAATAAAAATAATAAATATATTCACACACTTCACAACATCTTAACTTAGTGCCACTCTAACAGATCCCTAAGGTCTTATATTATAGATATGTATAGAAACATTCATTACCCGGATATAAACATCTATATTTATTATAAAAATTATTAATAAAGAAATGAATTATTTTTCACCCGAGTGAGATTTGAACTCACGACCTCTCGCAAACCGTGATTTCGCTCTAACCAACTGAGCTATCGTGTCAATTAACTCGGATGACAAATTTTACCATCTCTTTTACATTACGTTTTCGGCAACGTAATTTTTTCATCCCGATAGCTATACATACACTAGCCAAATCTCGGTAAACAAATCGGGTCAATTATCTATATTCATCAGAATAATAAATAACTAATGTTTGCACCTTCCGGGATTCGTACCCAGAACCTATGGCCTCGCAAGCAGGGTCACTACCTACTACACAAACCGTGGCAGTTAAATTCATTGACATTATGAATTAATGAACATGATTTGTGGATATCACACGCATACGAAGCAATGTGGCATAGCACATCTCTGATGAAAAGCTGCATTTTGTTAATCGAGAAAACAGCCTGCTCTTTCAGTTTATGTCAAAAAGAGCAAGACAGCATGTGTGATATTTCTCGATTTGACTTAATTTGAATCTAGCATTTACTACAAGTGGGTATTAGTTTTATTATCGTTAGCTTTTAGTTTAGTTCGTTAGGTTAGACATGTTTCGAATTTGTATTCTTGTCCTATAGTTATTTTATGAATGGTTGAGATTCCGAGTTCTTTTGTCTGGTTTTCGTGATTGATTTTCTTGAGGTTGACATTTTATGCTCATCTATTGGCATGCCAGGGGAAGGTATACGATATTATTTGAGGTTTATGGATGTAACTAGACGAATCGGTCGATCAATGGTAGAATGGATTAGTCGACGTCCATAGTTTGTACCAGATCTAATTAGCTACCATTCCAATCGATCAACGCCGACCGATGCCATGACCACCGGCAATCGACCGATTGGTTAGTCGAACGGTATTTATTTATTAAGGGCTAATTGTCCAAACGTCAGATACCATCGTCACGTCAGATCATGATCAAGTTTTAGAGAGAGACAGCATCAACGTTTGGAAAACGGCCCATATACACAGGGCCGGCCCGCCCATACGGCGAACGGAGCAGTCGCTACAGACGCCTAATCGTAGAGGGCGCCTAAATGGTAAAGATATAGGTATATATCATTAGGAGCAAACAGGAGAGGCGCCATAATTGGATCTCGCTCCATTCTAAAATTTACTTCGGGCCGGCGCTGCAACACAGGTCAAGAAAAGAGGGCTTAAGATCCAAGGTAGACAACTATTTTCGTCCGCCGCGCCGTCCGATATCGGTCGATCCATTCCTTTAATTTAATCGATGTTGTGATCAAGGATCGATTGATTGGTCTAGTAACACCCTTAGCTATCTAGCGATCGTTAAAGTCTCACAACGTCAATGCTTACATATTCGTTCCTGTCGTCATTCCAATAGGTGATCCGTTGTATTTTGATAATAATGAGAATATAATACATAGTGTATGTACTTACCCCTAAAAAATGATGCCTTAGTAAATTTAAGAAACTGATTAATATGTAGTTCGTTTTTGGTTTTTAATATCATGTTTAGGATTCTCGGGCTAGGAATATAAAATTAATTTGCCTGAATGATTAATAATTTCCAATAAAGAACTGATTTAATGTTAAGGCCTTTAATGGTATAAGTAAATAATGAAATAAACATAAACTAAATTTACATGCTGTTGAAAATTAATTTACATGTTAGTATTTCTATCTGTATTGCTTGTAAATAATTTAAATGATAAACTTTTGCGTGTTTTCATATTGATTTACTACAAGCCAGATGTTAAATATTTCATACAAATGACCACAAAATTTTAAAACTAAAAACCCGAATGATTCAAATTTTGGTGTATCCAGTGTTACTCACAACCAAGAGCCGATTTTTTCAATGGTCAGATAGTTGATGCTATCTATTTTAATAAAATTTTTGTGAGTTTTGTTTTTTAATGTTCCATCTAAGTTCCTGTATATCAGCTAGTTGTAAATCAATAGTTGTACGTAAATTATCATGGCATGGTAACGTTTTTTCATCTAACTAAATAAATGGTGTCTCAATTTTGATTTAGCTGCAAGGATGCTCTATAGTAATTGTGATATTAATTTGCTTGAGAGTGTATCAAATTAATTAGTATCTAGGAAAATCTTCTCGAATCATTATGTCAGGCGAGTCGTCACTTGCATAGCTATTGTTCTTTCTTATCTTTAATAAGCCAAAGCAACGGTGTGCCTTTGCAGAGTTTATAGCAAGCCTAAGTAATGTACACAGTCATGACGTCTTTTAAACGCTCCGATTGCGTATCGTGTTTGTTTATCGTGCGATATTAAGCCGATAAAAATCGTATGTAAAGGTCCTCGATATATTTCTTCTCCAATGTTTGGAATTGTCGATATTGTAATTAATAAGTAGGATAAATTGTAAAGTGTCACTTGATTACACTTTTGTATGACATGTCGTGTCGGGAAGCGATATTGGATTTAATTTGCGTCAGTGGTTGGTTCTCAATGTCCCAATTTTAACGCGTATTTTAATACTTATTTTAATAGAATTATTTAATTATGAACAATTTAACATAATCGGTCAGGCCAATCACTGCATGCCTTAATTATATTGAAATTAAATGCTAATTGTTATGTAACCATTTCATATGTAAAATATAATATAACATTATTTTAGTACAAAGTCACTTGTTTTATTTCTAGAATACTAAATTATTATAAGGGTGTGTTTTATACATAGATTATAACAAAATTCGAATCCACACTATTTAGGTAACTGATTGATTACGTCTATCAACTTAAAAAATTATTGCCGAGTTTATTTACAACATTTCGACTTTCAGTTATACACAAGTCAGTATAGCAGATCAGACAAACAGGGACCAAACACCATAATAAACATGGTGTACTCTTAATATCTACATACATCACAGTGATTTCTAAAACAAACATGGCAAACTTATACTATACACGCACTAGCTGGGAACTATAAATAAATATCTGCACAATAAGTAGGTAAGTTTTACATGTACTCAAAATAATTATTGCTAGATACTAAAAATTAAAATAAATAATTCTGTTTGAAATATGTAAAGAAATCTCCAGTAAAATTTTATATATTTCACACAAGAACCGTCTCAGGACAAAATATCTAACGTCATTACACTTTTGCACATTCTACCTTTTTTGTCGGTTCACGTGTTATACTTAGGACTACAAAAATAAATACTACTCTAATTATTCATCAAAATGTACATCATTATTGCGTACAACTACGTCATAAGTCGACCGCTTGCACCTATATGGGTAAATACCTATGTTACGTTACCTATCACAATATGGTTTACTTGTGTTATGCCGGTGTCACACAATGGGTATTAAATATGGTACCTGTTGGGTAAGCACGAACCTTTTTACGCGGCGTAACGCTAGCGACTCGCTAGTAAAATCTATGGGAATTGACAGTTTGACGCTAGCGTTACGGACTATCGAGAGGTTCGCGCTTACCCCTCTGATGTGAACAGACATTAGACGAAAATATACGTCAACAATAATCCCCTATTAAAATCATAGCCAATGTGTCGACGGTATAAAGCGCTGTGTTTTCACCTGCCAGTTAGGTAACTATGAACCAGACGTTCCTACAGAAAGTCAATAGCGAGCTTCATAACGCAATATTGCGTCATATTAATGGTGTATGGTATATACGGCGGGATGCGTGGACGTCTGCGGCTGTAGGATGATGCGATGTGGCACGCCCTGATCGATTTGGCCCAGCCCTGACACTGCCACCGCCGTGCCAGGTTGTAACTGTAAATAAAATATTTTAAATCGTGCTGTGGTTATAACCTTTAAAGTCTAGCTGGAAGTACTTTTGAACCTTATTTTTATAATCTTACCTATATAATAGTATACCGTAGTATACCGTTTTCACATTTTATATTTTTGTGAAGAACTATAAATTCATCATCATCATCATCATCTACAGCCCTGAGAAGTCCACTGTTGGACATAGGCCTAACAACCTATCCGACCGTTTCCACTCTAGAACATAGATCGTATTGCCATAAAGCTGAAAGTGATTCGAACTAAAATTTGACATCCATTTGAAGTTTCTGTGAACTATAAATTAAAAGTCTGTTAAACTTCTGCTTCTGCCGTCACTACTGCGTCTGTTGAACTTCTGACAACACTAAGTACTAACCTGCGACACCTGTAAGATATTAGGCAGCATGGTCTGACACGAGGAGGTGGCCACGTGCAGCTGCTGTTGTTGTACTTGTTGTACGCCTACCGCCTGCGAATTGACAGATTGTTTTAAATAACGTAGATATGACTACAAAGAAGGAGTTCGAGGGACTCCCGTGAGGAATGAAGTAAGTAACTAAGTACCCACGTTTCTATTTTATATCAATTCTTATTAGGTATCTATCGTATATATCTATATGTAGTTAGTTTGAATAGTTATACCTAGTTTAAATATTTTTATTAAGTTTAGACTTGATAAAAAAATATTAACGTAATGAAAAAAAATAGAATGCCTAGCTATGTGTTACTTACATGAATTTGTATAGGTTGATGTTGCGGGTGTATTTGTATTGTTTGCACTTGCAACTGTTGCGGCTGTTGCTGTAACAAAAAACAATAAAAATTGTAAAAAAAATAGCGAGAAACTCCAAACAGGCAAATGTACGAATATAAGCAGTGCCTCAAGTTTATCTAAACTGGCGGGAATAAGCGGAGCCACTTAGCAGACGTCATGTCTGGTCTCAACAAAACGGTATGTAACAAAATCGACGTGTTGACTTTCCGTCCCATCGGACTATTAGAGAGACGGAATAGGGACCTGTGTTTGCGCACACACGTTCTTTAATATCTCCTGCGCACTTGACTAATCTCCTTTGGCCGCCATGACCGAAATACCGTCGGAGACATTATACATGCAACAAAAAATCTTTTTACTGGATTTATGTAAACTTTATACGTAGGTAAGGTACAGTGCGATAAAAAAGCAGTAATTTAATGTTATGCTGACCGTGTTAACGTGTTGCTGTGTCTGTTGCAGTTGCAACGACTGTACAGATGATATTACTGGGTGGCCACTCTAAAAGCAATACAAGTCATTTGTGAGAAAGTAACAATTTAAAGTTTTAACATTCTACGAAAAAAAAGTCGGAACTGCGTAAATGTGAAACTCGCACTTAGCTTTTGATATAAATTAAAAGAAGTGAATAAATAGAAATGAAGACGTAGCGACCAGGATTGGGAAAGATATGAAAGGAAAGAAAATGTAGGTAGGTACAATGGAAGAGTGGATGTAAGAGTTGGAAAGGGAAGACCTCGCCGAAGGTTGAGGGAGCGAAAGGGTGTGTTAGGACTGAAACAAAGAGTATGTAGGTGTCATATGATATGTGCATGTGTCCCCTAGCTGGGACAGAGGGTCTCCACAGATCTCCGCCATTCTGTTCGGTTCTGAACTTCGCGTTTTAATTCGCTCCAGGTCTTCCCTTTCATTAAATTCACTACATTATAAGCAGATGTATAGGTACCTACTTGTTTAACATTTAATTATTGACTCTTAGTTTCCAGAGATTTTATATTGAAGCATATTTCGTAGGTACCTACACTAGTTCATACAAATTGCTGTGACAGCCAGATTTATACCAGTGGATTAGAGTGTACTAAAATGTGGGATCTTATCCATTAATGGATTTGACCAATGGATTAGAGTGGAATAGGCCATAATTACCTGCACCAACTGATGTTGTATCGGCATAGTGAGCTGTTGCACACTGCCGACTTGCAACACGGCCTGTTGTTGCACCTGCTGCTGCACCTGTTGTTGAACTTGTTGCACCTGCACCTGCTGCACTTGTTGCTGTGTGTGCACTACTTGTGCTTGTTGTTGTTGGGCTTGTAGCTGTTGTTGTTGCTAGAACAACGAGGTTCATTTCAGAAGGATGTCTCATGTTCGTAGTATCAAGCATATAGTATGAATGACTCCTGATGAAATGAAGCAATTTTGATGACGTCGATGTAAATGAAAGATGTTATTGTGCCTATGTATTATTCAGATAAACTTGACTGCATGAATGAAAAGCAGTCACGTTTATCAGAATAATACATAGGCACAATATACATACCCTAAAGGTCACGCGAACAAAATCACGAGCGTCCGCTATTTATGCAAACGGTTTATGTTCCCAAAAAACTAGTAGCCAGAACAGCATGATCACGTAGGAGATCCTAGAGCCACTTAAACCTAAATTTTATTTAACTATGTATCTCAAAACTTACCTGGACATGAGTAAGCATATGTTTCTTCAAACTATGCAGATACATGTAAGTTTTGACGCATAACCCACATCTATACTTCTTAGGGGGCGGGGCCGGTGTCTCACTTTGGGTTTGAGGTGTCTGACTTTGACCTTGAGCGTTCTCACTTTGACCTTGAGCATTTTGACTTTGGTCCTGAGATTTTTCGCTTTGCGTCTGCGTTTCGTTGGCATTGGATTCGTTATCGCTTTCGCTAAGTTTGGGCATGCTCGCTTGAGGAGTTTCGTTACTGTTGTCAGACGATTCGGGATCAGCTTTCACTTCGTGTGTTTTTAAATGTTTCTTGTACGAGTTCAATTCGATGTATCCTGTGAACATAATCCTTTTAATTTAACATTACATAACAACATAATTAATCGAAATGTTTACCTAACCAAAGAGAGTGTACCGCACAGATATGATAATACTATACTAGGTCCTATCCTATCATTGCCACACGATAAGTAATCGCTAAGCATGCATTTGCTAAGCTCGCTCTCGCTCACAATTATTCACGTGATAGAAAAGAGACATTCAATTAAATATTATGTGCCCATTCTAAGTAGGTGTACTGTAGTTTATGTAGGTTCTAATAATGAGGTTGACATAGGGTAATAGCATAGAAGAATAAGATGTCATAGAGTGCTAATGTCATACTAACAAGTTCGGTGCCTCACAATTCCAGTCCTTGGCACTTAGATTCTATTAGTGTAATGTACTACATTACTAATGTATTGTAACGTATAGTAATGCAATCTAAGTGTCAAGAACTGGAATTGTGAGGCACCGAAAAGTGTAACAGTGCATCGAAACTGTTAGTATGACATCAGCACTCTATGTCTACATCTTATTCCTCTATGGTAATAGTGTCATAGTACCTACGTATATCATTCATCTGAGGTACCTACCTATATAGACTGAAGAGAATGCCAACCTACTCAGCAGAAAGTGCAGAAGGCTTAGAAGCTACATATTACTTAATTAATATTTAAAGTAAGCTACAAATTACCTTTCCCACAAACGCTGCACTGGTATTTCTTATCGTTCGCATGATTGCGGCGATGCACCGCTAAATACGAAGCGGAACTGAACCGCTGCCCACAAGTCTCGCAGGCATACAACTTGTCGCCCGTGTGCTTGCTCGTGTGCACGCGCAGCTCCGTGCGCGACGTGCAGCCTTTCAGGCAGATTGTGCAGACAAATCTGCGGGGTTGACAGGTTGTTTTAGTTAAGCTGATATAAATATGTTAAGAGATTTTCTGGTGTAAAAGTAAGCCTAAGTTATTAGGTACATTAGCTATCTACTAGAGTAAGCCTCGTCAAAATACGTCCTGCCATTTCAGACATTAGCTGGAACATAGAAATGGGAGATACCAAATCCTTGGCTGGAACATAGGTACAGACAGACAGACCGAGAGACAGAAAAAAAAATTATACATATATGTAGTTAGGTAGGTATATGTACCGTGTATACATCATTATGTATTTATGGAGCCCTCTCCCTACAGACTGTTCTACAGACCTGTCAGTACAAACATACCTAACTAATATTAAGTATATGTTTAAGTGTGCCAATCAAAATCCCCCGCATTATCTACTTAATCCAACTGTTCCCAAATAACTTACTTCTTAACCCCTCCATGAGTCAGCATATGGTTATTCCTCGCGGACGAGGTAGTGAACCTGGCGGTACACATCTTGCAGCTGTACGGCTTCTCGCCCGTGTGCGTGCGGCGGTGGTAGATCAGCGCCGAGTGCTGCGCGAACTTGCGCTCGCAGAACTGGCATTCGAATGGACGCTCGCCTGCAACAAGGACGATCATTTTAGTCTTTATTTTACGAGTAGATAACCCTCGCATTCATAGTGGTTGGTGTGAGTGAAGTAAGTATCTGGTATATGCTAACCTACTCTACTTTGGTACTCCTCAACCCCAATGTATCATTAGAACACGTTTAGCCTACGAATTCGTCCGCATAAACTTTACAGGTTGCCGTCTTTCCCATTGTTTCGAGGAAGCTTTCTTACTGTTCCTGTAGACTCCCTAAGAAACATACATTAGACCAGCCACGACTTCCTGTGCCAAGTAATTTTGGCTGTACCTATGTTGTCTGTCAGTCATTTAACCACCAGTAGACTTTTATTTATATTGATTATTAATTAAATTGATATTTTAGTACCTATTACAGAAAAATCTCAAGATTTATATTAAATTACATATTATGTTACCTGTGTGAACTCTCATATGAGCATTGAGCTTGGACACCTCATAGAAGCCCTTGCTACATATAACACAGACGTGATTGCGGATGCCGCGGTGCTTCTTCATGTGCTGGCAGAGCGTGGAGTGGCGGCGGAAGGTCTTGTTGCATTCGGCGCACTTGAGCGGTTTTTCCCCGGTATGAAGACGGAAGTGTACCTGTGTGGTTTCGCGGATATTAGGGTATTTCCGGGTAATAATGGATATCAGGCGTTCTCGGGTTTGCGCGGGTAAAGTACGGGACTGGGACTAAGTAAAAAGCTTATGATAAGAGATTAGTTCCAACACAGGGGTCATTCTAGACCTAGACTATACAAGGCAACTTAAGGCGAAAAACAAGTTTAGGTACCTACTCATCGTGAAAAATGTGATGAGTTGATAATATAGGTACCTAGTGACTATGACCGCTTTGCCTGTAAAAAGCTGACCTCAAATGTTTAACCTTAAAAATTGTAATTTGATAGATTCCGCCAAATCAGCAATCACTGTCATGTCAATGTCCAACAAATGTAAATAAATAGCAAACATTGCAAATCGTCATTTCACAATAATTAAAGAAATAATAAATGGGTTACGACTACTACGGTATATTGGGCGTTAAAAGGAACTGCAACCAATTGGAAATCAAGAAAGCATATCGTCGGCTTGCTCTCAAATATAATCCAGAAAGACACAATGATGACGAAAATATGAAGAGAATATTCGCTCTTATCGCAGAAGCGTACGAAGTTCTAGTAGATCACAAGAACAGAGCCATATACGATCAATACGGAGAGGAAGGCCTTAAAAGGGGAGTCCCTACTCCAGCAGAGTATATCCCTCCTTACACGTACCATGGGGAGCCTTTACGAACCTTCCATGAATTCTTCGGTACTTCAAACCCTTATGCTGATTTACTAGACTACTATGAGAACCCGCCTACAATATTTGAGTCACCTTTAGGCAGAGGTTACAAGGAAAAAGACGCAACTATAATTCGACCTCTCTCACTATCGCTGGAAGAAGTCTACACAGGTTGTTTGAAGAAGATGAAAATACAGAGACTTGTATTCACAGACGAAACGTGCACAGAGCTGAAGTTACGGGAAAAAGTGCTGTCGATTCCAATAAAGCCGGGCACTTATCAAGGGACGGAAGTGCGTTTTAGGCAGGAAGGCGACCAAGGACCCACTAGGATACCAGCAGACGTTGTGTTTGTAACAGAAGACCGACCACACGAGGTCTACGTGCGATCTGGTCATAGCGACCTTCTCACAATCCGCACCGTGTCTTTGCGAGAAGCACTATGTGGTCTGACTATAACACTGCTTACGTTGGACAGAAGGACGTTGAGAGTTATGATATCAGATGTCATCACGCCGACTTACGAAAAGATAATTGAAGACGAGGGCCTTCCAATTCTGGCGTGCCCAAAAAGAGCTAAAGGTAATCTAATAATACGATTTCGCGTGGAATTTCCCGAATATCTAACTAAACGCACCAAGAAAATGTTTGAGGAAGCATTCAAATTCAAAGATGCAGAAGACGCGAAATATCAGAAGCTTCCATGTGGAACGCTGTCAGAGGATTCTTTGATTTAAAGTTTTCTTTTACACCGCTTCATTCGCTTATAACCAGATAGATACCTATTTAGTATTACTTATCTGAGATAATTTTACACCTATTTTAAAATAAACTAAACTTGATCATAAAAAAATTATTATAAAAGCCATGAAGAACCTTATTCATGATAAAAGCCCTTAAACAGATCATCAATAATCTTACCTTCAAATCCGTCGGATTGTAGAAGCTCTTCGAACACATGGAGCAAACGTACGGCCTCTCCCCCCAATGCCTGGCCATATGCGACCGCAGCGCGTATCCGCTGTAGAAACGTTTCTCGCAAACAGTACACTGGTGGGTTTTCTGCTCGAAGTGGGTTTGCCTGTGGCGGTAGAGTAAGGTTTTCGTCTGGAAGGTCCGCTGGCAGACGGAGCAAGTTGGCTGTTTAGGTGGTCGCTGTTCGTGGGTACGCATGTGCATTTTCAACATACCTGGACCCTGAAAGGTTTGCTTAAGTTAATATCATGATCGGTTACAATAGTAGATTATTTTGATCCAAAATAAAATTTTAAAAAATAAGTTCCTCTACGATAATGGGCAAACCCATAATTTAACAAAAGAAACATTTTATTTTGTATGGTAAGGTAGTATCTTCTATATTTTGTGAATGAATCATCCAAGACCTGTTACTATTGGAGTAGGTACATACATTCAAGATTAATACGAGTATACCTAAGGTTCCTTGAATCCTACCTGGTTACGGAATAGTATAAAAATTCTCATTAACAACACACTTTCTTACCTTAAAAGTCCTCTCACAAATCGGGCACATCGGTGGCTTCTTGCAGTTCGCCTTAATCCAGTTGCTATGGGATCTCATGTGCTGCTTTAGCCACCTCGCATGCTTGAACTCTTTATGACAGAGGTTACAAACATGGCGTCCAGAAGACGCTGTCGAGGTTTGGAAGACCACCATTTGGAGGTAGTTCTCCTCATCTGAGTTGAGAGCATCCTCATCTTTGCGTTGCGGCTGCAGCGGAGGAAGTGGTGGAAGCTGCTGCTGTTGTTCTGGCTGATAAGGAATTACAATTTAATGACAACAATTTAGGCCCACTTCATCACTATAACTAAGTACCCCTGCGCTATGATTATGTAAATAAGGCTGTGCAAATCTTAATGAAATTTGTAGGGAAGAAGAAGCAGCAGTGGGTGAGTGTTGGCTCAATGAAATTCGTTGACATTATGGGCCAATGAATAGGATTTCACACGCATCCGTAGCAAAGCAACATAGCATACCACATCTTTGATGAAAAAGGCAGCATAAGGTCCAAAAGTATTTACCAACGTCTCCGGCTTCTCCGGCTGAAATTCATGCAGCTCTTGCGTGGTAGACTGCTCAGGAGTGATGAAGAAGCCGTCTAGAGCCTGAGACGCGTTGGCGGCCAGCGGCAGCGTCATGTATTGAAGGTATGGAGTCTGATCCGGCGGAGGTAGTAAGTCCTTCTCCTAGGGAAATATAAGTGTTTTGAGTACTTGCTGGCCGAGGCAATTTAGATACGGAGGATTCGCTTCGCGTAAACTCAACGGTCTCTGCAGCGATGGCTGTGGCATCTAATTTAATAGAACTAAGTGTTGTACCTAACTGCATTGCAGAGCAATAAGTAGGTAGGTGGATAGGTAGCCTTAATACGGCATCGAAAGACTGCATCTTATGTTTTTACGAAGATGTCGGTCGAGTACCTAACCATCAGACGTGGCACGTGACTTGTCGCTATATGGTGTTCGTCGCCTGAATTCCACGATTCCACGTCCGTCTTTCATATCATGTTTGTGTAGGTATTTTGTATTTGCTAGCATTTTACCTAAAGGAATCTATACCTAACTATGAAGTAACTATTGTGCCCTTACCGCAAGTTTGAGCTGCTCTTCAGCCATCGCCTTGGCTTGTTCTCGCAGCGTGATCTCGTTCCTCTCGGCCATCTCCTTGAAGGCGTGACACCGCGAGATTTGGTGCACGCATTGCAGACACAGCTGGGATGGCAGACCATCGCCTACTGCCACCTACATACATAGATACATACTTACTTATACAGGAATATAATGAGTGTTAACCAGGCAAAATACTCGTAAATATTGATAATATGACTCAAGCCAAAACAACTTTAATTACAACGATCAATCACGCCCCTTATACCCAACCCAAAGACTTGGGAAGAAGTGTGCACATTGTCATTGGTCCGTCGCGCGTCGTTGCAATCCTACAGTTTAATGTGTGTAGGCAAGCCAGTATTCTGATAAGATCTCTGTCTCGTGGGTACTAAGCTACCAACTACGATGTATATAATACATATAGATACCTAGGTGAATAAATAAGTAATTACTTATAGAAAAAACCATGAGTCGGAACAAACATTAATTTGCACTTTAGCACCTACTGGGGATCGAACCCAGGACCTATGGCGAGTCGTCATACGCTACCAATCGATGTTCGATAATAGCGCCTCCTCTTTGTCCTTCCTTCATGTATCAACCACCTTAATATAATGATGATCTCCGACTGTATTTCGGCCAAGGCGACCAATCTCTACGGAGATTGGTCAGGTACGCAGGAGATATTATAGTGCACAAGTGTGTGCGCAAACACAGATGCACTCTCTATTCCGTTACTCTCATAGTCCGATGGGACGGAAAGCCGACACGACCGGAGAGAGATCAGTGCTTTCCGAGGCACGAGCTAAGTGACAATTTTGCAACATTAAAATCTGTACATGAAATAAATTAATTGGTACAGGCCCGTGACTGGGATCGAACTTACGCCTCCTGCTTGGAAGGTGCAAGTCTTAACCACTGGGCTATCACCGCTACGTTAATATAATAGCGTTGTCCTAAATGCATTAGAAAAAGATTTGTTACGACTACGGTACTTAACCAACTTACAATAAAAATATACCTACTATTCGTAAAGTAATCCCATAGAATTCGTAGAAGAGGTCTCTTATAGAAATAAATACGCTTTTATTTACATGTAATGTGCCATTTTGAATGTTCGTTCGTGTAAAATAAAGAACATAAATTAATGAATAACTACACGAAATAAATGAGAAACACCATTTTATTATTATGAAAATTGCTAGTCTAATTAGTTTGTTAGATATTTATTTAGGTGTTGACGTTATTTATTACATACTTTGATCCAGAAATGGCCCTGCAGTGGTGTTTAAATAATCGCGGTCAATTTGTTGTCATATCCACTGAATATAAAAGTTTTATATCCTTATAATGCTTGCCTCTGTTGATTCTGACTTACAAGAGTTGCAGTGGCGGGAATGAGTGGTGGGCCAATCTTAGTAAGTATAATATGTGTTTGTTATAACATCACTTAAGACTATGGATTCAATTTTGATGGCTAATTTTAGGATAGGATCCCCTTGTAGATACTGACCCAACTCCTTAATTTAGGATGATTCATGGGCTCTTTCAGGATAGGATCCCCTTGTACTGACCCAACTCCTTAATTTAGGATTATTCGTGGGCTCTTTCAGTTTTTGGTAATCATAGTAGTACTACCTACATAGACCTTACCACAGGTTTCCAGGGATGATTAAATGTTGGTACCAAATTAACCTTCCTACTAGCTAGTAGGTGTCATTTTAAGCATTTGGTGCAAGTGAGCCAACAATATGAAGTTCAACTTATATTGTAGGTACCTACGTATAATAAAGACCTTGTACTAGGTACCTACCAAGCTAGCTAGGTTACCAACCTACTTATCACTGAACTTCAGTTACGACTTTAGTTTAAGATTTTTTTGAAAGTAGATGTTTCTTCGTAATATATATTATGAAAAAGATGACAGTATAGATATTTTATAATGTCCCCATATCTCTCTCGGTCATCCCTTAAGTTACGTAAATAGCAATTATTTTCATTTCAGTCGCTCAAACGCCTCACATACTTGTTAGACTGAGACAACATTACATTTCTCAATCAATTTTCGTAAACGTAAGAATCTCGAAATTCATGCACCCACTCGGGATTTCTAAACAAAGATGACGCTATGCAAGTACGAGGCAAATAGATTGGTCTGTACACTAGTGCGACAAGGATAACATGAGTTATCAATTAATCCTATAAAATCTATAAAATTAACACACGGTACCTGAGCTTTTGAAATAGTCATCAGCATTGTCGCAGTAAGTTGCTCGAACAATGGCCTCATGTCCTTCTTTATTTGAAGGCAAGTACGACATATTTTGTCGAATTTCATGAACGGCTTAACAGGAGTAGCCATTTTGTATCACTTTCGTCCTTGCTCTACAAATAGTTTTCCAATGTATAATTTTATCTTTGAAATTATTTTAAAAAGTATGAAATTAAATTACGAAACTCCACTGTAAAGTTATGAAACACTTAATTGAAACAATCAATTCTGCATTTTGGCACAACACCCAATCACTTGCAAAATTATCTAAAATTATGTACGAATGAAATGAAAGATGACAACAGCTAGCTTCACTTCGCAACCTTCGCATTTTGTTTGTGGGGGGGAACAATCGAAAATAGAAAGAGACAACAGCATAATTCATAATGGATGAAGCTCCTAGTGGGAAAGAGATACATAATGCAAGGTGAGTGTTCGATCGGAGCGAAAGCAAAGAATAGACAGCGCCACATCACTGCGCCATACTGGTGTATTTTTACTTGCCTACTAGGTGAGGAATTAAGAATTAATTTTACAGATTTTTTTCATTATTGTTCTGTTATGATTACAGACTATTATTATTATACTATAATTTGGAACTGCATACCTAGGTAATCACCGTAACCGCGGATAGCACTTTTGTTAAGTAGACGTACATTACAAGCATCTTACTTGCTCTTGTGGAAATAACATATGATAAAGAAAGATAGTCTATGTGAAAAGTCGCTCTAAGGGACTACTACTAGAAAACTGGATAAGGATGATTTGGATAATGAAAAACTTAATCGTAACATTCTCATTTCAGCGAGTTACATGTTTTGATTTGCAGCTTTATAAGTCCTACCTTGATGGTAAATAGGCACCTACTTATTCTGTTTATATTAAACTAGTGGACGCCCGCGACTTCGTCCGCGTGGACTGCAGAAAAAACAAAATGTCGAAATTACCCGGGATAATAATATTTTCCCGGGATAAAAAGTAGCCTGTATATTAATCCAGGGTGTCAGCTAACTCCATACCAAATTTTATTAAAATCGCTCTAGCCGTTTTTACGTGAAAGAGTAACAAACATCCATCCATCCATACTTACAAACTTTCGCATTTATAATATTATAGTAGGATTAATGTTGATCATCGACCTAAAAGTAAGTTATTCAGTTTATAATAAAAATTATAAATAGACGCTTAGGCCTTGTGTATTGTTTTTAAGTTTCATACTTTCATGCATCGAACGTGTTAACTGGTAGTCTAAGTGGTCTCTTTCTAGTGGTGGTAGTTCTAGTGGTCAGAGGAATTAAATGTGTAACTTTTCTTCCACATTTTCTGTGCAGCTGTATTGAAAGGACAGTGGACATACAAACATTCTTTATTATTATTGGATTTTGTATGAATATTTTTTACGAAGGTAACATTTAAGGTAGGTTTTTTTTCACGTCTGTAGATCGGATATAAAATATCCGTAAATATGTAATCACATCACTAGTCTAGGCAGAACTTTGACAGGAGGCAATTGGTTATCGTAGCGACCTTTTCTTAATTCATTTTATTATACCTTGTAAGCATCTGATTCTTCCGTTTGATATCAATAAGAGCAAACGAGACAGCAGTAATAAATTAACTCAATTAACATAAGGTAAACAAAATCGACGACTGACTTTTGGCATTTATCAACCAACACGAAGTCATTGTTGTGGTTTTTATTATTTTATAATTTTATTTAAATTAATTACATATCTTACTTAATAGCTTATCGCTGGTTTTGTGTTTGCGGTCTCTAGAGTTGGAGAAAATGGCTGCAGTGATGGCGGCATCCTCCTGGGAAGGTCAGTATTTTTTATAATTTTGCCTGAACAAAATCGCTATGACGTTGCAAGTAGAAATTCTGCATCAAATACCTTTCAGAGCAAAATAACAATGATTAGTCTACAAAAACAAGCGATTTCCTAGTACAAAGTTGTTAAGGTTCACTAACACATCACCAGCACAGTGTAGCCTGCTCAGCACACCCTGCCTGTCGTGCCATAGCTTCGTTCGTACACTGATACGATCATCAGAGACATCCATATATCATTGCTTCTCAGTGTGGGGTTATCTAGGTTAATGTGTTGTAAAAGTGTATGCATATTTATTGCTGTGTACTTACTGCAATGATTCATCTAACAGCTAACTAATCCAATCATTGGTTTTTTCAGATTTGCGAAAGCAAGCCCGCACCCTAGAGAATGATATAGATATGAAACTTGTAGCATTCAGTAAACTCGGAGTAAACACTAATCCTGGCCTCAGTTCTGAGAGTATGCCCCTCATCAACACATATGACATGTTTGATACTATGTATATGGAGCTGGAACAACTATTGAATATGGTAGGATATTGGTACTTTTGTTGTATTATAGTAACCTGGGGGGTATCATAACTCCTATATTTATTATTTATCTTGCAAAAGCAATGTAATGGCTATGTGAAATCAAAAGTTGTACAGCTATTGCTTATAAAATTGTTATTATATCTGCTACCAGGAATGTAAATGTATTGCAACACAATCACTTTACAATTTTCTCTAGCATAATGGTGCAATCATTCTAATCAGGGAAAAATACATACATATAATCACGCCTTTACAAGTATCCCTTACGGGGTAGGCAGAGCACCAAGGGCCGATAGAACCACATGGTGCCACTTCTGACCAATTTTGAGGGTATAGTTGAGATGTAAAAGTTCGGTTAGTAGTGACAGGTGGTCAGCCCATCGCCTACAAAACACAAAAACCCTCTTGTCCCTCTACTGACTTGTATAGTATTCTTGGGAAGAGAAGCAGCTGTAGTATTATACATTTGTTTTTTCACTCCCAGAGCAGCAGGAAAACAGTTTACAACAATACAGTCATGCTTATCCTTTACAGGATTTGTTCCATGTATCTACAGCACATAATATTTTTTTCAGCTTTCAACAATCAATGACAAAATGGCAGATATAGCACCAAATGGCACAGCTACAATGCACACCATAAAGAGGCATCGAGAAATATTAATGGTATGTAGATATAAAAGTAATGAAATGACATAATAGGCACAAAGAGGCATTTCAGGGTGTTTTGGTTCCACTGGTCCTGAAACCAGTGTTGAGTGTCAAATTATTAGTCATTTGTGGTTTTGACATTGGTATAAGTGATCTAGTCAGTAACTATTAAAAACAGAGTTACATCATTTGATTGTACTTAATTTAAGCTATATTTTTTGAGCTACTTATCAAAGTTGATAGAGCTGCATTGCATATTTGCAATCTCTCCTTTGACACTTTCGGAAAACCTTATGTGGGCCTACCTAAATGCTTACCCAATAGACTCCTTGTGACCTTGTCACGGGTCAAAAGCTACCGTATAATGGTATCCTCTATCTTCAGGACTACCAACAAGAGTTCTCGAAGACCTCCCTCCGAGTGAACGCTCGTCGCGAGCGCGAGGAGTTGTTGGGAGGAGGCAGTCCGCCGCCCTCCGCCATCGCCGGTCTGAGCCGACGCGACCAGTATGCTAAGGAGGCTAACCATTTACACAGGTATGATAACCATTACTATAGCTATGCCCTTTATGATCCTGCCCTGAATGGAATAGTCAATTATGGGGACACGGCCAATGGGGCCAGCGGGAATACATGAAACAAAATTACTAACAAAAATAAATATTTTGAGATCCTCATAACGAGCCCTTTCATTTGATATGTGACAGTTCATCTATACATATAATAAAATTGTAATGGATTGATGTTTGTGCATGCTAATCTCAGAAACGGCTGGACCTATTTCGATGCAGTTTTCAGGAATATATTGTGACAGGTCCCACTTAACATATAGGCTACTTTTTATCCTGGATAATTTCGACATTTTCTGTAGTCCACGCGGACGGAGTCGCGGGCGTCCACTAGTTAATATACCTTTAATCAATTTTTATACCCTGTAATTGGCTTCTTTGCTGTAAGTTAAATTATATTGTTCTATAAGCTGTTGGCTGTTCATAGAGCTGTTAAAAATAAATAAATGTCGACTATATTTCCAGTGGCGATAGGCTCACCCCCTACCACGTCGGACTTAACAGGTTAACAGGGTGAAAAGTGGGTGTGTATTTGGCACACTTTTGCCTAACCTCTTTAGGGTTTAACGGGCGTGACTATACAGGGTGTAGGTGACAGCCAGGCAAATATTGATACCGTGACATCAGACCCGGTATGTATGTATATTTCCAGTTCGCACATCCTAGTCGACGAACAGATAAACATAGCGATGGAGGCGCGCGAACACCTCACGTCACAGAGACAGAGCTTCAAACGGATGCAAACCACTTTCAACAACATCACCAACAAGTAAGTATTGTTGACACTAATGTTCAATAAAGACATGGCCTAACTAGCTACCGCCCGTCACACTTCTGACCGACTCTGTAAATAAATAAATAGATATTCACACACTACATAACACATTGACCTAGTCCCACATTAAGATCCCTAAGGTCTTGTGTCGTGGGTACTAAGCAACGGTGTATAAATAGCGGTGATAGCCCAGTGGTTAAGACGTGCACCTTCCAAGCGGGAGGCGTAAGTTCGATCCCAGTCATTTCATGTACAGATTTTAATGTTGCAAAATTGTCACTTAGCTTGTGCCTCGGAAAGCACGTAAAACCGTTGGTCCTGCGCCTGATCTCTCTCCGGTCGTGTCGGCTTTCCGTCCCATCGGACTATGAGAGTGAGGGAATAGAGAGTGCATCTGTGTTTGCGCACACACTTGTGCACTATAATATCTCCTGCGTACCTGGCCAATCTATGTAGAGATTGGTCGCCTTGACCGAAATACGGTCGGAGATCATCATATAAATACATAGATAAGTATATAAACATCCATGACTCGGAAACAAACATCGATATTCATCATATCAATGTTTGCACCTACCGGGATTCGAACCCAGGACCTATGGCGTCGCAGGCAGGGTCTCTACTTACTAGACCAATCGGCCGTCAGACTGCCTCTGTACTGTGTGTGAGATAAAAATATGACATAACAAACGTTGCACGTTGTGGAGAGTCCGCCCACGACTGTGGAGATATAATGTCTTGTCTCTCTCACCCAACTCATATTTTTTCAAAATTCCATGATCAGTAGGGTAAGCACGAACATTTTTAGGCGCCGTAACGCTATCGACTCGCGCAAAGCTATGAGATATGTGACAGTGTTACGGACTATCAAGAAGTTCGTGCTTGTCCCACTGAAGTCAGATTTGTCCAATGGTCAGATAGCCTATCTGAAGGATAAATTTGATGCCGTCTTTCTCTTGATCTTGATTGATGATGATTGAAACTTAATCAAGACAAACTTGAAGAAGAGAATTTATATTCGGACTCATTCCTAATCAAACTTAGGGGACATCCATAAATTACGTCACACGAACTTCATGATTTTTTGCCCCTCCCCCTGAGACCCCCCCTCCCTAGTGTGACGTCACATTTAGCTTTTTTTGCAAATTTATATTTAGAGATTATTGAATGAAAGGGGTCCTAAATTTCGAGACGTCACACCTCCCACCCCCTTGTCACAGTTTGACGACCCCCTCCCTCCCCTTAACCTGTGACGTAATATATGGATGGCCCCTTATTCACTATCTGGCCATTAGACAAAACGGATATAATACCTTTAATTATGTTTAATATTCGCATGCATTTCCAGATTCCCAATGCTGAACAGCCTAATATTCCGGATAAACGCGCGCAAGCGACGCGATTCTGTCATAATAGGCATCGTGGTAGCTGTGTGCACATTCCTGCTACTTCTGTATGCATTCCATTGACTGTGATATATTAGTGATAGCCATCAATTAATTTTTATGCTTATGTATAATAAACTAGTGCCGGCGTGGACTGTAGAAAAAAGCAAATTGTCGAAATTTTCCGGTAAAAAATATTTTTCTGGGATAAAAAGTTGCCTATGCCTTTCTCAGGTTCTTAACTGCCTGCGTACTAACATAAAGGAATAAGATTGTATTATAATCTTATTCCTCTATGGTACCTATTACCAATTTCATTAAAATCGGTTCAGTAGTTTTGGCGGGACAGTTTCATACGCATTTATAATGTTAATAAAGATTATGTTAAAGTTATTCGGAGATGATCAACCGAAACTTTGATTTGATGTCAAAAAACTTGGAAACATTTTGATTCCCTTCTTTAATATTAAATACAGTGGGGCAAGCACAAACCTCTCGATAGTCCGTAACAGTGTCCGTAACGCTATCGTCCAACTGTCATATCTCATTGACTTTGCTTGCGAGTCAAAAGCGTTACGGCGCATAAGAAGGTTCATGCTTACCTTACTGTAGTCGCTACGGATACTCGTATTTGCGACTGTGAAGTTATCCATGTCACTAACTTCATAACTTAGCCGCCACTATTGTTATGACAATTATTGTAATAGGTCCAAAACCAGAGGCCAAAATTCTTAGGTAGTTGCGTCAAGGCCCCAAGATAGTTTTACGTATGGTAGGTATAATGAAATTACTTACAATTAATAATGACAGGTTTAGGTAGATAGAAAACAAGTCTAGAATAATAAGGACCGATTATACCAGCGGCTAGAGTCTATCTCAGGTGTTCCCAAACTTTCATTTTTCATAGACCCCTTTCAAAAGTTAACTGGTTCTGGTGGACCCCCTACATGCTACACCACATACAAATTAATGGTGAAATCCCATTTTTTCACGCCAACGTAGACCCCCATCGAGTCTCTTGTGGACCCCTGGGGGTCCACCTGGACCACTTTGGGAACCACTGGTCTATCAAAGGATGTGTGATGCTGTCTTTCTCTAAAACTTGACGAAGATAGAGACAGCATCAACTTTATCTTCTGCTATCTGCCACTGTAAAAATCTTTAAGTTATAAAAGGTTTACATAGGTTTTCAGTTATATTATTTCCTATTGATTATGATTGTTATATTGGAAACTTACCAAAATGTAATTTACTTATTTTCTTAGAACTAAATAAATATATATAAGAGATAACTTTATATTTATGAAAATAATAAATTCCTTTAATACTAACAACTGGTTTATTATTTGAACATAATCTAACAACATCAAAGGAAGTCCAAGTTACTTAATCTTTTTTTTATTAAAAAAAAACAACAACACGTAAGTTAAATTTCGAATTCGATCATGTCCACGTTTTACAGCCATTGGAAAACTCACACTTAGCATACTTCATGAAGAGATCATTACATAGAGAGTAAGTATATTCTTTGGATCATTAGTACCCGACTACGGAAAATTCAAAAGAAATATAGGTAATGTATTTTCTTAATAATAATTTCATTGATATGTCTATTACTGATTGCCTTTTAATGAATAAATAAGTCTCTATTGAGGGATCGCCCGCCACCGGGCCCTATACCCTCCGCTGACCCTCGGATCTGCCTACTCATGATCACGAACACAAGACACTACAGTCGCAACGAGAAGCCAGATCCAAGCACCTAGCATGCAACCATAAATACATAGCTGCTAATCCGAAAACCAATTAAAATTTTAATCGACATATGTTTCGCCAACACCCGTGGCATCATCAGGATTAGTTTTCCATGTTAGTTCTATCTACCGAACCAACTAACTAACAACTAAAACCAATGTATTGCAAATCATTTTTATACCCTCAATCAAAATAAAAAATGTTAATACCTACATATTAGTTTAGAAATGTAAAATTATTATAGATAAATAAATATTAAAAATATATGTACATATTAGTTATTAATTAATAAATAAGTACTTTTTTTCATAGTCTATTACGATAGAGCCGAATGATTGCCTATATGTCGTGGCCATATCGTAGAATTGATCAATGAAATGGTCGAGCATTTCATATGGTCGCAATACTGTCTAACATCATGAATGGTTTGGGCAGATCGATGATTAAAAATCGTTTCTCGATATGGGCAACTAAACGCCCGATCATTTCATCCATATCGTAAAATAGTTTGAATTAGAGGCGCTGCGCGCGTTTTATTTATGTGTGAAGATGGCGGATTTTTCTTTTTAGGTTATATAGAAAATGCAGAAGAAGTTACTATGTTGTTAAACAAAAACCTTAGATTACGATAGGTTAGGTTAGGTTAGGTTAGACGATTGCCCGCAATGTACATTTAGTCATTGTGAAAATATTAAATAATTATTCATCTACTTATATATGGTGTAAGCTCTTACATCTATGGACACTACGATTTAATAAAAATAGACGATTTATCTGGTCAAATTGAATTGGCCACATGAAATGCGATCATGAAATGCTCGACCATTTCATGAAATGATCAATTTAACAATATACATATACATATAATAAAAAAATGTAACGTAATGTAATGAAAAAATATTATAGGAGACCTTTATCAACGCAATAGAACCCAAAACGATGATTTTTGCATTTTTGTCTGTGAGTTTGTGCACGCTAATCTCGGAAACGGCTGAACCGATTTCGATGCAGTTTTCAGGAATATATTGTGACAGGTCCCACTTAACATATAGGCTACTTTTTATCCCGGATAATTTCGACATTTTGTTTTTTCTGTAGTCCACGCGGACGGAGTCGCAGGCGTCCACTAGTAATAAGTAAAAGGCTAAGAGAACGCGCCGACCACGTTTATAAAACTATACTAGGTGTAAAATGACAACTTTGTTCTTTTAATACCTCGTATTCTTTGTAACATTACGATCATTTTTTCTATGGAAGCACCCCTGGGAATCCACGGGTTTCCAAGATATTGAGGTCCAAAATTACATTAGTATTATCATTTTTTTTTACATAAATCCATCTGAAATCGGTTAACAAACATTTTTTTCAAAGATACCATATCAAAATATTAAAATGTTAGTTTTGTAGGTACATTTGTACCTTGCGCATCGAACGAATACATTGCTTGCAATAAAATGACAGTATTTTTTCATAATTTTTTGTAATTTCCCAAGATTGGTTTCATATAAGAAAATGATCGTAACCTTACAAAGAATACGAGGTATTAAAAAAACATCGTTGTCTTTTTACACCCTGTATATCTACATAGTATATTCACAATCTCATAAAGCTTAACAATAATTGGGAAAAGTAGAGAAAAAAGTTTATCACTTTACTTAATATATCTCCAGTCTATCACAACAAATAGTTTGATGGCTCAGATTATACCTATTATAAGAGATAGTTACACTTAAACTATCGCTAAAAGGCTGATTAAAAGTCATTAAACTCAGTGGCTAAATAAAGTGAGGACGTGGATCATTTTGTTCGATGACCCTATATACCCTACATAAATTTCATTTTGAGGTCTCGTGATTGATCTTGGTGCGACAGAGACGTTAGAACAAATGTGCATTAATGACAGATGAACAGTGAAGGGTCATTGCACGAAATTGTCCGTAATCCACGTCCATACTGTAGCTCAACTGGAAAAGGTAACAAAAACTATGGAATTTATGAGGTAACAATAATCTGTTTCTATTTTCACTATGACAATATAATTAAATTTATATTAATAGTCCTCTGAACAATTGGGGACTACTACGATTTATGCAAAGTGACTATGTTGTAATCATAAAATTTACGCAACAATACTTTCATCTACTTTACAAATCCACCACAGGTAGATTAACTGGAAAGACATTCTAAACAAAAATGGCAATAAAAATAAATATGGCAGTCAATGCAAATGATTTTTAACCACTGGAATGTCTATGAGGGAGCTTACAAAAGGTAGCCAAAAGATGATACCTTGGTGATATCACAAACATAATACTATTTTATTTTCATCAATTACTGCTATGAGATTATTCAGAGATTAGCAAGTTTTTCTTCTTAAAGCTGAAAAGTGTAATTTTACATACAAATTTTCTGATGTTTTTTAGAAAACACATACTTATAAAAATATGTGTGTACATCAGAACGGCTGGTTGTCTGTGGCGTTGGTCTATGAGAGTAGATTCGAAAATTGCTACATAATTGCTTATATTTGCTACATATAATAAATAATTGCTACCTAGGATATATACAGGATGATTTTTGGTCGTCAACGTTCCCGAAAACTACGGAATCTCCTCATCATCACGATCATTTTTCTCCATGGAAGCATACCTGGGAAGTGTCTGGTTTCCAAAATATTAAGGTCCAAAGTTGAGTAAATAGACTACGTTTTTCTGCATAAATGCACATAGACGCGCGTAGCAAGATTTTTTCACGAGAAATTATTAATATCTGTCTATAAAAAACTAACATAAACACTAGACACTATAAATTTCGCCAGATCAAAAAAAATATTGAAAAAAAAAAATCCCAGCATTTTTTTTGGCATAAACTTACTTTATTTGATGTATAGAGTACGTACCCTTCGTTAAAGGTGGCCAGAAAAAAACACCCTGTATACATATATTTAGAAATAAAATAAAAAATTATGACCAGCCATCCTGACGTTTGATTGGCTGGTCACCTCCTAGTTTAAAGTCAAGCATGCATTTCATTAAGTTAGCGTCGTAAAGCTGCATTTTGGAACTAACACATTTTGTATACAGCGAGACACAGATAATGTAGTCCATTAGGGTCATTATCAAATGGAACTATTCTGTGAAACACTCATGTTAGAGTACCGCCATAATTTAAATGTCGGTCTTTCATTAGGGACAGACTTCTATCTCACGAAACATTTCATCATTCACACAAAGTGATATCACCAAAATACATTAGCCAGTCATAGTATATCTTTATCTGGGCTCAAGCAAAATTTTCTCTCGTTTATCTATCGTCTCCCTCTCCTTGTTCTTATGAACATTTTCCTTGTGTAATTTTAGCGATGCTTTTTGAGCGAAGCTTCTGTCACATAGTGTACACTTAAAGGGCTTTTCACCTGTATGCGTCCGTACGTGCTTCTGTAAATCTCCTCTCGTCGCGAATACTTTCCCGCAGTCTAAAGGACAGTGCATATTCTTTTTATGAAACCGCATATGTAGATACAGTTTTTTTGCCTTGTCAAATACTTTGGAACATTCCTGCAACAAAATTGTATGCAAATGTGCAATGGGTTTTATGTTGTAACTGGGAGTTGGGCCGCACACGTTCGCCCTATCCTTATCTGTCGCTTAGAATTAAGCCTTATCCCCACTAGGAACATATGTCGAGCGACATGTGTCCCCGGAGACATCGGGCGTTGTCGCCCTACGTCGCCCGATGTCTTGTCTCCGTCCACATCAGTTCAGTCGAACCTATCATGTCTCCGGAAGAGGTAGTGTTGTACAGTGCGACTTATATAATTATGAATGCACCAAGAACAAAAAAGAAGAGAAGATTACAACAGTACTTGCGAAGCAAGTGTATTTAATGATCTTAGTGTTCTAGACGGCTCATTTCATAATTTCACTCGGATGTCATCAACAGACTTTGAAATTCTCTTGTGTAAAATATGTCCATCAATATCTAAACAGAAAACTAGATTCCGTGATCCCGTGGATGCTAAAGTTAGACTTGCTGTTACACTAAGGTACCTAGCAAGTGTTGATTCTTACATGTCCTTATCATACACTTTTAAAGTATCAAAGCATTTAATTAGCCAAATAGTTCTGGAAGTATATACAACAGTATTATTCTTTGCATTCCACAAATACTCAAAGGAGTGATAAAGATCAATAAGTCGCACCACTACGTCGTTCGACCACATTGTCGCAGGTTGCACGCATGTCCACACTCTGTCACTACTCTTCATCGACTGTGCGACAAGGAACAAGTTCGACAATGTTGCGGCAATGTCGTTCGACGTCGCCCGACATCGCTCGATGTCTCCGGGGACACATGTCGCTCGACAAATGTTCCTAGTGGGGACGAGGCTTTAACATTTGCTACACCGAGAAACGCTTTTGAGTCGATAGCATTCCCGTTATCATTCTTCGCGGTTACAGCAACGAAAGAACGTGTTGCCAGGTGTGTTTGTTGAAGTAGCATCACTATGGATATCACCTTTTATAGAAAATTGACTTAAAAAGTAGATAATTTTATTTCATTGCATTTACATCAAAATAGTTCAAAATGGTTGTGTTTTCATAAACTATACATAAACATAAACAATGATTTCATCTAGAAATTTGATATACCTATTCATCAAATTACTTGATATATATATTGAGATTTACTACAAGCCTACAAGTAATACTTACAGTAGATAATTTTGCTAAGTAAGCTATACAGTGAGGTCAACACTGAGCTCATTTAGTAAAAAGCAGCCATTTTTTGAGTTGGCATTTTATATGAAACAATTATAAAATTAATTCAGACACCAAATTACTACCAAATCATTGTGATTTTATTGATAACATAGGCTATTAATAAAAACTTACACTACATTTCCATTCTGTCTGTACACTTGTACTCTTTTTAATTTTACTTTTTGGCAGATCCACGAGTTCAGATTTTAAATTTTCCGATTTTCTTTTCATACAATTTGATGAAATCTGTAAAAAAAATTATGTTATTACTTTCTTCTACTTTTAAGAATAAATACAATTAATCATACAGTCACACCCATTATGTGGGTGAGAGGGTACAAGTGTGCAAATTAAACACACACTTAGTATTTAGAATTTAAGAAAATTCATTTATATTTATGTTTGTTACCAAATTTCTGTAACCAGAAGTAAGGCGCTTATGTTAGATTTAAAATTGAAATTGTAAAAGTCATAACTAGCTTGGTGATCGAGTACACGTCAAGTTAAGCTCTGAAGGTTTTTCATTTAATATTACCTGAAGCCTGTACATGGCCCTTCAACCGGATATAAATCTATTTACCCAGGGGTGTTCACCGATTATTATTTTGTAGAGTATATTAGTGTACTTGATTAATTATTGAAAAGGTAAGGTGCTACAACGTAAATTTGTCACAGTTACTTTCGTTAAATATTCAGGCCAGATTCTAGTATATGCACAATAGATCTAAGCTGGAAATTTGGCTTTGATTAGCGTTTAATATCATTTTGTCATTTGTTAATCCCAAATAGTAATTGGTGAGCCTACTCAGGGCCGGATTTAGAGGTCCGGGGGCCTCGGTGCAACAAACGAGCGGAGGCCACCTTGCCCCAAATTATTTTCCAAATAAAATATAGATCAATGATTTCTGTTGATATTTAAGAATATAATCAAATAATCATGTAGGTATGTACAAAGTAGTATAGGTAAAGGTAAATGATCCAAAAAATATCAAAGGAAAAAATGTTTACTAGTTGGAATTTGAAAGATATTGAGGTCTGAAATCGACTCTATCAAGTGTAGGGGCCCCCCATTTTTGTGGAGAAATGCCCCGGTAGGCATGACTAGCAAACATCGGTTGCCCTCCCGAAGAAATCCGGCCCTGAGCCTACTTCACAATACACAAAAATCTCGAGACTGCTATCCAACAGCTAAAAATGTCTCCCACATAATTCTAAAGAGGTTTTTAATTTACTATAAAACAAATGAATGAGATAAAACTCGGATTACCTAGCTTCTCGCGCGATGCATATTGGTCAAACCTACACTGGCTACCTAGTAGCAACAACCAAACGAATAAATCGGTTCTTACAGATACTGTAGGAATACTTTGTTGGATTGGTGTATTCTGAAAACAGGTTTTAAGTTGAAAAGGTGGCAACACTGAGTTTTTTGTTATCAGGGCATCCCCATCATGTTCCTTGACATAAAAAAAGTATTAGAATTGTATTTTTTTTTCAGAAACCCCACCTTTATAGTCCCCATAATATCATGCTGTTATTCTCACCTCTTTAGATGTATCATTTGAAAGCTGAAGGTTATCCTGCTCATCATCAGACTCAATTATTACAAGTTTACTAATATAGCCATCCTCATCAAAACTTCTCAGTTTCATATTTCCTGAAATTACTAATCCTATAACATTACAGGAATAACCTAAATAGGTAATTGCTGTCTCCCACAGCAAAACTGCATTGTTTAACAGTAAATAAGTTAGAGTTTATACATAAGTAGGTACCTATGTATTGTCATGAAATAAATTATTTAATTTTATTTTGTGGGGTTCTTTCGAGTTTTAAAGAAACAATCGATTAAGGTAGGTACCTTTTCTAGGGCAAAAATCACAACACACACAATACTTCACAGGAGTCACAGAATAACATAAATAACGGTTATAAACAGGAAGAAAATTAAGTAAAATAGGTAGCATTTATAACGAAATGCGCAAGCTCGCGGCAAAGAGATGCGTGGAAACCGTCGTGCACGCATGTACCGGCGGTGTCTGTTTGTAGCAGCGAGCGGTCAACGCCTTTGAACTACCGCAAAGGCGCGCGGCGCCGCGCTCGCTGCACTTAGGGATTTGCGTCACTCGTAGTACGTGTTTGCGTCTGTATCGTGCCGTTTAGTTAGGTTCAATGTCCCACATTCAACCGTTACTGGTAGTTGTTTTAAACACAGCCATCTATGTTATAAAATGGAGAGAGATGGTGAGTCCTGTTAAGTAGGTTTCAAGGTCTATGGAATGTCACAGTCTATTATCTACCTAAATATCATAAATTTGTATAGCCATGTATATTGCAGCGCTTGCGAATATCTGCTACATACGCTGGTCTAAATAAAAATGAAAATGGATTTTTGTATGACGTGAAGTAAAAAGGTTTCAGTTCCTCAATATTCCTGATTTGAAAATTCGTGAAGCAGTGACTCACCATACAGTAGCGCCGACAGGTCTTGCTTCCATGCGCTGCGTATGCCAAAGCACGAGTGGTGAATTCTGTCCAGTTTTATCAGCGTGGGTTATTTGATTTTTATGTATTGTGCACATACTTTTTTGCCGTGAGCCGGTTTTTTGATTAATAATTTAGCTTCGAACATCCTTCACAATAATCAGAAACTTCTTCAAATGTCAGTAAGCGGTTACCTCACCAACCGTAAATCTATCGAGCACGTATTGAACGAAAATAGAAATTGCAACTTATGGTCATGACTAAGATTTAAAATCAATGAGGATGACCGGCTTATTTTTGAGCGTTGGCACGGGCATGTTTTACACGACAGTCTCTCATATTGGGACGAATCAGCGATGATGTTTATGTAGTGTGGCGTTGATACTGAGGGATATCGCGTAATATCATAATTTTCGCTTAGAAGTTATACTATTACAATATATCATGACTTATTTAACTTTTTCTTAAGATTCACCTGAAGTATCACTGTGATTAGGAGCTTTCGCCAACTTTTATACGTCACGGATTTGCGGGACCGTGTTAAATATGCGAACTACAGAATTGAGAGAATAGTCCAGGTATCTAAATTGGTCTGTCCTACTAATTTAAAAAGCTTGAGTAAGAGGCTTATGGTCGGATGTATGTTACTCTTTCGCTAAAAACTGTATTGACTTTAATAAAATTTCGTATGGACTATATTTAGCCTGACAGGGATTAACACATGGCTAACTTTTTCCCTGGCAATATTTTTATCCCGGGAAAAGTTTATCTCGGATAGTTTCGACATTTTGTTTTTTTCTGTAGTCTCAAACGCGGGCATCATCCGAGAAGTTTTGAGAATCACATTCCTTGTTCATTTCTTGAAGCTCAGTGTGGTATGAATTATGATAAGTTTATCATGACAATCTCCTTTTTTTGTGTCTTGGGTTCGGGAAATTTTTTTATAGCATCCACTTTTTCTGCTAAAGGTTTCATATTCCAGTTCGGTATTGAATACGTTATAGCGTGACTTCCGATGTAGTTTTTGGACGGATTAAGGAGTACTGATCCAGCGTGTGTATGTGTGCTGAAGATGCTGCTGTTTGTTTCATTGTGCGTTTAGGATATCATTAACATAGAAAAAAGGCCTCTTGTACCTTCGCGCGAATACCTGGTTACGCAGGCCGATAGGAAATTCAGCCCAAACGGTGTGGCTATGGCCGTGGGATGTCCGGTAAACAGGGATCTGAAGCACCAACCCACTGATTCTCGGTTATTTTGAAAAGGGCACAGTTGATCCTACGCATTCGAATTGGAAAATCATGCCGATTGTCCCGGTTTGCAGTGGCCAAGATATTTCAGTTAGCTCAGGTACGCTAGTTCTCGCCGTCATTTAGAGTGCGATAATCCCCACACGGTCTCCAGCCGTTGTTCGGACTTTTTAGCGGCTCGAGGTGCTAGCGGCATGATGACCATCGGGCTCTCCGACAGGCCGTGCGGTGCCGTTACAGTAATTCAGCAATCTCTTCGATACTGAGAGGCGCTCCTCGCGATTTCGACCCCGACAACAATTAGGTAAGTACCGGGTGGCCTCGTCGAGGTCGGCAGGATAACTAGGTAGGTCCCGGCGTCGTTAAGTTAATATAGTGCATATTAATGCTGGATATTCTTTGGCAGTCCTGAAGGTCTCGTTATCATTCGGGTACTTATTCAGGATTGCGTAAAATGTCATTGTTTAATTGCGGATTTTGATGGATGTTTCTTAGATGATCTCTGCAGACCCTACCGGGAGGCCAAGGTGACGAGGGAAGTTACTCCGTCGCGAGTCGCTTGACGACAGCAATGGTAATGGCGAGAAAGCATACCTATTATTGGTTTTGTTAAGCTACTACGAATCTGTTTGCGCAACCCTAGGTTTATGCTAGGATAAGATGGCAGATAATTCGCATTTCTTCCGCAAGGTCGGATCCAGTATCGACTAAACAAATGAATTTTGGTGTTGCGATCTGTAGGAAGTTTTATGCGGCGGTGGAGCTGGGGATGTGGCCGCTATTCGGCTGCCCTGGGTGTTTTACGTAACCTCGTACCACGTTACGGACGAAGTTGAGCGCAAGGTGCATTTTAGCTTAACATTGCGCGCGCCAAAATTTACCTGAAAAATGGTCATTTCCCAGCAATATCGGTTTGTTTGTATAAACGGCGACTTTTTTGATGTATAGAATACATACCTTTCGTATACGGTTGCAACAAACAAAACATCTGTTTTGTATAATCAAATAATCATGTACGGTATGTAGTGCTGGCGGCTGCAAAGTAGTATAGGTAAAGGTAAATTTTGTGATCCAAAAAAGTTTTATCAAAGGAAAAGATGTTTAACTAGTTGGAATTTGAAAATAGTTTTTTTATGAGGTAATCTACTCGACCTATTGTGCGGAAAATCCTCTGGTACCCCCCGTTTGTGGAGGCCCCGCAGAAGCATTAGCCCCGGTTGCCCTCCCAAGTTCTTAAATCCGGACTGAGTTGCCACTTCACAATACACAAAAATCTCGAGACTGCTATCCTACAGCTAAAAATGTCTCCCACGTAATTCTAAGAGGTTTTTAATTTACTATAAAACAAATGAATGAGATAAAACTGATTACCTCTTCTGGTGTTATTGGTTCTGGCCTAGTAGAAAATAAATCGGTTCTTACAGATACTGTAGGAATACTTTGTTGGATTGGTGTATTCTGAAAACAGGTTCCGCCTTACGGCCCTGGCTGCGAGTTGAAAAGGTGGCGTTATGTAACACTGAGTTTTTTGTTATCACTTTGGGCATCCCCATCATGTTCCTTGAAATAAAAAAAGTATTAGAATTGTATTTTTTTTTCAGAAACCCCACCTTTATAGTCCCCATAATATCATGCTGTTATTCTCACCTCTTTAGATGTATCATTAGAAAGCTGAAGGTTATCCTGCTCATCATCAGACTCAATTATTACAAGTTTACTGATATAGCTATCCTCATCAAAATCATTCAGATCCTGAAATTAGGTAGCTATATAACATACGACTACGGAATGCGCAATAAAAATGCGTGGAAACGTCGTGCGTAGCGGGCTGACTGGCGGCCGCCGCGCCGGCGCCTGCGCCCCACAGTGCAAAACTGTAGGGATTGTTGCGTAACACTCGTAGTAAACGTAAGTTAGAGTTTATACATAAGTAGGTACTTATGTCATGAAATAAATTATTTAATTTTATTTCATGACATGACATTCCATTAAAAAAAATTAAGTTCTACTATATAATAAGAAATGTTTATTTACCTGTGTGGATTCCCTA
This sequence comes from Carposina sasakii, assembly GCA_014607495.2. Taxonomy (NCBI): domain Eukaryota; kingdom Metazoa; phylum Arthropoda; class Insecta; order Lepidoptera; family Carposinidae; genus Carposina; species Carposina sasakii. The sequence continues at coordinate 3,363,144 of CP053169.1, forward strand.
TCACTGTCACTGTTGAAAAGTGTTCGTAAATAAAAATCATTCTTCTTTGCTGTTTTTCTCAACTCTTTTGTGTTTTTCACAATGTCAACACATTCTTTGCATATTTTTTCTGGAAGATTATCCGATAAACTTACCTAAAAAGAGCACAGTAATTAATAACTTTAGTTGTTGAGTGAAATTGGGATCATGCACACTTTCTTGGATATGACATTTTGCGACTGGAAATTAGGTTGGGTGATATCGCAAAAGGGGTGCTGAGGAAGTCTAGTCTAGAAAAGATGTAAGGAATACTTTTTAACTGACTCTATATGTATGTATATCTAGGTCACAAAATAGGTAGCTACGTCCTTGGTATTACAGCGACTTCTCCTGCCACTTTAGTTACCTACTGTGGTTAAAGTAAGCGGATTACATGTTCCAATGGCCTCATACCAGGGAAATAGTATGGTAAAGTCACATAATTAGATCCTTAATTATGCAAACGTGCTACTTACAGTTACCCCAAAAACATATTCTATTAAAACTGGCATATCCGGGATTTCAAATATTCTACATACACCAGGTCTATCTAGGCATAGCCTGCAGGCTTCAAAGAATAACATGGGATTCTTCCTTTCCATTATTTGCTCTTTGTTTAATTTAATTACAATAATTTAACCAAAACACAAAACAGTGCCACGAGCTCTTTGACAGTAATGACAGTGACAGCTATGTATTTGACAGAAGTAGGGAATCGCCACTATGTCCAAACTAGCTAACCAACATCGATATTTTTAGGATCGATATTTCAGGGTAACGTGGCGCGTTTCATTAGGTAATCAGCCAATATAACCAAAAATCGAATGCTTTGTCCTAAATGACTGACTGACGGATCAATGCACTGAGGTGTGTTCTTTCTTATGTCTTAGGCATCCGATAAGAATGCATTTCCCGATATTCCCACGGGACGGGAATTCTAAAGTATAAGCAGACGAAGTCGTGGTTGTTTGTTATATGTTTGTAATCTACTCCATTCGTGTCGTGGGTATTTTTATTCTGCTTCCGCTGGGCTTTAACCACTAGAATAGCCATTATTGGAGAAATCTAATTATCATTATGCATTATGCATCTCTTGTCTTCCATTGTTAGTTTTAATAATGTACTGTCCTGACTTGTATCTGCGTGTCAAGGGATTAGTAACATTTTCATTTACATTTTCATAACTTATTTTTTCTATCATAGCTTATAAATAACTATATGTACCTAATAAAAGAATTGTCCGCTCAGTGATAAAATGTTATGTTACATTAGGGACACCTGTTTCTTGGCTTATGTTAAGGTTATTTTATAACTAGCATAATTATTTTGTTGTGCTGTTTGGTGTTCTAAATAAAATAAATAGATAATAAAAAAGTCTGCGAGTCTCATTTTTCCCACCATTTATTTTTATCAGGTATTGTAAATCACAATTAATTTCTTCTAAGAATACATTTCTTTTATGTCATTAAAAGTACACACGAAATGAATGTGTGAATTCGATATTGATATCGATAATATGATTGTGTCGCATCTCTACGTAGGATTTACATTACTTTTTAAAACACATATTACATAAGCAAAGGAATACATACAAATAGGTACATAACAGTTGTTTATAATTTATTTACCTATTGATTGACGATTTGAGAGACATAGGTATTTTGATTAATTTGACGCATATTTGACGTGAAAATTATGGCGATAGAGTAATTTGATAAAGTAAACATAAACTAGTAATATAGAATAGAAGTAATAGAATAAGCGGCTAACTATAGGTCGTATACTATATGATCGTTATTAATTCGGTTCATTGACCTGCATCTCAATGCATCAATATGTAATAAACATTTAGCGACAGAGGAAGCGAAGAATAACCTGGGTACCAATATTATCATACAGTAAGTCTCATTTCATAAATTGGAAGTACACTGTCACTGCACTAGACGCCTCCTCCAATCATAGGCCTCGAGGCGTGGCAGTTGGAGATCTCGCAATGAAAAATATTAAGTTGTGAGGCTACTCATAGTACACACGATATTGGATGTCTTTGGGATTTAACTCATCTAATTAAAGAATTCTGGGGTTCGATTATGTATCTACTTTCTTGTAAAGCAAACCTAAACCGTTAAACATAAAAACCATAAGACGTAAAGCAAAGACGATCCCGTCTTATGCAGGAACAACGAGTTTCCGTGACACTGAAAACATCTACCTGTAGGAAAATCGGTTCACTAAACGATTACTTATACCATATAGGAATAAAAGAAAGAGAGGAATAATATTCCTCTATGCTTATACAGTACATACTTACGAGTATTTTTTTTAATATAGGTATATAGGTGCTGAACAGATTAAACCATTAAGTAGTAGACACACCTGTAGGCGACGCGACGACGCGACGGGCCGAAAAGGTATCTCTCTTCGTACGTCTCATAGAATAACTCCTATGCCTGATTTCGGAAAAAAACATTTTTATTGTATGCAGAGATACCGATAATAGTCTATATAGTCATACGCATTAATAATGTGCGCCATCATCCAAAGGAACTATACGGTGAATGAAACGCACAACACCGACCTAATTTTAGAGGTGCCTATTGCTTAAGTCGTAGCAATTTATCTTTTACGCACGATTAGTAATCTTATAGGTACCTATTGCTTGTTTCCTAAGATATTCCTTGTTTGAGTAGCGTTTCCATGGCATTAGGCCGCGTCTAGAGGCCTATCGATTAACATAGGCCTACATAGGTACTGCATTCTATACGAAAGCGGTGGATAGCTAAACTAAACCTTAGTCGGTATACTGATAATGATAGAAAACAATGCTAGCGACACCACTGTCTGTTGTTAGGCACTAAGCATGTGCTAGGTCAGTTTATTAAAGTTTAAACAAGGAAATAATCTAGTTTTTGTGAAGGTTTAATGTAATTATCTATTGTTTTAATTTGACGGCCGTTTGGTGTATGTAGTTGGTAGTGGCCCTGCCTGCGTTGCCATAGGTCCTGGGTTCGACTCCCGGTAGGTGCAGACATTGAACATCATATCCTTGATCATCATATCCTTTCCACCGTTTCCAAGTCATAGATGTTTCTATACTTAACACGACACAAGATTCGGGTTGTTCGAGATACGATTAGTAAATATACAAAAAGAGATATTTAATCGAAGTTAGGTGCCGTACATTTTTCAAATAAAAACTTATTAACAATTTCTATTCATAGCACTTAAACAATTTAATACTTAGGTAAATAATTAATCAAGAGTAATAGGTAGGTACCTACCATTACCATCCCACAAGGACTAAGGTATTCTATTTATTATTAATAATATCATTAATTAGGTAGGTACCTACGTTTCACAATTTATTTCTGTCGTAGGTTAAACATGGATAATTTATATTAAATTAATTTTATTCATAAAATAAATGAACTCATAAAAAAAAGCTATAAAAATTAACTCGTCCGTCTTCGTAGAAAAGCTACGAGTCATCATTCTACGAAAGTTTAGTTGCGGCCCGCTTTCGTAGCGTGCTACACGCGTGCTACGAAATTTTTCTTAACTTGTTTTTTAAACATTGTTTACTCTTTTCTATTGTAAACAACTTATTATTCATGGAAAGCAGTTTTAAATTGAGTGTGAACTTTAGTTAATAGGCATTTTCCTAAATCAGTTTTTTTGTTGTATTTTTCGTAAACAGCTTACGGATACGCTGACGTTTTCACAAAAAGATTTGTTAAAATGTTAGTCACAGCTGTAGTTGATATTAAATGTGAAATGACATGTGTAATCTGTGGTATTTAATATCGTTAAATAGGTCGCTTGCCATGTTTGGGTGATTTTCATCCACAACTGAAGCAAAAGGTGAGAAAATGGGTGCAAGAAAAACTACTAATATAGTTTTTAATTATAAACCCCATTGGTCAGTGCTACTTCTTAGAAGAGGTGAATACAGGTACTAAACTATTGAACTATCGGACAAAACAATGATCAAAATCTATACAGGATTCAGGAAATAATTGAGTAACAAACATAAGAACAGTCGCATTGATAAATTCCTTATTGAAGTAGGTAAAAATAACTCCTGCGAGGCTCATTCATTAAAATCTATTTAATTAATCATCTCTATTTGTATAAAGATCGACAATTGGACATAATATGACTGAAATAAATCTACCTGTACACAGTAAATACCTAATACCTATATGTGCCGTGGAAGTTTTATTAAAATCCTATCTACGCAATTTAGCCATTGATCTGTTTAAAACTTTAGATAAGGGGTTAATAAATTAGGTTAATAAATGGAATATTTTCGATCGATCGATGCGTGAAGCGGTTGTTACTCAATCATACTAGAATCGCTGAAAGAATCTGGATGAAATGGCAAAGCCATAGTTTATAGTTTTAAATACCGGTATTGACCAGGGTGCTATTGTTTCCATTACTTGTCAAAACTACGAAAGTTTCTTTAAAAGCCTGTACATAAAGTACGAGTAACGCTACGATAATATCTGCTATCTTCCTACTGCTGTGAGAATATCGAATCTATTAGAGAGAAAGAAATAAATTATTTATTCATCAATATGTAGGTACAGCATTATTATAACACAAATCATAAAAAAATAGCTGAAAAGGTATCCAGCTCAGCGTAAAGTTGCAGGCCAAAGAGATGGTCTGCAGCACTGAATGTGTGCTAACTCGTTTAAGGGTATGTCAAATGGAAGATGCTTTAACAGCCATGTTAACAGTATCTCATTTCTTTCTCAGGTTAGGGTATGATGAGTGAGAGAGGGCGACGCGGCGCAGGCGCACCATTCTACGCGCCACCGCGGCGCAAGACCTCCGCGGAGATCATCAGTGAAGCTCGAGCAGCTATCTATGGAGGTAAACCCATCTATTTTATACTAGGTACCTTAAAAAAAGTACAGTCCTTTTCATAGTTTTCATGTAGAATTTCGGAAGTACAATTTTTTGTATCTCACATCACATAGGCTACATTCCCTTGGATTCGCCACTTAGTCTCAAGCTAGATTATTATATTTGTGCCCGAAACGTGGGCTCATCCTACTTAATAGGTTAACTGGTGAAAAGCGAGTGTGTGTACATTTCTGCCCAAGCTCTTTGGCAGGGCCGGCCCGCCCATACGGCGAACGGAGCAGTCGCTCCAGGCGCCAAATCCTAGAGGCCGCCTAAATGGTAAAGATATAGGTATATATTATTAGGAGCAAACAGGAGAGGCGCCATAATTGGATCTCGCTCCATTCTAAAATTTACTTCGGGCCCCGGCGCTGCTTTTTGGTGATTGTTAACTAATTCGCTTAGATACCTACCTACTTTTTGAAGCAGGCCGCTTTTAACCGGCCGGTCGCAGTAGAGGTCATTATTAGGGAGGCCTGCTGAACACACCAGTGGACTTGTTAGGCTTAAAAGATGATGTTGACATGCAATAGGTTAGTAACTGAACTTCTAAAGATGATCACAGCTTCTAAGGGACGACTGACAGACTACAGATTATCTACTTCCTCTCATGATACCTGGATCCTATTCCTTTAACCCTTGGTAACAGCTTCAAAAGTATCAAGTTCTTCCATTTCTATGTGTGTTGTAAAATGTAGATACCTACATCTTCATTGTTGGATATTCTCAAGGTCAAAGCGACCCGGAATTTAATATCGTCCCACATTAAAGCTTACATATCACCTGTTATCAACGTTATCATTCGATACAAGGGTGTCAGGGACCGCTCATCGGAAATCAATGGGCATAAAATTCGCGATAATGCGCCAAAACGCTTTCCTGTACATATTGGTGTGATGAAATAGTATCTAGTCACGCGATTGGTCCGTTTATACCCGAGTTCTGTCACGTAAGGGCGCGTTTCCACTATGTCGTCACGGTTAATTTATCGTTGAACGACTATATTATCGTTTCTAACTGTTCCCATTTTAACGACTGTCGTAAATATTTTTATAGTAAGTATATCGACTGTCGCGATACTAATTCCCACTGTAATGGCAATCTGTCGTCACTGCAAAAAAGTTGTAGGTACGTGGTTTTATCGTGTAGTCCTATTGTATGTGAACAAACGCCTTCGTTAAAATATATAAGGTCTTTTCAAAATTAGTGATTATCTTTTGACACGAAACTAGGTAGGTAAAAACAAACAACTTTCACTATGGGACCAACTCCGAAATAGTAAAAAAAAAATCAGCTGCTCCATACAATCTCGAATAATAAAATTAAGTACTGCACTGAAATGTTTGGAGCAGCTGACTTTTTTCTTACTATTCGGAGTTGGTCCCATAATGAAAGTTGTTTCTTTTTACCTACCTAGTTTCGTGTCAAAAGATAATCACTAATTCTGAAAAGACCTTATTTAAGCCACGATGATTATTTGTCGCATCGTTTCGATATAAAGGGAACGCGGCCTTACTTTGTAACTTTATCCTCTGACTGTGATTTGCCGTTTTTTGGGTTTTCTTTATTGTGTTTAATAATAGAGTTGGTGTTATATGACCTTTACGATGATTTTGGCAATGATAAATAGTAAATACATAGTTAGACATAAACATCATGCAAAAAGTACTTTAACAAAACTTGACAGCTATGTAGCAGTTAGGTATCATAGATACATCCAGATGTAGTTCATGAGTGGACAAATTTGCGGGCGTCCGCTAGTTAAATGTAAAGGAAATTTATACATGAAAATTGTGCCAATAAAAAGCCAAATTCTTAGGGTGTCTTTGAAGTTGAACTTTCACGTAGTTCATTTAAATCTGACTTCGACAATTTCTTTTTATTCTTATGGCTAGGTAACGAATATTTTCTGAGGTTTAGTAAAATCTTGGAGCGTTTCTCGAGGGTCGTTGACTCGGGGTCGTGTTAGTGAGTCCGTTGCCACGGTGAGAAACACCTCGTAGAGTCCGTTCCATAAACTAGTTCCCGTGGGTGTTTTGTGAACTAAAACTTTTACATAGATTATGTAAGCAGCATACACTGAACAACTACCGCCACTAGCAAAGGAACTATTTCGTGAAACGCATTAACACGCTATGGATTTTACTGCGCTAAATATACTATGCATATTTGCAAGCTTAGTTTCTTTAGTATCAAACTACATACGTTTGTCGAACACCTAGTTTTCTAAGTCGTTAAAAATAAATGAAAAGTTTTGCTTGCTTCTTTTTATTTGTTTTATAAGGTTACGCCAGTTGGTACCTGGCATTATCGAAGTACGAAACAGGGAACTTAGACAATGTAACGATCTTAAGAACGACAGCAAAGTTACCAAAGTTATTTTTAAACTTCCTCTAATATAAAATGACGTGACGAAGTATAACAGCAACTTTTGCGATGTCTTTGCTAACTTACTCATTGCTTAAATAATGGTTAAATAGTTTTACTTCATTTATTGTAAAAGTTGTGCTAGCCTGTATTGTGATACATAATATTATCGTGTACTCTTGTCCAACTTATATCTCAACGGAACTGTTACGTATTATGTTGTCTTTCTAATTTAATAAATAAATAAACTTCGCGATTGCTCGGAAAATTATTGATAAGTACAATACATTATCTTTGCATTACAGTACATTATATATTATTATTATAAATAAAAATGTACTAAAGAAGTAGCAGTTTCTTTGAAAAGGATACTTTCTGTACTCCAACATATAAATCGCTAGTAATATAAAGCTTCGTCTACAGAAATGAGCGGAGCGACGAGCGGGGCGGGCGGTGGCGCGCTTCGCCCGCTTCGGACTCGACGCCCGTTCACGCCGCGCGAACCACAACGCACTTTGTTCGCGGAGCGAGCTAAGAAGCGGGATACCAGGCCACCTAGTGCGTTTGAGTAAGTTTGTTTTGCCAATTTTAAAAGCTTATGAACGTAAACAGTTCAATAAATCATGTAGCGCCATTGTTCACACTTTTATGACAATCATCACATTACAACGCCATAATGTGATTGGTTAGCTGCTTTACGTTAACGCGAACGAGTTCGAAGTAAAAACTCATACTAAGCCCTCTGGTCTGAAGGTCTGTGTCGTGGAGTACAGAATCGGAAACATTCATAACTTGAGAACTAAATACCGATATTCATTTTATTCATGTATGTATATTTGTACCTATCAGAATTCGAACCCAGGACCGCGCGACGAGGACCACCAACTACACCAATCTTCACTAGTTATGCATATGGAGATAAAGATCTTAGTAACTTCTTTTCGTGCAGTCTGAAATACCTGAGTCTTTCCGAGACGAGCTCAGATGCGCAGCTGACGGCTGCCGGCGCGAGGATCGCTAGCCTCGACGATGCTGACGACCTGCTGGATGATGCTCCGTCCGTCTCCAATGAGCAGGTGTCTGTGAAGAAACCGGTAGGTGGCACAGACCATATCATGAGTCGTTCAAAAACACCGTTGAGAATGTGCTGCTCAAGCAAGCCAGCAACACTACAAGTTTGCAGACGTATTTGGTCTCTAAGGGTCGCATATATTCCCGAAAACAATTTGTATATGAGTGTAATGAGTGAGACGCCCTAAAAATGTGTAGGTAGGTAGTGTAGATACTGGCTTTCCACTGGTAGGTCCTGGAAGCGAAATGGTAGTTTAACGCTGTTTGGTGGCCGTTAATAGGATGGCTGGTAGAGCAGGACAGCCAGCCGGGGCAATAATAGTCATGTTGTAGGTTTGAACCGTCTCGATGATGTCGGAGATCTATCTTACTCATGTTTTCCCATATTGTCAATCAATCGACACAATGTTGAGCTAGTGACACCGTTATAGTAGAAACCACAAAGCAATTACATATTATAATTTGTTTAATCTGGACATGCTTTGACCTGAATATTAATATGCATTATATCCTAGTTACGAAACCAGTCCCGCATGATGGCGGACCGAAGCGGAGACAGCTGGGGCGGGTTTACCAAGCTGCCCCATCTGAGCGGCCGGAGCAAGCCGCTGCATCGGAGGAACACCACCACCGCTGCTGTAGATGGTGAGTACCTGCTTAATATCGACCATAGACTAAGTTAAGGTTTCCTTTGGTTAAAGCATTTAAAGTAGCAGTTTATTTCAAACGTCAACTTAAGTCTCTATTGAGGGATCGCCCACCACCGGGCCCTATACCCTCCTCTGACCCTCGGATCTGCCTACTCATGATCACGAACACAAGACACTACAGTCGCAACGAGAAGCCAGATCCAAGCACCTAGCATGCAACCATAAATACATAGCTGCTAATCCGAAAACCAATTAAAATTTTAATCGACATATGTTTCGCCAACACAGTTTTCCATGTTAGTTCTATCTACCGAACCAACTAACTTAACTTGAGTTAGTTGATTCGGTAGATAGAACTAACATGGAAAACTAATCCTGATGATGCCACGGGTGTTGGCGAAACATATGTCGATTAAAATTTTAATTGGTTTTCGGATTAGCAGCTATGTATTTATGGTTGCATGCTAGGTGCTTGGATCTGGCTTCTCGTTGCGACTGTAGTGTCTTGTGTTCGTGATCATGAGTAGGCAGATCCGAGGGTCAGCGGAGGGTATAGGGCCCGGTGGTGGGCGATCCCTCAATAGAGATTTGAACTTCCGAATAGTGACGCCTGATACAATTCAATAGTCAACTTAAGTGACTTGATATGAAAAGTGTACCGTTTGTATGTCTTGATTGTGGCAATTGCATACTTACACACAACCGTGTTCCTGAAATGGGGTAGTGAGAACTGCAGGATCATAAAGGACAACCCACAACCAGGTTTAGCATAGCCATAGAGGAATAAGATGTAGACATAGAGTGCTAATGTCATACTAACAGTTTCGATGCACTATTAGACTTTTCGGTGCACAATTCCAGTACTTGACACTTAGGTTGCTTTACTGTACGTTACAATGTAGTACTTTACTGTACATTACACTAATGGAATCTAGAGGACTGGAATTGTGAGGCACCGAAAAGTCTAATGGTGCATCGAAACAGTTATTATGACATTAGCACTCTATTACATCTTATTCCTCTATGGCATAGCGGAGACAGATATAAATGATCAGAAGCAAGTTGCCAGCTCATCGCCTGAGAGTATACCCGAATTTCTTAGTTGACTCTTATGACATGCACGAAAGGACATTCAGCTGATGTGTTGTGAGGCCTCGAATCATTACAGGAATATGTTTGCTATTGAGTTTCAATGTTGGAACTACCAAAATTTTTGACTACCTAGTGTATTTTATTGTGTAATTTTGCATGATGTATATTACGGCTGTGTAGGAGATTCTTTTCTAATGTATATTCTATCACCTATTATGTATCCTATACAATGGCAAATAAATTCAATTATTCATTCATTCAAAAACTAGGATCATTCTAATATTATTCCCCATTTTCAGAACCTCCAGACCTATCTGGCGCTATCATGGTAACAAAAGCTTTAGATGGAGGTAATTCGGAGTTCAACTCACATTTTGGAGACGAGACTCACGCCTCAAAATGTAAGTCTAGTAACATCTTGCACTTTGTGAACAAACTAACAATAAGTCATTAAACTGGCATAGCGCAGAAGTACTTCTCCTCCCTCGAATTCCCTAAAATATATGATCTATGTACTGCGTTTATATTGTATACCGTCTATTCTAAGTGAACCTTCCAAGCGGGAGGCGTAAGTTCGATCCCAGTCACGGGCCTGTACCAATGCATTTATTTCATGTACAGATTTTAATGTTGCAAAATTGTCACTTAGCTCGTGCCTCGGAAAGCACGTAAAACTGTTGGTCCTGCGCCTGATCTCTCTCCGGTCGTGTCCGCTTTCCGTCCAATCGGACTATGAGAGTAACAGAATAGAGAGTGCATCTGTGTTTGCGCACACACTTGTGCACTATAATATCTCCTGCGTACATGACAAATCTCCATAGAGATTGGTCGCCTTAGCCGAAATACGGTCGGAGATCATTATCATCTTTGTCATCATTCTAAGTGAATGTACGAGTACGTGCTCATAAAGTATCTTGTTTGTTGCAGCCCTTAGTCCAGAATCGAGCGGCAAACGCCGTGTTTTTACATCCAGCAAATCAACGTCATATGACGTGGACCTTCGGCGTGATGTGGTCGATATTTCTGTCAAACATTTGGACGTTCAGCTTCCGACCACTTCTGACACCAATTATAATAAGTGAGTCTCTACATATGTAGTATGTTACGAGTATATGCTATCTACTACCGCTAATAGCGGTGATAGCCCAGTGGTTAAGACGTGCACCTTCTAAGCGGGAGGCGTAAGTTCGATCTCAGTCACGGGCCTGTACCAATGAATTTATTTAATGTACAGATTTTAATGTTGCAAAATTGTCACTTAGCTCGTGCCTCGGAAGCACGTAAAACCTACGCCTGATCTCTCTCCGGTCATGTCGGCTTTCCGTCCCATCGGACTATGAGAGTAACGGAATAGAGAGTGCATCTGGGTTTGCGCACACTCTTGTGCACTATAATATCTCCTGCGTACCTGGTCAATCTCCGTACAGATTGGTCCCCTTGGCCGAAATACGGTCGGAGATCATCATCATCATCTACTACCAACTTCACCATGTCTTTTTATATTGACAATCGAGCTTTATTCTAATCTAAGCTAATGCTTAGATGTTTTTCTGGAAATCAAACTGTGTAGCTTATTGACGACCGATTGGTGTTGTTGATAGCGGCCCTGCCTGCGATGCCATGGGGCCTGTTCGAATCCCGGCAGGTGCGAATATGATAATAATGATGTATATCAATGTTTATTTCCCAGTCATTGATGTTTCTTTACTTGCTACGTATGTATTTATATGCCGTTCCTTGGTACCCACATCACAAGACCTTAGAGATCTTATTGTGGGACTAGGTCAGTGTGCTGTGAAGTGTGTGAATATTTATCTTTCCTCTCTAGTATGGGTATCCTAGAACTCTCCGAATCACTATGCCGCCGCAACCAAGATTCAGAAGCAGTATACCTTCAGCTGCAAGCCTTACTGAAGGCAGTCCAGCAACGCCAGCCAGCCAACAGCCTTCGCGATCTTGTGCTGCGATCGCTATACATGCACATCGACTGTGATGAGGAGCAGGTGCTTGTGGCCGTCGCGACTATTATGTTTACTGTGAGTGTGGTGTCTTTTTCTCCGATTTGTTAAGGTAATGTTGGTATTTTCACTGTTTTGTGTTGTTTGTGTTGACATTCTCAATCGTATCTTTGTACCCTGGAGGATCCTCGAATCCTTGCGAGGGGTAAAGGACTATAGTTAGTTCCTCGCGACCGTGATTCTATGAAATAAACTTCTAAATTTTCTCACTTGGAATTTCATTGATTCACGCTTAATAGAAATCACATTCTAAAACTAACTTGTGAAATGGATTGTTTTAGATACGTGTGACAGGCACGCATTTAGCAGCTGCTTGCAAGTTGGTGTTCAAAATTGCAAGGAACGACAAGAACGACCACTTCTTCAGAAACAGCAATCTTCTTGGTAAGTGCTAAGTGCAACTTTTAACCTTTACGAGAGTGTAGGCTGCATATTTAACGAAGGGGTTATTCCATCATTCACTTAATTCACGTAAATTATTTTAAATTTTAAATCCTAATCTATTTAGGATTACCTAACTAAACTCTTCAAAATAATTTTTTTCTGAGATTTTTAGATAGAACAACTTAGTAAGTAACTAGGAACTGTCAGAACTGAACTGAGTACATCGAATACATTTACAAATTTCATGATGCTGTGAAAGCTATCTCAGTAAATAGCTCTAAAAGAAGATATCCTTTCCAGAGTTGTTGGTAGAAGGCTGCGGACGCGCAGACCCGCTGACCGAAGGAGAATGCTGCGTGTACGGCGCAGGCGCGCTGCGGTTCCTAGCGCTCGACCCGCGACTCTGCCTGCTCGCTCACAAAGCTGGTGCCTTGCATTTAGCCGCTTTGCATATGAAGATCTTGAATAATGCTGTAAGGGAATCTTGAAGAAGACGTTTAGCATAACAAAGCGGCCACAGACGTAAATTATAGGTGACGAGAGAATGCCCGAGTTCTATAGTTAACTTTTACTACACGAAAGGCGATGCAGAGCTAATGAATTTCATTGAAGACTTGCATCAGCAGAGGAATCTAATATACCTACCTAATATACAGGATGATTTTTGGACGTCAACGTTCCCGAAAACTACGGAATCTCCTCGTCATCACGATAATTTTTCTCCATGGAAGCATACCTGGGATGTGTCTGGTTTCCAAAATATTAGGGTCCAAAGTTGAGTAAATAGACTGCGTTTTTCTGCATAAATACACATTGACGCGTGTAGCTGAAGCTGTGTAGATGAAATTATTTATTGTACTACAGTTTTGTTCCATGGTATAAGGTTAATGCCTTCCATGGCATTCTCTTAGGGTATGGTAAAACTAGCAAAACTCTTCACAGAAAGCCGAAAACCCCCGTCTAGTATCAGAACCATCAACCCACGCCCTCTATCAGCTGACCGGCGCACTGCGGAACCTCGCGGGCGCGGGCGGCGAGGAGACGCGAGCATTCGAGCCGAGCGGCGCGCTCGCCGAACTCGTCAACACACTGCTACACTTCACCGATCGAGATGTGCTGACTAACGTTGCTAGGTGCCTCAGGTATAGACTAACCACCTTACTGCCGGTTTCTCGAATGATAATATAATTTGTCAAGATAATGCTTTAAGGCTCAAGCAGACCAGACGCATATGTGTAGACGTGCACGTACCACTGAATTGTAATGAATAGAACTCGATCAGACCGGATGCGTATGGATTCCTCTATGGTATTGTGTAGACGGCAAGCGGTGTGTCCTGTCTTATACAGTTCCATACATTGATCCAGATGCGACTGATATGAAGATTGTGCATTAGCGTTAACGCTATTTCCTCGAATCAAATTAATGTGAACATTTCAGCGTACTCTCCCTGGAGCCAACATGCTGTCAATGGCTGAGCGCGTCCGCCCTGAGCGCACGCGCACTGCTGCGAGCGCTGGCCGCGTGCGGCGCGCGCGCCTCGCTCGCCGTGCGCCTCGCGTACACGCTGGGAAACATGGCGGCGGCGGATGAGCTAGCACGGAAACATGTGAGACATCCTTGGCGGTATTTAGGCTTTTTTAATACAATACTCGAACATAAGCTATAGAGCGCGCTTTAACAGTATACCTATGATCCGTAGGCACAGATATGAACAGGTAACCTTATGCCAACCAGTGGGAAAAAAAGAAAAATTTGCTTACGCTGGGCACAATAGAGCGCAACGGCTTCTATGGCTTATAAATACTTAGACAAAGTGACATCATTTCGCATCGAAGATCGTCACCATGAACTCCTCTAGTACGAAGCCTTCGTCCGTCACAGCAAAACAAAACATGTTATTTTGGCTAGGGACCCTAAACCCTCGAGGATTTCTAATATAACTTTACCGAGGACTTAATTCCTTCTTCTTGCATCTTGGAGTAGGTAGGTAGTACCTACTTAAAGGTTCATGTTTTTCAAAACCATGCAAAATCCACCAGATATACAACGAGGAAGGCGGTGTGGATGTATTGCTGACCATTCTCGAGTCGTACGCGAAACGAAACGAGCACGAGTCTAGAGAACAGGATACTGATCCAGACCTGCATCTAATAGGCAAGTTGATTGGTTATATCAATAATTTGGCATAGAAGAATGAGCATTGAGCGTGTGATTTACTCTCAGCATTCTTTGTCCAGGGTCCGACTTGGGTGGATCTGATGGCTCGAATGAGGATGTGCTTATAAAGGTAAGTCTCCTTCGTATGTAGAGACGTATGCGCAGAGAGAAATATATTATTACTAGTGGACGCCCGCGACTTCGTCCGTGTGGACTGCAGAAAATATCTGGGATAAAAATATTTTCCCAGGATAAAAAGTAGCCATACCAAATTTTATTAAAATCGCTCCAGCCGTTTTTACGTGAAAGAATAACAAACATCCATCAATCCATACTTACAAACTTTTGCCTTTATAATATCAGTAGGATTTATTATAATAACTTTACACTGGAGTATTTATACAGATTTTACCTCATAGTGGTCGTCAGGAAATTGAAACAAGAGGAGATAAAATGTCATCTCGTCATCGCAGCCGGAACCCCACTGCTGCCCACGATTGAACAGCAGAGTTAGATATCTACTTCCACAAACACAAAACAGTGTTTGTTTGTGCATTATTCCGGCTTAAAACTGCTAAACTGCCCGATAAGAGACGTTTTTTTTACTGTTAGTAGACCAGGGGGTTTGATCTATCATCAACCTGTACTATGATCACAGACGGTCCGCGTGGTGGCCAACCTCTGCCTGACGGAGTCGGCAGGGCGCGGGCTGGCGGCGCAGCACGTGGAGCGCGCGGTGCGAGCTCTGCTGGCCTGTCTGCAGCTCGCCGAGAGGACTGACGGGAATGTAAGGAGGTTTTTATGGTCAATAATTCGCACCTGCTTACAGATTGAAACCAATAGAAATATAGGTTATATTTCTATTTTGAAACGTGCCATTATCCCCGCAGAAGTGAGGCAGATGTGTACAAACTACATAAATAAGTACGTAGGAACCTACTCACGTTTTACCAGTAAGCCTTCTAGATTTGGGATGAAAGCGGGTCTCGGACATATGAGAAGACTTCCATATAAAATATACAGAAACGTATAGGGCCCGCATCTATCTTTTCTATATGTTTTGCATCGTGTTTCTTCTATACAATGTTCTCCCTCTTATCCTCGTCCCGTATATCTTCTGTGTGGCTTGCGCCTTGATTTTGCCAGCATTCTGAGGCTATATAAGTATGTACATATTGTTCCTTTGCAACATAAAGTGCAAACAACATCAGAGCCCACATAGACGGGCATTTTCAGACTTCAATACGAAGCGATTTACTCTATCTGGCTAAGGGTCCTATACATGCCTCCAGCTGGAGTCGGGCGTGCAGCAGCGGCGCGAGGAGCTGGCGGTGGCGGCGCTGGCCACGCTCAACAACATCACGTTCTACCGCGAGCCGCCCGCGCCGCCCGACCCGCTCGACGACCTGCTCGAGCTGCTGTGCCAAGGTGAGGTGCCAGCGATTACCAAATACCTTACTTAGATAGACTAATAATATGGTTACATACTTAGAATAATAAGTTCACCAGAACCCTTGATCGCGCACACCTTTGAAGCAACTTTAATTCAGTCAAATAGACCTAGTTGATTTTTATTCCTCTACTATGAGTCACATTCATTCTCCCTATTCTTAGGTCCATAGGTAATTTACACAACCCATTTGTTATACTAAAACTTTAAAAAGTGATAATATTAATCGATTTGGCAACAATCCGCAGTTAAGAGCGGAAGATGTGGGATTTTCGTCTCGGCTCATTGATTCGGACTCGTTATTCTATGTATGGTTAGAAAATTGGACCTACGTTTGTGAGATAGTAGTAATTTGAGTGTTTCCTACCTACCTATAAGTACATAGATCAATCGGAGCGTTCCTCTTGGCGCCAGACGGTAAAAAGACGACAGAGCACAAAAATTACGCTGAAATAGATTTTCCACAGAAGATTTTTTCCGAAAGACAATTTCTTTATACCCTGATCAAAAGCTAAGCGATGATGTCATCAAACCTTTTTTAATGTTTATAATCTTGAGCACTCAAGTGACATGCCGATGGCTGACAGCTGGTGGCGCGGCAGCTTGTGAGACAGCTCTAGCTCTCGGTAACCTGCCACGAAGCTAAGCCATGATGTAATATAACATATGTATAAAATCTGTGTTCAGTGACATGCCGCTGGCTGACGGCGGGCGGCGCGGCAGCTTGCGAGGCAGCACGAGCCCTCGGTAACCTGTCGCGAAGTGCGCGCGCTGCGAAGATGCTTGTGTTGCATGGCGCACTTGATGTGCTGCGTGGCACACTACAACACGGTAAGTGTTCTAAGGCATTCTACATACACACATTATACACGGGTTGGGATGCCAAGTATGGGGTAGCCTGAACTTCAGGATTGGCGAGGAGATCCTTTAGCCACCTTTAGCACAGCGTCGTTGTGTTACCAAGTAAGATTATTTCTCCAATTTTCGAGCGTTCGTCAAGTCACGTGATCAATTCCAACCGTAATTGGTGGGAGTGTTGCATCCGACCGCGATAAGATAACAAACTCTGTTACATTGTCTAAGGACTATGTATTGTAGTAATATGCTGACTTTTACAATTCCTCATCTGCTGCTGAATGCTGAGTTTAATTGTGCCATTGACTATACCTCCAAGCTCTTTCCCATGTAGAAGACCCAGCCACGCGCTGCGCGTCCGCCGGCGTGCTGGTAAACGTTTGCGGCGCGGGCGTGGAGTGCGCAGGCGCGGCGCGCGTGGCCGCCGGCGCGCTGGCCGCCGCCGCCGCCGCTGGGGACGCCGCCGCGGCCGCGCTTCTCGCGCGTGCGCTGTGGAACGCGCATGCGCACCGCCCGCTGTCCACCGCGCATGTCGATCAGGCTACTGCGGCGCTCTCTATGTTTATTGGTAAGTCGTAGAGTCCGTTTCATAGAATGACTCCTATCCCTGATTTCAGAACAAACATTTTTTGCATGT
Source organism: Carposina sasakii (assembly GCA_014607495.2). Taxonomy (NCBI): domain Eukaryota; kingdom Metazoa; phylum Arthropoda; class Insecta; order Lepidoptera; family Carposinidae; genus Carposina; species Carposina sasakii. The sequence continues at coordinate 3,380,760 of CP053169.1, forward strand.
GACACAGATAAATGGTACATGTTGTAACAGCGCCATTATACAGCGGAACATTTCTTTGGATCATGGCGCTAGTTAGTTACTATGTGTATGACTGCAAGTAACTCTTTACTTCAATGAAGTGGAGTCTACATACGGCGCAGGCAGGACTTTCCGAGATAGAATCACGTGGTATTTTTGACTTATTATACAGGGTGTAGTAAAAGTGAAACGCTATGAATAGCTTACTTTATTTCATAATTAGTACATTAATTACTTAGGTTAGCATTACACTGTTACTCATTTTATTCCCAACTTTACCTCGAATCCGCAACTACATATTTTTTAAGAGATGTTGCTTTTGAGTTTTGTTTTAATAACTGTTGTCTGCCCTACTTAAATTCTTCTCAGGAACAGGCATTTTAATGATAATACGAGTAAAATAAATAATTTAGAACATTAGGTATTCTTTAATCCGCACCATACCTACAAAATAAATATTTTAGTGCATATCACAAAGTCAGTGACCGAGCTAGATAATAATCAGGTACCTAACACAAAAATAATTATAATTAACTAGCGGACCTGACAGACGTTGTCCTGTCCCACGCCTTTGAACTAACGTCACCCAATTGTTTTGCCCTCCCGGACTTTCAAATTTCGAACAAATTGTTTGGGAATGTAGAAAAGGAATGTTTTAGACATGTTCAGGCATTTTTTTTCTCTCCTTTAGAACCATCCCTGTACTTCAAGGAATACGCTAAAAAAAAGAATTGGCGAAATCGGTTCAGCCGTTCTCGAGATTCGCGCTTACCAACACATTTAGCGATTAATTTTTATTATATTATAGATACTCGTACATACCTACATTACATCTATACATATAATAAAAATGTAACGGATCGTTGTCTGTACATGGAAGATATATGAGAAAAAATATTATAGAAGACCTTTATCAACGCAATAGTACCCAAAACAATGATTTGGAATTTTTGTCTGTTTGTCAGTTTGTCTGTGCGTTTGTACACGCTAATCTCAGAAACGGCTGAACCGATTTCGATGCAGTTTTCAGTAATATATTGTGATAGGTCCCACTTAACATACAGGATGATTTTTGGTCCTCAGCGTTCCCTAAAACTACGGAATCTCCTCATCATCACGATCATTATTCTCCATGGAAGCATACCTGGGAAGTGTCTGGTTTCCAAGATATTAGGGTTAAAAGTTGAGTAAATAGACTGCGTTTTTCTGCATAAATGCACATAGACGCGCGTAGCAGGATTTTTTCACGAAAAATAATTAATATCTGTCTATAAAAACTAACATAAACACTAGACACTATAAATTTCGCACGGTCAAGGAATAAAAAAAAAAAAAATAAAAAAATCCCAGCATTTTTTTTGGCATAAACATACTTTATTTGATGTATAGAGTACGTACGTACGTACGTGGCCACAAAAAAACATCCTGCATAGACTACTTTTTATACCGGGAAAATGTTTTTATCCCGGATAATTTCGACATTTCGTTTTTTCTGTAGTCCACGCGGAAGGAGTCGCGGGCGTCCACTAGTAATACATAAAATTATCTCAACTCTAACTAAAGTAGTCTGGTACAGATTGTATACAGAAATTTCAACATAAATTGCAATGACTCCGTGGCGCAACGGTAGCGCGTCTGACTCCAGATCAGAAGGTTGCGTGTTCAAATCACGTCGGGGTCAAATAATTTTTTCGTTTATTTTTCCTTTCTTTAATTATTTGTATTATTTTCATATAATTTTGAACGATTATCTGTACATATGTATTATATTAACATCATTCTTATTCTTTATTTAACATACACAAATTAAAAAATCCAAAAACCCGACTGCTTAAAAAAGAACCAAATAATGTACTAATAAAAAAACTGAAAAGAAAAAAAACAAGCACTTAGATGTCCGATGGTCTAGAATTCTATAATATTATTATGGAATTAATACTATTGAAGAACATAAAATATTTTCTAATATAATGATCGTAACATAACAACTGAACAGTCCGGATCCATTATCCGACAGCCAAGCTAATATTTCAATGGATCCTGGCTGTTCAGTTGTTATGTTACGATCAATAGAAAATATTTTATATTCTTCAATAGTATTAATTCCATAATAATATTATAGAATTCTAGACCATCGGACATCTAAGTGCTTGTTTTTTTTCTTTTCAGTTTTTTTATTAGTACATTATTTGGTTCTTTTTAAGCAGTCAGGTTTTTGGATTTTTTAAATTGTTTTTTTATTTCATACTTTTTTGTTATGAGTAGCTACTAATAGATACGCTTTAAGAAACATGCTCGGCAGCAAGAAGTTTTCGTCTCGCTGCTGTCTAAAAACTTATATGTGAGAATGGTTGTTACGCAACTTTCAATCGATATAGATCCTAAACGGTTAGTCGAATCGAAAAATGTTGAGAGAAATCTAAGAATGATTTTTAAATATCTATTCAACGATATAGTTTGTCGATTGAATTTTTTCCATTTTCACAAAATGGCGTCCAGTAGTCGCCATATTGGATTTTCACTAACTTTCTTTAGTGACACTCGCCGGACTAAGACGAATCGATTGACGTATGAATCTTAAAAATCGGCCGAGGCGTTTGGTCTGTGTAGTGCTTTAAACATACAAACATACATACATACATAGGCTGTTAAACACAATATCATTCCTTTGCGTCGCGCAGTCGGGTAAAAAAATATGTAAAAATAACATTAGTTTTCAATTAAGATGGGCATAATTTATTTCGTCGAGAATTGTCGTTTCCTATCGGTCTTAAAATATTAACAAGTAGATACATATTATTTCCAAGGTCTTTGAAATTAAAATTACTATCTACTATCGGGAGCCTTACATCACACAGGTATACTCTAACTTTACACTATACCTACGTACCTATACGCTACGATAATAAAATAGAGGTTAGAGTTTGAAGTAACTACTACTTCAAAGAGCTTTTATTAGTCTTCCAGAATCACAATCTAGCCTGTTCAGGGCCCTTGTAACCATTGTTTTGCATTACAGATGATGACTCTGTATTCGCAGACTGCGAGGCATCGCGGCTCGGCGACCGGCGAGCGAGCGACCCGGAGGTTTCGAAACACCATGTATGTATTGTCAAGAGTCTAGTGTAATCAAATTAATGGTTTGTCATACAGCGTTTGTTCACATAATCTATATAGGTAATTAATTAGGTAGGTTATACGAGTACATATGGCTGTGTTCTCAAAACAGGTTAGCCAGAACTGCAGGGTTAGATGTAGGTATAAGATCAGTGACAAGTCGCTAGCTCATCGTTAGAGATAATAATACTCCCTGTGTTTGATTCTTAGGACATGCATCGAGCTGTAATAAATAAATAAATAAATAAATAAATAAATAAATAAATAAATAAATAAATAAATAAATAAATAAATAAAATGCATGGAAGGAGATACAGCTGACGTATTCTAGTAAAGCCAATTTAATTAAATTCTGTAAAGCTATTTTGGGTTTTAACGTGAATAGGTGCTTAAAGACGTAGACGTTGTGTTGCTAATAATTAGTAAAAGGTTGTTTAAAAAATCTTTTTTTTTAAAAAAAAGCTTTTATTACATATTTGTTAATAAAATGAACTGATCAAACAAACGAGCCCAGACTCGATAGGATCGCGTCGTTTAATTACGGAGTTCCTATGGCCAGCTTCCAGCTCCATCATCAGATCAGCTCTATGTCATAATAATTTTACATTGTCATCCGATTTATTCATGCATGCACAATTATGGCCTAATCGGAAACCGGGAAGTGGATCAAATTTAACTTGCAAGATTTGGTTACAGACAACGGGACAGGTGAAACTAAATAAAAGCTTATAAAATAGGCAAGCTATTAAACTACTTTTTTGACTATACTATGGCAGCCTATAATTTTAGGTCTGTATGGTCATAGAGGAATAAGATTGTATGGTAGCTAGGATGTATTTATACTAACACTATGTTTAACGAGATGTCTTTATTGGATCTCGTTAGCTAAGTGCTAACTAGCGCTACATCGGTAGTTAGCGCATCCGCCATTTTGCTTTATTATTATTTTCCTATGGCATTGCTTTTTTTTATAATGCTTGAGTAACTTATAATAACTATGCTAACGTTCCCGAATACTTCGTAACGATGGTGTCACTCACACACTGTAATTAATTTCATGTTTGAAAATTAGAAGTAAAATAAAATAAATTGTTTTGCCATGAACGCTATGCCATATGAAGCCCGCTAATACTACCTATACCTATGTATGTAGCTGTACAATTTCCTTGGCGATGCTGTAATTCTGGCTACCCCATTATTGGAAACACAGCCGTGTGCATATGAATGAATAAATGGTGATTGGAGAAAAAATTAAAAATAACCAACTACCTAGTAACTAACTTCCGCAGGTAACATTCCACATCGACAACAACCATGCAAATCTCGAGCAGCGAAAAGCAAAGTTCATAAAAGCGTACAGCGTGGACCAGGACCTCCACTTGGAGCCTGATGACCTGTCGGACGGGTGTCCAGAGGGAGAGGACTGCGCATGCGGCCCGTGTCGGCGGCTCGCGGCTTGGGAGGAACTGCTGGCTGTTGCTGTGCCATTGCTGCATCAGCTAAGAGTGCCTACTACCGCTGATGTAGCGGTTGATACGCGATAATCTGTAGAATCTTTTTAGGAATAGGTCTTAATTTATACTGACCGATTTTACTTTAGTTTGATCAGACGTGGAAACGTTTGCGGGCATCGGATGCAGGCTGCATCCGACCGGTCGGAATGGAGGTTGTCGGGGGTGGCTTCTCATGGCTGAGAATGATGATGATGATCAGACATGATACCTGCGCATATTTGTAATACTTAGGTAGGTACCTACTACTTACTCTTAGCTGCCACGTTTAGTATTAAGTGATTGAACTTTTTTCGTTACCTACCCTATCTATTTTGTAAAGAATCTAGAACTGGAGCCCTCGAATGGTCAGTATAATAAGTACCTAGGTAGGAACTAACATTATTTTATTACTATACAGGGTGCTTATGACAGCCAGGCAAATATTGATATGTTGACTTTAGACCATGATTCTGAGGTGAAAACCAGTGAAAAATTTTGCAGGAAAATTCCAAAATTTTCAGACTTTTTTCCATTTTTCAGGAAAAAAAATAGTGTGGTTCGTTTAAATAGGCCTTAAATAATGTCTTAAAAACAAAATTTTAACCTATGGATAGTTTTAAAAAAAGTTGCTCACAAAAAAATTCAATTAACTGATCAACCCCAAAGGAGAGTCACACACACAAGTGATCCAAAAAACAGCAATGCATCACACAATAACCAATAAGCCCATTTAATTAGTCACAGGATCGCCCGATACAAATGGCGCGGAAAGCAATACTTAATGAAATAAAAAATTAATTTCCTGATTAGGTACATATAACTCAAAACAATTGTACTTGTTCAGTATCTCAGTATTTGCCTGGCTATCACACATACCCTGCATAGGTGGGTGGGTATATTCTAATATAGATAATTTAAAAAATTCTAGTCATACTTATATCGCATTTTTGTAGGATTATGTTATGTTTAAATACTTAATTGTATCAGTTAGTTAACTTAGTAGTTAGAACTAACCTGAAAACCTAATCCTGAAGATGCACGGGTGTTATGTCGATTAACATTTTTAAGTGATTTTCGGATTAGCTATGTACTTATGTTTGCATGCTAGGTGCTTGGATCTGGTTTCTCGTTGCGACTGTAGTAGCTTGTGTTCGTGACCATGAGTCGGCATATCCGAAGGTCAGCGGAGGGTGTAGGGTGGACGATCCCTCGATGGAAATATGTTATGTTTCTCCTGTTGTAGATATTTATTAAATAAATTACTTACTACTTATTGTTTATTTTTCATTCCTTTCGTTCGTTACTCCTTGACATCTCTATCATGATGCCCCCAGGAAGTATCGCTTTGACCCGTGAGTTTCGAAGGAAACTATTTTGCGCCGACAAAAAGGGCAGGCAGTGATGAAGATGAATCCTGTGAACACCTGAACATGTCTAAGGTTTTTAGGAATTCTCCATACTATTTACATAAATTACATAAAATCGAGTAGACCATTTGGGAAAATAAAAGTGGATAGCTAGATAATTTTAATAGCATTTCACTCATATACCTTTTGTTACACCCTTTTATAATTAACTAGTGGCCGCCCACGACTTCATCCGCCTGAATGGGCATTACACATTCATTACACACATATGAACCATCCTCTTGAATGGCTCTATTCTACTTATGTACTTAAAAAACCGCATTAAAATCCGTTGCGTAATTTTAAAGATTTAAGCATATGGGACATATAGGGGGAAGTGACTTTGAATAATCGGAAGTGCGACATAAGGGGCCATTCCAAATATTACGTCAAAGGTTAAGTTGGAGGGAGGGGGTCGTCAAACTGTGACATTGTGTGACAAGGAGGTAGGAGGGGTCCTTAATTTCGTGACGTTACATTTTCATTTAATAATCTCTAAATATAAATTTGCAAAAAAGCTTAATGTGACGTCACGTGAGGGAGGGGGGCAAAATTTATTTATTTATGGAGTGTGACGTAATTTATGGATGACCCCTAATAAAGGGGTATATTAAGTAAAAAGCTAAGAAAAGAGCCCACTATAAGGAACCTGTCCACTTTTAAGATAACGGAGGAAAGAACTTCCTGAGGAAGTGCCAAGGAGTACAGACATAGATGAGTACAGATGACCGCTCGATAATGATCGGAAGTACGACATTGGTTTGGCAACTCGGGTGGCGCAACACGAGTGACGTGTCAGTCTAATGACAATGTTCAGGTCTTCGGCGCACACGCCCCTATATACAGGGGGGATGCCAATATTTGTGAGATATTTTTGAATATTATTTATGTTTAAATTACAATTGGGCCCTCAAATAGTGTAAATGATGCAAAGACTGATAGCTGGTTAACCAACGAATTCCAATTAGTACATATGTACCTCTACCTACGTACAAATAAAGAGTAAGTACATAGGTAGGTATATACCTAATCCTTACGAGGTCCTTGAGCACCAGTAATGCTACTATTTTTTATATAGATTTTTAGACAGATAATCTACGCCAGGTGAGGATTATTTCATTCGTAATCTGTGTTGCTGCATAATAAAAGCATTCTGTATATCCGCGACAGGAACCTACAACGTTATAAGATATTACCCTCGCGTGTGGATGGACCAATCACCTGCCACATTCAGACTGGACCACGTTATTCACAGGTTTTTCATCTATTTACATGTAAGGATAATTTCATTAATATTAATATACTCGAATTAGTAATTAAGCGGTTTTTGGCTGAAATGCGCGCCTTATTCCAGTCGATGACAGTCAGTGCAGTTAACTTCAAATATAATCAAAGAATCAAAATGTAGGTAACAACATAGAAACTTTCAAACGTCACTTTTGTACCTAAGTATCTCGTAGCATTTTCGAAAGGAAAAATTTAAAAGTAATATAATAGTTATAAATATAATACTTATATAATATATGACACCCCTAAAAATAATGACATAGGAACAGGTAACGTTAATATGAGATACTGCAGTTCTAAATTCTAGACCTACCTACCTAAATAATAATCTTATCCTACTAATATTATAAACGCAAAAGTTTATAAATATGGATGGATGGGTGGATGGATGTTTGTTACTCTTTCACGTAAAAACGGCTGGAGCGATTTTAATAAAATTTGGTATGGAGTTAACTGACACCCTGGATTAACACATAGGCTATTTTTTATCCCGGGAAAATATTTTTATCCCGGATAATTTCGACCATTTATTTTTAGCAGTCCACGCGCCTAAGCCGCGGACGTCCACTAGTGATTCATAAAGTACGGATGCAGCGCTACAATTTTTCTACTTAAATATTAACTTATTAATCTACTTTCTAATTAAAATTTCGGACGATATAATCACAACACTAATAGCTAATCAATTACAAAAAATGTCTTTCTACGGAAAATACTCATCGTACCAAATTATCCAACAACTGTACAACACATTAACAATTTATAATTTAAAGCGGATAATTACCTTCACCTTATTAATATACCGCAAAATGTCTCAGCATTCCTAAACTTCAACTAATATCTGTAACTTTACCAGTGTTTTTAGTTATTCCAGTTGTGGTCGCCATGACGAGTAGACGTGTTGCTGTTTTAATAGTGCTTGCTATCCTGGTGGAGGCGTTTTGTGTGCCCCTGAACCGGAGGGCTAAGCGCCATCCGCAAGATGATGTAGCTGAACTGCATACGGGAGGAGCTGATGTTGAATTGGTGAGTGGGTTCTCCATGTCCTATATTTCTGAACTCTTCCGACCCTTGTCTGTATTATGTGGGTCTAAAAAGGTTTTACATGGTTTTATCTACCTATACTTTTGGACCTGGGCAAAAGTTTCGTGAGACGGAAAACCTAGGTATTTGATTTTATTTGGCATGCCCTATCTACACATATTTTTTTCTTTATGGATCAGGCCGCCCTATTTAAACCCATTGATATTATGCATTTTGAATAGCTAGGCAAGACTAATCTATGTGATATCCACAAGAATTCCGAATAACCGCTTAGATGAGATTAGTTTGATGGACGAAATATTTTATGGAGATAATCAAATCAAATTATTTATTAGGTACATACTATATAATTTAGAAAAGAGATGGTAAAATTCGTCATCCGAGTAATTGACCCGGTGGCTCAGTGGTGAGAGCGCTGGCACGCGGAATGCAGAGGTCGTGGGTTCGATTCCCACCCGGGTGAGGAATTTTTTCCATTTCTTTATTAATAATTTTATAATACATACTAAGTGTACATGACCGTTTTAGGTATTATACCCGATATAAGAGCACTTACAACTTCATCACGACTCTGTACCCATAGTTTCCGGGTTACATCTAATTTGTAAACTATCTGTGTACAATAACGAATTTTATGTACGAGTATACACCGTAGATAGGTAATTCGGTCGCGCCCAAAAATCAAACCTGACCAATCTTGAGAGGTTTTTACATATCTCAGATGTAATCTTGAATTGTTTTCATACAAAATTTCAAATTCGATCTCCAGTATTGAAAATGGCCGTTAGTCTCTCTCTTTCTCCAGCAGTCAGAGGAATTGCCACTGAACTGAGTAGGACAAACCGAGGCGTCAAATTATGTCACAAGCATAGAATTATAGTACCCGGGACAGTCAGCCTTAACCCCTTGGTCAAACCGGTCGTTAAATAATGAACGTCCGATTGAATAAATAAGGCCTTCACTTCCCTTATAATTTGCGCTATTAAACTCCTGCCTCTGGTCCTTTCATTGCGAAAAGCTGGCCTTGGACCATCTTTTTGTTATTACTCTACTCGAGTATTTCAGTACTTTTGTGCCAAGATTCCTATGCTAATTTCATTTTAAATCTCTACAGAGATTAGATTAGATCCCGTTAGGTTTTGAGCTTCGCTCCAATCTTCCCTAGGTTCTTCGCCTCAGCGATGACAGTCCACGGCCAGGCTTTGGGTGACTATTCTACATTATATAATAGTTGAACTTTTCTATATTTTTTTAAATTAAGTATTATCTTTGGAGGTGGGCAGCAGCGACTCCCGTATTGACAACATAGTCTGAAAATAACGATAATAATATCGTCACCAACCCGCTATCTCAACGTGATTAGTATTGACTATGGGCAAAAATCCCCTTATGGCAGTAGCCTTATGGCATGCTTGGGGGAGGCCTAGTTCCAGCAGTGGCTGCAATAGGCTGAAGCATGTACCTCTAGTGGTAACCATCGAATCTGCATTTATAAACTACGTTGACTAAGGTCAAGAAATCCTAGACCCACTCTAGAAAATAAGCTAGTAATGAAAACCTGCCAGTTTCGCAAGACACATTACAACATAGGTCCAACCTAGTCAACCTAGTAGTTACACCGTAGGTACGTGACCATTTCCAACTATGTCATTAAAAATACTAAATACTTGTAAGTACATAAATCTTACACTACACCTGTTTAATATTTGCATAAATTATGTTTGCAATTTAGTGACGGAATTTTTGGATATGCAAAATTATTTTTATTATGAATTATCTTCAACCTTGTTGTCCCACTGATGGGCAACGACCACCCCAAAGTTCTCCACTTCACGCGATCCATTAGTCTATTTCGCTAACCCTAGGGCACATCCCTTAGGTCTTATAAAAGCCCAGCTCATCTTGTCATCGCATTATAGCTCTACTACTGCCTATGTTAATATTTCATGAATGGTGAGTGACCAGACCCAGACCAATCTGTTGTATTGCTGCTATTGTATCTGTGTATGTACATGTATCTTCAAGTAAAAACCTATTCCATTGTAGTATCAATATATTCACGTAATAAGCACGTAATTTTCGCCCCGTCATTATCATCCGCACTCTACTTTACTTAGGACATCGACGTTCGTTGTCGCACGCAACACTCCCATCATCATTTGGAGCAAACGTACTCGTATTGGTGACGAACCTCTATCGATGGGATCGAAAAATAATGTTAGGTACTTAGTCTTAGGCCCCTTAACCATCATAATCTCCAATGTACCTCTATACCTAGTTCTATTAATTAAGAATGCAGCACCATTCTTGAAATGACTTAACTAATTATATAATATTTAATTGACACCAACCTGCTTTATGCTGATCTAGTTTTTAATGAGAATTAAATTCATAAGTGTAAAACCTGTATCCACCTGTACCTAACCTAATTTTACCATTCCCAATTTTAGGAATTTACAACTTTTTTTACCATAGAGGATCTTATAACACGCAGTATAGTGACATCATTGGACGAGTCTACATATATAAAGAGAGTCATATGCGAGCTTAGATGAATTATCATGTCACTGTATGCGAGCAATTAATTTTATACGAGTATGCAAGCTTCTTCTAACTCCGAATCCGAGGGAATTAATGCCGAAGCTATTTTTACCCGACTGCGCCCGAATGTATATTTCTTTGGCATGCTCTAGCTAGAGCTAAAACGGCTTGTCGCATTTGAGCTTGATATCATTAGATTCATCTTAGCTGTGAGACTTCTTCTATGCTGCTCTGGGAGTAAAAAAAAATATAATACTACAGCTGCTTCTTTTCCCGGGCACACTGTACAAGCCAGTAGAGGGACAAGAGGTGTTTTGTAGGCGATGGGCTGACCACCTGTCACTACTAACCGAACTTGTACATCTCAACTATTCCTACCCTCAAAATTTGGTTAGAAGTGGCACCATGTGGTTCTATCGGCTCTTGGTGCTCTGCCTACCCCGTAAGGGATAAAGGCATGATCACAGAACAGGTAATATAGCCTATAATATAATATGTACCTATGTATGTGAGAGTGACACTCGGTCAAAATTTTTACGAGGTCGGGTTTTTTTCTTTACATTAAATGAGGTTATTATAAGTAATGTATCTTATCCACGAGAAGGTCGGAAAGAGAATCGTGAATCGCTTTAACGATCTACTTTTCCCAGAGGATTGCCATGTCAAGGAAGAGCAAAACAGAAATAATTGCTCATAAAAACCGAAGTTTATAAAATTTTCTTTTCTTTCTTCAGAACGCCATCTTTGGCTCAGAAAGCACTACAACTGCCGCAGCTCCGGTCACAAACAGTGGAGTCAAAGTGTCCGAGGTGATCAATAACGAGGATGATGATGATGATGATTTCGATGAATCGATGCAGGTGGCGCCCACTGGCGGCGGCAGCAACATCTTCAGTTTGCTTCGGTTAGCTGGTGCTCTCTTCCCAGGATCTAGTGGAGCTAATGTAAGTATGGTGACTGGATTCACTAAATATAGTCGGTGTTATTACAAAACCGTTTCTAAAGTTAGGCAATGCCTAGCTTAAACGAAGTTTAAATTCTTTTGTAAAAATACGGGTGTATCGCACAAAGAGTGTGTGTTAAAGAAAGCCGGGTCGTGAAGGGTACGCGGTCGCACTGAGTGGATAGGTATAGCTAACTGGTGAAATGAATTTTAGTATGATGTGTATGCACATTAAACATTACACTGTACCTACTATTTATTGTACCTACCTATATCCTGTGAAATAACCCACCTGTTTTCTAAGGGCTGGAAGTTTTCTGTATACTTGATAATAGAATGCTAACCTAAGCTAGTGTGTGTTTTCTTTTTATTGCAAAGATTGCACGGTAAGGCTGCCTGTCCATTGAAGCGGAGCGAGCTTGCGGAGCGGAGAAATGGAGAAATATTAACCAATAGGATTACATGAAAACTCCGCTCAGCTGCAGTGGAAAGGGATTTATATATGCTAGTTTAAAAATTCATACATTTTCGGAAGCGGCGCGAGATAGCGATGCGGAGCTGCGAAACGAGCCAGCGGGGCGAGTCGGCGGAGCGGAGCACCGGCCTCGCTCGGGCGGGTATGGGATGATAGTATGAACTGAACTGACCGCCCGCCGCCCTCCGCTCAAATGACTCGTCGCGTGAACTCGGTCTAGCGCCGCAAGTACGCTCCGCAATACTCGCACGCTCTGCTCCGCAACCTCGTTCCGCGTCAATGGACAGACACAGTCCGCAACTCCGCTCCGCAATACTCGCTCGCCCCGCTCCGCAAGCTCGCTCCGCTTCAATAGACAGGCAGTCTTATGCATGTCATGTAACCAAGTTGGTCTAAAATTAAAAGAAACATATAGGTAGGTAGATAGTCATTATGTATTATGGATTCCGAATAACGGTAAATTACTAGGTATCTTGACTTACATACTTGAATTACCTATTTGGATTTTAAATGCCAAAATAGAGAAAATGCAAACGCCTTTTTCGATTTGAACACAAAAACAACTGGGATGTGTAACAAAATTTATCAATTTTCTATTTAAGTGAACGTCACAGATTAACATCGAAGCACTTGTTTGTGAATTTTATGCGCACTTATTTTTAAGGTTTTTGAGAGCACTGTTTTTGCGAAGAGCACCTAATCAAGTAAGTATATCATTTACAGATTATATAATAAGTATTATTGAATTTCGTAACTCATTATTATAATTTCAATGTTATAACTATAAGATAATGTATAATTTTTCCAGGATATAATACGAAACATGATTAGAGATTTATTTAGAGATTTACGGCCCACGGTAGATTTCCAAAGACAATTTCTGCGTCGCAAAGACGTTGGCGATAACGAAATCGAAATAGATTATAGTCTCAAACCACCGCTACTAAAGCTAGAGATCGAAGATGACGAAAGCGATAGCGATGATGACAATGATAGCGATGGTGAATCGGATAGTGAGTCCAACGATGATTCTGTTGATGAGACAGCTGATGATCCTGATGAGACAGCTGATGATCCTGATGATACCAATAATGCCGCTGAAGAGAGTGCAGAAAGTGATAATTCTGATAAACAAGATTCTGAATCTGATGATGATGATAGTGAATCCGATTACGACGATGGAGGAGATGGTCAAGGAGGTGGTGTTTTGGGTATTCTTGCTGGATTGAGTGGTGGTGTAAGTTGAGAAATTCTTAAATTATTCCATTATAGAGATGAAAATCTTGCAAAAAGTTTACATAATGTATCTCGAACGTTACAGGAAGGTGGAGAGTCCGATTTGGGAAGTCTACTAGCCACAGTTAGCGGTATTGTTGCAAGTCTCAGTGTAAGTATATTTTGTTACTTGTGTTTATTACAACAAATCATAAAATACATAATAATACATACTACTTTTCAGGGTGGACCAGATTTTGATTTAAATGCTATACTTGCATCAGGAGTTGGACTTTTCGTAGGCTTACTGGTAAGTATTGTTTGTGACCTAAAGTAATTATTCAAAGCACAAAATAGAGTACCCGTACATACTGCTTCTGTACATTCAAAAATAGTTTTATATAAATGTTGTTTAACAGTATTAAATGTACCGAGACGTTATAATTTTTTCAGTCTCAAGATGAAGAAGATCCAGGAACAGTATTAAGTAGTTATCTTCTAACATCATTGGATGGTATAACAGGAGGGGGAGCGGTAAGTTTCTTATCTACATACAAGAATTTCTAAGCTACATACAAGAATTCTTGTCTTGACGTCACAGCAGATGTGAAACAATGGTGACCTTAAATCTGTTCAAGAGATTACTTTTATAAATACATACATTATTGATATTGTATTTGCAGAAAAATAACGGCGCCTTCTTCGGAAAATTTCTATCAAATTTAATAAAAGGAACAAGTGCGGTTAGTACTTTGATTTGGTATAAACTATTTTGTTAAGCAAAAGGTATAAGCTAAATTAATTATCTTTAATTTGCACGACTAATTCTCAAATAAATTACTTTTCTTATTTTAATTGCCATTTAAAAAATTTTTGTTCTTCTTGCATGACGTTCCACAGGGTTGTGTGTTGGGGCCTAATCTAACTCTACATTTTTAGGGAGGTGATCCCGATGCCAGTTCTGAGGAAGATGAAAACAAGATGCCACCCATGGCAGACTCTGCTGGATTCTTGACCAGTTTCCTCATGGGTCTACTTGGAGACATGTCCAAAGGGAGCTCGCATCCCTGGTCAAGATAAAATCTTGTGGTTATTTTACTGTTATTATTAAGTGGTTATCGAACTAAGACTGTGATTATACGTGTATTAAATTTTTAACTTAGATTTAATAAATATGCCTTTTATTTAGGATTGTAATAATGTCTCATTGTTTTCTTATTATACTCGTATTTCCATCGGAAGTGTTCTAATTTGGTAAGATTTTCAATTGTTTTACAAACACAATTTAGCCACGTATTATTTTTAAAATCTATCTCTCTCATCTTTTCACTTCTGTTTTCTTTTTCTTCTTCCTCGTCGTTTCTATTGCTCATTTATTTGTTTAAATGTCCTAATTTTTCTATACTATTTTCTCATGCTAGTATGTATACCTTTCCAAAATTACACCTAGAACCTATATCAGCACTGTTTATCTTTGTGTGTGTGTGCTCTTGTGTGTGAAATGGTCACATTATTAAACAAAGATATCTAAATTATGATGACTATAATTCCAGAATGACGGTGCAGCTCACACTGAACAGCCGGTATCTCCACTATGGAACTTCAAGATGGACATCCTTAAGGCGGTCGTATCCTTTGGAGCCAGGATCTTGGGTGCAGCTTCATCATCATCATCAACTGCTTCAACCACTTAGTGTATGTCTAGTTCATTAGGTTATGTGTTAAGAAACTTTTCGTAATATTTTTCCTGAGATGTTATGTCTTTTTAAATGTTGTAGATATTAATGTACTTAATGTATTTTCTGTCTCACTTAGAAAGTACTAAGTGAGTAAGACTGTTTATAAATAACAATTAACCCTGCACTTTTTTTCAATTTTAATAATACTTACCTAAAATATTCTGTGTTACATTTGGTCGATATTGACAAATTTTTATCAGATCTTTACCTCAATGAGTATCAAATGCTAAAAAAAAAACTTAATTGTGCCATAAATGTTATTTATTTAGTTTGTAAAATAAACTAGTTCAATTATATAGAAAATATTGTTTCATTTGATTTTACAAAGGTACTCTCTCGTCACTGAATATTCGTTCATCTCATACATGTTATAAGCATTAATGAATTAATATTCGATCAGAACGTACTAAAGTAGGCTCGCACTGCTATTGCAACATATTTCATTGAGTGCATTTTCTTCATGATAAACTCTTCTAAATAACTTAGAGCGATATTAATAACAATTGACCGCTACAACCGTATCTCAGAGACTGGCTGGATGGTTAACTCTGATATCTGAAAAAAAATTGCAGGCTTACATCACCCATAGGTAACCCTATATTTAAGTGGTAACTCGTTTAATAAGATAGTAAGGATGCAGCTCGAAGGACTAAAATTCAAGCCAGAATTTATTTTCTTATTAATCTTTGTTGACCAATTTAGGTACTTTTACAATCTTTAGATATACGTAAAAACCAGCCAGTTCCAAAGTCCTTCGAGCCGGGTCATATTTAAATTACTATTGTTTGTTCTTCGAATGCCAGATGGACCGATGACTTAAAAGGGCGGCTGGTAGTGACTGGGTGGCAAAAACGGGAGATCAAGCCATGTGGCGTGCTTTGGACTACGTCCAGCAATGAACTGCAAAAGGCTGACGATGTCGACATTAGCTGTAATGTTAATCCTACTTAGGGCCGGATTTAGAGGTCCGGAGGCCGCGGGGCAACAAAGGAACGGAAGCCCCCTTGCCCCAAATTATTTTCCGAATAAAATGAAAATAAACTTTCAGTCGAGTTTTTCAGCAAATAATTTATTGTGAAACCAAGTAGATTATCTTGGTGTTTAATAAACATATTATTTCTGTTAATATTTAAGAATAATATAATCAAATAATCATGTATGTACAAAGTACTGTAGAGTCAAAAAAAAATCTAAGGATAATGTTTACTAGTTGGAATTTTTTTTTTTCAAAATGTATTGTACGGCCCCCCCGTTTGTGGAGGCCCCAAGGCTTTCGCCCCGGTTGTCCTTTCCTAAATCGGGCCCTGATCCTACTTCCTACTAATATTATAAACGTGGATAGATGGATGTTTGTTACTCTTTCTCGTAAAAACAGCTAGAGCGATTTTAATAAAATTTGGTATGGACTTAGCTGACACTTATCTCGAAAAAAAAAATTTTTTTTTCGACATTTTGTTACTTTCACGCGGACGAAGTCGCGGGCGTCCAGTAGTAGTAAATTATAATATACTCACATTGACATGCGGCGCAGTACCCAGCACATATAGTGCGGCATCAGCCACGTCGCTCGCCTTCAAAGCCGGCATGGCTCTGACGGCCAGCACCGCGTCCGTCATCTCAGTCGACGTCATGCCGGGAGATAGACTCTGGAATTACAATGTTGGAGCTTAGGCCTATTAGATTAACAATAAACAAGACTAAAGTAGAACAATTTTCATAGTTTATGAGCGATACAATTGCTAGTTACAAAGGCTTACTAAGTAGGTAGGTGTGCACAACAGAGCAATGGGTTCCCATGTGAACCTGCAGCTACCTTTAGAAGAGCGGGGTCAGGTGAAGTTAGATTTTTAGGATTAGATGTACTAGGTAAAAGATCAGTGACTAAAAGAAAGCCCCTGAATTTTTTAGTCGGCTGTTACGACATACGCGGATGCAGTTGATGTTAGTCCAATCAATAGGGGGTTCGATCCCATCAAAATTCCTCTGTTCCTTAAATTCTGCAGAATGATAAAGTAACGTTAATAGATTACGTTTAATAAATAATCCAAGATTTTTTCAATTTGTATCCTAAATCGCTATTTTAAGTTGGTATAAGGTAAAATTTCTCTGTCTGAAAATTCCTTCAGTATATGTCAGGATATATTAATAATTATACATAAATAGTATATATATATATATATATATATATATATATATATATATATATATATATATATATATATATATATATATATATATATATATATATATATTGATTCCAGAGAGTCACAAATTTGCAAATTACCTTATTTCCACTTTAATTTCCTTAGGAAAGATATGTGGAAATATTCCTGGATTTTATTGTTTTTCTATAATTAGTAATATATCCTAACATATACTGAAGGAATAATGGACAGAGAATTTTTTCGCAGCGATCTATACGTGTTTTTTTTGTTCAGGTAAAAAAAACAAAGTTCCAAAGCGAAAAAATCCTGGATTCTTGGTCAATAGTAATCTATTAACTTCACTTTATAACCCTGCAAAGTTTCAGCGACAGAGGAATTAATGTTGAGTCTCCATATAAAGGATTTCCTCGTTGATTGGACTAATGTACCTACTCTAGTTTACTAGAACCCTGCACAGGAAATAAGAAAAACACAAACATATCGGTACTCGAACGAGTGCTATATCGTTTGCGGTTTGTCAGACAGTCGATAGTCTGTCAAAACCTTAGATGAATTATAACTAGATTCAGTGACAGCGCTCAAAAAATGACACGACAATTAGCTGCTCAATTGTATAGCTGGGCATCTATTGTCATAAATTGATACAAGCAAAGTCGAGTCTTATGGTAACTACATAAGATTCAAGTTTAAAAATCTAATCTAATGCAGTTATTACGTTCATATAGATTTACTGGTGCCACTTTTTATAAAGATTTCATTATGAAACCCCGCGTCTACCTATAAACACGTCACTGGTCAAAACTAACATAAAACATTTCACACTCATAGCGAATCTACGCTGATAAATAAGATATACCTACTTACAATAGGGATTTTTGTTCAGTAATCTGAAACACTCACCGTAACTTTAATTCTGCTACGAAACGTGGCAAGCTCACTCAACAGTGCGGTGTTGAAAGCGGTCTGGGCATGCTTAGTCGCGGAGTACACGTTGAAAAGGGGGGAATACGGCACGTAATGACCGGCGATGCTGGAAAAAACAGAACCACGGCTAAGATTATCACAATGGAACTCGAAATTATCAGATATATATATCTCTCTCTCTTCGGGATGTCACACCATACCCACTTTAGTTTTAAATAGGAGACATCTGGTCCGATCTTCCAATCTTTGCATACCAGTTTTTGCGTGGGCGAGATCCCATAACCCCTTTACTGACCTGTTAACATTAATAATGTGTCCATCAAAGTCCCTCCTCTTCATGGAAGCGATGGCAAGCCGACTGCACAGGATCAGCGCCTTTAAGTTTGTGTCCAACGTCGTCAATATCTGCTGGTCGCCTAATGGCTGCGCGAGTTCTGAAAATGTATAGAAATTGTTTAAATTCAATATCCAAAATATTAATATACATAATAGATACGGCTGTTTTACCGCAATGGGCTAGCCAGAACAGCTAGACCATAAAGGTGATCGCACAGCAGTAAATTTAATATTAAAATTGTAAATCGTATCTGACAGCAGCAGTAGGCGATATTTACGAGTACATACACCAGGCCGGCAGAAAGGGAAACCAGTCCGTAGCTGGGCAGCAATTCGGCAAGAGATGATACTGACTAACTCGATGTTAGTCGGTAGGGAAAATATATATAGGTACTTTATTGCTGATCTGCATCTTATTATTTACTACAAAATGGAATTGGTGCAATTCAGCAATAAATATATATTTGGAGTATGTGACAGAACGTTTAATGACATTTCCGTATTTCGGCAGAGATAGAATTCCTACAGCCCATGTGTGCCCATGGCTATCGTATGTGGCGTTTAAGGGTTTCTGGGAGGTGGGCAGCAGCGCCTCCTGTGTTGACAACATAATCAAAATACAAACTGCGGTCACCAACCCGCCTGCCCAGTGTGGTGACTATTGGCAAAAACCCCCCATGGCAGTGCACAGCATTGTAGCGTGCCCTGGGAGAGGTATACGTCCAGCAGTGGACTGCAATCTGCTGATGACGCTTTACGAATACAAAAAATCATTTAGTGATAGTGTTTCCAATGGGTTTTATAAATCTAACACCTAGACCACCTGCAACATTCTTCAGGCACCCTAGCTTAACGGTTTGCAAATGAATATACCTAGAGATTATAAATATGGAATAGGTACATTTTTGATCAATGTAGGTTAGATGAATAATTTGCACTCGGCTAGTTGTACCTGTTTTGCTTTTGCAGAAAACAGCTATAAGAGACAAAAACTACAAATTATACCCGTTATATATCCGTTGAAGTAGACGCCAGCATTATTGACCATAACGTCCACACCTCCGAAGCTCTCCTCCACCCATTTGAAGGTGTCTTTGATCTCCTCCACGTTAGAGACGTCACATTTCCTAGAAGTGATGCTTCCTTTGCCATTTACTCTGTTTTTCAAGTCCTATAAAGGGGGTGTTTCCTAATTATTGTACGATAATTTTATATCCGTCTATTGCGATTATTTACATACTTCTAGAGCTTCTAGCAAAAGAAAGGCTTTTAATCTGAATCTTTGTATTTCGTACCTTAGGACAGAATTCGTTAAACACACAAACATACGAGTATAACAATAGCATCGAGCCATCTTAATTTATCGCTATTACAAATTGCTAATAAGAAACTTCCTACGTTTGATGAATGCAAGCTTCCTACAGACTAATTCCATTACCTACTTAACTGAATTAATTGATACACACTGTGGACTGATGGACATTGAATAATAATTTACATCACGTACGTAAGTTTCCAGGGAATTCCAGGAATGAGCAAGAAATACTTTCTTTTTCATTCCTTGTTCTACAGGGAGTAACAAAAGAGGTGTGGTAAGCGAAATACCGTGAAGAGTCCACTATAGATAACCTAGGCACGAATTTCGAAATCACATGATTACTTTTCTTGAGATGTATAGTAATTCTACATATTATCTGCAAAAATAAACATGTGATATCGAGTTTCAAATTTTGTGGATAGGTTCTGTATAATGGGCTATCCTCATAGCATTTCGCTTAACCTTTGGTTACACTCTGTATTAAAATGAGCGTGATAGCCAACAGAGACTCTGAAGACTTTATATGCATAGTAACAAAATAAAAGAGAGCCAACGTGATCCAAATATGTGATAGATTAGAAAACTATTAATCAATAAACAGATGGGTACTACTAATCTGTGATTGTTTCACAGACAAGATACAACCTAATACCCATATCTCTAACGTCTAATGCGTAAAGAACGATACATTTTCACCGATGTCTATACTGAAAGTTTATATACACCAAACACAAACTGTATTCTACCTATATATTTGTATTGTAGGTAATTAGGAACTCCACTGCTGAACATAGGCCAACCCCAAAAATATGGAGGGTTCAAAAAACCCACCAACCTGTACTGGAAGAGCGGAGAGGACCCATTATAATTACTAACATCGACCAACTGCACCCTGCGTGCCAGCCCTACCACCCTCAGGCCTGCATTGGCTAGCTGCACACAGATCTCAGCCCCAATACCACTGCTGGCTCCCGTCACCACTGCTGTCCTGTTCACCCATCTATCCATGTTGATTTATCTGAAAATCCAATAGTATAATGCATGTATCGGATACAATCTTTTCTGTGGTTACAATATATAGTAACGTTTTCATATTTTGCTTTCGCTATTTTACCGAATCCAATTGAAATCGCTTTTAGTTACGTCCGTTTGATTGTATGTCTTTGTACGTAACCGTAAACAAAGCGTTAACCCTTCTAACGAATGCTGTTGTGTAAACGGCTCTTATTGCTTGTTTTTGGATAAATGTAGGCTATATGTCCTTCTATGGTAACTCACTTTACCAGCAAATGAAACTTCTAAACGAGACACTAAGTAGTAATAAGTATTAAGAAAATATTGCTATTCTCCGTGACAAAACTACAGTTCAAAGCAACGGCGGATCCAGGGGGGGGTCATGGGGGTCATGACCCCCCCCTGAGCTGGTTCCAGGACTTAGGTGGACGACTAATTGAACATAATGATTTTATTTATATATTTTGTCACCATAGAGATTTTATGTAACTACATACCTTTAATATTTAATTAATTTAATATATGTAGTATAATAACTTTGTATGATGGCAAACGTTTGGGAACGAGCACATCGAAAATTTGAATTTTACCGCGCCACACTTGCGTGCGCTTGTCGACTACGTAACGTCTAGCTCAGGGCTGCCAGATCGTATAATTGAATACAAAATATGTATAATCAGACAGTGTATTGTATTCTTGATTATTTCGTATAATACGATACAAACGCATACGCCATGAAATGGAACGTGAGTTCGTCTCTTGCTTTTCTCGAAGTTATTCGCTCACTCCTTAAATGTGACGCCCGCAGAAGGCTGCCATCCATAAAACCCGGACACTTTTTATGTCAGTGGAAATCTGATCAACTTGATAAAAGGATATGTTTTGCAATTATGCCATTTTATAGTAAAAAAATTTGGTGGATCAAATGTAGCCGCCCTGTTCCGTGTAGCGGATGCAGGAGAGAACCACAATCGAATGCAAAATCCTATAAACGCGATATCGAAGTTTCTTACAATGTTTTGAATATATACACGGGCCAAACAACGACTAGTGGCCCGGTGGGGCCGAAAGCGCTTCCCTTTTCACCAACCCCACATGATGTGAACTGGACATGCAGTCTTCAGGAACTTCACCATCATCGCAGCACTCCGCAGCAAAGGTATCACACAACAGCATCACCTCTCCTCTTCTTCCACGACAGCAGCAGCAGCACGCCAGTAGCCAGCAGATTCATAAGAAGCCGCCATGACAGCTTCATGGACCTGTTAGCAACGCACGCACGCAACGGCATCACGGAACAACATGTTCCCATTCCACGCGCAGACCAGAACACATCAGCCGCATCGCCGCAACACGTTCCCAGTCGACTAACCGACCAGAACGCATCTCGCCTGCACGCTCGTCGTAATACTTTCCGGTCGACTCACTGACCCGAATGCATACTTGTGAGAATACACGCTGGGTGCTGCCGAAGATATATCGACCTCCGGTCTGGAAGGGGAGTAATGTAGCAGAGCCATCTATCGGATGCAGGAGAGAACCACAATCGAATGCAAAACCCTAGAACGCGATATCGAAGTTTCTTACAATGATTGGAATATATACATGGGCCAAACAACGACTAGTGGCCCGGTGGGGCCGGAAGCGCTACCCTTTTAACCACCCCCACACTCCGCGCATCCTGCTCTATGTATTAGGGACGTGGCTGCGCCGCATCAGCCGTACCTGCCTCACAATGATACGGGGCCTCTGGCCTAACACTCTTGTGTGAGAATAATAAAATATAATAGTAAAAATTCTATTTTTTACAAAGAAATAATCGAAGCTTTAATAGTAGAAAATGACTAATAATTATCGTTCGCTTCACTTGCATAAGCATTACTATGATGCATTAGCGATCGTCACAAATTCTCGATAGAGCCTGCATTTTCGAGAAATAAATGACAACAGTGTGCAAAAAAACCCTAAAAATAACGCGCTCGCTACGCTCGCGCTATAATATTTTCTTTGTACATTTTTTACACATTCAGTGCCGGCGACTACCTATTACACTATTTTGAAGGCGAAAATTTTTGAGTGTGTAGGTATGTTTCTTACTTCTTCACGTCTACAAACGGATGGAGCGATTTAAAAAAAAATTGTATCGAGTTAGCTGACACCCCGGATTAACACATAGGTAGGCTGTTTTTTCTGCAGTTAAGTTTTTCAAATGTACAATATAGAATAAATATTTTTGAGTACAATACTTACGTACATTAATAAAATACCTACTTTTTACTTGTATCTATTGTTATCAAAAATAAATTATAAGTTCTTGTACTTGACCACGACTATGTGACCCCCTCCTGGCGCCAAAGCTGGATCCGCCCTTGGTTCAAAGGTGGTAGAAATTACTTATTTACTTCTTCGGAGTAATTATTACAAAGTAAACACTGCACCGTACCTACCGACGCGCGACTGATTTTCACCATGCAATTTTACGCATAGAGTTTCGTCAGTTGTGGTACCCGACCTGTTTTTCTATACAAATCACGACATTTGCCTACAATTTTAAAATCGGCTTTAATTTTCAGATAATTTACGTCCTGTAGAATAGATATAGATAAATAGAATAGATAATACCTGTAGATAAAATTCTTCATTTTACAAACAATATTAAATACAAAGGCGGGCTTAATGCCTTCTATGGCATTTTCTACTAGTTAAACTGATTAACAGAAGTCTCACCCTGGCGTTGTATTTTTCCTCGTTCCTAAAAACTTCTTTCTTTAGTTATTTTGGTAAGGAAATACCCTGATACAAACAAAACTACCGTAACACTAGTAAAACCTGTTTTATATAACTACGACAGTATAAATGAAAGTTAGACCAACCTTGAAGTTTGGAGCGGAAAGCAACGCGGGCACTCCGATACGACCACGATCACTGACTAAAACCACTTCACTTACTCTTTATTAAACGGGTAGCGATTCTCGCGTCACCGACATTATCTACATCTAACTTACGTATCACAGAGATATCTGAAATACAATATGATCAGCTAATTGCCCGTTGTACTTAATTATTTTATATCTAAAACAAACTAAGGAAAACTAAGCTCAGGAAATAGAAAATATAAAGGCGATATTTATAAACAGAAAACTGCTTTCAAGTCCTCCCCCGCTGGTAGTGTGCCCAAAAGGCTGGCCGCGTTGCCCTGCTGGATAGCAAGGCTTAAAATAAGCTGTCCGAAGAATTACTGATTTGATTGTTTGTTTGTTATTTATATACGTGTAACCGGAGTGGAGGTTGTTGGGGGAGGCTTATGTCCAACAGTGGATTTCTCAGGGCTGTAAATGAAGCTATATATCTAAACTCGCAGTCTATTTTATCCTATTTCGTGCCTATCTGCCTATATCAATACTTGTTTACCTACCTATTTGCATTATTTTTTACCGTCTGTAGTCAGTACCAGGGTCCATATCGTTATAATAAGCAAGGTCATTCATTACCTATTTATATATTTGCTGTCGAACCTACATAAACCTTTTTTTTTTGCTCATTTTACGTTCAGTAAATTAAACAATGTCTCTTGCATTACTGACTGAATGACAGGCAGACAATATACAACCGAAACATTTGGACGTAGGAAATTGAAATTAGTCAGGTTTGAGAAGTGCATTTTAGTAGGTATTTATGCAAATATCTGAAAATAAATGGAAAATCAGATGAACATACCACTAAAATATAAACAATGAGATGACCAAACCGTAATAAATAACTATCTTATTATCTTACAACAACCTTATCTCAGTCAAGACACCTGTGGGGTGAGCACGAACCTCTCGATAGTCCATAACGCTAGTCAAATCAAACTGTCAAATCACATAGATTTTGTTAGCGAGTCGCTACCGTTACGCCGCGTAAAAAGGTTCGTGCTTACCCCTCTGGTCTGGACTGGTGAAGTTTGATATCTGAAACAAACTTACTTAGTTAAGTACTGAAACCGTGAAACTACCGTGTATGAATTTTAAATCCTGGTTTTGCAGCCTTTAATCTTGACGAGATTTTTTTAAAAGTATTAAGTACCTATATCTTAGACTAGCGGCCGCCCATAACTTCGTCCGCGTAAACTTTAAATTCCTGTTCCCGTGAGAATTTATTTTCCCTTTACAATGGTCCTATACGTCACAAAAGGAAACCTCACAGTTCAAATACTTATCACGTATCTAGCTTCAGTAGTTTTGGCTCGGATTTTATAAATCAGTCAGGACATAAATTACCAAAGACGATTTCTTACATACCTACATACATATGTATAATCACGCCTATACACCTTACGGGGCAGACAGAGCACCGAGGGCCGATAGAACCATATGGTGCCACTTCTGACCAATTTTGAGGGTATAGTTGAGATGTACGTACGTGAGACGTACTTATAATACGACAGCTGCTTCTCCTCCCGGGCATACTGTACAAGTCAGTAGAGGGACAAGGGGGTCTTGGTGTTTTGTAGGCGATGGGTTGACCACCTGTCACTACTAACCGAACTTGTACATCTCAACTCACCTTGTACACCGTCACTGCAGACGGCCGATTGGTGTAGTAGGTAGTGGCCTTGCCTGCAGCGCCAAAGTTCGTGGGTTCGAATCCCGGTAGGTGCAAATATTGATATGATGAATATTGATGTTTGTTTCCGAGTCATGGATGTTTCTATACTTATCTATATATTTATATACCGTTGCTTAGTACCCACGACACAAGACCTTAGGGATCTTAGTGTGGGACTAAGTTAATGTGTTGTGAAGTGTGTGAATAGATAAGATAGGTAGGTAACTATACCCTCAAAATTGGTCAGAAGTGGCACCATGTAGTTCTATCGGCCCTTGGTGGTCTGCCTACCACGTAAGGGATAAAAGCATGATTATATATGTATGTATGTAGTTGAGATGTACAAGTTCGGTTAGTAGTGACAGGTGGTCAGCCCAGCGCCTACAAAACACCAAGACCCTCTTGTCCCTCTACTGACTTGTACAGTATGCCCGGGAAGAGAAGCAGCTGTAGTATTATACGTTTTTTTTTCACTCCCAGATCAGCATAGAATTACTTTATAGATAACTAGCGGCCGCCCATAACTTCGTCCGCGTAAACTTTAAATTCCTGTTCCCGTGAGAATTTATTTTCCCTTTACAATGGTCCTATACGTCACAAAAGGAAACCTCACAGTTCAAATACTTATCACGTATCTAGCTTCAGTAGTTTTGGCTCGGATTTTATAAATCAGTCAGGACATAAATTACCAAAGACGATTTCTTACATACCTACATACATATGTATAATCACGCCTATACACCTTACGGGGCAGACAGAGCACCGAGGGCCGATAGAACCATATGGTGCCACTTCTGACCAATTTTGAGGGTATAGTTGAGATGTACGTACGTGAGACGTACTTATAATACGACAGCTGCTTCTCCTCCCGGGCATACTGTACAAGTCAGTAGAGGGACAAGGGGGTCTTGGTGTTTTGTAGGCGATGGGTTGACCACCTGTCACTACTAACCGAACTTGTACATCTCAACTCACCTTGTACACCGTCACTGCAGACGGCCGATTGGTGTAGTAGGTAGTGGCCTTGCCTGCAGCGCCAAAGTTCGTGGGTTCGAATCCCGGTAGGTGCAAATATTGATATGATGAATATTGATGTTTGTTTCCGAGTCATGGATGTTTCTATACTTACCTATATATTTATATACCGTTGCTTAGTACCCACGACACAAGACCTTAGGGATCTTAGTGTGGGACTAAGTTAATGTGTTGTGAAGTGTGTGAATAGATAAGATAGGTAGGTAACTATACCCTCAAAATTGGTCAGAAGTGGCACCATGTAGTTCTATCGGCCCTTGGTGGTCTGCCTACCACGTAAGGGATAAAGGCATGATTATATATGTATGTATGTAGTTGAGATGTACAAGTTCGGTTAGTAGTGACAGGTGGTCAGCCCAGCGCCTACAAAACACCAAGACCCTCTTGTCCCTCTACTGACTTGTACAGTATGCCCGGGAAGAGAAGCAGCTGTAGTATTATACGTTTTTTTTTCACTCCCAGATCAGCATAGAATTACTTTATAGATAATAGTGGCCCGCCCTCGCTTCGCTTCGGTACATATCAGTACATTAGCTACAACTTCATATGTAGGTACAGCGGTTTTCGTAAAAATTTGGAACGCCCGTTGGTTCCCTTCCCGTGGGAATTTCCTCGGGGTCCCAAATAAATATATATGCCCAACTTCAGATTCATATGTGTAACCGTTTTCGTAAAAAATAATTAATTCCCGTTGGTCCCCTTCCCGTGGGAATTTCTGGAAATCCGTTCTTAGTGCTTCCTCGCAGTCCCTAATGAACTTATATGCCCAATTTCAGCTTCATATGTATAGCGGTTTTCGTAAAAATTATGAATTCCCGTTTGTCCCCTTCCCGTGGGAATTTCGGGAAATCCGTTCTCAGTGCTTCCTCGGGGTCCCAAATAAATATATATGCCCAACTTCAGATTCATATGTATAACCGTTTTCGTAAAAAATAATTAATTCCCGTTGGTCCCCTTCCCGTGGGAATTTCTGGAAATCCGTTCTTAGTGCCTCCTCGCAGTCCCTAATTAACTTATATGGGTGAATTTCCCAGGTACGTTTTTAGCGCGGCGTGGATGAAAATCGTAGTGGAAAGTGCAAAATGCACATTTATTAATTTTTTTTCATTAAGTTCAGACAGTGATCTAGACTAACGTTTAAAACTTAAGACCAAAATCTATTTGTTTACGCATTAAAAAAATTATCAAAAGCTCTAAATCTAATTGCGGTGCTATGTCCCCACTTCATTTGCAAAAATAAATTTGGCTATTTAAATTTTCGGGTGAATTAATTTAACAGAATACATACATATTTTAAAAATACATTAAATGACACTATTATTTACACCATGAGCAGTAATTTAACTTAACCCGGTAGTACCTGTAACAGCTTTTTAAAAATGTCCCGCGGAAAAAGTCAATAACGCTGGCGCATTTTGAACATTACACTATTTCATCATAATGAATGAGATAGATGCTAAGCTATCTTTCCCCGCACTGCTCTGTCAAGCCATCGTATACCAAGTACAAGGATGTTTGATACACTGAACAGTTTTCCCGCCAAAAACGTAAGTATAACCTGCGGTGGCGCAGGAATACAAATTTATCATATAACGGTGTCATGTGTATTTAAAAAACTAAAAGGCTGTTTAAAAAGAAATTTTACAGATGATTAAAGATTAGATGTATCGACGTAATTGCAAATGAATTATTACAATTAAAATAATAGTGTCCGTTATAATTTGAAATTTGTTACTTAATTCTAAGTACGGTGTCGCAACTCCAGTGGCTCCGGTGGCAAAAAAGAGGGCCACCGTAATATAATAATGTCACCGTAATTGATATTTTCTCTTTTTGTATACAGGATGACTGGAAAACGGGTATTATTTCTATTGAGATGTATAGTACAGCCCATTTTCTACCTTCATTGGTAGGAAGACCCATTAAAAAAAATTACGGCTTCAGGGTTATGCCCCATTTTGTAATGTTTTTAAAATCACCTTATTATTAAATGGAAATGCATAAAAAACTAAAATACGTGTATATTTCAGTAATTCAACTAGATAAATAAATAATCATTGGAGACAAAACAACAGACATCAACTTGGCATTGTCAAAGTACAATTACCAAAAGGTTTATAATTTTTTTTCCTGATTCTTTCCTATTCATTCAAAATAATGATTTCACGTAATTCGCACACTTAATTAAACTAAATTCAAAAGGTATAATTATGAAAAAGCTTACCAACAGCTGACTAATAAGAATTTTAAAAGTGCTATCCTATGGCGCGACAACCTTTTTTAACAAGTAACCTAAGTTTGTAGTCAAATTAAAAAAATACAAAGGTGATGACTGATGAACTGACATTATAATATATATATTATAGCATAGGAATCTTACTGCTATCCAAAGGCCTTTTCATGATGCAGTTCAACTCGAATCGAGGTCATACCGCCACCTCCATCTCGTCTTACTCCTACCCCAGGTAGCCGCTCTGTAGCATCCAGCCAGTTACACTGTTCGTCTATCTTTCGGTGTCTAAACGACTAACATGGCCGGCACTTTTACTGTCCAGTTCCTTTTTGGTAGGCGATTAGCATACCTAATGGTGTTCCTGATGCAGTCTGAGCACTGTAGGTCAATCGATAGACAGCATAAGCACACATATCGACAAGTAGACGTTATAAGATCATAGGAAGGGAACCGTTCCTAAATGAACTAAGTTCTTCCAGATTCATCTCTCAATATTAATAGCTGACCAATAAGAATGTAATATTTTTCTGAGTCCTGACTGTTCTCAGAAAAAAATCTATATATTGAATGTTCTACTGGCCTAGTAGGTGTACTCATGCACATAATTATTATCTACTTCAATCCCACGTTTTGTGATATTGATTATGACTTGGCCTTCGGTTCAAACTCAAGGAAACCACCCAAAATTGCTACTATAAACCCGAGTAACTTTGCGATAAACCCGAGTAGCTTGAACAAGTACGCCTGATGATAACAGAAGAGTTCTACATTCTACTTGCCTCAATATAACACTGCTATAGGCTGTAGCGCCACGGAATGTATTTTTTGAAACCTATATTGGTCAGCTGCTAGTAAGCTTTCTCATAATAAATTACACCTTTTTGAGTAGCTTATTAAATAAGGAATTTACCTATAGTTTGATAAAGGGTACGCATGACGCAGTATATTATTTTGAAAGAGTAGGGGCTTAATTGGCAAAAACATTTAACAAATTTTGCTTGACCATTCCATGTTGATAGATTTTTGGGAGGTCAAAGTATAAAAGGTGATTTATTTCTTACGAGTATATGCCATTCTACTCATCTAAAAGGAGATTTTAAAAAAATGTCATATCTCCGACACTGTGAATTTCCGGATGGGGTGTTCCTTATATATAAAGGTAGCTAACGAGGTGCACTTTCAAATGTGAAAATAAATGATCCTTATTTCTGGTTTTCGAAGATTTTTACGTACATATAACTAAATACGGCTAGGTTCCTGAAATGGTGTAGTCAGAACTGCGAAATCTTATAGATAGAGATACCATGGCCACTACGTTTTATGCTAAGAAAAAAGTCACTAGGAAGCATTTTAAAGTATGTAATAAAATATTTCCCTAACTGTTAACGTGTTCCTTAAATTTGTTTTATTACCAACTAATAAATGAAAAATCTAAAGTTTTCATATTCTTATAAAATAAATAAATAGGTAATTCGTATGATGTTCTCCTGTATTTATAATTCCGCTGGTTGTAATAAATTTCAGTGGAGAGATTAACAATTTCGGTGGTTTGAAAATAATATCGGTGGCGATTGAAATTTTTAAATGCAGATATCTCAAGAAATAATACGTTTTTAAAAATGTGTACCATATGACTGAATATAATATATTTTTAGCTATTACTTCGAATACAAAAAAGTTATAGGAAGTGGATATAAAATTTCGCCAGCGTAATTAGTAAAAAATCGAGGTTGTTGAAATTCACCCATATGCCCAATTTCAGCTTCATATGTATAGCGGTTTTCGTAAAAATTATGAATTCCCGTTTGTCCCCTTCCCGTGGGAATTTCGGGAAATCCGTTTTTAGTCCTCCCTCGCTGTCCCCAATGAACATATATGCCCGATTTCAGCTTCATATGTATAGCGGTTTTCGTAAAAAATATAGAATTCCCGTTGGTCGCCTTCCCGTGGGAATATCGGGAAATTCTTGTAGCCTATGTTCATCCAGGTCCAATAAGGATTCTAACGGTGAAAGAATTTTTGAAATCGGTCCAGTAGTTTCGGAGCCTATTCATTACAACCAAACAAACAAAGTTTTCCTCTTTATAATATTAGTATAGATAATGGCAAAGCATAAAAATGATCCTTCGTGCCGGGTCACGCTCACAAATTTTTGGTTGTTCTTCTACATAGTTACTCATAGTGTAAAACTTGGCCGAATGCAAGGGCCAAAATACCACGGAAGAATAATACTGTAATCAAATCAACCCCCTCGGATTTCAGTTGCCAATAAAAATAATTTTAAAAAATACTTTTTTATTTACATACTAACGGACGCCCGCAACTCCGTCCGCGTAGACTATAGTAGTTTCGGAACCTAATGGGCGTTTTTTCACTTGACGGCACAGCCACGGTACGACCGCGGCTTTTTGGAAGCAAAATTGTATTAAATACATTAATTTTATAATGAATTACTCCGGACGATACCTTCGCGGCCGGCGACATTTGCATGTGTGTTTTGCATTAATTGCACCGTTGCACCCTTACCACCCTGTAGGTATTAACATATTAAATAGAAAATCGAATGCACATATTTAAATGTTTATTTCAATAAGATGTTAATAGAAAATCCTCGACATACATAAACTATGTGATGACCAAACGTAAAACTTCTGACACGAATATTTTCTTAGTGATTCATATACCATATTATAAATAGCCCATACTTGACGTTAATCTTACGTAATGGTAAGATCAAAAGGCTTAGACAATGTAACATTTTTACGAGCGAAAGCGTAGTTCGCAAAGATATCGAAACATTTTCACCAATTGCGGTTAGATTTTATCACGTCACTTAACAAAAGCGCTAAATGAAGGGGTCCCATTGGAGGGTTTGTGTACATTGTCTAAGGGTAAAGACACACGGACTGCAATTTTGCAGTCGACTTGCAGTTGAATTGCAGTCCGTGTGTCTTTACCCTAAGCCGATAGATGAGATCGTTCAAGATTGTTTAAAAATAATTATTTATACGTTAATTGGTCGATTTTGGCGTGCATAGACATCACTAAGAAAAATGTCAATTATGTCAAACAATATCAGAAAATTCACATTGAAAATTACATATCCAGGGTACATTATAAATGGGCAACTATACAATATGCAGTACATACAAAATCACAATATCACTCTAAACCGATAAATCTGTTACACTCATAGGAACATTTGCACCTTAAAATAGGTAATTAGATATATAGGACTTTACACACATAGGCCGCCGATAGTCGGCAAACAAGAATCATTTGTCAGCAAACGCAGGAATGTACTACTTACATATAATACTATATCCCAAAAGCAGACAAAATACCCGCATAATTTTGTAACTTGCAATCGGCCGCAATCGCTGGATAGTCGCTGTCAAAAATGACATTATTATCCTACTAAACTAAAAAGACAGTGCACCATACTGCTTGATTACAGAATAGGGTTTCTTGGAAACGGTCGCGTAGTCATCTTTTCACGTTTCTCGGCCAGCTAGCGACCAGTCGTAAGTTAGGAAATAAGCCTGCGGATTTTGTCGAAAGAAGTCGGCGGCTTACATGTATAGTCTCTTACTTTTAAATATATACTTAAAACCTTAACAATAAAGCATTGTATTAATCTCTCAAAACATTTTCCATTATTATTTTCACGAAATCAAGGCATAATAAAAAATGTATGACACTATACAATCACAACTGGGACTCAACAAAAGAAAAATGCATAATTTCAAGTAAATATCGTATAAAAAATACAGCACAAGTTCACATAATCTGAATGCACATAAATACGAGTACGTAATATCCGTGACTACGGAATCAGCGATACTATTTAGTGATTTAAGCCTACTTTTTCAACAAAGTCCGTCATTTTCTGCATAGCTGTGATAAAAAGTTATAAACTAATTTAAAGATAATTATGACATTACTTTATGCTTTCTTTTCCAAAGATAATTAAAATTGCACTTACAAATAGATACCATAATATTTATCACTTAGCTACTTGTATGTACAATAGTCAATTTTAAGTTAAAGTGTTTCACCATAATTGTACACTGGCGAACATGAAGGATTTATATTATAAAACGTATATGGATCCTCATTCGATATTTTTACAATTACATAATTATTGTTTTCCAAAATCTTAAGGTGTAGGCTTAAGTATTGATTATGTGACCATAGAGATACTCTTAGGAAAAATATTACAAAAAATAATACTAGTACTTAAAAGTTTGACTTGATAGGTTGTATAAAAAAAGGTTGTATATGTATGTACTTAATTGTATTTATTAATTTTAAAACAATCTTATTATTTTTTTAAGACCATTCTGAAATAGATACAAAACAATTTTCATTGCGTACTAAGTGTAATGTTCTTTTGGTGGATTCGACTCAAAAGTAGAATTTATTCACATAGTTATTATACAGGGTGTAACAAAAAGGGTATGTTAAGCGAAAAGCTACGTAAATAGCCCACTGTAGACAACCTATCCACAAAATTTGAGACTCGAAATCACATGTTTATTTTTCAAGATTGTATGAAAATTCCTGACATATTTAAAAATTCTCCATACTATCAGGAAAAATAAACATGTGATTTCGAGTTTCAAATTTTGTGGATAGATTCTCTATAGTGGGCTATTTACGTAGCTTTTCGCTTAACATACCCTTTCTGTTACACCCTGTAGATATAATGACCTTATTCTATTCGAAGTTATTCCAAAATATTTCAAGTTCGGTCAAACCCGCTCTAAAGCTATTTCTCGCATATTATTTTTTAATGGAGTTGTAATAGAAATAAAACATAACACTTTACAAATATATAACATATGTAAACACGGTTTCATAGACAGCTGGAGCGGTCCGAATACGTGAAAATATAGGTCAAAATATAATACCTACCAAAAAATGGCCAAATACAAAAAATTATATACATATTTTATTTACTCACAGACAATGTCTGTATTTTCAATGAGACGCAGGCTATTTTGTAACGGGCGTCTAGTCGCAATGTTAAAATAGGTCACTATAAAAAAATATGCAATTCACTAGTATAAGAAGTCTGTGCTCAAACATAGTTACCAAACAAGGGTTCTTTTGAATCGGTCGCGTAGTCGTCCTTTCACGTTTAACGACTGTTTGCCGACCAGTCGCAAGTTAGAAAATCCTGCGGGTCATTTGTGGCGTCCTCTACCGCTCAATACAAGATGACATTTTGGTATATATTTTCACAGATTCGGTGGAGTGCAAGCTCTATCGGTCTTATTAATAAAAATCCACCATCCTAACATACTTCATTAAACTAAAATATTTCCATACATGTTACTTATCTCGCAGTAAAGTTACTCCATTTCTACCCCACGTTTAGGGCACGGGATTTAAGACACTCACGCTATGTACACGGCTTAGTAAACCTGGCATTACCTAGCTATAAAAATACATTAAACTATTTGATATTAGATAGCCCAGTGGTTAAGACGTGCGCTTTTCAAACAGGAGGCGTAAGTAATGTTGTAAAATTGTCACTTAGCTCGTGCCTCGGAAAGCACGTAAAACCGTTGGTCCTGCGCCTGATCTCTCTCCGGTCGTGTCGGCTTTCCGTCCCATCGGACCATGAGAGTGAGGGAATAGAGAGTGCATCTGTGTGCGCACACACTTGTGCACTATAATATCTCCTGTGTATCTGGCTAATCTCCGTAGAGATTGGTCGCCTTGGCCGAAATACGGTCGGGAGATCTTATTATTAGTGCATACTATAGTATATTTAATTATTAATTCAGTAGATAACAAATGAAATGAGATTTGTGCTTAGTTTTATAAACTGAATTAGTAACAGATGTAGATGGCGCTGTTAGAAAAGCATTTACATAACTTTCATAAATTTTGTTCTTATTGTGAACTAGCGTCCGCCCACGGCTTCGCCCGCGTTAGTGTTCATTACTTCCGTGCGAAGCCGGGGTGGGTCCCTAGTTGTACATTATAAACCTTCCTCGTGAATTACTCTATCTATTAAAAAAAACCGCATGAAAATCCGTTCCCTAGTTTGAAAGATCTAAGCATACATAGGGACGGACAGACAGCGGCAAGCGACTTTGTTTTATAATATGTAGTGATATCAATTTTTTTAATTGCATTACGTCCCAATTTCATAATAAAAATAATACCATTATGCGCCACGAGTACCTAGGTATTGCAGAAATACAACATTTTGGTTATTGTAAGTCGAAATTTATTTATAAACATACTTCTTGTAAGAGTAAGTAATTTAAATTAACCTTATCACACCATAAACACCTTTTTTTAAAATGTTAAAGAATATCACTATTTCAATATTCCTATAGATACATACATATAATCACGCCTTTATCCCTTACGGGGTAGGCAGAGCACCAAGGGCCGATAGAACCACATGGTGCCACTTCTGACCAATTTTGCGGGTATAGTTGAGATGTACAAGTTCGGTTAGTAGTGACTCTTATAACCTAATAAATTATAATCTAATTACTACATACAAGTACAATTAAATCTTTTTTCATAATAATATAGTAGCGTTATGTTATGATGATACTAAAGTTTTAACCTCAGTTTCAGAAAAGGACTTTAAAAATAATATTAGGGTTCGGTCTTAATAAGACAACAAATTCATACATATTCTGCAACTTTAAACCTTCAAAATTAATACTTAACGACCATTTCTGCAACCGAGAGTTAATAATTAAGTAATATTAAATGGGTTACTATTATATCTACTAAAAACTCACTGGAACAGGCTGGTTACCTTTAACTTGGGCATGAATTGTGACCTCTGGTCCTTGATAATTGTTACCTGAAGGAAGGAAAAAACTTGACATACTAATTGAGGGGGCGTTGTACCCGTGCGAAAAGGACTGTAGCCTTCCTTGGTAAATGGGCTATCTAACACATTTTTATGACTGAGATTATATACATATACACAGAACTGCTGGATCATCAAGGAAAGCGATCAAAGTGACAATTTGATAGCATATATCTGAGAGTATGACCAACCTGCCTTAGTCGACTCTTACGACATGCATGGAAGAGGATACAGCTGATGTACTCTAGCAAATTACTTGAAACAGTTCGAACTCGTTCCCGTTAACGTAAAGCAGCCAACCAATCACATTTTACCGTGATGACATATACAGCTTTCTCATCGCACTGTAGTTGTCGACGGAGGGTATTGAGACTTGACTTAGACGGGGGCATCATTCCTATACAGGGTGTGTTTTCGTTGCCACCCTTAACGAAGGGTACGTACTCTATAGATCAAATAAAGTAAGTTTATGCCAAAAAAAATGCAGGGAAACGATGTAATTTTTTATTTGAAATTTTTATAAAAAAATATTAACTTGATCGGGCGAAATTTATTGTCCAGTGTTTATGCTAGTTTTTTTTTAGACAGATATTAATTATTTGTGAAAAAATCGATTTACTGAACTTTGGACCCTAATATCTTGGGAACCAGCCACTTCCCAGGTCAGGTATGCTTCCATGGAGAAAAATGATCGTGATGATGAAGAGATTTCGTAGTTTTCGGGAACGTTGACGACCAAAAATCACCCTGTATAAATAACTTACGTCATTAAACATGGACACCTCCTTCGTCTCGACATCAGACCGACAGTCGTCCACCGCTAGCGGGTCGGATAACTCACTCGAATCTCGTTTCAAAATCTGAAAAACAACAGTGTACTTTAAACGAGCTGTTCACGCTACTTTAAACGAGCTGTTCACGCTATACCTAATACCCGTATAGTAAATAAATAGTGGAACAGAAGGGGATAAATTAAGAGGGGATAAATACGGAGTGTAACAGAAGGGGATATATGCTAGAAAAATAGCCCACCATAGGGAAATTTTTTTCTCATTCACTCATTTTATTACATATTTTAGTTTTATAAAATTATTAATAAAGAAATGGAAAAAATTCTTCACCCGAGTGGGAATCGAACCCACGACCACTGCATACCGTGCCAGTTGCTCTAACCATTTTAGTTTTCTCAACTACTCAGAAATTTTGCCCGGACGCCCCCTGTGTCACTGACCTTGCTCGGACGCCCCTGTG
The DNA here is from genome assembly GCA_014607495.2 of Carposina sasakii. NCBI lineage: Eukaryota > Metazoa > Arthropoda > Insecta > Lepidoptera > Carposinidae > Carposina > Carposina sasakii. Next base: position 3,417,754 of record CP053169.1, read on the forward strand.
TCACTGGCATTCCTCGGGCGCCCCCTGTGTCACTGACCTTCCTCGGACGCCCCGTGTGTCACTGACATTCCTCGGACGCCCCCTGAGTCACTGATTCCTCTGTGTCACTGACATTCCTCGCCCCCTGTGTGACATTCCTCGGACTGTCACCTTCCTCGGACGCCCCCTGTGACTGACATTCCTCGGACGTGTGTCACTGACATCCTCCTCGGACGTCACTGACCCTCGGACGCCCCCGTCACCCTCGGACGCCCCTGTGTCACTGACATTCCTCGGACGCCCCTGTGTCACTGACATTCCTCGGACGCCCCTGTGTCACTGACATTCCTCGGACGCCCCCTGTGTCACTGACATTCCTCGGACGCCCCTGTGTCACTGACATTCCTCGGACGCCCCCTGTGTCACTGACATTCCTCGGACGCCCCCTGTGTCACTGACATTCCTCGGACGCCCCTGTGTCACTGACATTCCTCGGACGCCCCCTGTGTCACTGACCTTCCTCGGCCGGCCTCGCTGCACGGGTGTGGGTGTGGCGAGGACCCTCAGTTGATGCGCTTGCAGTAAGTGTGTCGTGTGGGACGCTCGCGTCGGGAACCGTAACGCGCATGATGAAAACACGCACGAATAACCTTCTGTGGAAACATGTGGATATTATTGAAGTGTGATGTTAAGTTATGTATAACAAGACGGTTGTGTATACCAAACGGGAAAGAATCAATGCAATGAGCGGTAATCAAATTTATATCATCAAACTAAGCTAATTCAAAAAGTAAGAGTTGTGTGATGAGGACCTCATTATCCGAAAATCACGCTACGGTCACCAAGCGGCCTGCCCGGCCAGCGTGGGGCAGGCCTAGGTCCAGTAGTAGACTGCAACAGGCTTAAGGGTGTAGCTTAGGAAGCTTAGGAACAGATGTTGTGTTGACTTGGATATTTATCGAGTCAGACGCTAGACACTCACTGTCGTCGTCGCTGTCGGCATGTTCCCGTGCGTGCAGCCGCAGCGTGCGCTCGCTCGGCAGCAGTGCGCCGCACGTGCCGCACACGTGCGCGCCGCGGGTCGCGCTGCGGACTATCTGGTGCAGCTCGCTGTGCGCTGACCGTCTGAGAACATTTATAGAGGACTAGTGGACGCCCGCGACTTCAACGCGTGGACTGCAGAAAAAACAAAACGTCGAAATTGTCCGGGATAAAAAGTAGCGTATGTGTTAATCCAAGGTGTAAGCCGGTTTTACGTGAAAGAGTAACAAACATCCATCCATACTCAGAAACTTTCGCGTTTAAAATATTAGTAAGATTTAAGGCTGACCCCACATTCGACGTGCGCAATCCAGCGAGAACGCCGCGATCTATGAGCGGCCGGACGCTCATCGAGATCGAGGTTCACCCTGTAAACACGCCGCACGCTGGCAACACGCTGCGTTGTCTCGGCGCGCACGCGGCGTTCGCGTCGGTATCACGCCGAATGTGGGATCAGCCTAAGTGATATCCAACCGATGCCCGCGACCTTTGCTAGGTCGTCCGCCCACCTCGCGGGTGGCCTTCGTTTGCCGATACGTGGAATCCGTTCTAGAACCTTTCGGCTCCATGTTAGAGAAATCACACGAGTGCCTAACTAATACTTATTTTTCTTTCTTAGTACACAGACTTGACGGCATTACAGCAAAACCGAAGTGCCGTCAAATTTAGGGAAAACAAATCTAAGTAAAACAGTACCTACATAAATTAGAATTATTAATTGAGCTAATCTGTACACTATCGGTTATCTCACAAAACCACATACACAGCACTCTGCACAAATACCCCCCATGTATTAGCAACCAAACATACCTGTGTGTATACATATGGTTCCTCTGCTCAAACCGTTCCCCGCAGACGTTACACTCGTATGACGCGTCCAGCGGTCGACCCGATAGGTGGCGCTTACGATGCTGGTTCAGATTCGTTACCTGAGGGGAATTCAATCTATTGAATGAAATATTACTGAAAATCTACCAGTTGTATGCTAATGAAAAGGTCCGACGTGATAATGTACTATGTCATATGTCAAGAGGTTTTTTACTTGCAACAATATGGCTGGATTGCTCTTATTTTTTTTTTTAAACATGTCACAGACATGACAATTGACATGTAGGTACAATACAAACAATATAAGAGAAATTATTCCTTCCAGCACTTTGCCAGTTGCTTCCGTGGCACGCTCGCTACACTCGCTCGACTCGTACGTTATTGTTTTAACAATTCTGACATAATCTAATTAAGTGCGAAGCTTAAAAGGTAAAAGCTGAATGACCTTATGACTCTACATTGAGGAACTAGTGTGTATGTTTAAAACCTTACCTGTGCATAGGCCTTATTACACCCGGGCTCCGGACATACAAACGGACGTTCGCCCGTGTGTAACCGCATGTGATTGTTTAAGTTTGTCACCTGAAAAAAAGCAGTAAGAAATACGCTTTAGCGCCATAGTGACTGTGTCGGGGCACACGGCCTAACACGTCTATGTTAGCGAATCGCTTTTAAAGTAAAAGATTGAAATGAAAACAAGATATGTATTTTTAACAGGTACCTTACCAAATGTTTATATATTTATTGTCACTTTCTGGTTATTTTAAATAGCAGCCGGACTTCTCCGCGTGAGGGGGCGTTGTACCCGTGCGAAGCCGGGCAGGTTGTTGTATAGACTGTAGCCTTCCGGCTATCTAACACTGAAAGAATATCAGACCAGTAGTTCCTGAGATTACGGACTCTTCAGCGTTCGCCCGTGACAAACACACGAAAGAATGTAACCGCATGTGATTGTTTAAGTTTGTCACCTGACTATATAAAAAAAGCAGTAAGAAATACGATGATATAGACCTTTACGGTCCAGCCTGGTACCCGTATGTGTCGGCGCGTACACGTCAAAAACTGCTAGGTACACTGTTTCGCCTCTAAATCATCCCATTAACATATACATATAAAAAAACCCGACTGCGCAATGATGTAATTATGTACTCAACCACCCGAGAACTCGCGAACTCATCTCAACTAAGACGAGTCTAATGACACCTCTGAAGTTTAAATGCGACAAGCCGTTTAGGCTCTAAAGCAGTGGCGAACCAAGCCCGTCAGAGGCCTGGGGCGGCAAAGCTGAATGAGGCCGCCCAGCTTAAAAAAAATAGTTTTACAAGCTCAGTTCACATTTGTATGTACAAAGTATTTATGTTTATTTCGTTACATAAATCTGGCTTATAATTACTACGGATTATAATTTCTAGGCAAAATTATACGAAAATTACTTACTTTTTACAAATACTCGAAAATGCACTAACTCAACTTTGAAGTCATTCACTTTTATACCCCAACAAAAATCAAAAACACTATTACACTTTTTAATGAAATTACTTTGAACGGATAATATAGTAAATTATTAGTATCAGTGCAAGTAGAAGCGCAAGCAAAGCGAACTCGAAATTTTGATAGATTTTGGTACATAAGTTGCCATTTACTTCCGGAAAATGCAGACTCTATTAAGAATTAGTGACAGCTAGAGTGTAGATGACTGTAGTGGTTTTGGTCTTGATCGCCCCTTCCGCCCCACTGTTAGTCCGCCACTGCTCTAGAGCGAGCCAAAAAAATATACATAGATACAAACTTCCATACATACACTCGAAAAACATAAACCTGCTTCTGGCGCAGTCAGGATTTTTTTTTTAACGTATTATTATAATCGACGCCCGAGATAAGTTTTTGGGAATGAAATGTATGAACCTACCTGTGTAAACGCTTTCCCGCATTCAGAACATTTGTAAGGCCGCTCATTGGTGTGTATGCGGAGATGTGCCCGCAAGTTGTTGGACTGAGAGAACCCTGAAACAAAAACGTTTTATTGTTACATTGATCTGTGTGCAAATAAAAATAGGGAATGTTTCCAAGTTATAAGAGAACATTACTATATACACCTACACCTATATATACCTACACCTATTACCTTATGTATCATAATAACAAATAAGTACCTTTATTACAATAGGTGCAGACGAACCGCCTCTCAGCGCGATGGTTCCTCACGTGTGCCTGAAGCTGCGCCGCTTTACCGAATGTCTTGTGACAGATGCCGCAAGCGAGTAACGGGTCCGCGTCCTGCAATGTGATGCCTTCATTCTTTGCTGGAACTCTTGTAGCATACTCAGATGAAGTAAAAAAAGGTAGATCTCTTACGGCCTTTGCTAAAACTGACTCACAGTGTTCCCCCCGAAAAATGGATATCTCTAGCTGATCCTGTATATCGATGCAGTTAGACGAGAGAAAAAATTCACTAGAACAAACTACGAGTACCTATCAATTGTTTATAGTTTCCGAGAATAAAATTATTAAATTTGCCAGTTTTTTTGTATTGTAACAAAAAATTGTATTGTATTTTAATTAATGGAGTTTAATTAATGGACACAAAATTTATTTATACCATAATATTTCATATGCAGGTGATTTAAATAAATTAAAAAAAAAATTGTTATGTAATATTTTTTTTAAAGAGAAGTGCACACTTTCAGCACGTAATTTTTTATACTAATAATTACTCACTATTATGTCTATCTACAGAAAAAATCTGCACCGTACCTCGTGGATAACTGGAGATATTTGCGATTTACATATATCAGTATGCCTTATTTAAGTGCCTGTTAAAAACTTATTCTTATTCTTTATTGTACACAAAGACATTACAAAAAACATAGAGAAAAAACTAATAGCAAAGTTCATGTTTCTTTGGTTTGCTCAGCAATAACTTGAAAGATTTATTATAGTTATTTAAGTATCACCGAACCGATGAGATTTCCCTGCGTATTCCCTAGTTCCCATCATGGTGGGCTGTTGTTAGAGTCAGCGAAACCTTGTGGTAGAAACACGCTATGTATGCTATGGTGGGATCTATCTGAGTGGGGACACCGCCTTTTCTGTTACTACTGCAAAGCATTTCAAAGAAATATGAACATTGCTATTTGTTTTTATTAGGCACCTTAGGTACTGACCACTGGCAGCTCGTCCTAAGGAGCGCCGGTGCAGTGCACTCCCACCCACGAAGATTACATAGGTAATCTATATTTCTCTATATTTAAAATTATCTTTCAATTCTACTATGTTTATACAATAGTGTCTACGCGTTCGTCTCAAGTAAGTTGTAATCTTATGTATCGAGTGGAGCTCTAGCGATCGCGCTCCAATGAAACGAAATTTGGTACGATTCCTAGTACCGTATTTAATGAGTGCGAAAGAGACATACCGACATAGGCCGGCGAGTGAAACAGAAGATTTCGTATGAAAAATTAGCCTAATTTGGAGCGCCGCTAACATTAATTCGTAGTATGCGTATGCATAATATTTTTCTCGGAACCTATCAACAAATAATAGGTAGTTTGTTGCAACGAATTGTTTCTCTCGACGAACTACGTCGATATACGGGATCAGCTAGAGATGTCCATTTCTCGGGATTTTCGGAACACTGGGTGACTCCGAAAACTCGCCTAAAACTTTTTTTACTTAATCTGAGGTAGCATAGTGTAATGTGATAGGAGAGCCAGAGTGCTAACATGTGAATTGAATTTATAATGATACATACATATAGATATATTTATGTAAAGTTTGACATTAGCAAATCTCCGCCACAGTGAAACGCCTTAAATATATTTAACAACTTGTCAACATAGAAATTACAACAAAGATGTACTTATAAAAATATAAACTGCATGCTAGGAATGTACCATGATTGGTACCAATACCAACTGTTTCATTGGAGCAAACTCTTCAAAAATGCCTTTATTTCCTTAAAATATAATAATAATAAAATAAAGCCCTTTATTCAGACAAAGAACTTATATCTGTTTACAGTTTTGTTTTATTTAATGTTGCTCATCTGTTTGCCTTAAAATATACAGGGAATGATTTTTGGTCGTCAACGTTCCCGAAAACTACGGAATCTCCTCATCATTACGATCATTTTTCTCCATGGAAGCATACCTGGGAAGTGTCTGGTTCCCAAGATATTAGGGTCCTAAAGTTGAGTAAATAGACTGCGTTTTTCTGCATAAATGCACATAGACGCGCGTAGCAAGATTTTTTCAAGGGAAATAATTAATATCTGTCTATGAAAAAACTAGCATAAACACTGGACACTATAAATTTTGCCCGATCAAGAAATAAAAATAAAAATTCAAAGAAATTTACATTATTCCCAGCATTTTTTTTGGCATAAACTTACTTTATTTGATACTAGCGGCCGCCCACAACTTCGTCCGCGTCAGAATTGCTGTCATTCCTTGCGTAAGAATATCCTTTCTTATCAGATTAAGAAATCCCATACAAACTTTCAACCTCTATTTCAACCCCTTCATCCCTTTTTTTCGAAATAAAAAGTAGCCTATGTTCTGTCTCAGGGTCTAAAGATTGTCTGTACCAAATTTCATCAAAATCGGTTGCGAGGTTTAAGCGGGAAAGCGTAACAGACAGACAGACAGACAGACAGAGTTACTTTCGCATTTATAATATTAGTTGGGATATATGTAGAGTATGTACCCTTAGTTAAGGGTGGCAACGAAAAAACACCTGTATATTAGATAAAAATTATTTCAAACTAAAAACTTTTCAAACCTGTTCCTTCGAGTCATCACTAGATTCCTTGGTGTTAGACTCGAAAGTAACTTCTGGTACTATTGGCTGGCACTTAAAGCAGGCATACACTCCTTCCTTCGCCGTCACAAACAACTGCTGTAAAACAAAATATATGGGAATTGTACATTGTCTGAGCCTGACCCTTGAATGTTTACATGCTACAAATTGTGTCACTGAGTCAGCTTCTGTGTAAATATAAGATATTTTGATACAGATACAGGTTTGCAAAACTTTTTTGCAAGCTGTACATTTATAGCTGTATGGGTTATTCTGTTTATTTCTAAAACTAACTTTGGGTTCGCATGATGTAATATCCTTTAACAAGGAAGAAGTTATAGACATAGACAAGTATAAAATGTATGGAGGTTACTAATGTACATCCAAAGTGTCCCCTTATTGTTTCTTACTGAACTAAGTAGATAAATAAATATGTAAAAACATTAATAAAATTACATATGAATATACAACTTACTTCATGTTAGGGAAGAATAAGCTGATATAGATATCTATAATAAATGAGAATTTTATCTATCAATCTATTCTACCTATATTTTCTATATCTATCTAAAATCTATATCTTCTATCTATCTATCTATACATATAATTTTTTTTTTTTTTTTTTAATCCTGCTTCTTGGCAATCTGTTTATTAAAAGAATAATCCAATCTGCTGTTTGATTAGATCCGGTTTTGGTGTTGCATTCAGAAAGGTGTGTCCAGTGAGGCACCTCTCAATCTCTCTCTGCGAATCTCTCCGCTATACCTTGCACACTGTGTCTTTTCAGTCTGGAAAATTTAAGGCTGCCAATTCCGTGCAGCTGAGTGGCTAGTTCATTTTTATGTCTATCTAGTCTTTCTTGATAGTTTTTGCTGTAGGACTCTATTTCCTGTTTCACTGTTTTCAGTCTGATATCCATGTACATATATTTATTACTTATATGCTGAGGTATTCCTAACATGCTTCGGATGGTTTTGTTTTGGAATCTTTCCAGTATCTCAATGTTACTATAGCTTGCAGTACCCCATAGCTGAATGCCGTAAGTCCAAATTGGTTTAATGATAGATTTGTAAACAACCATTTTGCTGTTGTCTGTGAGTTGAGATTTGCGTCCGATTAGCCAGTCCATATTACGGATTTTGCAGTTGAGTTGTATTCGCTTAGTCCAAATGTGTTTGCGCCAGGTTAAGCGGCGATCCAGAAGTATTCCGAGGTATTTTGCATCTTCCGCTTGGGGTACTTGTTCGTTGTAGAGTAGAACCGGTGGACACGTTTTTCTTCTAAGGGTGTAGGTTACGTGCACAGATTTACTTGTATTAGCCCTGATGCGCCATTTCTTGAACCATTCCTCGATTAAGGTCAGATGTCTTTGAAGGTTAATTGATGCTATTTCGGGGTCCTCGTGTACAGAGAGCAGTGCTGTATCATCAGCGTATGTAGCTGTGATAGTAGTATTGTCTACAGTCAGTAGATCAGCAGTAAATATTAAGTAGAGAACCGGCCCTAAGATGCTACCTTACATACAATAAAATACATATAATAAAATTGTAACAGATCAATGTTTGTGCACGCTAATCTCAGAAATGGCTGAACCGATTTCGATACAGTTTTCAGGAATATATTGTGACAGGATCCCACTTAGCATATAGGCTATTTTTATCTTTTTATCCTGGGAAAATGTTTTTATCCTGGATAATTTCAACATTTTGTTTTTTCTGCAGTCCACGGGGACGGAGTCGCGGGCATCCACTAGTTAATAATAATAACCATTTATTTAGGTGTTTAGTAGGTACTTTCCAGCCAGGACGTGGGTCGTCCTTGGCGCAAAAATACGCTTCGAGTTGGGGGCCTTGGGGCAACCCCCGTGCCTGGGCAAAATCCTCGGCGCGCAACAACGCGCCGGTAACTTTTGTGGCCCTTAAAGGGGGGTCAGAGCTCAGAGCATCTGACCCATTTGGGAAGGGAAAAGAAGATAGGTACATACATACTCCATTATTGACTTATAAATAGTATACTAAAGCTATGTAGGAGAAACTCTATTTTAAGTGAAAGGTTCATAAAACTAAAATAAAATCAACTTGTTTATTTTTTATCGGCTCTGCCAGACGTAAAAAAAACTGACCGACGACGGAACAAACACAATAAAAAAAAATGTTTGAGCGCGGGCAGGTTTCGAATGCAGTTTTTTTATTGCTTTATCGCTGTAGTGTTCCACATACAGGTTTTTATTTCCAGATACATTCGTCAATAAAACGTTAGGTAAATGAAAGCTATGAATGTAATCTCAGTTAGTTGTAGATTTTATTACATTCACTAAAAATACAATAAAAACAAAAAAAAACACCAATTGTATTTTTCATTTTCCAGGTTTAAATTAATCCCAATCTACTTACAGTAACTGGTTCCGAACATATGCCACATTTATCTGTCGCAGACATTATTGAAGATTTAAAATTACAGACATAAAATCGAAATATCTGCAAATATTGATATTTTTCTCATCATACGATAAAAGTCAAAAAAATGAAGGCTCAAAAGTGGGGCGGGATGCGGGGCGAGGCAAAGAGGCGGAATGCGAAACAGAGATATAAAAATTAATATGTCAATTCCTTGATTGTCTGTGGATTACCGGTTTTTGAATTTTTGGAAGAACTATTTTAGGAACTTTTGGAGAGGGATAGACATATAAGTAAGAAAGAGGTAAAGAAAGACTTTGTACAATTTGAAACAGAGCTTTGGTGTACTTTTTTAAATTGTGTGTTCTGTCGGATTCGGCGGGAAAAGCTGGAAGGGTGCAGGTGTAATTTTCTTGTGAAAATCAAAAATTATTTGTAAATGGCTTGCATGAGTCCGTAAAGTGATGTTTTCTGGTAGATAAGTTATATTTTGATTACTTGTGATGTGAATCTAGTGCGTGTGCATGGTTTTATACGCAGGTAAGCTGAGTAAAACTTTAGCCGGAATACGATCTCTTCATAGGCCCATGTAAATTGTATCTGCAATAATTTTTCATTTTGACTAACTTTACACTTGTTCTTGAGGATTTTCCCGGCGTTTCCATTCATCACCATTATTATCATCCATCATAAATTCAGAAATCATTTACTAAAGACAATGGCTGTATGGGCTTAGTTCCCCTTGCCTTTCCTTCGGGATAAACCAAACAAAAAAAAAATGTCAATCAATTTTGACATTTGTTTATATGAAGTCTCGTGTTTTTGTCCAAATTCGTAAAATAATTGCGTTATATTTTATCTTCTATCTGATCATGTAATAAATTAAACTTATAATATAATTAAATTTCCTATCTTATTCCTTTCTATGTAAGGTGTGCAATATAACTTACTATTAAAAATGGCTGAAAAAGCAGTTGGGGTTAGTGGTAATCAACCTATTGTTAAAATAGGCCACTATACCCTTGGAGCCACTCTTGGAGTTGGTACGTTCGGCAAAGT